>QRDG01001700.1:317840-911011 GCA_012064385.1 Puccinellia tenuiflora | reverse complement strand
ACGCCTTAAAAAGATGTTTTATTTCTCCTTTTGAGAGAACCAAAAGGTTCTTAAGAATCCTTGATACTGTTGACTACTTGGTGGACAGTGAACATCAGCGACACCTAAATAAAGGTTGAACTGCTAGACCACACGCATGAACACTAGACACTCAAGCACCGGTTCAAATTTATATCACTGCCCGAACTTCAAATTAATCACCCTGATTTGTGTCCTGAGACAAGCACAGGAAAAATCTTTAAGGACGTGTTTGGTTGTCCACGGGCTTTAGGAACACATTGTTTCAGACGAATTTCGATCCGTTTGGTGTGCTGCACCGTTTCGCGAGGCTGCATGAGCACGGAACGTAAAACACTCTTGAGTCAGACTCCGGAGGAACGCTCGATTCGGCTGTTTCTCCAGAGCCACTCTCGCTTAGTGTATTTTAGGGTAATTACTAAAAAATGGTTCCCTTTGCAAAGAGAACCTCACGCTCAATAACTCTTGTACAGTTTTTTTTCCCCTAGTCTCTAGGGTTCCCTATTTCCTCTCGTGGCGATCACGAGAGTCTCTACTGCTCCTTGGTGATCGACGTCTCCTTGCGCCTGGAGTAGTGTCTTTGAGATCGATATCGTTTGTGGTGAGTCCGGTCACGAGTTTCTAGCGCTTTGCATGGCGGAGAAAGTGGACCTGGCGCCGCCGCCGCCGCCGCCACCGCCTCCGGTGATTCCGGTTGTTGAAAAAGATGGAGATCCGGCGATTCCGGCTACACCTGCAGCGGGAAGGGTTGAGGCTGGAAGATCGGGTAGTAAGGAGGTTGAGGATGATCTGGAGGATAGATTTGAAGGTCTGAATCTCTGTGGGGAGGAAGAAACGGATCTAGATTTCTCGGGAGAATTTGAGGAGCTGATTGGGGAGGTTCGTTGGCTGGCAATTTTTAGGGTTCATACCCTTAAACCATTTAGCCATGCGGCCTTATTCAAGCAGATGCGTAATGCGTGGGCGGCAGCTCAAACTGTTACGTTCAAGCCAAAAGGCGATAATTTGTTCCTGGCACAATTCCAATGTTTGGGGGATTGGACTCGAGTAATGGAAGGAGGACCTTGGCTATTCCGTGGTGCTGCTCTAATAATAGCAGAATACGATGGCTTTACGAATGTGGAAGACTACAAGCTTGACAAAGTACCGGTCTGGGCGAGGATCCAAGGAATTCCAGAGGGGCTAATGAAGAAGAAAGAACTGGCTGAGAAAGTGGCAAGGAAAGTTGGAGAACCTCCGATTAAAGTTATTGTTAATGAAGGTGTGCTTAATACTTCAAAGTATCTGCGTGCTAGGGTGCATCTGGATGTAAACAAACCCCTGGTTCGGATCGTGCCAATTACGATAAAGGAAAGGAAGGTGTATCCGGTACGGTATGAGAAACTTCCAGATTTTTGCAATTTCTGTGGTCTTATTGGGCACACTGTTACTGAATGTGGTGATGGTATTCATAGAGAGGATCAGTGTCAATGGGGTGATTGGTTAAGAGTTGTGTTTGAACCATCTGTTCCTACTGGTGGCGGACGGGGTTCAGCGGGTCGCTCTGGGCTTTTTGGTAGAGGTAGAGGGAGAGGAAGTGTACCCGAGGAACCAAATATTTCTGAAGTGACTGATATGGACTGGGGTACTACTGGTGGGGTTTCAACTGGACAAGGTACTCGAAAAAGGCCTGGTGGCGGAAACATTATTACTGGTGCCTCTCCAGGTATTGTGGCGCAGCAAGCGAACTTACTGGAATATGGCAAGGTTAATACCGATGGGGAGAAACCTCAAACCTCTCCTCAGAAGGTACAAGCTCTCAAAAGACAGAAGAAGGTAGTAGATGGAGTGGAAGTGGAAGAATCCTTAGGATCGGCGACCTCCGGGCTGGAGGATCACCGGGAGCAATGAAACTCTGTGGACTGAACTGCCGCGGTTTGCGGAACCGCCGGGCAGTTCGTGCGCTTCTCGACCTCGAGAAGCTTTTGAAACCGGATGTGTTCTTTCTGTCCGAAACACATTTGGATAAAGCTAGGGCAGATAATCTTAGGAGGAAATTGGGTTTTGACAAATCCATCATCTTTGAGAGTGATGGTCAGAGTGGAGGGTTGTTGATGCTATGGAGAAACAATGTTAAGATCGTTGAAAAAGGGGTAACAAAGAATTATATTGATGTTGTTATTGAGGATATCACTACTTGGAGATTTACTGGCTTTTACGGTGAGCCAAGCTGGGGACAGAAACATATTACCTGGGATGCTTTGCGTACCCTTCATGGACAGATGGCTTTGCCGTGGCTTGCTTTGGGGGATTTTAATGAGATATTGTTTAACTATGAAAAGGAGGGAGGTCGACCTAGATCTCAGCAGGCGATGCAAGCTTTTCATGATGCTCTACAAGATTGTGATTTAGAAGATATGGGATATGTGGGGGATCTTTTTACGTGGCGAAGAGGGAAAATAAGAGAAAGATTAGACCGCGGTGTGGTTAATGATCAATGGAATACAGTCTTTCCTTTTGCTAGTCTGGTTAACAGTGAGACTACAAGATCTGACCACAGGCCTTTGCTAGTGGATACTGAGTATTTATCTAACTCTCATGCAAGGACTGAGAACCCTCGACGGTTTGAGGCAAGATGGTTACAAGAGGATGCGGTGGAGGAGATGGTTAAGGCTGCTTGGGAAAGGGCGAAAGCCAGGGGGGAAGAACCTTCTCTTATGGAAAAATGTAATGATGTGCATTCCGAATTGCATACTTGGGACAGAGAAGTTTTGAAGGGGCCGGCTAGGAAATTAAAGGAACTGAAACAAGACCTTGAACAACTCAGAAGGGGGCCTATGTCGGATGCTGCATTAGCAGCTCAAAAAGAGATCCAAATGCAAATTGAAGTAACATTGGAAAAGGAAGAAATGTTCTGGGTGCAAAGAGCGCGCGCAAATTGGCTGAAACATGGAGACAGAAATACAAACTTTTTTCATAGGATGGCTTCAAAACGGAAAAAGCAAAACACAATTAAATTCTTGATAGATGATAATGGGATTAAGCATGAGGATAGAGACTCTATGTGTGATGTGGTCTACAACTACTTCTCTGACCTTTTCACATCTGAGGTGACGGCTCCAGAGGAGAATGTTTTTGATGATATCCATCAATTGGTTACGGAGGATATGAATAGGGGTCTTCTTGCTCCGTTTACGGCGGAGGAGGTGAAAAAGGCCCTCTTTCATATAGGTGATTTGAAGGCCCCGGGGCCTGATGGGTTGCATGCTGTTTTTTATAAAAGGTTCTGGGAGATGCTAGGAGATGACTTGATCAAAGAAGTCCTCCAGGCCGTTAACAACATTTCAGTTCCGGAAGGCTGGAACAACACGACAATTGTACTGATTCCCAAAATCGATAATCCTGAAAAGGTAACACAATTTAGGCCCATAAGCCTTTGCAATGTGGTTTATAAGGTTATCTCTAAGATGCTTTCTAATCGGTTGAAGTCTTACTTACCTGATATCATAAGCGACCATCAGAGTGCATTTGTGCCTGGGAGATTGATTACAGATAATATTCTTGTTGCCTATGAATCTATTCATGCAATGAAGAAAAAGAAAGGGAAGCGAGGCCTCTGTGCAGTCAAGCTTGATATGCATAAAGCCTACGATCGAGTTGAATGGTGTTACCTTGAGAAAGTTATGCTGAAAATGGGCTTTGCCAGGAGATGGGTGGATATGGTGATGGCTTGTGTCTCATCAGTTCATTATAACGTAAGGTTTAATTCAATGGAGACAGAGGCCTTCACACCATCGCGAGGATTGAGACAAGGGGACCCTTTATCCCCATACTTATTTCTGCTGGTGGCGCAAGGTTTATCTAGTATGCTAAAGGGAGCTGAGATGAGGGGTGAACTTGAGGGGGTGCGGGTATGTCGTGATGCACCCATGGTTTCACACCTGCTTTTTGCTGACGACTCGTTGATTCTTATGAATGCAGATAGGAAGAATGCTATGAAACTGAAGGATATTCTTGATAGGTACTGTGCTAACTCGGGCTAGAAACTTTCTGAAAGCAAATCAAGTATTTTCTTCAGTCCAAATACTGTGGTTGAGGAGAGGGCAGAAGTTTGCCAAATTTTAAATATCTTGACAGAATCTCTTAATGATAAATATTTGGGACTTCCGGCGATGGTGGGAATTGATAGAAGTGAATGCTTCAGACACTTGGTAGATAGAGTGTTGGCCAGAATAAGTGGATGGAAGGAGAAATTGTTGAGTTTGGGAGGTAAAGAAATTCTTATTAAAGCTATTGCTCAAGCAATACCAGTTTTTGCGATGATGGTCTTCAAAATTCCGAAAAACATCTATAAAGGAATCTCAGACGCCATCTCTCAGTACTGGTGGGGCGATGAGGAAGAGCAGAAACATATGCATTGGAAGGCTTGGTGGAAATTATGTATTCCAAAAAATAGTGGTGGTATGGGGTTCAGGGATCTAGAGTGCTTTAATTTGTCCCTGCTTGCGAAACAGGTTTGGAGGTTATTGTGTGAGCCTGAGTCTTTGTGTGCAAGAGTGCTGAGAGCAAAATATTATCCGGATGGGCGTCTTCTCAAGGCAAGGCTGAAAAGTGGGAGTTCGTTCACTTGGCAGAGTATTCTTGCTGGACTAGAGTGTTTCAAGAAAGGTTGTATTTGGAGAGTGGGAGAGGGTAGTCAGATTAATATTTGGGAGGATAGTTGGATTCCTTCAAGCCACAATCAAAAAATCATGACTCCGAGAGGTACAAATATTCTCACACGGGTATCTGAGTTGATTAATCCGATTACTGGATTATGGGATGAGGCGATCATTGAAGATATTTTTTGGCCTGTCGATGCTCATAGAATCTTGCAAATTCCATTAACACCGGATAGAGAGGATCAGGTAGCGTGGCACCATAACAAATTAGGTATTTTCTCGGTTCGATCAGCTTATTACTGTCAGTGGGATCACAAATTTGGTCGGAATAACAGAAATTTGAATATTGCGGAGGGTGCAAACAATGAGGTGTGGGAAAAGCTATGGAGCCTTGAAATTCCAAGTAAAATTAAGATCTTCGGTTGGAGGGTGCTTCACGCCATGATTCCATGTCGAGGGGTTTTAGCTAATCGACATATTGGGAGCTCAGGAGGATGTCCGATATGCCTCTCGAGCTGTGAAGATATAAAACATCTGTTGTTTTATTGCTCAAGAGCAAAGGAGATTTGGAGTTGTCTTGGTTTGTCAGAAACGTTGGAAAGTGTCACAAGGGTTGACAGATCGGGATCCGTGGTGGTTGAGGAAATTATTAGAAGAGGAGGCCGTGTGGCGGCGCTAGAAGATATTGGTTTTGCAGAAATTGTTCTCACTGCAGGCTGGTATATATGGTGGGAAAGAAGGCAGCAAGTGCATGGCGAGAAGGTTCAAACACCATGGCGATCAGCTATGTCCATTATGGTGTTAGCAAGGAATTATATGAACGTTTTAAAAAAGCCTGAAGCAAAGCCAAAGGAAGGATGGAAGAAACCTTTGGAGGGAATGCTTCTGATAAATGTTGATGCAGCGTTCGATATTGACTCGGGAAGGGGAGCTACAGGTGTTGTGATTAGAGACTACACGGGTAATTGTATTGCAGCTTTGCAAACGTTCTTACCGCATGTGGTTGATGGCCCAATGGCTGAAGCTTATGCTTTTAGGGACGGGTTGATGCTGGCACAGCAAATTGGTATTCAGAATTTTATGATTCAAACAGATTGTGCTCAGGTGGTGGATACAATGAAGAATGGAGGGTTTTCAGCATCTTCGTCCGCTGCGATCTACGATGATTGTAGTATCCTTTGGAGTGGTTTTGGAAATGTGTCCATTGAGCATTGTAATAGGGAGGCTAATCAGGTAGCACATGAGCTTGCTAGAGTTGCTTTTATTTCCGGTAATTCTTGTACTTGGGTCGATGAGCCCCCTAGGTTTATTCTTAGCAAGCTCGTGAATGATGTAACGTTACTGTGATGGCGGGCAGCAGGTACCAGACGCACTCTTTTCCTTCCAGGGTACCTAAGGGGACTGGGAGGTTTTTAATGAGGCGGCCTGCTGTCCTTTAATAGAAAATGTTTCAAAAAAAAAAAAGAGAACCTCACGCTCACTCTCACTCTCGTCGTGACAAGTGTCGTCTTCTCATCGATCGGTCCCCGTGGTTGTTTGCATGTCCGTCAAGTGTCGCCACCTGATTAAACGCGGGGAGGATTAGAGAGAAAGGGATATGGGAGGTGGGAGGCTAGTTTTCACTTTTATTTTTCCAAACCGAAATTTCAAAACGAAATATCTTGAGAACCGCTAATCCAAATTACGAACCGTTTTCACTTTTGAGCTCCTCGCATTGAGATCTTTAAAACTAGTTCCCATGTTAATAGGTTTTGACAAACTTTTTTTTATACATCCGGTCCTATATAGTTTGTACATCCGGTAGCAATGTGGTTGTACATTTCCAGTTTTATACATCTCCAGTTTGTACATCTCAATTTTATACATCTTCAGTTTTATATATCCGGTAGCAATGTGGTTGTACATTTCCAGTTTTATATATATATCTAGTTTGTACATTTTTAGTTTTGTACATCTCCAGTTTTGTACATCCGGTATCAGTGTGGTTATACATCTCCCGTTTTGTATATCCACGTGCGTACTGCAAATATGCGGATAGCCACCGTACAGGAAAATATACGCGCAGACGGAAACATGCATGCCGCGGGGGTCTTGAGCCACCGCGGAAACGTACAAGCGCGGGGCCTTCATACGCGGGCGCGCGCTCGAAAACAGCTGCACAGGTTGCTTTCCTGCGCGGGCGCGCGGAGCGGCTTCGTACGCGGGGGCTTTCCCGCAAGACCCTATGCGGGAGCTTCTTCCGGTCGTACGCAGGGGCTTCCGATCGACTCTTCAGCTCATACGCGGGGGAATTCGACAGGGTCGCGCCACGTGGCCTCCTGTGCGGCGCGGGGTTCCCTTTCTAAAGGGTTCCCTTTTCCTAATCATACTCGTATTTTGTGGCACTCTTGGCTGCACCCTGTGTCAGCCATGTAAGTGACTTTTGCTCTACTCACGTCCCTTGCCTCTCTAATCTCTCTAATTAGTGTCTTTCTAATCTTTTCAAGTTGTTAGCATACAACCACCACTTTTGAGATCAAATTTCGGAAAACCACCACTTTACGTTTTCTTTCAAAATGTGACCACTATTCAGTAAATTTGTTGCAATTCGCACAAATCTCGATTTTAAACCGAATTGACAGCGTTTCTGACATCAGGACCCACCTGTAAGGGTGAAGTGGCAGGCTGACCGTTGACGGAGGTTGTGGGTCTAGCACTTTGCTGCCGTGGACAAATTAGGACCCATTTTCCACAGTTTAAAAAAATCTAGATATTGAAAAAAAACAGATCTGAGCTTTTTGACTTTTCAGCAAATTAAAAATGATAAAAATATGTGTTGAGGCAGCGCAGCTCGCGGCCAAGATCCACGCCCACAGCCAGCTCACGGCTGTCGCAGCTTCGTGGTGCGCTCCAACTCCTGGTACGTGAACACATGCACCGCGGCACCACCTCCTGGTACTCCCGCTCGCCGGCTCCGGTCGCCTCCTGCTCCCACGCTCGCCGACTCAAGGCGCCTCTGCTCTGCCCTGAACGTCTCTGCTCACCGCCGTCCGCCGCCGGTTCCAGGAGGTTATCGCCCCGCGTCTCGTTGTTGCGCGCTTGTCGGTCGCGTCACAGCCGTCGGCCGCGTCTCGTCGCCGCGCACGCTCGCCGGCCGCATCGCCGCGCGTGCTCGTCGCCTCCTCGTCACAGTCGTGCACCGGCCGCATCGACGCGCCCGCTCGTCGGTCGCGTCGCGTCGCTGCGCGTGCTCGCTGGCTGCGTCTCGTCGCCGCACGCGGTCGTCGGCCGCATCGCATCGAGTGCTCGCCGCGTGCGTTCGCTGGCGCTCGCGGGCCGCGTCGCGTCGTGATACGTCCATTTTGCATCACTATTTTACATCATAATTTACCTTTATTCATTGATATATTTCATATTATGATGCAATACTTATGTTATTTTACCTTATTTTGCATGTTTTGCAATTATTGGGGATGCATCTGCCGGAGCCCGAAATCAGCTGGAAAATTACCTATCAAGATACCTGGCGTCGGAAGCTCCAAAAATTCTAGAAAAAATCGGAGATAAATATTTTGGGAAATAAGTCAAGGAGCCAAAAGGGCGCACGGAGGCGAGCTCCAGGGAGCAGGGGCGGCCCCCTGCCGCGGGTCCACCCTGGGCCACGGGTGGGACCCGCCCCTAGCCCCTGTGGCCCCCCTCCGGCTCCCCTTCGGCGTATTACTTCCCTTTGACCTAAAAACGTCAGGGGGATCGACCAATAATTTTTCCGCCGCCTCCACGAGGCAGAAACCAGACAGAGAGAAGAAGAGCTCCGGCAGGGAGAAAACTGCCGGGGAATTTCCCTCCCGGAGGGGGGAATCGCCGCCATCGTCATCGCCATCACACCGGGCATCATCGGGATCATCATCAACATCATATCCACCATCAGCACCATCATCACCGTCGCCATCCCATCTCATCTCGTTGTAACACTTATCATTGTGTTGCTATTATTTCATCGGAATCGTATCCCGGGCGTTGATTACCACTTGTACTTGATGTTTGAGAGTTTTATCGGTGAATTATCATTACAATCAGATTGTTGCCCATGTTCATATCACCTCTGATCATGATCCATATGATGTCTTGTGAGTAGTTCGTTTGGTTCTTGAGGACATGGGAAAAGTCTAGTTGCTAGTAATTGCATAATGTTGAGTAATATTTAATGGTTTGATTATATGTTATGGTGTAATTGCTCTAGTGGTATTGTGTGAACGTCGACTACATGATACTTCACCTTTCAAAGGGCCTAGGGGAATGCATGGTGTATTTAGTTTGCCTATGGTAGGGTTGCAGGAGTGACAGAAACCTAAACCCCAATTCGCGAACTAGTGCACTAGGGAGTGTAGGGTCTCGAAGTGTAAGGTTGTGGTTAGGTTTTTTTTATCTTAATTGCTTTCTTGTAGTTGCGGATGCTTGCAAGGGGTTTAATCACAAGTATGTATTTGTCCAAGTAAGGGCGGTGCATTAGCATAAGTCCACCCACACAGCATTTTATCAAAACGTTGAAGATTAATCACCGGTGTGCAATGACAATGACTAGGCAAAGTTCCCATGTGTCCTCGAGAACGTTTTAATCATCATAAGTAGCACAACCGACCTGTCCTTTGAGCTTAAAAGGATTGGGCTATTCGCTGCAACTATTGTAGCACCCTTTTATTTACTTGTTCTTTATTTGTTATTTATATAAAAACTCCAAAAATATTTTTTCTTTTAGTGCTTGCAGTAAAACCTTGCTGAAATCTACTTGTCAACACCTTCTGCTCTCGTTGGGTTCGACACTCTTACTTATCGAAAGGACTACGATAGATCCCCTATACTTGTGGGTCATCAAGACTCTTTTCTGGCGCCGTTGCCGGGGAGTGAAGCGCTATTAGTAAGTGGAATTGGTAAGGAACGCTTTATTGTAGGTGTTGTTTTTATTTCTGTTTGTTGCTTTGCTTCATTATGGAGCACTCTTCACTTAGTATGCTGTTCAGGAGCGACTCTACCACCACACCCGTGGTGGAGAAGAGTCCTCCACTTTCTGAAATTGATCCATTCAAAATACCTATGGGAATTATTGATCATGTTATGAGTAATCGTTATGTAGGGGATGGGACTATCCATCCGGGTTATCATTTGCTTTATATTAAAGAACTGTGTGAGCTATTTAAGATTGCAGGTATGCCCAGAGAGGTAATCATGAGGAAATTATTTTCAATATCATTAAAGGATAAAGCTATGGATTGGTATATGCTTCTGGATAATTCTCATTTAATGGATTGGAAAGAGCTTATGTCTCTCTTTTATTCTAAATTTTATCCTCTTCATGAAATTCATCAAGATACAAATTATATTTACAACTTTTGGCCACGTGAAAGAGAAAGCATCGCTCAAGCTTGGGAGAGGTTGAAATCTCTAATGCTCAAATGCCCCAATCATGAGCTTCCTAATGATATAATTGTTAACAATTTTTATGCAAGGCTATCACGCCGTGATAAGGATATGCTCGATACTTCTTCTCTCGGATCTTTTACAAACAAAAAGTTTAATGCTAAATGGGATCTTATTGAAAGGATTTATCGCAATGCGGAGGATTGGGAGATCGACAAAGGTAAAGAATCAGGTATAAATTATGAGTATGATTGCATTAAATCTTTCATGGAAACTGAACGTTTTAAGGTACTTAGTACTAAGTTTGGGCTCGGTTCTCAAATTGTTGTTGATCTTTATAAATCCTTTGCTGATCATATTAATATTCCAAAAGAAAAGTGGAATAAGTACCATGAACCTTTAAAAGATGTTTGTAAAAAGGATGTGCTTGTTAGTAATGATATACATGTGCACAAAGTTGAATCTGTTTTACCTGCTGTTCACTTTGAAAAACCACCCTTTCCTATAAGAATTAAAGAACACTCAATTGTTGCTAACGTGGTTAATAAAAGTGAAAGAAAAGCTTACGAACCTGATGAACAACTAGAAATTGCCTCTCCAGTAGATTTGGTTAAAGATCTTGTAACTGAGAACGTCGATTGAAGTTCTATTAATTTTTGTGAAGCTGCTACTAACATTGTTAGGCAAGATAAGAGTGCAAAAGTTGTTGGTACTCCTGCTGTTTCTGTCAAAATAGGTGATCATTGCTACTATGGACTATGTTATATGGGAGCAAGTGCAAGTCCTATTCCTTATACACGTTATCAAGAAATAATGCGCGAGATTGCACCATGTGAGCTTGAAGATATTGACTTGGAGATTAAATTGGCTAATAGAGATGTCATTCACCCGGTGGGAATTGTTAGAGACGTTGAAGTCTTATGTGGTAAGGTAAAATATCCAACTGATTTCCTTGTTTTGGGGTCGGTTAAAGATAAATTTTGTCCTATCATATTTGGTAGACCTTTCTTAAATAGTTGTAGTGATGTTATAGACTTTAAGAAAGAAAAAGTCTCAGTTCAATTCGCTGGAGAACCATATGAATTTAATTTTTCCAAATTTTCTAGACATCGCTATGATAAAGAATTACCTAATGAGGATCTTATTATTGAAAGAATTGCTTCTATTGTCCTAACGATCCTTTGCAGCAATTTATGGAGGAGCACGAGAATGATATGTTTATGCAGGAAAGGGAAGAAATTGATGAAGTCTTCTTTAGACAGCCGGCTATTCTAAAACATGATCTACTTATGGAATCGTTGGGGACGCCCACGCCTCCAAAAGGAGATCCTTTTTTGAATTAAAAGCTCTCCCAGATACTCTCAAGTATACCTATTTAGATGAGAAGAAAATATATCCTGTTATTATCAATTCTAACCTTTCAGCAAGAGAAGAGGAACGATTATTGGAAGTTCTTAAGAAACATCGAGCTGCAATGGGCTATACTTTGGATGATCTTCAAGGGATTTCTCCGTCTATTTGTCAACATACAATTAATCTTGAACCTGATGCGAAGCTCGTTGTTGATCACCAACGAAGATTAAACCCGAAGATGAAGAATGTGGTAAGAAATGAGATACTTAAGCTTCTCCATGCAGGTATAATCTATCCTATTGCTGATAGTAGATGGGTTAGTCATGCTCATTGTGTTTCTAAAAAGGGAGGTATGACTGTTGTTGCTAATGATAATAATGAACTCATTCCTCAGAGAACGGTTGTAGGATATAGAATGTGCATTGATTATAGGAAGCTTAATAAGGCTACTCGAAAAGATCATTATCCTCTGCCTTTTATTGATCAAATGCTTGAAAGATTGTCTAAGAACACTCACTTTTGTTTTCTTGATGGTTATTCTGGTTTCTCTCAAATTGCTGTTAAATATGAAAATCAAGAAAAAACTACTTTTACTTGTCCTTATGGAACTTATGCTTATAGACGTATGCCCTTTGGTTTGTGTAATGCACCTGCTACTTTTCAAAGATGCATGTTGATGTCTACTACACGCTTCTATTCTTGTAGACTTGTTGGGCCTCCAAGCGCAGAGGTTTGTAGGACAGCGGCACATTTCCCTTAAGTGAGTAACCCAAGGTTTATCGAATCCACGGGAGGTAGAGGTCAAAGATATCCCTCTCAAGCAACCCTGCAATTAAGATACAAGAAGTCTCTTGTGTCCCCAACACACCTAATACAATTGTCAGTTGTATAGGTGCACTAGTTCGGCGAAGAGATGGTAAAATGCAAGTGATATGGATGGTAAAAGGTGATTTTGTAATTCTGTAATAAAAATGGCAGCAACCAAACAAGTGACAAAAGTGACTAAAAACGGTTTATCAATGCTTGGAAACAAGGCCTAGGCTTCATACTTTCACTAGTGACTACTCTCAACATCATTAACATAATTAAACACATAATAGTTCCACAAAAACACATGCATGGTAGACGTTACTCGGAGATCATTCTTTCGTGGATCAAATAGGATGAGAATTGCGTAGGGCTACGAAAAGCACACCTTAAAGTTCGTATTCCACATCTATGGACACTTCATGCTGTCACTATCCGTATCCAAAGATAGTACTAATAAACACCACAACATATTTCTTGAATAGTCTCTTTCTTCAATAACACAAGCATCAAGAAACCTCATGATCTATTCAATCCAACAATAATAAAGAACAAACTCATGATGAAGATCCTTCCAATCTATTATCCATAGAGTCACACACGGCACCCACACTGTCACCGAGATACCGTGATCACAACGGTGACTCCGAAAATTGTACTAAATAATATCAGTTGAGCAAAATCATATCCATTACACATAGGGAAACATCATGTATTCAACTATACTAACAAAGCTCATGATCACAACGAAGATCACATCATGGGAGAGAGAGATAACCACATAGTGATGCATGTAAAATGCATACATGTACTTTGCACTATAATACTTGTATTCCATTCATATTTGCATCATATAAGGGGTTTATTACTGTTATTTAATGATTTTTGGTAATTAATAATGATTTCCCCTTTTTATGGAATTAATCCTGCGCAGGCAGAAAAACCCTATTTCTTTCCTTATTTATTTCAGGGCCTTAACTACGGCATAATGAGCTGCAAATTTCCGGGGATCATTTTTTTGGAAGGAGGAAGACCTCGGAGCGAAGGAAGCAAGCAAACGGAGGCCGGAAGGCCAAAAGAGGGTGCCCCACGCGGCCCCTGTACCTGGCCGCGTGGGCCCACCTCTTTTGGGCCTCGTGGCTCCGTTTGCGTCGATCCTTCTTCCCGAAGCTTCCTCGTGACCTAAAACCGACTATAAAAATAGTCCCCCGACGTTTTCCAGAGGGGGGCGGCGGAGAAACACAAAACCAGAAACAGAGAGGCAGAAGGCTGCCGCCGGAGAAGATCGGAGGGGGGAAACGCCACCGGAATCCACCTCCGGAGGGCTCCACCCCCCTCCGGCGTGTTCATCATCAACATCTACAGCAAGATCATCTCCACCGTCTCCATGATGAGGAGGGAGTAGTCCCTCATCGGGGCTGAGGGCTCACGCCGGTAGCTATGTGGTTTATCTCTCTCTCCCATGGTGTGATCTTTATGTGATCATGAGCTTTGTAATCTAGTTGAATCCATATATGTTACTCTTCATCGTCTTATGAATTATGCTACTCAAGTAGTTTTATTGATGTGATTTCCGGAGTCACCTTTGTCCCATGGTGTGAAGTTGACAGTGTGTGCACCGTGTGTGGCTCTTAGGCTAAATATTACATGAATACTTATCATGAGTTATTATTTGTGTTGGATGTCTCTATGATATTGTGGTGTTTGTTAGTACTATCTTTGGATGCGGATAGTGACAAGCATGAAGTGTCCCTAGATGTGGAATGCAACTTTAAGGTGCGCTTTTTGTAGCCCTACACATTGGATTGGTGTTCGTTATCCAACCAGAGGATAGTTCGGGGTAGCATAGTGAAGAGGAAATATCTATGTATTCAATTATATTATTATTGTTGAGAGTGTACACTAGTGAAAGTATGATCCCTAGGCCTTATTTCCAAACACCGTTTACACCTTTGTCTTGTCCTCTTGCATTGAAGAGGATTGGGACACTTTCACAATCGTGTTTTGTTACATTAAACTTCCATCCATTAAATCAACCATCTTGTTCTTTAAACTTGTTTAGTGCATAATCAACTAAAACTTGTGACACTTTAGTTGTAGGGAATAGATAACTTTTCCTTCTTGCTCCTGCGGATCGATACCCTTCTTCCACATTGAGAGGTGCTACAGTGATCCCCTGCTCTTGGGGGTTATCAAGTACTTTTCTGGCACCGTTGCCGGGGAGCGTAGCGCTTAAGTTTCTATTCTTGTGTGCACTAGACTTTAGATTTATTTTATCTTGTTTTATATCTTGAAATCATCTAAGCTTGGGGAGGTTCCTCTTTAACTTGTTTGGTTGTGAAGTTTTTCTTAGGTTACTTTCAGTTTTGCATTTATCAAAAACCCAAAAAAATTAGAAAATGGAAAACAACAAAAAAATTAGAGATCTTTATGAACTTTATATTGAATTAGGACATGATGATTTTGAAGAGATAATTAAACCAATGGGAGTTTGTTTGCATAATAGTGATGGCAATGCTATTAGCATGAATTCTTTGAACACCATTATTCCTAATGATATGGAAAGCTCTAAGCTTGGGGATGAGGTGTTTGAAAATCCTTTTGCTACTCATGATTATATATTTGAAACCTCTCCTTATAGTAAAAATGATGATGATATGTTTACAAATGAACACACTTGGGAAGATAACTATTCCATTGCTTATGATGATACTATGCCTCCTATATATGATGATTATTATGATGAATGTGATATTTTCAGTCCACCTACTATTGAGGAAAAAGTTTACTATGATCATGATATGCCTCCTATTTATGATGATTACAATGATGGCTATGGTAGTTTTACTCCCACTATTACTAATGAGAAGGATTTTACTTATGTGGAGAGTAATAATAATACTTTTATGCATGTGAATCATGACAAGAATGCTTTATATGATACTTATGTTGTTCAGTTTGTTCATGATGGCACTGAAATTTATTATGAGAGAGGGAAACATGTCTCTAAATATCTCAATAATACTATGTTTCCTCTCTTTATGTTGAAGGTTTTCATGTTGCACTTGCTTTACCTTATTATGCTAATTACTATATGCTTCATTGATTTATTTTCTTACAAGATCCCAATGCATAGGAAGTGGGCTAGACTTAAATTTGTTTCATATTTTTCTCTTGATGCTCTCTTTTGCATTTCAATTCTTATTCCTATGTGAGCATCATTAAATAACCTCTTTTGAGAGGTAGGATCAAACAATAGTGATTTGCTGTCCAGAAAACAGATTCCTGAGCTTCACTGCGAAAAATGTTGACATTCCCAAAAGAGGAATTTTGACCTGATATTTTATGACAGAATTATTCAGCTATTAATACACATTTCATTAGTTCAAAGTTTTCTGATTTGAGCAACGTAAGTGCCTCTGAAAATTCACTCTTTATGGGCTGTCCAGTTTTTGACAGATTCTGTCTTTATTTTGCATTACTCTCATTACTTGTGTTTTGTGTGGTTCTATTGATCAAAGAGCAATGCACAACCATAGTAATATTAGCTAATGTTTAGAATCAACTCATGATATGTCTTTGCTGTACCTATGGAGATTTAATTTATGGAGACACTAACCCCTCTAATCAAGTTTTATGATGAGTTATGTGTGAAGAGAACTTTCAGGTGGAAGAGTTGAGGGTGATAAACAAAGATCAAGAGGGACAAACACTCAAGCTTGGGGATGTTACCCCTAGGCTCACCCTACATATATAAAGTAAGTACAATAATTTAAGCTTGGGGATGCCAAGCCACCTCACTCCAACCATCTTGATACCGAGTAAGTAAGCCTAGCTATATGGCTATAAAGAAAGCGCTTTACGGGAGGCAACCCGGTTGTTTTTATTTTCTTTGTGTCCTCTTGCTGTAACAAGAGACTTAGTTTTTAGTTTAGTTTCGGAATTTTTTAATAAAGTGCCAAGTTTTACCCATTTTGTTTGAGAAAGTTGTAGGTAAGTGATAACAAAATAATTTTTGATGAGACATGCAACCAACACAAACATGATCAAGATAGTAATGTAAAGCATAGGATGTGAATGAAGTGATACAGAACAATTGTCTATAGTTGATAGCAAGAAAGCAATGAATAACCAAGTTGAATCATTCAAGCAAAACCTTTCATAAATAGTACGTTCAAGACATGAAAGCAATGTGATCCACATATTTGATTAATTCTCAAAGTTAACAATTTCATGACAAAAGTGTTTGAGAATCAAAACAAAGAAGATGCAAGTTTTAGTAAAAAGCTTCAACTTCCAACGGTAAAGTCAATATAAACATTCATGTTTAATCTGACAATGCAATATGATCAATGATACCCAGGGTCAATGCTAGATGTTTGCTTTGGTGGAGATTGAAGGAAGAGGAAAACTGACTCAACATTAAAAGTAAAAGAAAGGCGCTTCGCAAAGGGAAGCAGGGATTAGTCATGTGCTAGAGATTTTTGTTTTTTTATGAAACAGAAGTAAAACTGTTTTGAGATATGCATGCTTTCGTCAACGACTTCACAACAGAGAAGCTATCTAGTCCCCCATAACAAGCAAGGTTTTTTAGACTTGTGAGAGCAGCTGGTTTTTAGAGGAGCGAGTACGCTCTTCTTTCTCATTGGTTTCACCACTGTCCAATGTTTGAGCTGATTTCTCAGATTTGCATTGCGCAGAGGAGAATGGTGAGTTATATTTATATTTTGCTTAAGCTGCTCTCGGGTTGATTCAAGTGAAGATGTAATCCATCGACACCGGGTGAAAGGGGAAAATGACCTTGCTCGTCACAAGTTATATCTAGCTCTCTACTGCTCCCTCATGAGCTTAAAAATAGAGGCACAGAAAGGAGTATTTTGAATTTTTAAAGATAGCACATGACCAATTTACTTGGAATGGCAGGAAATACCATGCATAGGTAGATATGGTGGACTCAGCTCGCAAGATAGTTTGGTTTTGGGATTTGGATGCACGAGTGAACCATACACTCAGTACGAATTTTTGAGCTTAGCAAAGAAGGTATTTGAAGCAAACATCTAAAATTAACCGGTAACAGAGTAGCATAAGACATTTATCAAT
Organism: Puccinellia tenuiflora; assembly: GCA_012064385.1. Classification (NCBI taxonomy): domain Eukaryota; kingdom Viridiplantae; phylum Streptophyta; class Magnoliopsida; order Poales; family Poaceae; genus Puccinellia; species Puccinellia tenuiflora. The sequence continues at coordinate 893,699 of QRDG01001700.1, read as the reverse complement.
CATAACCATAAAAGCTCCACACTGTCTCCAATGTTGACCAAACAATTCTTTTGATGGAAAGATTAGCTTAAAGAATTAACAACTAAGAAACACCACATAGTTTCAAGTTTTTAACAGTATTTCTTTACTAATCAATTGCACTCAAATAACCAGCAAGTTTAAGCATTCATCCTAATATCTCAAAACAAATGAGAAGCGTCAAGTATCCACACTATGATTTACAAGACTATGCAGGATTTCATTTCATTCCAATATCACATGAATAGCATTTTGTCCCTTTGACAATTCAAGCAATTTACCAATAACAACTCTCCAACAAATATAATTGAAGAACATGAGAGTTTAACAACAACTACTAGCAGCTGTAAACAAGATAAAAGCTAAAAGTGAGAGCTTACTAGCAAACAAACAGTAGCTAAGAATACTCAACAAGATATAAGCGAAGCAAAAGGAGTATGAAAAAGCGGAGCATGTCTATCTCCCACACAAACAAAGCAAGGATCCAACAAGCATATGACCAGCAAAAAAACAAAACAAAACTGAAAGTAAAAAAGACGCTCCAAGCATAACACATAATATGTAAAGTGATAAAAACGAAGTTCAACGAAGACGACCTTATGATAGTCGATGAAGATGAGGGGATGCCTTGAGCATCCCCAAGCTTTGACTCTTGATGATTCTTGATATTCAGAGGGGATGCCATGGGGGCATCCCCAAGCTTGAGCTCTGACCCATCCTCAATTTATTCATATTCCTCTCCTTTGGAACTTAAAAACTCTCTTCACACAAAACTTCTCATAATTTGATTAGAGGGTTAGTGCTCTTAAATTAAAATTCACATGTGTTCAACTCAAGACAAATTGCAAACAACTTTATTGGGTATTAGATACTATTTACTAAGCCTCAATGTGGCACTCCTCCTCAAGAGAATCACATTTGACGATAGTAAAGAGACGAATACAAAATAAAAGCAGAATCTGTCAAAAACTGCACAGTATGTATAGATTGAATTATTCGAGGCACTTCTGTTGCTCAAATCAGAAAACTCAAAACTAAATAAAGATAGATAAAAGTATCAGTCTTGCTGTCTAAAATTATCATAAAAAGATAAAATTCAGGGATTTTCTAGATTTTCGAACAGTGAAGGACAGAAATCTGTTTCTGGACAGCAAAACAACACCTCGCACTTTCAATGCTTTAGAGCCTAAACTTGGCACAACAAACCAAAAGAAAAAGATACAATGAAATTGATACAGAGGCAACAACTTCATGACTCAAGAAAAATAAAAAACAAACTGAAAGTAAAAGATGGGTTGTCTCCCAACAAGCGATTTTCTTTTAAGCCTTTTAGCTAGGCATGATAATTTTAATGATGCTCTCATGAGAATAAGAGTTGGAACGCAAAAGAGAGCATAATGAAGCAAATATCAAACACATTTAAGTCTAACTCTCTTCCTATGCATAGGCATCTTGTAAGAAAATAAATCAATAGAGCATAAAGCATTAAGCATAGGAAGACAAAGCAAGTGCAACATTAAAACCTTCAACATAAAGAGGGGAAACTTCATAAGATGAAAATTTATATAACCACACTTTCCTCTCTCATAATAACTTTCAGTAGAATCATAAGAAAACTCAATAACATAACCATCACATAAAGCATTTTTCTCATGATTCACATGCATAAAAGTATTATTATTACTCTCCACATAAGTAAAATCTTTATTATTAGTAGTATTGAGAGTATGACTATCATATAGAACTTGGACATGATAGACTAATTGTGTATTAGAAAGATGATGTTCAGTAGGAGAGTAATAATTATGACGAGTCTCGTAGGGATGATTAAAATCATTCTTTATGGAATAGTTATCATCACAATAATCATCAAAAATTGGAGGCATAATATCATCATAAGCAAGGGGATAGTCATCTTTCCAAGCATATATTTTTGTAAACAAATCATCATGACTTTCAATACCAAAAGGATTTTCAAACCCATCATCCCCAAGCTTGGGGTTTTCCACATTATGATTAGCAGAAACATGAATATTTCCAACAGTATAACAATTATCAATATCATTATTTTCAAAATTGGTGCCAAAAAGATTTTCAAGATCATAAGTAGTATTATTTTCCCAATCATGATCATCACAATAAGTAACAGGCATAACATAATCTTCTTCAATAGTGCCTATAGACTTAACATCAAGATAATAATGAATACAATTAAGTGGATCATCTTCAATAATTTTTGATTCATGCTCATTAGGAACAACAATGATGGGAGAAATATGCTTAGGGGATGATACTGTTTCCTCTTTATTTTTACTCCTCCCTCTCTTCTTCTTCTTCTTCTTCTTCTTCTTCTTCTTCTTCTTCACCACCTTAGGAGGGAGTGGTTGGAAAGGAAGCTTCTCCACATAATCTGATTCATTATTAGAAAAGACAGGAGAAACTTGGGAGAATCTCTCCCTTTCATTATTGGCAACATAAGAAACATATGTCCATTTACAGTTTGGTGTCCAAAAGTACTACTATCTAACCAAGAAGTTTTTTCTGACAACTCTTCACACCCCAAAAATAAATTAAGTTCATCATAAAGACTAGAGGTGATCATGTTATCACAGAACTGGCTAATAATTCTATCATTAAAGTACGAGCATTGGAAATTAAAATGACTTCTTCATTGCAAAGTTCACACATAAAAGGATAGAGGTCAGTTTAATTCTCTAGAAAATTTATATAAATCCTTAAGCCATTTGCTAGTTCTTTCATGCTTATGTTGCTTACAATATTTATCTTCTTCAACCCGAGTACTTTCACAAGGTCTATGCACTCCACAAAATTAACATGCTTATATGGAACATTATTTGTAGAGATTGGATCATGTATATTGCAATCATCATTAACAATTTCATTTTGTTTGCAAATGTCTTTCAAACGTTCATGATGCTTAGACCATTTATCTTTAGGAATATTAATATGAGAAGCAAAAGATTTATAGATATCAACAACTATATGAGAGTCAAGTCCAAACTTAGCACTAAGCTTATTAAAACTATCAGTTTCAACAAAAGACTTAATGCAATCATACGCATAATTTATACCTGACTATTTACCTTTGTCGATCTCCCAATCTTGAATGTTTTGTTGAATCTTTTTAATAAGATCCCATTTAGCATCAATCTTCTTACTTGTAAAAGAACCCATAGAAGAAGCATCAAGTATTTCCTTGTCATGATGAGATAGCCTTGCATAAAAATTGTTGACAATAATATCCTTGGAAAGATCATGGTTAGGACATTTAAGCATTAATGATTTCAATCTCCCCCAAGCTTGAGCAATGCTCTCTCCGTCATGTGGCAAAAAATTGTAGATATAATTTCTATCTCAATGAATTTCATGAAGAGGATAAAATCTATCTTGCGTATTGCTACTCCTTTGAAGAATGAATCATTTGACTTTATGTAGCAATAGTAATCATCTTTGATATCCATTGATAGTCTTAAAATGCAAAGTCCATGTTGGTTTTATCACCATTATACTCGAGGATGAGTATAGGTTAAGCTTGGGGATGTTGATGCATGTAAAATGCATACATGAACTTTGCATTATAATACTCATATTTCAATCATATTTGCATCACATAAGGGTTATATCATTGTTTTATAATGATTTTGGGAAGATTTCATAGTTTTCCTATTTTTCTAGAATTAACCATGCACTGGCAGAAAACCCTATTTTCTATATTTTGATGTTTCAGGGACCCAAACGACGTCCAAATGACCTGAAAATTTATGAGCATCGCTTTTTGGAAGGAATAAAGCGAAGGAAGCGAACAAATGGAGGCCCGAGGGCCAGAAGAGGGTGGCCCACGCGGCCAGATTCCTTGGCCGCGTGGAACCCACCATCTGGGGCCTCGAGGCTCCGTTGCTGTCGATCTTTTCTCCAGTCTTGACCTAAAACCGACTATAAAAATAGTCCCCGACGCCCTTCGGAAGGGAGGCGGCCGAAAACACAGAAACACCGAAACAGAGATCTAGAGCTACAGATTGGAGGGGGAAAACTCCAGCAGAGCACTGCCGGCGTGGTCTCTGATACGTCTCAAATGTATGTATTATTTTTGAGTGATCCATGCTTGTTTTATGTCATTGTCACATGTTTTTGCCATCTTGTTATACTATTTTTATGCATTTTATCGGACTAACCTATTGAAAAGATGCGAAGTGCCAGTTCCTTGTTTTTGCTCTTTTTGTATTTCAGAAAAGTCACAACAGGAAATATCGTCGGATTGCCCTCAAAATTTACGGAGATTTTTTATGTGACGGAAGACACACGTGGACCAAAGGGCGACCTGGGGGGCCACCCAGGGGCCAGGGGCGGGTAGCAGCCGCAGCCCCACCTTGACCCGCGGGTGGGGCCCGCCCCTGCCCTCTGGGCACCGCCTCGGCCCCCTCCGATGCCTATAAAATCCCTTTTGACCTAAAACCGAGGGGGCGGCCATTATTTTCCAGAAACTCGACCCCGGCGCGCCGTCACCGAAAACCCTAGTTCAGGGTCCAATATGAAGCTGTTCCGGCACCCTGCCGGAGGGGGGATCGACCGCCGGAACCATCTCCATCGACACCGCTGCTTCCCGCGATGAGGAGGGAGTAGTCCCTCACGGGGCTGAAGCTTATACAAGTAGCTATGTGGTTATCTCTCTCTCCCATGATGTGATCTTCGTTGTGATCATGAGCTTTGTTAGTATAGTTGAATACATCATGTTTCCCTATGTGTAACGTGAAAGAACAAACGATGTCCCGGATGTAGCCTAGAGAGGGGGGGGCGGTGAATAGGCGATTAAAACTTTTTCTATTTAAAGGCTTGATAATTGCGGAATAAAACTATGTGTTTAAATTAACATGCCAACAACCTAATTACTAGGCTCACCTATGTGCACCAACAACTTATGCTAAGCAAGGCAAGCAACAAGCTGATAGCAAGATATAAAACTTCAAGCACGAAGGCTATCATAATGTAAATTGCATAAGTAAAAGGCTCGGGTATAGAAATAACCGAGGCACGCGGAGACGAGGATGTATTCCCGAGTTCCTCCTTGTTAAGGGAGTACGTCTCGTTGGAGGGGTGTGAGCTCGCCACAAGAGGCCTACTCAAGATGCCACAAAGGCCTCACCCTATTCTCCGATGAACCGCACCCAAGGGTTTGGTTCACCTTCCACTAACGAATCCTTCGAGGCGGATTTCGGAGCCCTTTTACACCGTTCTTGGGGCACATACCCACAACTCAATTGGGGGCTCCCAAATCATGCCGAAGCTTCACAACTCGAAGTCTTCGCGGCAACTCCAACCGTCTAGGGTACACAATGCACCCAAGAGGCACAAGCTCTTGGAACACAATGCACCCAAGAGTAACAAGCTTCTCAACTTCGATCTTCACGTATCACTGTGGAGAGAGCAACCGGATGCAACTAATGCAAAAGGCAAGAACACACTAAGTGGTCAAGTCCTTCTCTCTAAAATCCAACCAAAGAAACTAATGCTATGGAGGGATTTAGGAGGAAGAACAAAGGGATGAACACAAAGCAACCCCAAAATCTAGATCCACTAGGTTCCCCTCACTTAGAGGAGAATTTGATTGGTGGAATGGTAGATCTAGATCTTCTCTCTTGAATCCCTAAGTTTGGGCAAGAATCATTGGAGGGATTGAGAGGAATCAAGCTCACAAGGATGTGCAACAATGGAGGAGAGAGAGCTTGAAGAGATTCAAAAGATTGGAAGAAGTGTTGGAGCAAAGGGGAAGAAGGGGCACTTAAAAGGGTGCCCTGGGAATCTGGCCGTTGGGCACAGAATCCCGTAGGGCCGGTAGTACCGGCCCAAGGGGCGGTACTACTGGCCCACGTAAAACTGCACCCAATGGCTCTCTCCAGAAATGAAAACCCGCAGGACTGGTAGTACCGTCCCAAAGGGCGGTACTTCCGGCCCACACACAAACAGCAGAGAAGAACACCCGAAGGCCGGTAGTACCGGGAAGAGGACCGGTAGTACCGATTGATCCGGTACTACCGGAACCACTTCCGGGCGAACTTCCGGTTAAAAAAACGAGAGGCCAGTACCGAAAGAAATAGGCGGAAGAAGCCCTGGAAGTGGGCCCGGCACTGGCCACCGGTACTTCCGGCAAGAGGCCCGGTACTTCCGGTAATCACGGTAGTACCAGAACAAGTTCCGGTGCCACTTCCGCTCGGTAACAGAACCGAATTTTCATAGGCGGAAGTGGCCTCCGGAAGATGGTCTGGAACAAACCAGCGGTTGTTCCGCAAGATTGACCGGTAGTACCGGCAGAGAAAACAACAGAACACCCGAAAACTGAAACCGCGATAACTTTCACCCACGAACTCCGTTTTCGATAATCTTGGACTCGTTGGAATTGTCACAACGAGCACAACAAGATTATGCATAGAAACATCATAGTCCAAGAAAATATTATAAAAACAAATTGGGAAAGTTTACACCTCCGTTTTGAAAACCGGAAAAGCCGTATCTTTTGCAATTGAGGTCCGAATGAAGTAAAACCAATTTTGTTGGAAAGAGGACGACAAAAGCAACCTTTGAAAATGGCCAACAAGCAATGGAGATTTTTCAAAGAAATGGAAGAGAGAAGTCTTCCGCAAGGATAAACCGGCAAAATCTCCAATACCGAAAATGCAATAAGGGACGCATATGAAAAACGTTTTCGGTGAACTTGGCTTTGTCATGACAAGCACAACAAGCACCAAGACCACACCACGATAAGGGACAAATAAGAACCAATAAAGATGATAGCATGGATGCAAAGGTTTGTGCTCTCTACGACGATACGATCACGATATTCAGTCGAGAGCCCCTCTTGATAGTACGGCTATCTATCCTATAATCCGGTCTCTCACTAAACATTATGAGACCGGTAAAATAGAAACCCTATCAAGATCATACCTTTGCCTTGCGCTAATCCACTTGAGGTCGATGAAGACAATCTTCATCTCCTCAAGACTGCACCGCCTTTCTTGATTGCGCTTCGCTTGGTGAAGAAACACATGACGCTCCCCCATACACCAAGATGGGAGATGCCCTCTTCGGCATATCTTCACTTGGCCTTGAGTGATGATCAACCCGCACCAAGCCTTGATCAACACCAACTTTTCTTCCCTTAGCCTTGACTCCAACAAATGGAGATCAAGCAATGCAAATGGACACACCTATAAATATAGCTCAATACAAACATTAGTCCATAGAGATTGTCATTAATTACCAAAACCATTCATGGGGGCAACCATGCACTTTCAATCTCCGCCATTTTGGTAATTGATGACAATCCCTTATTAAGAGGGTTTATATAATGAATAAAGCATCCTCGCAAGACAAACGAGCAAGGATGCAAGCGCATGTGTGACAAATGCAACAAAAGCATAAAACCCAAATTCCCTTAAACCCTCTAAACTTCTCCTCCATTGGCATCGATTGCCGAAATGGGAAGAAAAATTTAGAGAGCCAATATAATATGAGTTCCTCCATAAAGGTGATGGCAATCCCTTTTAACAAATAATTAGAGGAAATCAAACTATATTGAGGATCAAACCATTGCAAAAAGATGAAATCATTTTAAACATCTCCACAAAGGATAAAAGCAATCGAAAAGATCCAAAGCGAGAGTTCTAAATAAAAACGTAGAAGCTCCCCAATGTTCATGCACTATTGAGGAGTGTACAAATATGACATCCTTGCTCCCCCAAAATCATCTAGAACACTCAATCAAGTGCAAGAGTGCATAATGCAAAAGAAAATCATAGCACTTGCACCAAAGATGTGGTTGAGCCATAGGGAGATACCAATTTTCAAAGATTCAACATAAGACAGGCCCAACCGAGATAAAGGAAGATCTTTTAAAGAAATATGTTCACACGCTTAGGGATACCAATTGGAAACTGAAACCAATTGAAAATGCCAAAAGCTAGTGAGAGCATTTAGCCAATAAAATTCAACATGCTCACCATTGTAAGCATGAAGTCAAAAGATCCTCAACGAATACATGAGTGTGCAAAGATACCAATAAAAGTAAGACAAGCACTCATGAGACAAATTTGGAGCCACCAAAGAATTATAGAGGAAAACAAGGTAGCTCAAAAGAGAAATAGGATACCAACTAAAAGGTGACCTCTCTCATATGTATAGGTTTCTAATTAGACAAACCATGAAGATATACATCCGCAAAGAAACATATACATACGAAATGGTTTGGGAAAAAGAGAACAAGGTATCCAAAAGGAAGTCATAAATATACAAATGAGATTGTTGCTTAAAAGCATAGCACATAGCTCAAATTTATCTCATTGTACATAAATGAACTTCAAATATATCAAATGCATCACACATATCACTAAGGGAACAAGAGATAGTGAAGATGCTTTGAGATAGGCAACAAGTATCACAACCAAATAATATCAATTGAAGACAAGGTTTTTGCAAATCATCACAAATATCACAAAGATATACCAAGTGAAGAAAATAAGCCAAAACCACAACAATTGCACATAAAGGATTTCATGCCAAGAGGCAACCTACACAAGGTTGAATACTATAAAAGTATGCATGGGATAGATACTTGTTACCGAGATGACATTGGTGATGGATGATGAGAGTTGGTTTGACATCAAAGCTTGACTCCGACAATCACACGGTGAGAACACCTTCTTATGAATGAGGCAAGCATCCAATGCATCTCCATTGTACCTAAAACAAAATTAGAGTACAAAATGGTTCCCAAACTCATTGGGTCCCATAGTAGTTAGATAAACTACAATATATAGGACATGCTCCACATAAATATGTGCATATAGATATGAAATTGAATTTCATGCACATCTTAGCCGATTTAGGATTCGGTGGAGTATCCCCTATATATTGGATCAAGAAAGACTAGCATGCCATATAAAATATATATACTACTAAATATGCATGCATAGACTCATGAGAACCAAAAGAGATACAATTTGGACAAAACACCAAGTAAACCAAAAAGAGGGCACACCAAAGTGTGACACAAAAGGTTGTCCAAATTATATCAAAAACCAAATCAACACATGATTAAGGAAAAAACAAATCAACAAATGATTGATTCCAAAACACATCAACACATGAAGTGTGATATCAATAGGAATCGAATCAACACAACAAATGATTGATAAGACACCAATTGAAAATAAGATACCAAGAAGAGGGTGATACTTGACCGAAATCAAGTAAAGTGAGACAAAGCAATAAGGTATCAAAACTCCCACAATAAATATCAATTGAAACAAATATCTATGGAGGAGATATTAAATTCCAATTATACCAATTGATGGTACCAAAACAAGATAAAGAATCAAATGCCTATTTGAAGGATCAAATATTGATAGATAGGATAGTGTTCTAAATAAAAAGGAATGCTCCCCCAAGATTCATGCATTATCTTTGATATTTGCATTTGAATACAAAATGCATGCACTGATGGGGTCGCAGTATAGAAAACAAAAATTTTCCTACGCAGCAAGCGGAATAAACCCCAAGGATCTAGATCTATTAGACGGAGGTAGCGAAGATGAGATCCAATCTCTTACCCTTGAAGATCAACAAACGCGTTTTGTCGGTGCAGGGGTTGGCTAGTCGATCCCCGCAACTAGACTCATCTAGTCGCGAGGAGATGTATTTCCTCGAAGTCCAATTCGATGAAGTGCCACAAGGGGTAGCACCTCCGCGGTATCCACACGTACGGCTCGATGTAGATCTCCGCCTTCTTGATCCCGCAAGCAAGGTGGAGATGGCTAGATGGATCTCGGCACCACGACGGTTGTGGTGGCGTTGATGGTGTAGTCTCCACGAGCAGGGCTTCGCCAAGCCAAGCAAGAGGAGAGGGAGAGGAGGGCATGGTGCAGCAGCCCTACATCTAGGGGTGGTGCAGCAGCTATGGTGGAGGAGATGGCGGCAGCCCTCCGGGGAGAGGGGTGGCGCAGGAGGAGGTGATGGAGGAGGGGGGTGGCGGCTAGGGCACCTGGGGGGAGCACACATAGGTGCGGCAGCCCTCCCCTGCCCCCCCCTTTATATAGGAGGCCAGGGGGGCTGCGCCCCACCCCCTCCTAGGGCCGGCGGCTAGGGGAGGCTTGCTTCCCAAGCAAGCCCCCTTAGGGTTAGGGTTGCCCCCTCCCCTCATGGGCCTTTAGCCCATGCCGCATGGGCCCCTTGGGGCTAGGTGGTGCGGCTGGCCCTAGGCCAGTCCACCACTCCTATATACCATGTAGGCCCCATACTCCTATGGGCCCCCACTTCTAGACTCCTCTAGAACCTTCTAGAATATTCCGGAACCCTTCCAGAAAATTCCGGAACTTTTCCGATACCTCCGGAAACCACTTTCTTTATATGAATCTTATTCTCCGGACTCCTCCGGAACACCTCGTGACGTCCGGGATCCCATCCGAGACTCCGAATCACCATTCGTTCATTCCATCAAAATATATCATCGCTAACCCTAGCTACATCGGAGCGTTAAGTGTGCGACCCTACGGGTTTGAGAACATGCAGACATGATCATATCAATAATCAATAGCGGGACCGGGATGTCCATATTGACTCCTACATATTCAACGAAGTTCTTTATCGATTGAACCACGATGCCGGAGATTCTTAATCTCATATACGATTCCCTTTGTCTCACCGATATTTAATTTGCCCGAGATTCGATCGTCGATATCTCCATATCTAGTTTCATCTCGTTACCTGGCAAATTCTCTTTACTCGTCCATAATATAGGATCTCCGTGATTAACACTTAATCACATGGTTGCAACCTTTCTGATGCTATATTACCGAGAGGGCCCAGAGATATCTTTTCCGTCACAAGGAAGGACAAATCCCACTCTTGATTCATGTCACCCAACAAATACCATCGGAGATACCTGAAAGCCACCTTTATAATCACCCAGTTACGGAGTGACGTTTGATGTCCACAAAGTATTCCTCCGGTAAATGGGAGTGACATAATCTCATGGTCTAAGGAAACTATACTTGGCATACTAAAAGTGTTGGCAATGAAACTTGTGTGACACGATCAATTGCAACTCTTTATTATCGGGTCTTGTCCATCACATCATTACTCCTAATGATATGACTCCGTTATCAAGTGACTGTAACAAGTCCATGGTTAGGAAACTCTAACCATCTCTTGACTAACGAACCAGTCCGGTAGAGGCTTACTAGGGACACCTGGTGTTTATATTCCACACATGTATTATGTTTCCGGTTAATACAATTATAGCATGGATAATAAACTATTATCATAAACATGAATATGCTAATAAACCATTTTATTATTGCCTCTAGGGCATATTCCCAACATGCACAAGGGATCATTACTCTCCATATTTTATTTACAACACTAAACACTACCAATTGGAAATTAGGATCCATGCAATAGGCAAAGAGGGCAATAAATAAGACATTTCAACGCAAGAGCCAATATGAGGATGAACAAAAATATTCTACCACAAATGTGACTATCAATTGTCCAAGGACAATGAGTGTAAGGAAATATTTTCCCGGTGAGTAGAGATATCCAAGGTCATCCTCACAAGATAAAACATATGGCAAGGGATAAGAATTAAAACACCATATTTTGAAAACGGTTTGTTGGTAGTTTCAACTATTCGAACCAACCGGCAAAGCCATGGTTAGAATAATATGGAACAAATGGTTTCTCACATAATATATGGAAATGCACATTAGAGAAAAACCACACCAAGCAAACACACACAAACAAGAGCCAAAAGATAACTTCAAAGAAAATTGGAACTTGTTTGAGCCAACATGCCACACATGAATAAGATAATTTACAATATCAAATATAGGTGGAAAACCTCACATGTTCACATTTTTATGGGATTGTAATATGCACATAGCTTATTACTCCCCCATAATGTGATAATTCATTTTATTTTTAAACAAGAGGCAGATAAAACCAACTAGAGAAATTAATGGACATTGTAGAATTTGAATTTCTCATGAATGTGATATACCACATAGTGACTAGATAAAATTGAAATATCAATACTAGGTGGTGTGCCTCATGTACACGCATTTTTAGGTTTGTAAATTGCACAAAGCATATCACTCCCTCAAAGTGGGATAGTCCATTAATATCTCAAAGAGCCAAATGAAATCCACACAAGATTTAATAAAGCTCAACACACAAATTACACATACATGATACACAACTATCATACATAACCTTGAGTAACAAGACAAGTAAGAAAGTAGCATATCACATACAAGCACATGCTAGGAACAAAACTAACACATGCTAGGGAGCAAGCAACTTTCAATGTATATATGAATTAAATACAAGCTACCGCAAGGAGGAAGCATTGGATATGAGATAGATATGTGATCCTCCAATTGACTTGGCTTGAGAAATAAAACCATGAAGATACCTTAATTCTTCAAAAATAGCCAAGTCACCAATGTCCTCCACAATCACCTATTGATCAAGTTGAAGCTTGTTGGTCCCCAACCAAGTTGGGTCCTAAGAGGTTAGTCACAATAGGTTTGGGAACCCAAATGGTGATTTTCTTGACACCACTTTGAGCTCCCACATACTTGGCAAACACATTGCCAACTCTATCCTTCCCAAGAGAATAAACATCATCAATTATGATAGGGTTGGATGAGGTACCGTTAGTGCATGAAGAAGCAAAATGACCTTTGCCACGGCAAAGGTAGCAACACCGACTCTTCTCTTTCTTCTTTCTAGGCTCCTTAACTTGAGGAGCATTGGCTTGAGTCTTCTTAGGAGGTGGCCGTTGTTCAACTCGTGGTTGAGCATGAGATTGAACAAGAGGCCTCTTCCCTTGTTGCTTCTCACTAAGAGTCTTCTTCTTCGTTGGGCAATCCCGAACATGGTGCCCTTCAACCTTGCACTTGAAGCAAATGATGTTGGCCGGATTCTTGACTTGTACTTGGCCCTTCTTCTTCTCAACCTTGGACTTGCTCTTGATGTTGGAGTTGAATCCAAGTCCACTCTTGTCATTTGGGGATTGTTGCACACTCAACATGTTGTCAAGTGCCCTCTTCCCCTCATGACGCTTTTCCAAGCCTTTCTTCAAAGAAGTGACTTGGGTCTTGAGCTCTCCTCTTTTCTCTACGTGGTTAGTGACAACACAAGTACTAGAGGAGGTAGATGCATCATTGTTAGAGCAACAAGGCAAAGCAAATAATTCATCACATGATGTACCAACATTTTTAGTGGATGAACTACTAGGACTAGCACATGGCAATATAGCATTTTTAGTTACGGTTGTGCTATTATCCACATGAGGCTCACTAGATGTTACCTTTGTAGTGATGGCCTCATGAGATAACTTTAGACTAGCATAGGATGCTAGAAGATCATCATTAGAGCTAGATAGCTTTTTATGACTTTCTTCCAACTTCCTATACTTGCTAGTTAGCGACTCAAGTTGAGCCCTTAGCTCAACATTCTCCGTTGACATAGATGCTTCACAAGAAATAGAGTTAGTAGCACAAGCATCATTTACATTAGGAATAGAAGAAGTCAACTTGGCAAGCTCATCATTTAATCTAGCATTTTCATTTTTCGTGACTTTATATTTAGCATGAGCATGGTCACGTTCTTTAATGATTTTAGCAATTATATCATTATGAGACTCCTCGATAGATTCTAGTTTCTCCTCTAGAGAAGCCCGAGTCTCTTGCTCTTCCTCAAGAGCATCTTCTAACGATGCCTTCTCCATAGCATCATCTCTTTCGATCTTACCCTTCTCTTCAAGGCTTGCTTCCAAGGCCTCAATAGTTTCCCCGCGCTCAATTAACGTTTCCATAATTTCAAAGAGGATAGTTTGAGCATTTTTATTTTTTTTAGGGTTTATGACAGTAGGGTGAATCCCTACTGCCTCTTCATAAATAAAATAACCAAGGGTTTACATATGTACAAATTTACAAAGAGGATGCTAAGCAGTCATCCAGAAAAGGATCTAGTTTCCAAACAGATCTAAAAGGTTAAAAATGTGACTGTGAAGATCTGTCTTGGTCCTATGAACCAAGAGGATAAAATCAGAAACAAATCTATGTCCCCAGGAAGGGCTTTAAGAATTATTAGACCTTTATTTTGAAGGAGAGCATTAACCTTTTCCATATCATCTTCTTCATCATTATTATCATTATTATTATCATCACTACTAGAAGATTTAGCCATAAGGCAATGAGTGATGGATGAAGAAGAACAATTAATTTTTGAACTACTCAAGTTCACATCTTGTTCCATAGTTGATTGGGTTTCCTCTACATTATTGTTCATGCAAGAGTTAGAGGGAACACAAGCATTTTTATCATGGGAACAAGATAAAGCAAGCATATCATCAAGAGATTTATCTAAGCAATTTTTGGATGATATGCAAGGACTATCAACACTAGCATGTATGACATTTGGAGTGCTAGAAGAGTTTAAGTCCAAAGATGAGGCATTGCAACAAGATAGAGATAAAAGATCATCAAAAATGAGCTCACTATCAATATTGCAAAACCTATCACTACTCACCATCACATTAGTTTGTGGCTTACCACATTTTGGTGAAGTAGACGAAGACGAGAGCTCGTCACGGCCGGAGGTGGAGGGAGAGCAATCATCCTCAATAGCGTTGGACACTCCATATTTATCTTGAAGCTTGGTCCAAAGCTCATGAGCATTCCGTAGAGGCAAGATTGACTCAAAAACTACAACACTCACAAATTTGCAAAACTCATTAGAGGCTAGAGCATCTAGATATAAGTTTTTCTCATCCTCTAAAGTCGTACTTTCGTAATCCTTTAGAGGAGAAAAACCTATATCTAAGATACGCTCAATATTGGGGTCCAAGACCCGTAAGTGACTAAGCATATGAGTTTTCCAAACATTAAAATTTGTGCCATTGAATATAAACATGGAATCGTGCACTAATCCTCTAAACGACATCTTTACTCTCTAGGCGGTAAAGCCAAACAAGAGAGACGAGGCTCTGATACCAATTGAAAGAACAAACGATGTCCCGGATGTCGCCTAGAGGGAGGGGGGTGAATAGGTGATTAAAACTTTTTCTATTTAAAGTCTTGATAATTGCGGAATAAAACTGTGTGTTTTAAATTAACAAGCCAACAACCTAATTACTAGGCTCACCTATGTGCACCAACAACTTATGCTAAGCAAGGCAAGCAACAAGGTGATAGCAAGATATAAACTTCAAGCACGAAGGCTATCACAATGTAAATTGCATAAGTAAAAGGCTCGGGTATAGAAATAACCGAGGCACGCGGAGACGAGGATGTATTCCCGAGTTCCTCCTTGTTAAGGGAGTACGTCTCGTTGGAGGGGTGTGAGCTCGCCACAAGAGGCCTACTCAAGATGCCACAAAGGCCTCACCCTATTCTCCGATGAACCGCACCCAAGGGTTTGGTTCACCTTCCACTATCGGAATCCTTCGAGGCGGATTCCGGAGCCCTTTTACACCGTTCTTGGGGCACACACCCACAACTCAATTGGGGGCTCCCAAATCGTGCCGAAGCTTCACAACTCGAAGTCTTCGCGGCACCTCCAAACCGTCTAGGGTACACAATGCACCCAAGAGGCACAAGCTCTTGGGAACACAATGCACCCAAGAGTAACAAGCTTCTCAACTTCGATCTTCACGTATCACCGTGGAGAGAGCAACCCGATGCAACTAATGCAAGAGGCAAGAACACACAAAGTGGTCAAGTCCTTCTCTATAAAATCCAACCAAAGAAACTAATGCTATAAAGGGATTTAGGAGGAAGAACAAAGGGATGAACACAAAGCCAAAATCTAGATCCACTAGGTTCCCCTCACTTAGAGGAGAATTTAATTGGTGGAATGGTAGATCTAGATCTCCTCTCTTAAATCCCTAAGTTTGGGCAAGAATCATTGGAGGGTTTGAGAGGAATCAAGCTCACAAGGATGTGCAAAAATGGAGGAGAGAGAGCTTGAAGAGATTCAAAAGATTGGAAGAAGTGTTGGAGCAAAGGGGAAGAAGGGGAACTTAAAAGGGTGCCCTGGGAATCTGGCCGTTGGGCACAGAATCCCGCAGGGCCGGTAGTACCGGCCCAAGGGGCGGTACTACTGTCCCACGTAAAATTGCCCCCAACGGCTCGCTCCAGAAACGAACACCCGCAGGACCGGTACTACTGGCCCAAAGGGCGGTACTTCCGGACCACACACAAACAACAAAGAAGAACACCCGAAGGCCGGTAGTACCGGGAAGAGGACTGGTAGTACCGATTGATCCGGTACTACCGGAACCACTTCCGGCGAACTTCCGGTTAAAAAAACGAGAGGCCAGTACCGAAAAAAATAGGCGGAAGAAGCCCCAGAAGTGGGCCCGGCACTGGCCACCGGTACTTCTGCCAAGAGGCCCGGTACTTCCGGTAATCACGGTAGTACCGGAACTTGTTCCGGTGCCACTTCCGCTCGGTAACAGAACCGAATTTTCATAAGCGCAAGTGGCCTCCAGAAGATGGTCCGGAACAAACCAGCGGTAGTTCCGCGAGATTGACCGGTAGTACCGGCAGAGAAAACAACAGAACACCCAAAAACTGAAACCGCGAAAACTTTCACCCACGAACTCCGTTTTTGATAATCTTGGACTCGTTGGAATCGTCACAACGAGCACAACAAGATTATGCAGAGAAACATCATAGTCCAAGAAAATATTATAAAAACAAATGGGGAAAGTTTACACCTCCGTTTTGAAAACCGGAAAAGCCGTATCTTTTGCAATTGAGGTCCGAATGAAGTAAAACCAATTTTGTTGGAAAGAGGACGACAAAAGCAACCATTGAAAATGGCAAACAAGCAATGGAGATTTTCCAAAGAAATGTAAGAGAGAAGTCTTCCGCAAGGATAAACCGGCAAAATCTCCAATACCGAAAACGCAATAAGGGACGCATATGAAACCGTTTTCGGTGAACTTGGCTTTGTCATGACAAGCACAACAAGAACCAAGACCACACCACTATAAGGGACAAATAAGAACAAATAAAGATGATAGCATGGATGCAAAGTTTTGTGCTCTCTAGGATGATACGATCACGATATTCGGTCGAGAGCCCCTCTTGATAGTACGGCTATCTATCCTATAATCCAGTCTCTCACTAAACATCATGAGACCGGTAAAATAGAAACCCTATCAAGATCATACCTTTGCCTTGCGCATTAATCCACTTGAGGTCGATGAAGACAATCTTCATTTCCTCAAGACACACCACCTTTCTTGATTGCGCTTCGCTTGGTGAAGAAACACATGACGCTCCCCCATACACCAAGATGGGAGACGCACTCTTTGGCATATCTTCACTTGACCTTGAGTGATGATCAAACCCGCACAAAGCCNATGATATTCGGTCGAGAGCCCCTCTTGATAGTACGATTATCTGTCCTATAACCCGGTCTCTCACTAAACAACATGAGACCGGTAAAATAGAAACCCTATCAAGATCATACCTTTACCTTGCGCTTAAACCACTTGAGGTCAATGAAGACGATCTTCATCTCCTCAAGACGCACCACCTTCCTCGATTGCGCTTCGGTGAAGATTCACATGATGCTCCCCCATACACCAAGATGGGAGACGCACTCTTCGGCATATCTTCACATGGCCTTGAGTGATGATCAACCCGCACAAAGCCTTGATCAACACAAACTTTTCTTCTTCCCTTAACCTTGATCCCAACAAATGGAGAATAAGCAAGCTAATGGACAACCTATAAATATAGCTCAATACAAATATTAGTCCATAGAGATTGTCATTAATTACCAAAACC
The DNA here is from genome assembly GCA_012064385.1 of Puccinellia tenuiflora. Taxonomy (NCBI): domain Eukaryota; kingdom Viridiplantae; phylum Streptophyta; class Magnoliopsida; order Poales; family Poaceae; genus Puccinellia; species Puccinellia tenuiflora. The sequence goes on along the minus strand of QRDG01001700.1, from coordinate 875,805 downwards.
ATGCATGGGGGCAACCATGCAATTTCAATCTCCCCCATTTTGGTAATTGATGACAATCCCTTATTAAGAGGGTTTATATAATGAATAAAGCAACCTTGCAAGACAAACAAGCAAGGATGCAAGCGCATTAAAGGCAAATGCAACAAAAGCATAAAAACCCAAATTCCCTTAAACCCTCTAAACTTCTCCCCCATTGGCATCGATTGCCGAAATGGGAAGAAAAATTTAGAGAGCCAATATAATATGAGTTCCTCCATAAAGGTGATGACAATCCCTTTTAACAAAAAATAGAGGAAATCAAACTATATTGAGGATCCAAAGATTGCAAAAATATTAAATCATTTTAAAACATCTCCACAAAGGAGAAAAGCAATCGAAAGATCCAAAGCGAGAGTTCTAAATAAAAACGGAGAAGCTCCCCAATTTTCATGCACAATTGAGGAGTGCACAAAAATGGCATCCTTGCTCCCCCAAAATCATCTAGAACACGCAACAAGTGCAAGAGTGCATAATGCAAAAGCAAATCATAGCACTTGCACCAAAGATGTGGTTGAGCCATAAGGAGATACCAATTTTCAAAGATTCAACATAAGATAGGCCCAACCGAGATAAAAAGATCTTTTAGAGAAATATGTTCACAAGCTTAGGGATACCAATTGGAAACTAAAACCAATTGAAAATGCCAAAAGCTAGTGAGATCATTTAGCCAATAAAATTCAACATGCTCACCATGGTAAGCATGAAGTCAGAGATCTTCAACAAAAACATGAGTGTGCAAAGATACCAATAAACAATAAGACAAGCACTCATGAGACAAATTTGGAGCCACCAAAGAATTATAGATGAAACACAAGGTGACTCAAAAAGAAATAGGATACCAACTAAAAGTTGACCTCTCTCATATGTATAGGTTTCTAATTAGACAAACCATGAAGATATACATCCGCAAAGAAGCATATACATACGAAATGGTTCGGGAAGAAGAGAACAAGGTATCCAAGGAGAAGTCATAAATATACAAACGAGATAGTTGCTTAAAAGCACAGCACATAGCCCAAAATTATCTCATTGTATATAAATGAACTTCAAATATATCAAACGCATCACACATATCACTAAGGGAACAAGAGATAGTGGAGATGCTTTGAGTTAGGCAACAAGTATCACAAGGAAATAATATCAATTGAAGAAAAGGTTTTTGCAAATTCAACACACATATCACAAAGATATATTAAGTGAAGGAAAAGGCCAAAACTACAATAAATGCATATAAGAGATTTCATGCCAAGAGGCAACCTACACAAGGTTGGATACTAAAAGGTATGCATGGGAAGATACTTGTTATCGAGATGCATTGACGATGAAGGTGATAAGAGTTGGTTTGTCACCAAAGCTTGACTCCGACAATCAAACGGTGAGGACACCTTCCTTATGAATAAGGCAAGCATCCAATGCATCTCCATTGTACCTAAAACACAATTAGAGTACAAAATGGTTCCCAAACTCATTGGGTCTCATAGTAGTTAGATAAACTACAATATATAAGAAACACTCCACATAAATATGTGCATATAGATATGAAATCGAATTTCATGCACATCTTAGCCGATTTAGGATTCGGTGGAGTATCACCTATATATTGGATCAAGAAAGGCTAGCATGCCATATAAAATATATATTAGTAAATATGCATACATAGACTTACAAGAACCAAACAAGATACAATTCGGACAAAAACACCAAGTCAACCAAGAAGAGAGCACACCAAGGTGTGACACAAAAAGGTTGTCCAAATTATATCAAAATCCAAATCAACACATGATTGCGGAAAAATCAAATCAACAAATGATTGATTCCAAAACACATCAACACATGAAGTGTGATATCAATAGGAATCAAATCAAACAACACATGATCGATAAGACACCAATTGAAAAGTAAGATACTAATTAAAACAAAAAATACCAACTAGGAGAAAAGATACCAAGAAGAGGATAAAGCTTGACCGAAATAAAGTAAAGTAAGATAAAGCAAAAAGGTATCAAGATTCCCACAATAAATATCAATTGGAACAAATATCTTTGAAGGAGATATTAAATTCCAATTAATACCAATTGAAGGTACCAAAACAAGATAAAGAATCAAATGCCAATTGAAAGGATCAAAAATTGATAGATAGGTTAGTGTTCTAAATAAAAAGGAATGCTCCCCCAATATTCATGCATTATCTTTGATATTTGCATTTGAATACAATAATGCATGCACAATGGATCATTACTCTCCATATTTTATTTACAACACTAAACACTACCAATTGAAAAATAGGATCCATTCAAAAGGCAAGGAAGGCAATAGATAAAGCAAATCAACACAAGAGCCAATGTGAAGATGGTCTACAAAATCCACCACAATTACTAGTATCACTTGTCATGGACAAGGAGTATATAGAGATATTTCTTGGTGGTATAAAGAAATGATGTTCAAGACCAACTTCACAACCAATAAACATATGGCAAGAGATAAGAAATAAAACGCCATATTGAATAAGATTTGTTGGTAGTTTCAATTATTCGAACCAACTGGCAAAGCCATGGTTAGAATAAAATGAAACAAATGGTTTTTCACATAATATATGGAAATGGATATTAGAGAAAAACCACACCAAGCAAACTCACACAAATAAGAACCAAAGGGTAACCACAAAGGAAAATTGGAACTTGTTTGAGCACACATGCCACATAGGAAAAAGATAAATTACAATATCAAATCTAAGTGGCAAACCTCAAATGTTCACATTTTGTGGGATTGTAATATGCACATAGCTTATTACTCCCCCATAATGTGATAATTCATTTATTTTTAAACAAGAGGCAAATAAGACCAACTAGAGAAATTAATGGACATTTTAGAATTTGAATTTCTCATGAAAATGACATACCACATAGTAACTAGATAATATTGAAATATCAATACTAGGTGGTGTGCCTCATGTACACATATTTTTAGGTTTGTGAGGTGCACAAAGCACATCATTCCCCCAAAATGGGATAATCCATTAATATCTCAAAGAGCCAATTGAAAGCAACCAAGATACAATAAAGCTCAACACAAAGTTACACATACATCATACACAACTTAACATACACAACCTTGAATAACAAGACAATTAGGAAAGTAGCATATCATATACAAGCACATGCTAGGAACAAAACTAACACATGCAAGGGAGCAAGCAACTTTCAATGAGTATATGAATTAAATACAAGTTACCGCAAGGAGGAAACATTGGATATGAGATAGATATGTGATCCTTCAATTGACTTGGCTTGAGAAATAAAACCATGAAGATCCCTTAATTCTTCAAAAATAGCCAAGTCACCAATGTCCTCCACTAACACCTATTGATCAAGTTGAAGCTTGTTGGTCCCCAACCAAGTTGGGTCCTAAGAGGTTAGTCACAATAGGCTTGGGAACCCAAATGGTGCTTTTATTGACACCACTTTGAGCTCCCACATACTTGGCAAACACATTGCCAACTCTATCCTTCCCAAGAGAATAAACATCATCAATTATGATAGGGTTGGATGAGGTATCGTTAGTGCATGAGGAAGCAAAGTGACCCATGCCACGGCAAAGGTAGCAACATCGACTCTTCTCTTTCTTCTTCCTAGGATCCTCAACTTGAGGAGCATTGGCTTGAGTCTTCTTAGGAGGTGGTCGTTGTTCAACTCGTGGTTGAGCACGAGATTGAACAAGAGGCATCTTCCCTAGTTGCTTCTCACTAAGAGGATTCTTCTTCTTCATTGGGCAATCCCGAACATGGTGCCCTTCAACCTTGCACTTGAAGCAAATGATGTTGGCCGGATTCTTGACTTGTACTTGGCCATTCTTCTTCTTCTCAACCTTGGACTTGTTCTTGATGTTGGAGTTGAATCCAAGTCCACTCTTGTCATTTGGGGATTGTTGCACACTCAACATGTTTTCAAGTGCCCTCTTCCCCTCATCACGCTTTTCCAAGCCTTTCTTCAAAGAAGTGACTTGGGCCTTGAGCTCTCCTATTTTCTCTACATGGTTAGTGACAACACAAGTACTAGAGGAGGTAGATGCATCATTGTTAGAGCAACAAGGCAAAGCAAGTAATTTATCACAAGATGTGCCAATATTACGAGTGGATGAACTACTAGGACTAGCACATGGCATTTTAGCATTTTTAGTTGAAGTTGTGCTATTATCCACATGAGTCCCACTAGATGTTACCTTTGTCGTGATGGCCTCATGAGCTAACTTTAGACTAGCATAGGATGCTAGAAGATCATCATTAGAGCTAGATAGCTTTTTATGACTTTCTTCCAACTCCCTATACTTGCTAGTTAGCAACTCAAGTTGAGCCCTTAGCCCAACATTCTCCTTCAAAGTATATGCTTCACAAGAAGTGGAGTTAGTAGCACAAGCATCATTAACTTTAGTAATGGAAGAAGACAACTTTGCAAGCTCATCATTTAATCTAGCATTTTCATTTTTCGTGAATTTATATTTAGCATGAGCATGGTCACGTTCTTTAATGATTTTTAGCAATTATTTCATTGTGAGACTCCTCAATATTTTCTAGTTTCTCTTCAAGAGAAGTACGAGTCTCTTGCTCTTCCTCAAGAGCATATTCTAACGATGCCTTATCCATAACATCATCTCTTTCAATCTTACCCTTTTCTTCAAGGCTTGATTCCAAAGCCTCAATAGTTTCCCCGCGCTCAACAAGGGCGCTCATGATTTCATAGAGGTTATCACAAGCAATTTTATTCTTTGAAAGAGACTTAAGAATCATTAAACCTTTATCATGAAGGAGGGCATCATTATTTTCCTCATCATCTTTTTCATCATTATTATCATTAACATTACCATTGCTAGAACAAGATTTAGCCATAAGGCAATGAGAGGTGGATGAAGAGGAACAATTAATTTTTGAACTACTCAAGTTCACATCTTGTTGCATAGCAAATTGGGTTTCCTCTACATTATTATTCATGCAAGAGTTAAAGGGAACACAATAATTTTTATCATGGCAACAAGATAAAGCAAGCATATCATAAAGAGATTTATCCAAGCAATTTTTTGATATGCAAGGACTATCAACACTAGCATGTAAATCATTTATAGTGCTATGTATGTTTAGGTCCAAAGATGAAGCATTGCAACAAGATAGAGATAAATGATAATCAATAATGAGCTCACTATCCAAATTGCAAAACCTATCACTACTCACCATTACATTAGTTTGTAGCTTACCACATTTTGGTGAAGTAGACAAAGACGAGAGCTCGTCACGACCGGAGGTGGAGGGAGAGCAATCATCCTCAATAGAGTTGGGCACTCCATATTTTTCTTGTAGCTTGGTCCAAAGCTCATGAACATCCCGGAGAGGCATGATTGACTCGAAAACTACAATACTCACAAATTTACAAAACTCATTAGAAGCTAGAGCATCTAGATATAAGTTTTTCTCATCCTCTAAAGTCGTACTTCCGTAATCCTTTGGAGGAGAAAAACCTATATCTAAGATATGCTCAATATTGGGGTCCAAGACCCGTAAGTGATTAAGCATATGAGTTTTCCATACATTAAAATTTGTGCCGTTAAATCTGAACAAGGAATTGTGCACTAAATGCCTAGACGACATCTTTACTCTCTAGGCGGTAAAGCCAAACAAGAGAGAGGAGGCTCTGATACCAATTGAAAGAACAAACGATGTCCCGGATGTCGCCTAGAGGGGGGGGGGTTGAATAGGCGATTAACACGTTTTCTATTTAGGGGGCTTGATAATTGCGGAATAAAACTAGGTGTTTAAATTAACATGCCAACAACCTAAAAATCTAGGTTTACCTAAAGTGCACCAACAACTTATGCTAAACAAGGCAAGCAACAAGGTGATAGCTAGATATAAACTTCAAGCACGAAGGCTATCACAATGTAAATTGCATAAGTAAAAGCTCGGGTATAGAAATAACCGAGACACGCGGAGACGAGGATGTATTCCCGAGTTCCTCCTTGTTAAGGGAGTATGTCTCGTTGGAGGGGTGTGAGCTCACCACAAGAGGCCTACTCAAGATGCTACAAAGGCCTCACCCTATTCTTCGATGAACCTCACCCAAGGGATTGGTTCACCTTCCACTATCAGAATCTTTCGAGGCGGATTCCGGAGCCCTTTTACACTGTTCTTGGGGCACACACCCACAACTCAATTGGGGGCTCCCAAACTCGTGCCGAAGCTTCACAACTTGAAGTCTTCGCGGCACCTCCAACCCGTCTAGGGTACACTATGTACCCAAGAGGCACAAAACTCTTGGGAACATAATTCACCCAAGAGTAACAAGCTTCTCAACCTTCAACTTCACGTATCACCGTGGAGAGAGCAACCCGATGCAACTAATGCAAGAGGCAAGAACACACAAAGTGGTCAAATCCTTCTCTCTAAACTCCAACCAAAGCAACTAATGCTATGGAGGGATTTAGGAGGAAGAACAAAGGGATGAACACAAAGCAATCCCAAAATCTAGAACCACTAGGTTCCCTTCACTTAGAGGAGAATTTGATTGGTGGAATGGTAGATTTAGATCTCCTCTCTTGAATCCCTAAGTTAGGGCAAGAATCATTGGAGGGATTGAGAGGAATCAAGCTCACAAGGATGGCAACAATGGAGGAGAGAGGAAAGCAAGTGAGCAAGGTTGTTCTCAAGAACATTGGGGAAGAAAGGCCCCTTAAATAGGTGCCCTGAGAATCTGGCCGTTGGGCTCAGATTCCCGCAGGACCGGTAGTACCGGCCCAAAGGGCGGTACTACCGCCCTATACAAAAAACTCACCAACGGCTAGAAAAGAAAGCCCGCGGGACCGGTAGTACCGGCCCAAAGGGCGGTACTTCCGGCCCACCCAAAACAGCTTGCCAAAGGTCTTCAAAAAAAGTTCATCCCGCTGGGGCGGTACTTCCGCAGTGAGCACCGGTAGTACCGGTACACCGGTACTTCCGTGGATACTTCCGGTTCTACTTCCGCTCGGAAACAGAGGCGATTTTTCATAAGCGGAACTGGCTTCCGGAAGTAGCCGCGGAAGTTCCCAGCGGTAGTTCCGCCCGGAGGGCCGGTAGTACCGGTAATACCGGTACTTCCGGGGTTACTTCCGGTGCCACTTCCGCTCGAAAACAGAAGCGACTTTTCATAAGCGGAAGTGGTCTCCGGAAGTAGTCACGGAAGTGGCCAGCGGTAGTTCCGCCAGAGGGACCGGTAGTACCGGCAACTGGAAAAACAGCAGAACACCCGGAAACTGAAACCGCGAAAACTTTCACCCACAAACTCCGTTTTCGATAATCTTGGACTTGTTGGAATCGTCACAACGAGCACAAAAAGATTATGCAGAGAAACATCACAGTCCAAAAAAATATTATAAAAACAAATGGGGAAAGTTTACAAACTTATTTTCGCAAACCGGAAATTCTATAACTTTTGTAATTGAAGTCCGAATGAAGTAAAACCAATTTTGTTAGAAAGACGACGACAAATACAACATTTGAAAATGGCAAACAAGCAAAGGAGATTTGTCAAAGAAATGGAAGAGATAAATCTTCCGCACGGATGAACCGGCCAAAATCTCCAAAACCGAAACCGCAATAGAAGACGCATATGAAAACCGTTTTCGGTGAACTTGGCCTTGTCATGACAAGCACGACAAGCACCAAGACCACACCACGATAAGAGACAAATAAGAACCAATAAAGATGATTGCATGGATGCAAAGGTTTGTGCTCTCTACGGCAATACGATCACGATATTCGGTCGAGAGCCCCTCTTGATAGTACGGTTATCTATCCTATAACCCGGTCTCTCACTAAACAACATGAGACCGGTAAAATAGAAACCCTATCAAGATCATGCCCTTACCTTGCGCTTAAACCACTTGAGGTCAATGAAGACGATCTTCATCTCCTCAAGACGCACCACCTTACTCGATTGCGCTTCGGTGAAGATTCACATGATGCTCCCCCATACACCAAGATGGGAGACGCACTCTTCAGCATATCTTCACATGGCCTTGAGTGATGATCAACCCGCACAAAGCCTTGATCAACACAAACTTTTCTTCTTCCCTTAACCTTGACTCCAACAAATAGAGAACAAGCAAGCTAATGGACAACCTATAAATATAGCTCAATACAAATATTAGTCCATAGTGATTGTCATTAATTACCAAAACCATGCATGGGGGCGACCATGCACTTTCAAGAGAGACGTAGGTCTCAAGTTTGAGTCTTTTGTACTTAATAATAATAAAGAATGATTATTAGGACAAGTCCTAGGGCACCAAGCATAATCGGTACTAAAGAAAGGGAGCTCATTTACATGGCAAATCATATGGTCTGGGATTCAGACGCTGAAGAAAGATCACATCTTGAGAGTTGGAGATGGCAATACAATTGACATATGGGAAGATGAGTAGATTCTCAATAGTGTCTCTCGTAAGGTCATCACGAATAGAGGCCACAAACTATTGGCTAAGGTGAATGATTTAATCAACCCGGTTACAAACCAATGGAATGAGGAGTTCAAAACCTTTTGGCAGGTGGGTGCGATCTCGGATAAAATCAATTCCTATCCCTAGTCATCATATGTCTGACTTTGTTGTTTCGAACTTGACAAAGAGAGGAATATTTTCAGCCCAATCTGCGTATTGTGCTAAATGGTAGTCCCAATTTGGGAACCGTTTAAATACGTATCAAGGTACTAGTTCAATGAATTAAAATCTAATATGGGTGATCATTTGAGAGCTTAAAGTTCCATCCAAAGTAAAAAATATTGTTTGGAGAATTATGCAAGATACATTGCCAGTTCGGATTACTATAGCAATAGGACATGTTAAGAGTGGTCAATGTCCCGCATGGGCGGAGCCAGGTAGGTACTTGGGTGTACAATTGTATACCCATTATTTTAGAGGGGGACACTATATCTCTCTATATATGTGTGTAATTAACAATAGACATCAAACAAGTTCTACTATTTCTTGAGCCAGGTACACCCATTATCTGAAATCTGGCTCCCCCAATGATGTCCCGTGTATATGAGTGGGCTGAAGATGTGAGGCATCTTTTATTTTATTGTCCGCGGATGACATCAGTTTGGAATTGTCTCGGTTTTGATAGGAAAATATCAGAGGTGGACTTGGCGGGTCAAGCTGTAACTAAAGTACACCCATTCTTAGTCAACAAGCCTTGGCAGAAACATACGCAGTTACATGTTGATATCTGTGGTAGAAAAGGAGACGTGCGGTGATTGATGAGAATGTCCCGCCGGCAAATAAATCTCCGATGTCCATCAGTGCTCGTGCTCTTATCGCCAACTTTCGTGCCACCAATTCTCCTAAGGCTAAACCCAAGAAAATAGGATTGACTAAACCCCCTCGAGTCTGTGAAGGTTGATGTGGACGCCTTCCATGAAGGTGCACTGTCGAGGAACAACTGGTATAGTTATTCGAGATATATAGTAGGGGACATCTTCTAGTAGCTCGCAATGCAAAAATAAACCATGCTTTTGATGTTTTAACAGCATAAGCTACAACTCTTAAGCATGGCTTATCTTTAGCGCACTCTATTGGCTGCAACCGAATCAGCATTAACTCAGATTGTATGGAGGTTATTATAACACTATGAAAACCGGAGCAGTAAGTCATGGATTGGCGGCGGGATCTTTGATGGATCTTTGATGACTGCTATCATTTGGCACGTGATTTTATAAAAGTTCAATTCTATCATGTACCTAGAGAAGCAAATAGTGTAGCGCATGAAATAGCTAGATTGGCCAGAGGATTTGTTTCCTTGATGTAGACGGATGAACCTTTTTTTTACGGGAGATGAACCCATGTTTCTATTATACCTCTCCTCTCCTAAATCTATGATTTCCAAAGAAGGTATAAATTGGTAACAAAACAGAATCAACAAAAATCACTTTTTCCCCCGTAAAATAATAACACGGAGGTAGAGTTGCTCTGTCTTCCGATTTCCATAGGCGAAGGCGAACCGATGGAGCTATGGTAAGAACCACCCACGAACGAGCTATTGGAAGAACCACCGAGGTACGAACCCAATTTCAGAACGCAACTCTGGGACGTATGCGCCGCATTGCCAAAGAAACGCGTGCTTTCGAAAGGAATGTCTCGACCAAAACCCCTCCACCCCACCCGTCGATCTACATAAACCCAGGGAGGCCCTCGTCTTGCAGCCCTACCCGGCGCCGTCGTCCGATCCGAGCAAACACGTACGACGGACATGGACACGGAGGCGCACCGTGCAGATCAAGGAGCACCTCGCATGGCACCGGAGATGGACGCGGCTGGACGTGCAAGAGCAGAACGATGTGAACAAAGGTGCATAAATGCGTTCCTGGGGTTGTTCGTGGCCGTTCCCTTACTCATCGTGAGTTTGATCGTATGGATCATTGTAGCAAGTATCATCTACAAGGAGCCGAACTACTCCGTCACCATCGCCGCCGTCTCCGGCCTCGACCCGGAGATGAACCTCGGCCGCCGCCCCGCGCCGGGTCCGGAGTTCAACCTCACCGTCGTCGTCACGCCGAGCTCTCATGATCTCACCCACTCGTGCGGCTTCCCCGACACGGCCGTGCGGGTGAGCTACCACGGCTTCGAGCTCGCCTCCGCCGCGGCGCCCAAGTTTTGCGAGACCCGGGGCACGCGGACCGTCATCGCGCGCGGAGGCCGCGTGTGGCTGCGGCTGCCGGGACCGGCGCTGGACAGCCTAGCAGCGGACCTGCGGCGCGCCGCCGTTCTGTTCGACGTCACGATCACGATCCCGAACATAGGGACGTCCCGGCGGCGCCGCGGCGTCGTGGACGGGCAGGTGATTTCGTGCATGGGAAGGCCCGTCGGGGAGGGCGCCGGCGCCGGAGCTTTGTGCGATTTGCGTGAGGCAGAATTTGTGCAATCTGCGCAGTGAACTCACCTGCGTGGGTCGCTGCAGCATTAATTCAGCGGAATAAAAGGCCAGGTGCTCAATGGCTTATTGCCAATATACAGACTGTGCCTTGAGGGTTAATTTTCTACTTTTGCCTATATGTTATAAGCACTATGTTATTTACAAATTTTGATCAATCTATTGGCCCCATTTTACAAATTTTGTCCGAGCCTTTTCTCTCCGCTTTGCTGAAACCATAAATAGTGGTGCACGTACGTACACTGGCTGGTCCCAAGATGAAGAAACCAAACCAGATTGCTTGATCTTGTGGTGAACGCACGTAGTCAGGAGAACAAGCCTAGCCAAATCGATTACCACGAAGGCTAGCTCAATCAGAACGCACGCTCGCTCACGTAGTCACGTACGCGTGACACAGGTCTCCACCATATATACTGTCTAATCCTGAAAAAATATAAAAAGAGGGGTACGCGAACAAGACAGGGTGCTACTCTGATAGCTCGTCCTCGTCCAGCTCGACATGCCCAATGGCAAGGAATATTTTTTATAAGAATTCTATTATGAAAAGGCTGAGTATTCTTGCAACAGGATTTACCACTTCCATACATTTTCTCCAAAATCATTTGAATATCAATATCCAACTGAACCGGAGAGACTATACCTACTCGCTCCCATGTCGCAGCTCGCGTCGACACCGGGGCGCCCCCAACACCTCTGACCTAGCCCCTCCCTCCCGCTCCTCCATTGTCGGCGGCGGCGAGGCCGCAGCTGCTTGCCTCCAAAGGAGGTCACGGCCCTCATCCTCGTTCCTGGCGTCCGGATCTTGAGCGTTCCGGCGGGAGCGGCGCGGCGAGGCCCCCTTCCCCTCCTGTGGTTGACCCGAGACCACCTCCTGCGTCTGCTGGCGTGGCAGGCGGATCTGGCGCAGCCGGTGTGATGCGTCAGATCTGGTGGATTCAAGTTTGTGGGGTTCTCCCATTCGTCTCTCCCGGCGTGGCCTTGGTGCTGCTGGCCAGCATGGTGCTGGGCAGTGGCCGTCGCCGGTTCTTCCTGCAGCTCCGGGCACCCTCTTCGTTGGGGGTTTCCCTCGGTTCACATCCTTCCCGGACGGCGGGGAGGTGTTGTCCGGGCTCTCAAGCTGCTGGTTGCGGGGCGTCGCCACCTCTTTGCCCAGACACCGACCTGCAGCGGGCATGCAGCTGGGGTTGGCGGTCCATGGCTTCGCAGATGGCGGTCATGGTGGTGATGTGCTCCCTACGTGGGGAACCGTCGTGGCTGGGTGTTGAGCCACCCCTGTCTTGCTATCAGTGGCGGCGAACGCTGTTCCGTTGGTTTGCTGGTTAGCTCCATGGTTATGCAGATGGCGGCCATGGTGGCGGTGTGCTCCTGATGCGGGGCAGACCGTGGCAGCTGTGGTGGTGGTGTCTCCTTGCCTGTTGTCTTCTTCAAGTGTCTAATCCAGTTCCAAGCTTTGTGTCATGCGGCGTGGATGGCTTATGGCATGCTCTCGGCTTGCTCGCTCTTCGGGCACACTCGACCCAGGTGGGGTCGGTGGTGTGGCCTCGGCGGTGCTATGCCCTTTGAATACGCTGGCGGCCCTCACGTTCAGTGAGGTGGTAGTTCCAGGCGAGGGCGCTCTATGGTGTGTCTTGGTGCCGTGATGCCTTTCGTCTATGCTGTTGGTGCGCGAGTGCGTCTCGGTTGTGCGTGACCTTTCGACCTTGCCCCTGACACAGGTGGTGTCGTGGCGTTGTGCGGTCTTGGATGCGCACTGCCTTTCGACTACGTCGATGACACAGTGTCGTGGCTTAGACTCGGCTGATCGGGGCCTTCAATTACGTCGGCGGTGCTCTTCGTTCTGTTTTGTGTCTCCCGTTGTCATGTCCTGCTCCTTCTGGTAGTTGATTTGCTTGGGTCTTGATAAGTTTTGCTCTGCTTGCTGGTGGCTCTTCCTTTCAAGCAACAGTCTCTGAGGTTTCAGAGTGACCTCCCCCATTTTCTCTCTTCATGTGTGTTGGCGTGTGTGTTGTTTTTTGTTGTTTTGCTCCTCTATGTTCCTCTATGTAATTCTGGTTCATTCGAACCCATCTTGTAATAGGCTGCAAAGCCTTATAGACAAAAAAAATGAATACACTTCAGGTGGAGGGTTTTGTCCCTCCCCCGGCGACCATTAAAAAAAATCATTTAAATTTCATCATTAATATAGAAACAAACCCTTTTCGATTTTGTCCATTTTATTGAAATAATTTTCAAATTTTAAAGGAGAAGTCAATTAGGAAAAATAAGTTCTATATTGCAAATTATAAAATAGGAGTTTCAATTCTTTTAAGCAGTGTTTCTATTAGGCAAAGCAAGAGTTTATTGTAAAAAAAATTGCAGCGATACTACATGGTGTTTACGTCTCTGGGTGGGAACAATTATCTAACAGAACGAAACCAACGGTTTTGGGCAGACGTGATCACGTGGGAGGCAACCTATAGTTTAGAAACTAACCATTGGGTTGGGTGGATGTAGAGAGCCACAATGAGTGTTGTGACATTTGCTATGCAAATAGCGATAAGTGTGAGTGTGACACACGTTCACAGAGTCAGATTTAATAGTAAAAATATTGGTCACATGAAACATGATGCTCTCAACACCTTGTACTATGGGACTGGATTCACAGTTTTGGTGTTGAGTTCAACGTTGAAGATACGTGCACTCGAAATGACAAGGTAAGGTAGCTTAGACGAGTCGGCCATATAGATGCGGGAGGAGTGTTGCTGGTCAATCGTAATTCTTGCAAAAGAATAAGCTATGTATGAAGTTACTAGCAGTGTAGTACGCTGAAACTAAACAAACCGTCACATTCATTCGTACTGTACTGCTAGATTTTTTATTGCGAAATTTGTGACAGCAACCAGAAACAAGGGCTCACTTTGGCTTTATATCCTTCTGTGGATTGTTCACAACAAGACCGCATGTGCTCTCTTCACAAGAAGAGCATATGGGAAACAAGAACACGCAAGTGGCAAGACGAGAGCGACGCGGGGACTTCAGAAAGAGTTCCTTTTTTTTTAGTGATTTCGATGGCTTTTTCAGAAAATCCAAAAAATACCGCTCCCCGGTCCGGCCTCACTAACTGGGGCTCCAAAATGCCAAAATAAGAATAAGGCTTGCTATTATTAGAAATGTTTGAAAATCCTATGTTTGGAGTGACCATATACACACTGCTTGAGACCTTCTTTCGTGAGACAATTGTGATTCCGCTTTGATGTTTTGGATTGAGCTTTGTCACTCTTTCTATGCCTCTTTCATTTTCTTCGAGGACAACTAACACATGGCACTAAGGTTCCTGTGCCAACTGAACTAGGATTTGCAAACCGGTGAAATTAAGGGGCATTAATTGAATGCGACTGCAGGTACATGTGAAGAAATGATTAAGTGAGCTGTATTTACGAGAGAATTAGGGGTTCCTCTTACGACCTAATTTATTTGTTAGATTAATGGATCAACAATCAAACCACCCATTTTATGAAAAAGGAGCGTGGTCTTATTCAAATTCAAAGCGCTCCGTAATCTTAAACCAGTTTTGTGTTTCTATATAATTTCCCGGAGCAAACCCTATAGCATTTTTTCAATACTCAGCAGCTTTTTTTTTTTTTTTTTTGAGAAAAAATACTCAGCAGCTTAATCAAACCAAACTTCCGCAATTTTCAAACCACCATGTAGAATGGCCTGTTCTCCTCGAGTATTTTTTTTTTTTGAGGGACTGTTCTCTCGAGTGTTCGTGCTTCTCTGGTTGTGTCCGTGCCTGGACTGGCCCACGTGCATGCTGGTGAACCGTGCTTCGGGCCGTGTTTGTTACCGTGCCTCGGGCCAGCCCAAAATTCGGCCCGATGGTTCACGTGTTCCTCACGCCGGATTCTCACAAAGGCCCAAAAAACGCCCAGACGAACCAGTCACGTAAACCCAAACGAAAAGGCGAAGCAAACCTCTCGTGCTCTGTTCTCTCCACCGAAGCCAACTCCTCGGCAGCACAGCCCCGATCTCGCGCCGAGGAAGAGGAGATTTCCCGGAACTCCGCACAAGGTGAGCTCGATCCATCCATGTCCCCCGTCGCGCGATTCGATCTCGCCATGCTTGCTACGGATTCATCGGTCAGTCCTGCGGGACAACTCGAATCAGAGCTTTATTTTGGAGGAATTTACGCCCTCTCTAGCTAGATTCGTGGGATTTCTCGGGCCAGCACGCGTTTCCGTGGCTGTTTATCTTGCTACTATCCCCCGGAATTATGGTGCGCCCTTTTGCTTCCCATTTGGCTGCCCCGGTTGACGCGAGAGTGGGAACGCGCGCTTCTTTCTTTCTTGCTCTGAGAGCGCTGTCTAGATCTAGCGGGAATGCTAGGCTGTTGTACGGCGATTGCGCCGGTACCCAATTTTGACGGAGAGGGGGTCGTCTAGATCAGTCAGTTGCAGAGCCAGCACGACCCCGCGCCGGGTTCGTACTGCAGTGTAGAAATTTGTACTTGTGCGGTTCTGCATCTATCCTATGAAGAAGTGCTTGAGGGCGATATGTGTTCACTCCATTTTTAGGTCTGCAACTTGTTAAATAGAAGTCTCCACACACCTCCCTCGGTAGGAGCAGGGCTCCATTATTACCAGTGAGCTGTTAATCTGTTGACGATGAATTGTTGTGTTGAGGCATTTATTTGATATCACAGTGTCTGTCTAGTGAATTGGTGTAATTTTGATATCACAATTTTGTTGACATTTCTTTGAGAAGCAGATGCTATATGTTTGTCTTCAAGTCGGTGGCCTTGATTGTTAGAGCTTTGTATCGAGAAGCATTGCCCCAACTTTTCTTGAATGATATCATGTTGCATTACCGTCAAAAACTTTTCTTGAATGATATCATGTTGCATTACCGTCGTTTGATAGTGCTCCATCCCTAATTGGACTGGATCTAACTTCAGTAATTTTGTGTTTATGCCAGTCAGATGATGGACGTAAGAAGTTTGAGATTGGGTTGTTTCTTGGTTCTATGTCTCGCGCCTTTCTTGCGCCATGCTGTGGCTATTCGTTTTGTGATGGATAGGGAAGAGTGCTTCTCTCACAATGTTGATTATGAAGGGGACACGGTTCATGTATCGTTTGTTGTGATCAAGGCAGAAACACCCTGGCATTATTCCGCGGATGGTGTAGATCTTGTGGTATGGTCTTCTTTCTCTTTTCCGTTCCTTTTATATGTCCACTTCTTTTCCATATGTAAACTACACCAATCAATTGTACTATGGTGAAATTCTGCTTACATTGTTGGCAAGGAACAATGATCGGCTGATTGTTTTTGTGTTTATAGTTTGTTACTCTCTGCACTCCTACTTACTAAGCTATTTATTGGAAGTCACATTCTCTGCGAAGCTGATTCAGTCATGGTTTATTGCAGGTGAAAGACCCTAATGGCAATCAAGTCCATGATTCTCGTGACAAGACTAGTGATAAGTTCGAATTCATAGTTCAGAAGAGAGGTGTCCATCGCTTCTGCTTCACCAATAAGTCCCCGTATCATGAAACTGTAGACTTTGATGTGCATGTCGGGCATTTTTCATATCTTGACCAGCATGCCAAAGATGGTAAAGAGTTTTTCTGTGTGTGTTTTTAACTCGTCTAACAAGCAATATGCCACTGATTCCTTTCATATGGAAAATGCAGAGCATTTTAGTCCTCTGTTTGAACAAATTGCAAAGTTGGATGAAGCTCTCTACAACATTCAGTTTGAACAGCACTGGCTAGAAGCCCAAACGGACCGGCAAGCAATATGTAAGTTTCTCCTCTTACATTTTGTCCTATAAGTACTAGTGAATCGTAATAGTTTAAGGCTCTATTCTTGTCCTCTTTCTCAACCATTGGCGAAATGTGTAATTCTACTGTTGCTTAATGACAAATAATGCGTGCACCGTTCAGAGCTCCAATTTTGTCCGAAGATGCCAACACAATCATCTTCAGCTAGAGTCAGTATCATTTACCAACTTGAGAAGGGCTGGCTGGTTTTGAATTTTTGGAACTAACGAGTACTCCACTAACTAGGAGCGTGGAAATGCATGCGTAGTTATATTTTCTGTAGACATCATGTTTATCAGAGTCCTTCCACTGCAAAGTCTTCCCCTCCTGATGTTTAATCTTTTATGTCAGAACTGTTAAATACCATTTACCATTTCTCTTCCCAATCCGCCTATTTGACATTACCATGTAAACACATCGTTGCTGAAAGTGCAATATTCCTTGTCTGTTGTGATGCAGTAAACGAGAACATGAGCAAGAGGGCAGTTCACAAGGCACTCTTTGAATCAGCCGCCCTTATTGCAGCCAGTGTTGCGCAGGTGTACTTGCTGCGTCGTCTCTTCGAGCGTAAGCTGGGTGCATCTAGGGTCTAATTTCAGCATCTAGCTCTCCTTATACCCACCAGCTGGATTTCATTACTTCATTGTGTGGTTAACAAGATTCTCTGAACCTGTTGACATATTCGTGCATGTTTCTTGAAGAATTTTGTAATTCAGTTGAGACAGACGGTACGGTGCAGCATTGACGTGCCTTCTCTGATACTGATTGTCAACCTGAGTTGCAGTATAGCCATGATAAGTATCAGCACTACTTGCATACTGTGCCCTAACTGCTCTGTCCTACAGTTCTGAAAACGTACAAGGCATGGACGGCAATGATCCCTAAAATTCTTAGAAAAGTTGAAGCATTTTTTTTTCCTGTTGGCAAAGTTTTTGGAAGAACACAAATGGATTGAACTGAAATAATAGCAGTGCCAGCCTAAACTTGTTACCCTTTCTATTGCCAACCAGAACCCATGTTTCCAGTGACGAGAGATCATTAATTTGAATTATCTAAGCATCTTTGATTCTGCAATGATTCCTTGATCTGGTTGTCTGAGACCAACTCGAGATATAATCAGACGATGCCAAATCCAAGGAGATGAAACAGTTGGAACCCATGTGCCTCTCCAAGATTTGATTGGGTTTTGGTTGGGGTACGACAACCTGTCGAACTGATATGCATAGAAAGGAACAATGGCACTGCCATTTGAAAAGTCCAAGTATGACATCGTTCCAGGAATCTCTTATGAGTGCCATTATCATGAATTAGATCTTTTCCATGAGACCCTTTTGACTGAAGTTAATAACCTCTTTTTGCACATGGGTTCCAACTGTTTGTACCAAAGAGAATAAACCGAAGCAAATTTGAGTATTCAGTATGGTACTACCGGGAGACTAATATTTTCCATTGTCTAGAAAAAATCAAACCTCCATCATCCATAATTCAATCATCAATCTGTATAACAATTAGTTCTCAGAAGAAAAACTGTATATGTAGGCCCGTCTTCCCTGTCACTGGACGATCCAGCCCCTTTCAGCCACTGTAGTGACTAGCGAGGCAGTAGCTAGCTGCCTTCTTTCCGCAGCAAACAAAATTCCAGCACGCTCACACGCAAGCACCGCACTCAGAGCCCAGAGGGCAGCAGCAGCTTCCGAGACCATGGAGCGATGGAGAAGATGCCTGCTGACCGTAGCGCTGGTGGCGGCCATGGTGGCGGCACCGACCTCGGGCGAGGCGAAGCTGTCGCCGGGCCACTACCGGTCGACGTGCCCGCGCGTGGAGTCGATCGTGCGGTCGGCGGTGGCCAGGAAGGTCAGGGAGACCTTCGTCACCGTCCCGGCCACGCTCAGGCTCTTCTTCCACGACTGCTTCGTCCAGGTGAGAAGAGATCGATCCGCGCCATTGTTCTGTTGGTCGGTCCCCTCTGGACTCTCTCCCCCTCGATCCAGATATTTCCCCGAGATTTCTTCACTGTTATTATAAGCCCATATACCGATGAAGAATCAAGAGGATTTCTCCAGCTTGCAGACCTTTGCAACTTGCATCTGCTGCTTTTCTTTTTCCACCTGAGCAGCTTCTCCCGGTCTAGTTGTCTCCATCCGCACCACTGATTCCATTAATTGTCGTGACATTGATTGATTGATTCCATCTGAGATCACCGTGAATTTGGCTAGTGATTCTGAACTCGGGACTGCTAGCATGAGAGGTTAGGTAGAGACATTGTGTAGCGGATTATTGCTGCCAGTGGCCAAAGCCCGATCACGCGGCCGTCGCTTCTGCCATGCCATGCCATGTGACAGCGCGTCAACTGGGCTAGCACATCAATTTAAAACCATCAATTAGGACAGGCAGGCGCCACCTTTGCCGTTCTCCGACGTGGCGAACCACGTGGTCAACGTCATCCCTCGTTCTCACCCGCGGCACAACTTTTTTACTTACTGTTCGTCCTCAGCTGCGGTTAGTAATAGTTTGATAGTGTCAGCTAAGAATGGTGTGTTGTTGTCTACCGGGCTGCAGGGCTGTGACGCGTCGGTGATGATCGCGTCCACCAGCAACGACGCCGAGAAGGACGCGCCCGACAACCTGTCCCTCGCCGGCGACGGCTTCGACACCGTCGTGCGCGCCAAGGCCGCCGTCGAGAAGGCCTGCCCCGGCGTCGTATCCTGCGCCGACGTCCTCGCCCTCGCCGCCAGAGACGTCGTCACGATGGTACGTAATATAAGTTGCAGCTCTGTCTCCAGCTCGATCGGCATGTTTTGCAGCTCCCTGTTCTGACAATGTCTAATCGATCCCTGGGTGGGTTTGTGTGTGCACGGCAATGCAGTCGTCCGGCCCGAGCTGGACCGTGGAGCTCGGCCGGCTGGACGGCCTCGTCTCCAAGGCCAGCGACGTCGCGGGCAACCTGCCGGGGCCGGACATGCAGCAGGAAACCCTCGCCGCGATGTTCGCCGACAACAACCTCACGGTGCCCGACATGGTCGCGCTCTCGGGCGCGCACACCGTCGGCTTCTCCCACTGCACGCGCTTCACCGCCCGGCTCTACCGCTCCGGCGGCGCCGCGGGAGCACGAGCGGCGGACACGTCGTCGTACTACAGCGCGTCGTACGCGCAGCAGCTGATGGCGGCGTGCCCGCAGGACGTCGGCCCGACCATCGCGGTCGACATGGACCCCGTCACGCCCGCCGTCTTCGACAACGCATACTACGCCAACCTCGCCGGCGGCCTCGGGCTGTTCGCCTCGGACCAGGCGCTGCACGACGACGCGACGTCGCGGCCGGCGGTGGAGGGGTTCGCCGGGAACCAGACGCTCTTCTTCGAGGCGTTCAAGGAGGCCATGGTCAAGCTCGGGAGAGTCGGGGTGAAGAGCGGCCGCCGCGGGGAGATCAGACGAGACTGCACCGCCTTCAACACGTAAAACTGGCACTTGTAAGTTGTAATGGTATATTTTTTTCTGAGAAAAGCAGAAAGTGCTCTCTCGATGCATGACAGAAAGGGTAAGAAAAATATTAACAGGTCACATCATCATGCCACCGCTTGCAAAGATGGTATTGAACAGCAAGGCAATTTAGGGTCTCTCACATTTTTAGACAGAAGTCTAACCCGGTTTTATAAATTAATAAAGCCCTTCAACCGGTACTAATTGCATGTTTGAACAAGTTCTTAAAAAAAAGCAAAATTAAGCGAGGATTAAAAATGACCGACAACCACAAGCAAGCTCGGACCACAGAGACGCTACAAGTCTACAAGGGCAAGTTTGACCATCTATGGCAGGGATGGACATGTGCCTATAAACTGGTCAGTGGCTGTTGTATCCACCACTGATTTCAGCCGCAAACGCACGGGTGTCACAACTAGAAAACACGGCGCGAGAGCATCTCCATCGAAGGAGTCCAAATTGTGTCCGCAGCGTCTTTGGTGGCTCACCAAACGGCTATCCGGCCTCCTCTCCCAACGATGCCCCCTAAACATATTTGACTGACTAGTGGGGCTACATGCAAAAGGAGAGAGGATATAAAAAGAATAGGATGGCATACGTGGTTGGTTTGGATGCAAAATAACTGGACGGACGGTGTTTGGCAGCGCCTAACTAAAGACCTCTCAAAGTTGGGGGTGTCTTGGCAGTGCCGGACATATACGGGAGCTTTGGGAGGTGTTTTTGTGGCCATCTCTCGTGTCCGACACCCCCAATGGGCCTTTGTGGGGTGTTTTAGGGCCCCCCGGTGGAGATGCTCTGAATCCTTTGCCGAAACACTGATACTCGGTAAAGGGGTTTTGTAGGCCATGTGCGGCATACCCAATCATACTCGACAAAGCCTATTAGATGTCAAGTATACCCATAATACGGTTGACAAACATGGAAGACTCGATAAATAGGAAAAATTACACTCGGCAAAAACAACCGCCGCCATCAGGGAAACATCTTGAGAAAGCTGAAGACCACTGTTGAAAGGAAGAACACCAGAATAGGAGCACCAAGGACCGTGAGAAAATTGGACAAACTCTGTAAAGAATTGTCTCGAATGCCATCCAAACAATTTTGCAGACGCAGGGGGGCCTTCCCTCTGACCTAGGCGAGGGTGTTGTCCCTTAGTCAACAACCATGCGATTGGCGGAGTACAAGGAAAAGCCGACACCGACTAAGCAACACCAACTGGAGACCCTCGCGTCCCATCTCAAAGAAGCTGACGCCACAACACCCCCATGACCTCACCCTCCCCAAGGCCATGCCTCCAAGGAGGAAAGACGACGCCAAAGCGTCACCACGACCTGTCCAGAAGTCTTGGGTTTTCACCGGGATTTGAGGGGGATGAAGGGAGGGGAATGTGCAAACCTCGACGACGCCTTCAGAAGGAGAGCAACGATCAAGTGCTACCGCCGCATGGTCGAAAAGATGCTAAAGCTGAAATGGTCAAATAGATCGACTAGAGGGAAGGGTGTCGACGTGTGTTACCGGGTTTGTAAAAATTGGGTTGTCACCCATTAGTACTCTCCACATTGAATCTGTCATTTTTTTTCTACATAGATATACGGAGTTTGGTTTCAAAATTTCATGATGTAATAAATACATATGGAGTATTAGTTTTTAGGGAGAGATAACTGCATGTCATATTAGTATTGCGGGATTATTCTATTTTTATATCAACTTTTTAATAACAGCCCAAATAATCTATCTATATATTAAAGACAGAACCTTTCGAGCCCTGAGAGCGCTCGCGCACTGTTGCGAGGAACAGTAGCTACTGTAGCGCCATAGAAGCTACAGTAGCGGCGATCCCGGCCGTCCGTCGTCGATCCGATGGCCCGCGGGAGGCGTCCGTGATCGATTTGCAGAAACGCCCCTCACAAAACCGAAAATAGAACCCGCAGTCCACTCTTCCCCGTTACACTGGACCTTTTCAGAATTACGGAAAACTTACGGACTTTTTTGTAGAACGCCCCTGCAGAATCCCCCTCCCCCTTTCTCTCTCTCTCACGCGACGGCCGACTGCCGCGCCGCCGCCGACGCGCGCCCTCGCCGCACCGCGCCTCCTTTCCCGGATCGACGCTCACGGCGGGGTGCGCCGTCGTCGCCTCTCCCCCCTCGCCGAGAGCTGCGTGCCGAAATGCCGTGCGGGCGCCGGAATCGATGCCGGAGTCGTCGCTGCCCGTCCGCCGCGTCCGCAGGCTGCCGGCGACGCTCCGGCGACCTAAAGCGAGCGGCGCCACCACCTGCAGCTACCTCGCGCTCGCACGCGTCGGATGCGCCCACCCACGCGTCCCAAAACGCGGTGACCCGGCGTCGCCGTGGTCCTCGCCGCCGCGGCAGTGGCAGCCCTGGCCAATGCCCCGACCCCGTCCCGCTCCTTCCTCTCCCCGGCCACGCAGGCCCTCGTGCTCAAGGTCTCCTCCACGCCCCTCCCGTCCCTCCCGGCCTTCCTCTCCTCAAGCCGCGCCGCCGACCTGCCGTCCCTGCTCAAGGCGCTCGAGCTCTCCGGCCACTGGGAGTGGGCGCTCGCACTCCTCCGCTGGGCGTGTGCCGCCGAGGGCGGCGCCGTCGATGCCGCTGCCCTCGAGATGGTCGTCCGCGCGCTCGGCCGCGAGGGCCGCCACGACGCCGTCTGCGACCTGCTCGACAAAATGCCGCTCGCCCCCGGGTCGCCGCCGCTCGACGTTCGCGCGTACACCACCGTGCTGCACGCGTTTTCCCGCGAGGGCCGCAACGAGCGCGCGCTCCACCTCTTCTTTTTTTTTGAACATGGAAATATATTAATATTAGACAACAGGATACAGTGTTACATGGCAACAGTTCGCACAGAACATCTTACAACCGGATCCAGAGGAAACAGGAAATAACAAACTGGTCCTTTTTTTTGCATAGAGGACCCCGAACACCTGATGGAAAACGCAATCGGGTCCAAGGCAACTCCCTCACGAGCACCACGCCGTCGCCGGGGACGGAGCCACTTGGTACGGCGAAGCTTCCATGGAACACCACGGACGCCGCGAAGAAGAGCCACTGCCTCCCTACAGGCACACTGGCCGGGAGGAAAGAACAGTCGCCATTCGACCAGAAGATGCAACGGCGACGGAAAGACCGCCAATCGACCAGAGGCGTGGGCGGCGTTGCTCCAAGAGGAAACCGCCCTTCGACCACCACCCTGGGCGGCGTAGCTTCCACCAAATCGCCGTCGCTGATGAGCTCTCCCGTATGCAATCTCAACATCAGGCAAGAAAGCCTCCATGGGAGTGAAAGAATCTGAACCTGGACGTTGAAGCTTTGCCTGTTCTCCTACAGAACCACCAAGCAACTGCACCCCCTTCTCCTCCCCTCCACCACCATGAGCTTCAACTTCAATTCCCCAAGCCACACCAGCCAACTCCGCTCCTGATTTGTCGCCTCCACGACGACCCGAAGCAGCAAACAGAGAGGACAGCACAGCTCCACACACAAACCCCCAAGAAGAGGGCCCTTCGAGCTTATTCAAGCACGTACCTTCGGATTCCCTCCCCCACCGCGCCCACCACCATGCGAGCACGCCGGGCTGGAGCTTCACCAGGTCATGGCCATCGCTCGGAGACGACCTGACCAGGTACCTAGACAGGGGAGACGGCAGTACGCCATTCGCCACAAGGGACAAAGCTGCAAGAAAGCAAAACCTATATCTAGTATCTATAGAGGGGCCACGAGCTCCTATCCCATCCCTACTCCGGCCGGCATAGCCGCTGGAGCAGATCCGGGGTCGGGCCGGGCGACTGCGTTCACGAGCGACTCTCAAGGAGCTGTCTCACGAGAGAGAGCGCTCCACCTCTTCGACGAGCACAAAACAGCAAAGCAAAATGCATCTGGGACTTTGGAGCAGAATAGCAGACCACTGCGGGGCGTTGCAGGCTTCCGTTTAGCGAGAGGAAGGAGCCGCTCGCGCCGCCCGTTCGGCAGCCAAGCCGACCAGCAGTGACCTCTGCTGCCGGCACGATGCCGGGTGGGTGGTTGACTGGCTGTGGTGGGCATTTTGCTGCTGGGATCTGACGAAACGGGTCGATTTATTTTGCTGATGAGGAAGGATGCCTTGCTTGGATCGGTGATATGCTCTTGCCTCTCTTTCCATCCATTGCTGGCTACGGATCCCATCCTGTTGCTATTGTGCCTCATTTGTGGCCCGATGCAATTTCTCTTTGCAGCTAGCAGCAGGTTCAGTTGGGGAAACAAAGGAGATAAGCAACCAGTGAGGTATTGCAGCAATTCCTTCCTATGTACCTCTTTCACTTTCGTTTTGTTTTTTGCACTCATGTTTTGTGTAGGATAGTAGGAGTAAGGGAAATTTGTGTGTATACGGCATAGACTAAAGGTACAAAATAAATCACTGTGGATAAATTATGTCTGAAACCCCTTAAAATCTGACCCTATAGTTAAACCTTACTTAAATTTGAAAAGGTACTGTATATGCCTCTTTTTAGTATTATAAATCTGATAGTGACTAATGTTCTTCCTAACCTGCTAAAGTTTAATTTCAAAATATCTCATCTATTATTCCCTTGAAGCTAATACAAAAAAAAAAACGCAGAAGTGCATGCCGCAACAAAGCCGAAAATCCTAATCTGCCCAAAATGAAGAGGCCTCACAATGGGAAAGCTTAGGAATCTATGGCAAAATCAGTGCCAAGTGAATAAATATTCCACAAAAGGAGAGAAACTAATTCAACAAGTGGGGCCATTAGTTCGCACGACATAAAAGGGGCACATTTTTCCTTCTATGATGGTAATGCATTTTCTTCCTTGAAGGTTCAGGATGATTGTGATCTTAAGCTTCTGTTGGTGGTAATATCATGTGACACATGAGACAACTAGACATAATCTAGGATTGATGTTGACTGTCGAAAATATGCATAATTGACAAGTCTCAGAAAAACAAAAAGACACTATCTTTCATTTAGTTTGTTATCAAATGAAAGAGCTACCCTAGGCTGGTACCCTTTCCATGATTGCTAGATAGAGAGGGAGTCATGAGAATGTTGTTGATGGTGCGTACTGCTTATTACATGCTTAGAATGTAGTGATTTTCATGTGGGTTCAGCTACACTTTGCTGTACTTGAAAATTTCAGGGTTGCTTCGGCTACATGTTATGATTACTTCAAACTTTTGCACCTTGATTTTCTTGCAGTATTGAAGAAAAGACACAGATCTAGGGATACTAAGTGATGTGGTGAGACCGTGAGAAGCTGTTCTTCAAGACCATTTTCTATGTGGCAATAGAGCCGAGCTTCGATGATGTGGTGATAAAAAGTGGGCTGGGAAGAAGAAAAGAAGACAACAACAAGCTCACTTTTTTTAATCTTCATCCCAGGTCATTGGTCGTTTCCCTTCTCTCCACCAAACATGAACATTTATGTAGGTCGAGAGGAAGTAATTTATTTATATTGCTATGTGGTTTATCTTTGACTTTGAGGAGGCTATAAGTATGTTTATATTCTGAGGAGGCTGGATTTTCTTTTCATATGCTGCTTGATGAAACTATCAAACGATCATTTTTTGTAGGTCTATGTAATTGGAAGTGTACTGGCTTAGGCAGCGCGCCGTCGGTTATTTTTGCTTCCTTCTCTTTGGAAGGTGTTCCTGGATTTAAATGAGTGTATTATGGAAATTGTTAATGTGCTCTCCCAGAGTGTTACTGTGAATTGGAAAGGCCATACATATAAACCCTTTTGCTCAGTCTAATTTTTCTGTAAGGTAATTTCACTTACCTGCTTCAATTCTGTTGAAAGAAGAGTGAGCCCAGTCATGAACTTGCACTCATTATATTTGATTGTTATTTCCTCTTCATGATATTATTGTGCTTTCGAGGGACAAATCTTCTACTTATGATATCACTATTTCTGTAGTTGATTTGCATCTGCTGTGTAGAGGCATCCAATCCCAGTATTAGAGTGCATCGTAATGTTCAGCTTGCTAATTGGTGACTTTGTATAGTGTTAGCATATCCACAGTTCCGAAGGAAGATCACCATTTATTTTAAAGGAATGGGGTGTGAATTAATTCATGCCTCTTATAAGTAAACTCAACTTCCATGATGTACGTAGTATTTGGAATTTTGGATATTGTACAGATATAGGTTTTTCGTCTGCAAGTAGCCTTCTTGCATGTACATAGCGTTTTGGGTTAAACGGATGTTTGATTAAATGCATGTATGGCTGAATTCATACATTCTGTTGAGGAAACAACTATTTGCCTAATTGACTGATCCTAGAGAAGAATTGGTATAACTACATCATATGGATCAATTGTCTCATTTTGGCTATTAAACATTTCAGAAGCATTACTTTTTTCTTCTTCTGTATGAATTTGCAGATTGATATTCAATTTACCGTAGGATCTCTTGCTAATGAATGCATGGTTAAATTCATACATTCTGTTGAGGAAATTATTTGCGTAAAGCCGTAAAGGTTGTTCCTAGATAAGAATTGGTATCACTGCGTCATATGGATCAATTGTTTCATTTGACTACTAAATATTTCAGAAGGATTGATTTTCTTCTTCTTTATGAAATGCACATTGGCATTTAATTTACCCTAGGATCTCTTGCTAATGAAGCACTACCTTTCCCCTCTGACTGATCACATACATTGCTTTTATCTTTGTTGTCGGATTGCTTGCAGATCCATTCTTGAGAGTTCACTATGCATTTCAGAGGTAATGCATGACAACACATTCTTTCAGTTCCATAAGACGTTCCATAAGATTTCTTGGTTGGAGATCGGGCTCGGCGAAGCCATGCGTCGTTGCAGTATGAAGTTTGGGGGCACGTCTCACCTGGCTGTTGCTTGGTGAGGACGGTCGTGTGTGTTCGTGTCCCTCCTTACGGAGGCGACCGGCCACGCTGCCCACGGCCGCCTCCGGTGCTCACGTCCGCACGCATCACGCCGCCGCCGGCCTTCATGGCCTCGATAGCTTACCTCCTGAAATTGCTCATTCATCTCCTTGCCCATGGCCGGCCTTAATGCGAAATAATATTAAGATGCAATGTAAATGAACTTTCCCGAATTGTGGACTCGAATCCAAAAAAATATGCATTAGCACTAACTACGTACTAAAATTAAAAATTAATTGGAAAACAGAAATACATTTCGATATTTCAAATTGCTAGAATATTGGATGTACTACAAAATGTATGTACATGCTCACAAAAATAAATGATACTTATTAATGCCAAAATACAATCATATTTAAACAATTCAAAATTATAAAAAAATACAAACTAACAAAAGCGCGGCGTGTGTATCTATCTGGAAAATGCTCACACTACAAATTCACCACTAGGACAATACAATAAATATATCAAAGTGGCAAATTATGGACTCTAATTGAACATTTCAAATAAACAAAATATTGGCAAAAAAAAAAAACTTCCTCTAAATATGAAATTCAAATGCAATTCCTCAAATTATTTATGCCACCATATAAACATAATCAAACATTCGAATTTGCTACAAAAAAAAATGCCAACTATTTACATAAAACAATGTTGGAACATTTTTAATTTGTGAATATTTGAAATGAAACAAAATGCACTCCCCATAATTATGTAGAGTTGTATTTAACAAATGCTCACACTATGTATTCCCTATGATTATGGACTCTAATTGAGCATTTCAATTAACAAAATATTGGCAACAAAAACTAAGTTAACTTCCTCTAAATATGAAATTCAAATGCAATTCCTCAAATTATTTATGCCAACATATAAGCATAATCAAACATTCGAATTTGCTAAGTATTTTAAATTACCCTACCATTAAAAAACAAATTTAGCCAACATTTATATATAATTCTAACACATTTTCTATCATTACAGTAAAGATTTCATGGAAACATACAAACATATTTAAATTCTTCAATTTGCTAAATATTTGGATATTCTCTAAGCTATATAAAAAAATGCTCAGAAAAAACCAACGCTAACTATGTATGGCAAAACACAAAACATATTTCAACAATTCAAAATGGTCAATATTAAGATGCAATATAAATGAACTTTCCCGAATTGTGGACTCGAATCAAAAAAAATGCATTAGCACTAACTACGTACTAAAATTAAAAATTAATTGGAAAACAGAAATACATTTCGATATTTCAAATTGCTAGAATATTGGATGTACTACAAAATATATGTACATGCTCACAAAAATAAATGATACTTATTAATGCCAAAATACAATCATATTTAAACAATTCAAAATTATAAAAAAAATACAAACTAACAAAAGCGCGGCGTGTGTATCTATCTGGAAAATGCTCACACTACGAATTCACCACTAGGACAATACAATAAATATATCAAAGTGGCAACAAAAACAAAATGTTTACTACTCATGTATACCCACTAGGACAATACAATAAATATATCAAAGTGGCCACCAAAAAAATGTTTACTACACATGTCGCACAATAGAAATTCAAATTTGAATATTTCAAAATTCTAAATACCTTTCAAAAAATGTCCATTTCATCCAGCGGAAAAAATATGCATAGCATATCCGAACGATCGGAAAAAAAAATAAATACTACCTACTTATGGCAAGAAAACAAACATGTCTTCAAATTCCAATTTGGTCAATATTTCACGAAAATTCAGATGCACTTCCTCTAAACATTATTTTTAAAAAACATGTCTTCTAATTACGAATTTGTTTTAAATTAAACTTTAAAAGTTATCAACAAAAATATTTCCCTTAATTATTAAGCTAAATAAACCTGCGCTACAAATTCAAAAAAAATCCCAAATTTCCACACTTTCTAAAAAAAAAGATATTTCCAAATTTGAAATTTACCACACGCCCCATATGACTAAATTCCAAACTCGGAAAACTTCAAAAAATTCCAATGGCTTCCAAATTTGAGCATTTGAAGCCAACAAAAAAAAAAGAATAGCTTCCCACTTTCACCAATTTTTAAAATTCACACAAACTATAAATCAATATCTCTGAATATATCCATTGAAAAAAAGTAACATATCAAAACAATCAGAAAATACATACACCTAAATATGTTTCAAAAAAATGGAATATTCAAATTTTGTGCCCATTTAGATGTTATTTGTAAACATTAAACTATGCGAGTTGATATGACATGTTTGTGTTTTCTCTTAAATATTAAATTTAACTCAACGGTCGGTGAAAATACGTTGCATGACCACTTATTAAATCAAAATTGCACACAAGACAGTGCTAACAAAAAAACAAAATTTTCCAAATTTAACGACTTCTCAGACTTCCCATGCAAAAAAAAAAACCTTCAGATGTCCCATGTCCCACATGAACTAAAAAAATGTCAACTTCATTTAAAAATTGTTAAATTAGTTTCCCAAATAATTTTTCGCCTTTGTCAGGGAAAAAAACGAAATTCAAAATAATACCCATTGTTAGTTCAAAAAGAAAAAAAGAAAAAAAAAGCTTGGCTCCATGTTAATTTCCAACTGATAATACTTCACAATACCCATTGTAGATTTTACCAAAATTCAACACACATGCGCGTAATGCAAGTTTGAACATTTCTAAAATTTTGAATGCCTTTCAGATCTGAGCATTAAAGAAACACAAGAAAAATAATTCACGTACGAACAACTTTCGACAACTTCGAAATTTAGATAATTTGTAAATGTAAACTTCTCCTTCCTAATTTCGATACATTCAAATCTACAAAAAAAAATTAATGTATAGAGCTTCAAATTTGAATTTCTCCCACCACGGTATTCACAAATATGAAAAATACAGTAACACTTACATAAAAATAAGTGTTTACTACTTATGCCATATGATCAAATTTCAAATGTGAAAATTTCAAAATTTCCAGCATCATCCAAATCTGAGCATTTGAAAAACGAAAAAAAACGTACTACAAAGCTTCCCACTTTCACCAATTTTTGAAATTGAAACAGATTATAAATAAATATATCTGAATATATCCAGGGGAAAACACAAGTAATGTATCAAAACAATCAAGAAATTACATACAAACAAGTTATGCTAAAGGACAAAAAAAGGAATACTCAAATTTTGTAATCATTTAGAGATAATTCAAACGCATTTTTACTAAATTCAATTGAATATAGACCCTGAAATACAAACATTTTCGAACATTTCGAACTACTAAATGTCTGCACATTCTACAAAATAAATAAAAACATGCTCACAAGAAATGGCTACCTATTCACAGCAAAATGAAAAACATATTTGAATTTTGGTTGAAAACTTCAGAATTTCCAACGGCTTACCAATCTAAGCATTTTAAAAACGAAAAAAAAACGAATAGCTTCCCACTTTCACCAACTTTCGAAATTCAAACAAATTATAAGTCAATATCTCCGAAGATATCCACTAGACAAAAAAAATATGAGTAACGTATCAGTCTTTGCCTTCGGCGCCCAACTAGCCGCGGTACTGCTTCTACTCCCCATCGTCACGACGGCGTCCTCTGAGCCCCCGTCCGCTGCCGAATTTCCCGACACCGCGTCGCCGGCGACACGTCCTAAGGAGCTGCGCTGTTGTCCCTTCCGTTGCCGTTGTCCCCGTTGCCATCTCGAAGCATTTCACCTGAAGACCAGCGAGCTCTAGATCCAATAAGACGCCGCGGCCGTCCACCTAGGGGTTCGGCACCGAACATCCCCCGAATCGCACCACACGGGAGGCGGATGGCCGGCGACGAGGTGAAGCCTGCGGACGCGATCGACGGGGACGGGGCCGCCGTCCTGCAGTCGGCGCGCCTGCCGGATGACGTGCTCGCCGACGTCCTCCGCCGCGTCGCGCCGCGCTGGGTCGCCGTGTCCCGCTGCGTCTGCAGGGCGTGGCGCGACGCCGTCGACGGCCGCGGCCTCCTGCGCGCCGACCTGCTCCCGCTCTCGTTCGCCGGCCTCTTCATCCACTTCGACGAGCACAAGTTCCCGGAATTCCTCGCCCGCCCTCCTCCCGCGCGGTCAGCGGCAACCTCAGCTTCCTGCCGTCCACCAGCCCCCACTGCGGCCATTGGTGGGATGCCGACTGCCATGATTGGCGCGACTATAAGATCCGGGATCACTGCAATGGGCTCCTCTTGCTTAGGAATAACCGCGTGGTTAACCCTGCCACGCGATGGTGGAATACTCTGCCGACGTGCCCGTCCAAGCACGGTACAGAGAGTGTGTTGTACCGTGAGCGTCTAGTGTATGATCCGGTGTTATCACCCTACTACGAGGTGTTTATGATCCCCACATTGGGTAAGAATCGTCCTGGGGACGAGGTAGATCCCTCGTTGGAGGAATTAGAATGGGCACCGTCCCTATGCAAGATGTATGTATTCTCATCGAAGTCGAATTGTTGGGAGGAGAGGTATTTCGTCCGAGAAGGGGATGCTGCAGGGATCTATGGTGAGATGCAAGTGGTTCAAGGGCGATTCAACGCTGTCTACTTCGAGGAGCACTTTATGTGCACTTCAGAGCTAATTTTGTTATGAGGTACCTACTTACTCGGTTTTATATCTTATTTCACTTCTGTCTTACCGACTAATTCTTAAAACAGTCTTGCACAATGATTTGATTATGCAGGATATCATCGTCTAATAATAGTCTAATAATACGTACAGTGTAATAAAACCACCAGTGGATACGGAAGGCTATACCAGAGACGGCTACTATCCATATGTTCAGATTGTAAGATCAAAAAGGGGGGTGTACTTTGTGGAGCTTGGTAAGGGTTGGCGTCCGTGGAAGTATTGGCTTCGAGTTTGGATCCTTAATGAATCGTGTGGTCAGATGGAGTGGGTGTTGATACATGACAAGACCTGAAGCCCGTGCTAGCTCGTCACCGGTTTTACCAACGAGTTCAATGGATCTTAGAAGATACTCCCCTCCGTTCCATATTACTTGACTCCTAAATGGATGTCCGTAGATTCATTTTGTATCTAGATACATCAATTTGTAAGTTAAGTAATATGGAACGGAGGGAGTATTAACTACAACCTGTTCCAAGAAGGCAACAATTGAGGAGAAATTTGAATGGAACTCTGACAATGATGAAGATGAAGACATGGCTAAAAATTGTTACTTAGAAGAAATGAGGAAACCAGTAGTTGAAAATAAATTGGAATGGAACTCCAACATCATGGTGCTCTTAACAATGGAGATATGGCTGAAGAATGCTACTTGGATGAAGAGCATTCTGATAATTTCTATGCTGGAGACATTCAGATACTTGGGTTTCACCCATATAAGGAGATTGTCTTCTTAAGTGCATCAATGCGGACAGGACTAGCATATCATTTGAATGGTTCGAAGATCGAAAAATTAGGAAATATATACCCAAAGGGTTATATACGTTTCAAAGAGGTAATTAATGAAATGGAGAGAATCAAATCTTTTCCATACACCCATGTTGGATTGAGAGTTCCCTGGAAACAATTAGTCTAGATGTTCAGCTCACATAGGAGCCTATGTTATTTGTCATCTACTGGAGCAATGGAAGAAATGGCTTGCACAAGATGTTTGAGTTATTTTTAATTTGTATGTATTTTGTAAGGATTGGTTCATTTTTACTGGAAATGAGTTACAGTTAGATTTGTTTGTGTTTTCTATTGTGGGTATTGTTAATTTTTAATTGTTACTACTTGTTATAGTATGATTTATCAGCTAGTTTCTTCATTTGAATCATGCACTCCTAAAGATATGCATTTCTCTACTTGTATCAATCTTCTGGTTAGCTTCAGAGATCTATCTACAAGCCAACAAGTAAGTTCACTCCAATTTAAATGTTGATGGATTGTGGGATGGCAGTAACATCCTGGATTGGATTGTAAAGCAATGTTGCACTTCCAACTTCTGTATCTTTTTTTTGTATGTACCGTTCAAATGTTTCTAACTTCTTTATCAACATGCCAACTCAAATTAACAGATTGTACTTGCAGCAAAACAAGATCTCAGATGCTGCTCCTAGCTACAACCACTTTGGGTAGGGTACAATTAACTTGCTAGTTCGCATCCAGTGTTTTGTCCTGACTCCTGACCGCCTGGGTAACCAAGAAGAAGCAAGCATTTGTGGGTATCGAGCGATCTTGATTCTGTAGGGGGAGAATGCATCGCTCTGCTAAAATACTGTTTAGTTGAAGTCCGTATATTATACTGAAACATGTTGGGTTTTGATGCCATTAGTATTCTTGCAAAAAAATTGACACCAGAACCAAGATGGATCTATGTGTATGTGTGTGTCACTGCCTTCGATCCTGTTGCTCTGTTTCACTACAGTTTGGTACTTCAACTTCAGTACCTATTGTATCATGGTGTGTTGCAGATGGATTGCTTACTTCATTGGCTGAAAGAAATGCCTCACCCCTGAAGGTGGGAAAAGAGTGAGATATTATGCACCTGACCTGCCAGAGGTAAGTGACGGAATGCTGATAATACGAGACTTATATTTCTAATAAATTATACAGAGACTGGCTAAATAAAAATTCATGAACAAACTTTGCTTTCCAGTTAACTCTTCAGTAGAAAACTATTTCACGAGTTTTAGATCCCTTTGGTAGCTTTGATACTAACTAGCCTTCCTAGAGCTATTTTCCTCATAAGCTGTGTGTGTGTTGTTTTTTATTTCCTGCTATTGCTGGGGTTTAGAATGTATACCACTTGTCTTATGTTTATACTTAGTAGAACTCTTTGCAACTCGTCCTTAGCACATTTCCACACCTAGCTTATGACATTCATTTCCAGCTCAAAACTAACAATTACAAAGCAGTTGCTGTGCGCATGACTCCTTGAGCATACTTGATACGCTGGCCTCTAAATTGTAATGTCGAACTTTTCTACTTGTCGCATGCAGGATATCTGGCATCATATACGTTCCCTAATGCCAATGCAAGAAGCTGCCCGTGCTGCATGTGTGTCTCACGAGTCACGCCTTTCATGCTCCTGGAGGTGCCATCTCAGTCTCACATTCGCTAGGAGAACGTACGATGTGCTTGAAAGAAATTTGACATAATAGAACGGTGGGCTCGAAAAATTGACCATGTTCTGACAAACCAGTCAGGCGTCGGCGTGAAGACATTCAAGCTGGAACTCGACGCTCCCTGTGATGCCAAAGCATATTTTCTGTTGAATCGCCTGAGGATCGCCTGAGCTACAGAGTATCGAAAGAGGAGATTTTTCTGGAAGGTTATCGAGCTCAGCCCGACCAGGTTCTATTTCTCTATGTTACAGGTACATATACATCTTAGTCCTGAAAACCTATAATATCTACAACCTAGTCCTTCTACACTCCCCTCAAGATGAGGCAAAGATGTTACACAGCCTCATCTTGTCACACAACCTCATAAAGGTTACAGAATCTACACCTTTGGTCAAAATATCAGCTAGCTGATTAGAAGATTTTACATAGACTACTTGGAGTAAATTACAGAAAACTACCACAATTGGCACTGTTTTTACGGGTCAGTACCGGTCTTGGTAATTTTTTCAAAAAACTACCATCCGTGGGACAGCGTGAAACAAATAACGCTAAAAGCCATTTGATAGCGTTTTGACACGTATGGCCCACTGTCAGTGCTGACGTGGCCAAACGGCCGTTAACTGGGCTTCCGTCCGTCTCGACCGTAGTCAATAGACCTTTAGTTGACCATCCGGTCGGAACCCTAGCGTCAGTCCACTCTCTCTCTCTCTCTCTTTTCCCCTCGTTCTCCCGCGCTCGTCGGAGATGCAGGATCCGACGAATCCTGGCGGCGGTGGCATTGGAGGTGCCGGAGGTGAAGGCGGCAGCACCG
This sequence comes from Puccinellia tenuiflora, assembly GCA_012064385.1. Classification (NCBI taxonomy): domain Eukaryota; kingdom Viridiplantae; phylum Streptophyta; class Magnoliopsida; order Poales; family Poaceae; genus Puccinellia; species Puccinellia tenuiflora. The sequence continues at coordinate 840,728 of QRDG01001700.1, read as the reverse complement.
CTGGACCAGCCATGGGTGTCGACGACCAGGAGGAGGTATGGCCATCTCGCACATCGGCCGCGGCCAATCCAGGCGGGATGAGTGGCGGCCGCGGTGGGAATGGCAGGATGACTGGCGGTAGCGGCGGCGGTGTAGGGGACGGCGACGCCATTGATGGCGCGGGAAGCGGCTTAGACGATTTGGAGGAGCTGTGGCCGTCTCGCCCATCCTCGACGGCCGCGATGCTTGCGCATATCTGGGTGGACCAACCTGCTACTAGTTATCAGTTCACCAGCGGCATCGGTGCAGTTGAGTAAGTATTTTTCCGTCGCCTCTCTAGATGTATATACCGTAGTGTAACGTAATTTGGGGATTTAGGGTTGGGTTTTGAAATCGGCTAACTGAAATTCGTAATTTTTATTGCTTTGTAGTAGTTTGGATCCTGAAATTTGGGAGATCCGAATCCATTTCGACGGGCTGGATAATTTAGAGAGGTCCATTGGCCGTGACGATGTCACATTTGTGAATATTGTTGCAATGATTGAGACCCAGGGCTACGGTATTAGGGATTCTATTTTCTGCAGAACTGAAAGCAAAATGGAATTGGTTGACAGCAATGCGAAAATATATGAATTGTTAGAGCAATTTCAGTCAACACAATGTCTCCATTTGATTGTAAAGAGGGGCAGAGCTGCTGTAGCTGCGGTTGTAGCTGAGCAGGTTCCTGAAGCAGAGATCAGTGTGGGCTCTGTCATTAAGTTTGCAGAACCAGTTGTGTATGATTTGAGTCCACCTCCTGTGTATGTTATTGATGAGCAAGGTTCTGTGTTGCCAACTCAACCTTTCAATCCCTATGTTTGCACTCAAGAAAGCATCAATGTTGATAAGGGGAAGTCAATAGACCTGGAGGAGGAAGAAGAAAAAGATTTCACTGCAGACTTTGACATGGGAGAGCCAGATTATGCTGCTTTGGAAGAAAAGAGGACAGAGGAAGAAATAGAAATTGCTGAGATGATAGAGGAGAGGAGGAAGGTCAGAGAGGATCCCCTGCTGCATTGTGAAGGGGACACTGACGTTGAAGATTTATTTGTGACAGAAGAGGAACCAGCCCCTAAACCTGAGAAGAAAAAGAAGTTGGCAGTTATAAGAGGACCCACTACCCGATGTCATTCCAGTGTTGTTGAGGATGATGTAGATGACTACAAACCCTCATCAGATGAAGATATGTGTGCTGGTTTTCTAGAGGAAAGTGATGATGATGGATTTGAGCCACTGTCGATGGTGCCACCAAAGGGAGGAAAGAGTAGATCAAAGAAAAGGCCAGAGAGGAAATGGTATGATGATAGGAGGCTGCTTGCGCATGAGCAACTCTGTTTGAAAATGTGCTTCATAAATGTGCAACAATTCAGAGATGCATTGATTAATTTGCACATTGCATAGAGTAGGAATTTCAGGTATCATAGGAACTCAAATGTCAGGATCATTGTTCAGTGCAAGAAGAAGAACTGTCCTTTCTTTATGGTGGCATCTGAGATAAAAGGAGAGAAGACATTTTGCATTAGGAAGATGAGACTCAGGCATACCTGTGGGACAACAAATGAAACTACAAGGGTTAGTGCCAGATGGTTGGCTAATAACTATGAAGGTATGTTCAGATCAGATCCTAATACAGGTATTCAGTCACTCATTGACCTTGCCAGGCAACAACATGGTGTTGAGGTCCCTAGAATGATGGCCTACAGGGCAAAAAATTTGGCTATTGAAGCCGTGTTAGGTGATCATAGACAACAGTACTTTAGGCTGAGAGATTTTGCACAGACAGTGGTGGACACAAACCCTGGCAGTAGGGTAATTGTGACCACAGTGACTCCAGCACCTACTGCAGAAAACCCTAATCCTGGCCCTCATTTCCATGGGTTATTTTTCTGTCTCAATGCACCAAGAGAGGGATTTTTAAAAGGATGCAGACCCTTTATAGGTGAGTTTTTTGCTATGGGTAATAGTGTATATGATATAAATTTGCCATTCATATTTGACTGACTGAATGCTTTTTAAATATGCAGGCTTGGATGGTTGTTTTATCAAACTTTGCACTGGTGCTCAAATACTAGCTGCAACTGGCAGAGATGGTAACAACAACATGTACCCTATTGCATTTGCAGTTGTACCAAAAGAGGACACAGCCAACTGGTGTTGGTTTTTGACTCAACTCAAATATGCTTTGGGTGGAGAAGAAGGGCAGTTTGGTAGATACACTATCATGTCTGATAGACAGAAGGTATGTAATCATGTGACTGAATTTGTCGTCCACGTGTCGTCGTCACCTAACTAGTTATTGTAGAATATGTTGTGTTAACCATGTAATAACTTGTACATTTTCACCAACAACAGGGACTTATCAAAGCAGTTAGGCAAGTGTTTCCTCACAGCCCAGTCAGATTTTGTTTAAGACACATTTATGCCAATTTTCAAACAGCTGGGTTCAGAGGGGAGGATTTGAAGAAGTGCATGGATGCAGCCAGCTATGCTTATCACAAAAATCAATTTGATATAGCTATGGCCAATTTGAAGCTGGAGAGTGAGGAAGCTTGGAAGTGGTTGAGTAAGATTCCTGTCCACACATGGGCTAGGCATGCTTTTGACAGCAACTGCAAAACTGACCTGGTAGTAAACAATCTGAGTGAGGTTTTTAACAGATACATCCTAGATGTAAGGAAACAACCTATTCAAACCATGATTGAAGGGATAAAGAACAAGTTAATGGCAAGATTTCATGAGAAGAGAGAAGGAGCAGCAACTGCTAGATGGGATATATGTCCTCACTTCAGTGAGCAGCTTGAATTGGCAAAAAAGTATTCAAGGTTCTGCACACCAAGAATTGCTGGCACTAATTTGTGGCAAGTAACCAATGGAACAGGTGACCAAACGCATGTTGTTGATCTGCTGGCTAGAACATGTGGTTGCAAGAGATGGGATATCACTGGCCTGCCTTGCAACCATGCATGCAGTGCTATCATCAGAGCCAAGCAATGCCCTGAGGATTATGTAGTTGATTTCTTCAAGAAACCCCACTACCTTTTAGCTTACAATCCAATGGTCTATCCAGTACCTGGAAAGCATGACTGGACTTGACATAGTGCCACCTGTCTTCCAAATCAACAAGGGTAGAAAGCAAGAGAAAAGAAAGAAGGGGAAGTTTGAGGTTCCAAAGCCCAAAGACACATCAAGAATGGGAACCATCACTTGTTCCAACTGCAATAAACAGGGACACAAATACACCAGCTGCACACAAGAATTGAGGCCTGATCTGCTTATTAGAAAGAACAAACATGTGGTATGTTTCTATGCTATGACTATTTATTCATGAATTTGGTACATTTATGTGTCCTTATGCCCACCAGCTATGACTTGTTTTTCTTATGGTCAACAGTCCAACAGAGATGAAGATGCACCTCCAACTACACCAGATACTGCACCTCCATCTCCAAGACAGAGAGCAGCAGCACCTGCTAGTAGCACACAAGCTCCACCACCTGGTGCTAACACACCAGCACCACCACCTGCTACTAGCACACAAGCTCCACCACCTGCTGCTAGAAGAGCAGGAAAGAAGAGAGCAGCACCAGCTCCACCAGCCCAACCTGCAACCACACTAGGACCTCCACCAGCTAGGTCTGCCTTTGCTGCCCCAAGAACAACCACTGATATGTCAGTAGATGAACCAAGGTACAAGAAAACCAAGACCTGGGGCTATCTGAACTGTGGTTATCAACCACCTGATGGAGAAGGAGAAACTGGGTCTTCCAAATAGTGTTTATCAACCAGTTGATGTCATGTAATAGCAGAACTTGTTAGTTATTTTGGTGAGCTACAAAACTTGATGGTTATCAACCATTTGATGGCATGTAATACCAGAACTTGCTGGTTATTTTGCTGGACATGTAATTCAGTGGTATGCTAAAACCCCAACTAATGGTACTGATATTTAGTTTGAATGAAATTTAGTGTAATGCTAGGAATGTAGGGTTTATACCATTTTAGTTGTGGTCGAGGACTCGTCGTCGACCACTATGACCATCTTAGTTGTGGTCGACGACTAGTCGTGGACCACAATAGGGTTTATACCATTATAGTCGTCGTCGATGATTCGTCGTCGACCACAATGACCCTTAGTTGTGGTCGAGGACTCGTCGTCGACCACTATGACCATCTTAGTTGTGGTCGACGACTAGTCGTGGACCACAATAGGGTTTATACCATTATAGTCATCGTCGATGATTCGTCATCGACCACAATGACCCTTAGTTGTGGTCGAGGACTCGTCGTCGACCACTATGACCATCTTAGTTGTGGTCGACGACTAGTCGTGGACCACAATAGGGTTTATACCATTATAGTCGTCGTCGACGATTCGTCGTCGACCACAATGACCCTTAGTTGTGGTCGAGGACTCGTCGTCGACCACTATGACCATCTTAGTTGTGGTCGACGATTCACTAGTCGTCGACCACAATGAGCTAGAGTTTATACCACTTTAGTCGTGGTCGACGCCGAGTCCTCGACCACAACACACCAGCAGTTCACATATTACACTTAAACAGATCATAACTTAAACAAACTTAGTTCATCAACCTCGACCACAACACACCAGCAGTTCACATATTACACTTAAACAGATTCATCATGTCATCCCCCATAACCATAACTTAGTTCATCATACTTAGCATCTAATCTATTACACTTAAACAAACCAGCAGTTCACATATTACATAAGTACTTAAACAAACTTAAGTTCATCAACCATAACCATAACTTAGCATCTAATCTATTACATTAATTCTCATTCATTCATCACAAACAGCTTTCACCCTCTTCAGCTTCTCCTTGTTTGAATTATTGCAGATGAACAGATCATACAAAGCACTCTCCAGCCTCTTCTTCTCCTCCTTCATTTCTTTCTTCTCAGCATCCCATGTCTTCTTCTCATCATCCCATTTCTTCTGCAGTACATTCAAATCCTCATTATGGTTTTCTTGCTCCTCCTTCAACAAAGACAATTCATTCTCCAAGTTGTTCTTCTCCTCCTTGAACACTAACAGTTCATCCTCCAAGTTCTTCTTCTCCTCTCTGAACACAAACAGTTCATCCTCCAAATTCTTCTTCTCCTTATTCAGCAGCAACATTCCATTCTCCAAATTCTTCTTCTCCTCCTTCCACAGCAACAGTTCATCCTCCAACTTCTTCTTCTCCTCCTTCAATAGAAACATCCCACTGTCCAAGTTCTTCTTCTCCTCTCTGAACACAAACAGTTCATCCTCCAAATTCTTCTTCTCCTTATTCAGCAGCAACATTCCATTCTCCAAATTCTTCTTCTCCTCCTTCCACAGCAACATTTCATCCTCCAGCTTCTCCTCCTTATTATTCTCAGTTGTATTCTTTCTCATTTCAACTCCATTGTCAGACTGACCCTCCTCCTGGATCTTTGCATAGTTTTGCTGCCTAACCTCTGCTGCATTGTCAGTCATGAACTTGTTTACTTCGGCAACTAAAGAGTTGTACCTCTTTTCTGCTTTATTCTTTTCAGAAGATAAATTCCTCATCAACAAAGCATGGTCAATCCTCTCTAAAACCCTCGCAGAATTGGATTCTTTTAATCTTCCCCACATAGTGCATAATGCATTTTCCAATGGTTCTGGCCATTCAGGATCATGCCAGGCAACAAAGCCACAGTTTTCAATAGGCTAAAGACAAATAAATTAGGAGTAATCAGTACGTGCAACATTACCGGTTAAATCATCAATCAACTATGTTTGTCCCAGGCAAAAAAGCACTCACATTCTTAACTGCACAGGCAAGAAATCGCCTCCCTGTGTTTGTCCCCTCGAAAGCCACGAACCTCTCGGGCAGCTCCCTGTGCATGATGCAACGAACAGCAGAATCCACAGCAATCCCGCAAAAGGATGGGTCCTCTATCACTTCGGGAGTATATCCCCCCGCCGGACACTACAAATCGACCGAAAAGAGAACAATATTTCAGCTTCAATCGAGCCTAAATCGACAGTGCAGATGCAAATCCTCAAATCGGAAACCCTAACCCTAGCCTAAATCGACAGTACTTACCTCCGAACTGTATGAACTGAACGCACTCTCGCTCGACGTCTCGCCATCGTTCCAGCTCGGCATCTCGACGACGGCGGCAAGGGACCTCGTCGGGGAAGCTCGGGGGCGGGCACCGTCGGCGGGCTGAAGAAACGGTCGCGGGAGAACGAGGGGAGAAGAGAGAGTGAGAATACACTGGGGTGCCACGTCGGGTTCAACCGGACGGTCAACTAAACGTGGAGACGGACGGAAGCCCAGTTAACGGCCGTTTGGCCACGTCAGCACTGACAGTGGGCCATACGTGTCAAAACGCTATCAAATGGCTTTTAGCGTTATTTGTTTCACGCTGTCCCACGGATGGTAGTTTTTTGAAAAAATTACCAAGACCGGTACTGACCCGTAAAAACAGTGCCAATTGTGGTAGTTTTCTCTAATTTACTCGACTACTTGCAATACACCAGTGTCTAGATTGTCTTTAATGAAGTGCCTATCAATTCCTACATGCTTTGTTCTGTCATGATGAACAGGATTGTTCACTAGGTTGATAGCAGCTTGATTGTCACAATATATTCTCAATGGCATACCCTTAAATAGTCGTAATTCAGAAAGTAATATCTTCACCCACATCAATTCACATATGCCCTGTGCCATTGATCTAAACTCAGCTTCAGCAGTGGATCTAGCCACCACATTTTGCTTCTTACTTCTCCAACTAACAATATTACCCCCAACAAAAACACAATACCCAGAAGTGGATTTTCTATCGTCAATACTCCCAGCCCAATCAGCATCCGAAAATCCTTCCACGTTAAGATGTCCATGGTTAGAGAAAAGAATCCCTTTTCCAGGACAACCTTTAAGATATCTCAGAATTCTGGATATTGCATTCATATGACCAGTTCGGGGATCGTGCATATATCTACTAACGATGCTGACAACATATGCAATATCAGGTCTGGTATGTGATAAATAGATTAGCCGACCCACTAACCTCTGAAATCTCATTTTATCTACTGGTTTTCCATAGTCTGCTTGTATTTTGTGATTTTGCTCTATTGGTGTAGCAGCAGGTTGACAATCCATCATTCTAGTTTCTTTCAACAGATCAAGAGCATATTTTCTTTGAGAGAGATAAATACCTTGGGTGCTATATGCTACTTCAATTCCAAGGAAATAATGGAGATGTCCCAAGTCTTTAACTTCAAAGGATCTAGCCAAATCCTTCTTCAGCTGCACCATCTCTCTTTCATCATTGCCTGTTATTATGATATCATCAACATATACAATCAGGATAACAATTCTGCCTTGATGATTCTTATAGAACAAGGTATGGTCAGCATTGCTTTGTAAGAAACCCTTGTTACAAATTTCCTTTCTAAATTTCCCAAACCAAGCTCTAGGTGACTGCTTTAGACCGTATAAGGATTTTTTTAGTTTACATACTTTCCCTTCAGTCATTTCAGTATTAAAACCTGGAGGAATCTCCATATAGACTTCTTCTTGTAAATCCCCATGAAGAAAAGCATTTTTAACATCAAGTTGGAATAATTTCCATTTCTGGTTTGCTGCTATAGAAATCAGTGTCTTAATTGTGTTCATCTTAGCCACTGGTGCAAATGTCTCATCGTAATCAACCCCATATGTTTGGCTGTATCCTTTGGCCACTAGTCTAGCTTTATATCTCTCAACTTTACCATCAGGTTTATGTTTAATGGTAAAAACCCACTTACACCCTACTGCTTTCTTACCAATGGGAAGTGTAGATAATTCCCAGGTATCATTTTTATCTAGAGCTGCCATCTCCTCTAACATGGCTGCTCTCCATTGAGGGTGCTTCTTGGCTTCCTGCCAATCATGGGGAATGGGTACAGCTGAGTCAAGTGCAGCAATAAAAGCCCTATACTGTGGTCCCACCGAGGAATATGATACATAGTTAGAAATATCATATTGAGACAAATGTGATGGCAGTTTTCCAACATTAGAGCGAGATTGTTTCCTCTGGGCTATAGGAATATCAAGATCATCTAATGGGGCAGAAATTGTACCATCACCTGTAGAGGGACTTGAACTTGAGTCATACACTTCCGGCTGTACTTGGGCTTCAGGATTTTGGCTTGCTGTGACTTCTTCCTCCCCTTGTACTTGATCATTCTCAGTTCTCTGTCTCCGTGTGTACACCTTAAGATTTTGTGGCCACCTTGATCGTCTAGCTTGATACTCTTGCTGCTCCTCCTGAGTGTGATCTTGTTCAGCATTTGAAGTATCCTCATCTCTACCATCAGGTTCATCTCCAGTTGGAATTAATCCAATAATCGTCTTTTGTGAAGTTGTATCATTGTCTTCTCTTCTTTCATCTCCCCCTGTCCTCAAGACTCCATCTGAGCTATCATCATTGAACAAATCAGGAAACACATTAGTCAAGTCAGGAGATTCTCCATAGTAGGTTTCATTTTCCCTAAATGTAACGTCCATACTCACGAACATTCTTCTCTCTGTTGGGCACCAGCATTTATAGCCTTTCTGGGTTCCAGAATAGCCAACAAATATGCATTTCAGAGCCCTAGGATCTAGCTTTCCCACTGATGGTCTATGGTCCCTTACAAAACACACACATCCGAACACTTTAGGTGGGACAACATATGTTGTTTTTCCTGTTAAACACTCTATGGGCGTTTTGTAGTCAAGTACACGGGTTGGCATTCTATTAATAAGATATGAAGCAGTCATCACAGCATCAGCCCATAAATATTTTGGAACCTTCATGCTCATCATCAAACATCTAGTAACTTCTAAAAGGTGCCTATTTTTCCTCTCAGCCAATCCATTTTGTTCAGAAGTTCCCGGACAAGTTGTTTGGTGAAGAATCCCAAAACTTGAGAGGTATTCATCAAGGTTCTTGTTCAAATATTCAGTACCATTATCTGTGCGCAAAACTTTAACACAGGCATCATACTGAGTCATGATCAATTTATGGAAGTCTACAAAGCACTCAAAGACATCACTCTTGTGTTTCAGCACATAAACCCAGGTAGTCCTGGTGCAACAATCAATAAAAGTTACAAAGTAACGATGTCCAGTAACTGAATAGACTCCACTAGGCCCCCACACATCAGAATGTATGGTATGCATCGGCACAACACTCCTATTATCAGATAGCACATAGGAGCTCTTAACAAACTTCCCAAACTCACATGCATCACATACTAACTTAGTTTTATCAACTTTATCATACAAGCTGGGATAGAGTCTGCCCAAATTTACAAAAGATAGATGCCCTAGGCGGCGATGCAGCATTAAAAACTCATCTGTAGATGACCAAGGTAGACTTGCAGCGGCTGCATATGGTAGATTGTCTAGGTAGTACAAGCCTTCACGTACAGTTCCTGTCCCAAGCCGCCTTCCAGTCCCAAGCTCCTGAAATATGCACCCAAATGGGAGGAAAATGGCAGCACAATTTAACTCTTTTGTAATTCTGCTGACAGACAACAAGTTGATTGGGAAAGAGGGAACATGTAGGACTGCAGAGAGTATTAGTTCATTACTGCACTTAACAGTTCCAATTCCATAAATATGTTGAGTAGACCCATCGGCAAGTTTAACATTTTGTCCCTTAAAGTCAGGGATATAATTCATGAAATTCCTAGATGAGCCAGCCATATGTTGTGATGCACCAGAGTCTATAAGCCATACTAGGTGGGCGAGTTGGGAATTATTACCATCAGCACTAGTAGATGCCGCAGACGCTTCAGCAGTTGGCTTTTCATTTTCAATGCTCTCCTTGAACCGACGCCATTTTTCCAAATCATCAGGATTCATTTGAACATTAACTGCTTGAATCTCTTCACCTGTAGTCATTGACATATTTGCTCTTCCTGCTGCTGCTGGAGCACCACGTCCCCTGTAAGTGCCACGCCCATAAAATCCACGTCCTCTTCCTCTTACATAGCCACCTCGTCCTCGTCCACGACTACCACTTCCAAACAGGTCAGGACATTCAGACTTCAAGTGCCCAGGTTGTCCACACTCAAAGCATGTTCGAACTCCCATATTAACATTATGCCCAAATGATTGGGCCATCCCGCCAGCAACCAACGCCGAGCGTCCATGACTAGCACTGACTCCTCCAGATTCTTCCATCTTCAGCCTTGTCTCTTCACTTACAATCGCTGAGATTGCCTGCTCTAAGCTGGGTAGTTTGCCACTACCATACAGGGCTGCCCTCCTTGGCTCGAACTTCATATTCAGACCATTTAGAAAGTCTCTCACTTGTCTTCTTTCAACCCAGCTGTGATACTTCTCAACACACTTACCACATTCCATACCAATAGGATCATAGAACTCAAGATCACTCCACAGTCTCTTCAGCTCAGACACATATTCTACCACTGTCTTCTCCCCCTGACTTAAATCCTGTAGTTCCTTCTGAATCCTGCAGGCCAACATCTCATTGCCGACTCCTGAATATGTGCCTTTCAGTAGTCTCCAAATCTCAGCTGCTTCTTTTATTCTTTCAACTTGCTTGGCAATCTGAGGTGATATGGAGCTCAGCAGCCATGCTCTCACCAGAGCATTGCTTGTCTTCCACCTCTGTCCTTCCTTGGAGTCTTCATCTGATGGCTTCCTCACAGTACCAAGTACATAGCCCTCTAGCCTTCTTGAGACAAGAATTGTCTCAGCATGCTCAGCCCAGCTCCCATATGTCTCAGCACCTTCCAATTTCACCAGAGGCATCTGCAGGGAGTGTACGTCCTCCTTCGGCTCGGCTTCTTGCCTCTCAAGCAGTCTTCCATACTTTTCATCCATGGATCGTAGAAGAGCTACAAGCTCTTCCGTAGTCACTGGCGCTGATGTACCTTCTGCCATCACCTCCTACTCTTCACCTGCTCACACTTTCTACAGAGCACCAAACGTTCACTGAAATCAAGCTCCACCGAGCTCCTTCTCCGACAGATCGACCACCTTTAGCCCTCTCTACTCCTACTGCACCTCAATCAACCACGCCAGCAACCGAGTGAGCACAAGACTCTGAAGAACTCACCTCCTTCAATCTTCTTCTGCTTCCGCTGCGTGTGCGCCTTCACTGCCTCACGCGGCCCTGCAAGTCCAGGAACCGCTGCTCCTGCTGCTTCTTCCACAGACCACAATCACGCTACTCCTGCAGCTTTTCGCCTGCACGGCCGTCCTTCGGTCCTCAACTCCACCCGCACGCGTGTCCGCGATTCACGCGCGCCCGGCGTCCTCCAATCGATCCCAAGTCGAGCTCCCCGTCTCCGTCCAAGCCACCACCGGTGCCGATTTACCGCCGGCAGGGGGCGTCCGACACCGCCAGCTCTGATACCATGTTGAATCGCCTGAGGATCGCCTGAGCTACAGAGTATCGAAAGAGGAGATTTTTATGGAAGGTTATCGAGCTCAGCCCGACCAGGTTCTATTTCTCTATGTTACAGGTACATATACATCTTAGTCCTGAAAACCTATAATATCTACAACCTAGTCCTTCTACATTTTCATCTGATTAGTTGGCTTCAGATTTCTGTGACACCAGGGATTGAAGAACTCCCAACTTACACTGCCGCTGAAGAAGGAAAAGTGTAACTTCCCTTGCACACTTTTATCTGACAGGTGTCCAGACTCGATGTGGTATATTTACCTTCTCAATCAATTGTGCTTTACATCCCACATATGAACTTGGTTTGAGAAGCCTTACAATGCTGCATCTGTATGAAGTGCGCATTACGGATGTCGAGTTAGGGTGCCTTCTTTCCGATTCCTTAGCTTTGGAAAAAATGATACTCATACACTGTTATGGTATAATTCGCCTCGACATACCTTGCCTGCTGCAGCGGCTCAGCAACCTGGTGGTCTTTGAATGTTTGAGCCTTCAAGTGAGTAGAGAATAAAGCTCCAAATATCTCCAGTTTTTGCTTTGCAGGTAATCAAGTCAAGTGTAACTCTCACTTGGAGAATCGCTGCAAGTGAAGAATCTGAAGTTGGACCAGCTGTGTCATCACTTATCCTATTTATAAACTTCCATCCAATGCGCCAAATCTTGAGACTCTTTACCACACATCCTTGTTGTGAGGTATGCTCTTACACTTTCATTATTAAATATAAATATATCCATATAACAGTAGCCATATCTGGAAATATAACTAGTTTGAGACATCTTTATGCAGATGATCAACAAACCAATGGTGTCTAGCAAATTCCTCTACCTAAAGTTCTTGAGTATTCTTCTTTTTGGGTGGGTTTTTCACCGGCACAAGTACTTATATGTGGTTTATTTCATCGATGTGTCTCCATCCTTGGAGACATTTGTCGTGTTCGCAAGTCACTGCTCATCCTGCAAACATTATCTATTAACCATGATAGAATAACTAATTCAAATATATTGGCCTTCCTCTTCAGGTGCCAAAGAAGTCCAAGTATGACTCAGTTAAATTGGGAGACCGAAGAATCTGCAACAGAAGTTGGGCAAGCTGAAGAATCTTTCACTATTGGCAGCGGCAAATCGGCCATGGACGAAGAGGTGATGGATAAGAAGACCTTGCCACAGCTGCTCAAAGATATGTCCAACAAATTTGACATATTGGATCATGGTGGTGACGACGAGAAGGATGAGATAGACAGGGGTAAATCAGCCATAAAGGAGGATCGGGCCTATGCTTGACTCAGAACTCAAGTCGGAGATGGATGCAGAGTCAATGGATACCAATAAGGGCACGAACATGGCCATTGTTGAGTCAGACAAGTTGTTACTCGAACCTGCAGATCCCAGTGCCACAAATTCAATGCAGTACCACTATCTTGATCATGGCGAGATGGACAGAGGACAATCAGCCTGCCACACCTTTGGCCAAGAACACGGCAGACGAGGAGATGGCCGACGAGGCGGAGGATTTCGCTTCATACAGTAGGGACTGGGAATCTGCTTGGAGCGAAACATGCGGTTTCTTCACACACGTCACCATGTTGAGTTCAATACTTCAATCCAGTTTAACACACTACACACCTGGACTCATCGCAGACAACGCTGCCGGTTCCACGCCGGAAACCTTGCAGATCTTTTCCATCAAACTCACAGAAATCGCCGGTGGCCTTGAGTTTACATTGTCTTTGTATGGCGTTGTTGCCGCCCGAGACATCGTGGATCGCAACCGAAACATCCTCTTCTCTCGCGATAGGAGGCCCAAGAACTGAAACAGAAAGATCATTTTCTGTGCCTGATGGGTCCGACCCGTGCGATCGTGTTCACGGACGCTGTTGACTTTGAGATCGAACTGAAAGTGAAAGGTGCACTGGCTTCTCAAGACAAAGCGTTGATTAGTTGTGCGCGACGTTACAGAGGTGATGGTCCTGGTGTATCTACCATTAGCTTCAAGAATGTCTTGTGCACGCTAGAGTTATGCTGGCAGCCAGATACGGTCCAGGCCACTATCTTGGCTATCAAGGTTGTTGAAAGCCCATGGCCTTTTAATTATGGGGGCAGAGTTACTTGCTCCTCACTATCAGGGGAATTTTCGTTCGCTGATGGTGGATTTGTTCATACTGTTGAACCCTCATCTAGAAAGATTGTGTTGCTTGAATCGAAAGATAGAGCCATGCCGAAAGGTTGTGGTGCTTACGTACATCTGTCCAGGCAAGTTGTTTCTGTGCAACGCGAAGGAGCATTGAAAGTTGTCATACAAGCCTACTCCAAATCTGGTGCTAGAGCCAAACAAGGTCATGTCTGTTTCGTGCCCAAAAATTGCAACATAAGCCAAGGTGAATGTGCCCTTGGTGATGCTAAGGTAGCCATTACCGTTGCTTGGTCCCTAGTCGCTACGAGTAAGATGGAACTTAGGTCAGAGGTATGCAGCAGAAGGAGTGTTTTTTGAAGCTTGCAATAGTTAAGGAGGTTTCTAGTGAGCGGGGAACATTGAATATGCAGCAGAAGACCCACGCAAGCCTTGCCCTTGATATCCCTGTAAGGTTCTGTGTTCTATTTCAGTGTGATACCTTGCGGTTGTTAGATGTATTAGTTACTGTTCATAGGTTACTGTTCATACCTTGTATATGTAGTGGCTTTGCCTCCTGGAATAGATAAGTTGCTCATTCTCCAACATGGTATCAGAGCTAGGGTTCCTTGCACGCTGCAACTCCGTGCTCCACTTGCTCCACTGCCGCCGCCGTAGCTGATTTCCTTCCTCCGGCCGGCCGCTGGTTGCTCCTCTTCTTCCTCCCCTTTTTTTTTCTACTCAAAATCGTGGCTGAAATCGGCTCTCCGGCTGCCTGTGCTGCGCCCCAGCCCGGCCGCCGTCGTTGCGCTCAGAAGCTGGCCGCCGCCGTCCGCTGCTGCACGGCCACCGTCCCCGGCCGCTGCCGCGCCGCCGCCATCCCAGGCCACTGCTGCACGGCCACCGTCCCCGGCCGCTGCTGCGCCGCCGCCATCCCAGGCCGCTGCTGCCCGGCCGCCGCCCCGGTTGCTCCTCCGGCCAGTCGCCGCCGCCTGGCCGCCTCTCCGGCCGGCTGCCGCTCCTTGGCCGCGGATCTCGCCGCCCCTGTGCGGTCTGGCTGCTGCCTCCCACTCCGACGCGGGCTGTGCTGCTCGCTCGGCTCGATCTGGTGAGCAGGGTTGACCCGCTTTGATCTCAAAAAAAAAAAAAAAAAAAAAAAAAAAAAAAAAAAAAAAACAGAGAGTGCATCATGTCATCTGCAGGCTATATTGCTGTCCCTCGGTGCTCGGTGACCTTCGATGGCACCAATTACGCCGAGTTTGTGGGCTTTATGCGTATCCACATGCGCGGCCTTCTTCTGTGGGGTGTTCTCTCCGGCGAGGTCCCTTGTCCGTCGGTCCCCGTTGCTCCTGTGGCTCCTACCCCGCCGGTGCCACCTGTTCTTCCGGCTGATGCTTCTCAGGCTGATAAGGATGCGGCCAGGGATGCTGATGATCGTGCAGTTGAAGCCTATGATCAGCAGGTATCATTTTATTCGGATGCTCTTTCCATCTATCGTGATGAGTTGGCTGCTTACACTCAGTGGTGCAATGATGATGCTCGTGCCGCTGCTGTTCTCACTGCTAGTGTCTTGCCTCAGTTTGCCTCTGAGTTTATGGGCTTAGGCACTGCTGCTGCTATGTGGACTTATCTGTGTCAGCGCTATCAGCCCTCTGGTGATGCTCTCTACTTATCTGTGGTACGTCAGGAGCATGAGCTTCAGCAGGGTGACTCTACTGTTGATGAGTTCTACACACAGTGTTCTTCCATCTGGCGCCAGCTTGACTCTCTGAAGACTGTTGTTTGTGGTGCTTGTCGTTGCTGTCAGACAGTGAGGGCAGATTTGGAGTTTCAGCGAGTCCATGAGTTCTTGTCTCGCCTCCGTCCTGAGTTTGAGCCTAGGCGTGCTAACCTGCTTGCTCGTGGTCGTGTTCCTATCTCAGAGGTGCTTGCTGCTGTTCGGGCTGAGGAGACACGCCTCCGCTCTGCTGGTCTGCTTGCGGTTCCCAGTGTGCTAGCTGCCCGTGCCCCTGTTTCGTCTGCTCCACCGCTACTACCCACTCCTTCAGAGGGGGTGGGCGCCCGCTCTTCCTCTACAGGAGCGGGCCGGTCTCGCTCTTACACCTTCTGTGGCTACTGCAAGAAGCCGGGTCACCCAGAGTCTGATTGCCACAAGAAGCAGCGGGACATGAGGCGTTCCAGTGGGACTCGTGTGCCTTCTTCGACACCGTCCCTCACTGAGCAGGACATTGTGCAGCTCAAGCGGCTATTGGCTTCCTCAGGCTCTTCCTCGTCAGGCACTGCTGCCTCGGTGACTGCTTCCACTACAGCTCCTCCACCATCGCCGCCAACACAGTCAGGTACATCTTCGTGGGTTCTGGATTCTGGAGCTTCCTTTCACATGTCTTCTGATTCTTCCACTCTGTCTTCCCTTCGACCTCTTGATTTTCCTGTCCATGTTCTTACTGCCGATGGTACTCCTCTTCCTGTCGCTAGTCGTGGCATTCTTTCTACTCCTTCTTTCTCTGTTCCGAGTGTTTCGCATGTTCCTCGTCTTACCATGAATCTCTTTTCCGCTGCCCAACTTACTGATTCTGGTTGTCGTGTCATTCTTGATGCCGACTCTTGCTCTGTTCAGGATCGTCGCACCAAGACTCTGGTTGGCGCTGGCCCTCGACGCCGTGAGAAACAGGGTCTTTGGGAGGTTGACTGGCTTCATGTTCCTTCCGCTCCCACCTCATCCGCCAGTTCTCATGCTCTTGCTGCCTCCTCTTCTGCGTCTTTCCAGCAGTGGCATCATCGTCTTGGCCACATTTGTGGCTCTCGCCTGTCCTCGTTAGTGCGACAAGGTGTCTTAGGGTCTGTATCTGGTGATGTTTCTTTAAATTGTGAGGGTTGTAGACTTGGCAAACAGACCCAATTACCTTATCCTACGAGTGAGTCTGTATCTCAGCGCCCCTTTGACCTTGTTCACTCTGATGTATGGGGTCCTGCTCCCTTTGATTCGAAAGGGGGTCATCGCTACTATGTTCTTTTTATTGATGATTTCTCTCGCTATACTTGGCTTTACTTTCTGAAATCTCGTGGCGAGGTTCTATCTACATATAAGCGTTTTGCTGCTATGGTTCAGACTCAGTTTTCCACGCCCATTCGTGTCTTTCGTGCTGACTCGGCTGGTGAGTATATCTCCCAGATGTTGCGTGGTTTTCTCGCTGAGCAGGGCACTCTTGCCCAATTCTCCTGTCCTGGTGCTCATGCTCAGAACGGTGTTGCCGAGCGCAAGCATCGCCACCTTCTTGAGACGGCTCGTGCGATGATGATTGCCGCCTCTCTTCCACCTCACTTTTGGGCTGAGGCTGTTTCTGCATCCACTTATCTCATCAACATTCAGCCGTCGGCTGCTTTGCAAGGTGGTATTCCTATGGAGCGTCTCTCTGGTCGTTCCCCTGACTATTCAGCCCTTCGTTCCTTTGGTTGCGTGTGCTATGTTCTTCTTGCTCCGCGTGAACGCACCAAATTGACGGCTCAATCGGTTGAATGTGTCTTCCTTGGATACAGTGATGAGCACAAGGGTTATCGGTGTTGGGATCCTGTTGGTCGCCGGATACGCATTTCGCGTGACGTGACTTTTGATGAGTCTCGCTCCTACTACCCGCGACCTTCCTCCTCGACCTTCTCCGTCGAGGACCTCTCCTTTCTTCTTCTTCCTGACTCCTCTCCCTCTGTGTCTCATATTCCTTCTCCACCTCCACCTCCACCTCCACCTCCGGTGAATCCCCCTGTTCCTTCTCCACCATCCTCCCCACCTTCCTCCTCTCCTTCCTCAACACTTCCTCCTCCACCTTCCTCCCCGATGCGTCCTCCTCTCTCTCCCTTTCCTCTCCACTACACTCGTCGTCCTCGTGCCGTGGATGACCCTGCCGACGTACCCTCCACTTCGGGTGCGCCCCCTTCCCCGTCTACACCGGTTCATAACCTCCGTGCTCGGCCTTCGTTGCGGCTTCCCAATCGCTACTCTCCCTCCCAGTATGGTCTTTCTGCTGTCGCTGAGCCCACTTCCTATCGTGATGCCATGGATCAGCCTGAATGGCAGCATGCGATGGCTGCGGAGATTGCTGCGCTTGAGCGCACTGGCACATGGGATCTGGTTTCCCCTCCCCCCGGTGTTCGTCCCATCACGTGCAAGTGGGTCTACAAAGTTAAGACTCGCTCTGATGGTTCTCTCGAGCGTTACAAAGCTCGTCTTGTGGCTCGTGGCTTTCAGCAGGAGCAGGGACGCGATTATGATGAGACTTTTGCCCCTGTGGCTCACATGACCACTGTTCGCACCCTTCTCGCTGTTGCTTCTGTTCGTCAATGGTCTGTCTCTCAGCTTGATGTCCAGAATGCCTTTCTCAATGGTGAGTTGCGTGAGGAGGTTTACATGCAGCCACCGCCGGGGTACTATGTTCCTGATGGCATGGTTTGCCGCCTTCGGCGCTCTCTCTATGGCCTTAAGCAAGCCCCTCGCGCCTGGTTTGAGCGCTTTGCCTCTGTTGTGACAGCCGCTGGTTTCTCGCCTAGCGACCATGACCCGGCGTTGTTTGTCCACACCTCTCCTCGTGGCCGGACTCTTCTTCTTCTCTATGTGGATGACATGATCATCACCGGCGACGATTCTGAGTACATTGCCTTTGTTAAGGCCCGCCTCCGCGAGCAGTTCCTGATGACTGATCTCGGTCCCCTTCGCTATTTCCTTGGGATTGAGGTTTCCTCCACTTCTGATGGCTTCTTCATCTCCCAAGAAAAATACATTCAGGACCTTCTTGCTCGTGCAGCGCTTGGTGATGAGCGCACCGCTGAGACTCCTATGGAGCTCAATGTTCAGCTTCGTGCTACTGATGGTGATCCCCTCACTGACCCCACACGCTATCGCCATCTTGTTGGGAGCCTTGTCTACCTCGCTGTCACTCGTCCTGACATCTCATATCCTGTTCACATTCTGAGTCAGTTCGTTTCAGCTCCCACCACTGTCCACTATAGTCACCTCCTCCGTGTTCTCCGATATCTTCGTGGCACGCTCTCCCGCCGTCTTTTCTTTCCCCGCTCCAGTTCGCTCCAGCTTCAGGCCTACTCTGATGCTACGTGGGCTAGTGATCCCTCTGATCGCCGCTCATTGTCTGCCTACTGTGTCTTTCTTGGAGACTCTCTGATTGCCTGGAAGACGAAGAAACAGACTGCTGTTTCCCGCTCGAGTGCAGAGGCCGAGCTGCGAGCTATGGCTATGTTGACGGCTGAGGTGACCTGGTTACGATGGTTGCTCGAGGATTTTGGTGTTTCCGCTACTGCACCGACTCCTCTCTTATCAGACAGTACAGGTGCTATCAGCATTGCGCGTGACCCGGTGAAGCATGAGCTCACCAAGCACATCGGTGTGGATGCCTCCTTTGTGCGTGCTGCTGTGCAGGATCAGATTCTTGCTCTTCATTATGTGCCCTCCGAGTTTCAGTTGGCGGATTTCTTTACGAAGGCACAGACTCGAGCGCAGCATGGGTTTTTCCTCTCCAAACTCAGTGTTGTTGACCCACCATGAGTTTGAGGGGGGGTGTTAGATGTATTAGTTACTGTTCATAGGTTACTGTTCATACCTTGTATATGTAGTGGCTTTGCCTCCTGGAATAGATAAGTTGCTCATTCTCCAACAGCGGTATGGTTGTATTTCTGAATCAGTTAACTATTTGATTTGTCCAACTGTATTCACGACTATAACATACTCCCTCCGTATCAAAATTTGATATGGAGGGAGTATATGATATCCATGTATTTGCGTATTGGCAGCTATTTGTGTATCGAGTGTAAGTTATGCTTTGTGCAGTGCTTCTGTTTTGGACATTATTATTGTTGTCGATCCATGATTCACTAAAAAACATTCGGAAAAAAAAAGTATACTAATTCTGTGGATGTATTATAAGTACAAATCATAATTAAAATTGTAATTTCACGATCAACGAAAATCATGGGCTCCATTCAGTAACGACACACAAAGAAACCACATCATTGGACGAATAGAGTCTTAAGTTTCAGATGCACAGTTTGTGGCATGTCAACCAATATCGACTTGACCATGCATCGCCGAAACTCTTACTCTATTTAGGCACATACTAAATATAGGTGCAAATTTGTCACAGTGGCGCTGGCCAATAGAAGGAACATTGATATATATGTTTTTATCCCAAAGCAATACAATCATCAGATCGAGTAATGACGTATTCTTGATTAAATTGTCTTTCTTAAACTAAGATGTGTATTTATAAAACTTCAACTTATTCAGCATCCATAATGGCTGCATAGGCATTTGCCGGCAAAGCGGTGACAATGGCCTCGAGGTAGCCCCTCCTTGTTGCATTCTTGTGTGCAGTCCACTTTAAAGATACACGGACCCCTGAACCGGGCGCTCGGCTTTGAGCACACCTTTCTCCCGTATGCCTGGGATGTAACCACCTCTGACAAAGAAGAGTTACAACACAAGCATACATCAGCAACTTTTTTCAGATATATCTAGTGTTGAAAATATTTCGCCTAGTTGTTTGGCTGGATGTTAAAATACATATGTTTGGTTGGAGAAGAGCAGCATTTGTTAAACAAGTAGATCTGTTTACATATGACTATTTTTTATTGTACTTGTGCTCTTTTGGAGTACAACTGCAACTCATTTTTATCTATATTCCATTAATTGGCAAGTAAAATCTACCAGGCAAAAGTGTTTTTTACGGGATCTTTGTAACCATGTACTAGGATAAACAAATAGATAAAAAAGTGGTACACCAGGGTTTATAGTAATAAACAAGACAAGACACCTTTGAATAAGGAGTTAAGGACACACAAAGAAACCAAACGATCTTTAATTAGGTATATATGCAATTGTTTGGACAGGTTAACTTAATAGTTGGTTTGGCCGCTTTTTTGTTACTCTACTTATCACACTGATGAACAGAAGAAACATAGAGATATACTTTAATCCCAAAGCAATACAATATATTGACCAAGTAGGGACGTCTTCTTGGTTAAATCGTCTTTAAGTTTGTTAAACTAAGAATATGCGTTTCTAATACTTTTAACTCATCCAACATCCATCTTCACTGCATGTGCAGCGGAAGCCACTACAACTGCCCCGAGGAAACCCCTCCTTCTTGCATTGTTGCTCACAGTCCACTTTAAAGATGCACGCCCCCTTGAAGTGGGCACTCATCTTTGCGCACACCTTTTCCTTAGCCTGAGCGGTAACCACCTCTGACAAAGAAGAGATACAAGATAAACACACATCATCAACCTTTTTTCACATAAAAGGAAAATCTCTCGCCTAATTGAAGCCTAGATGTTAAAATACTCATGTTTGTTTGGAAAAGATTTGTAGTTGCACAAACAGATCGAGTTTTATTTGAAATAATATTGTGTTTCTTACAAACTCTGACTGACAATTGTTTATCCAAAATTCGTTGATCGGCTGGTTGGAGCTACCTTGAAAAGTAGACAATATCCTTTTTGTATTCAATTTATGTGGTATGCTATTTGAATCTTATTAATTTGATATATATATCATTTAAAATGGAAGATTTCTATTCATGTTTTCGTAAATAGGTTTTATACATGTATAAAATATTGTTGCGGTTTTATTGTACAGTCATAAGACATAAAATATACATTTATTAATCTGATTGAAAGAAAACAAAAGGATCTTTCGAATATCATGGGTTTTTATTGATTTAACCTAAGAGTTGATTCCCTACAAAGTACAAACTATACCTTTTAAGACAAACAAGTTGGACTATAGTGCCCATATGTTAATTGTAATCTTTCCAAACAATGTTGGCAGCTTGCATCTCAGGTGCAGAGAGGCCTAAAGTTCATTACCTTCCATTATCTAAAGAAAAACATACATTTACCATGCTCGTATATGTTTGAAATTTCAAGTTTGAAATTCTAGAGGACTACTTGATGTCCTGGATAGAAATTTCAGAGTAAGTTTGGACTGAAAGAAGCTTGTCCTATAACCTTCCAAACCAATCATCAGAGAGAATTCGTCGAGGCATGGCATGCAATGACCACCTTGAGAGAGATAGCTCTTGTCGCCCTTGGCATTCTTCTATAATTCTTTTAGGTTATTCCTTGCCCTAGTGGCTTGTAGTTTTGTTACCCGACAATTCGGCAGTTGTCGGATCTTTCAAGAAAAAAACAAAAACCACGTGAATGTCCCCGAGGATGTAGTTTGTGGTATTCAAATTTATATAGATTCAAAATCAAATTCCGACATCGCGGCGTCGGTCACATGTATGTTTGCAATCATATGTACCAAAAGTTATTACAAAAAAAAAACGTTAACTAGTGCAAGCATGTAGCCTAAGCGGTTGAATATGGTACATTGGTACTACGTACGATGACACACCCACACATTCATCTATTCAAGCAAATGCTACTGTGTATCGCGAGGGATTTGGTTGCTTACCCGTGGTCACGAGGAGCAGCAGAAGGACGAGGACGGCAGCGGCAGCGGAGGACCTGCGCGACGACGACTCCATATCATTAACCGGCCGGCTCCCCCGCAACTCAAGCTTCGCGGCTACTTGACGATGGAACGGCGAATTAGAAGAGTTGTCGAGCCGATTTAGTCTCGTAGATGCATGGGCACATCAGCTAATATAAGCACCAGGGCCTAGATATAGATAACCGGCTAATGATAGCGATAAATTAACGTACCTCAAATCAAGCTATTCCTGGCTATGTAGAAAATAGCTGCAACAGCTTCCGGCTCCCAAGCAACCACGGCCCCTTCACCTGCAACAGCTTCCCGGCCGCCGAGGTAAACATAACGTTCTCTTCACTCGGGACCAGTACAAACACGTTTTTTTTTTTTTTGTTTATTGCCTCAAACTTTATTTGAAAAACATAACTTGCCAGAATTGCCAACCTTCCAGCAACAAAAAATAGTTTAAATCTTATACAACTTTTCAGTGGGAGAGATAGGAATATTTTTATAAAATATCACAACTATGATGAAGCGCAGTGTATCCAACAATTTTAAGTACATTGGACAGCCTACTAACAAGATAGTCTTAACGTTACTGACACAAACCCCAAACATTGGACAGCTCTGGTAACTTATGTAAGAAGCAAAGCACATTGCAACTAGAACTACACAAATGAACGTTGGGTAACTATAATATTTTTGACCTCTAAATTTCACAAAGCATGACACCGGCTGCAAGGCTCCAAAACATCTAACTGAACTGTAGATGGAACTTTCCCCTCGATGTATGTCTTTACAGCCAAGAGCGCTTCATGTGCCTCCCTTATATTTGGACTGACCAGGGAAGAGCATTTCCTGGCACGAGTGTTGCCATAGCACCGATAAGTTACATCGGTAGTGTCTAATATAAGGCACTTAAGTGACATTGCACTCTCTAGAATATGGCGAGTTAGCTCAACCAAGCTCTTTTGAGGACAGAAACGAGTGATCTTCACAAGCTTGAGCTTGTCATGGTGGTGTTCTCGCATTTGCCTCAGAGTTGAGGGATCTCCAACAAACAAGTCATACTTCGACTCCACTGATACTGATACCTGAAATGTAAAAGGCCGACATATTTGAGTTAATGACTTCACCCCGGTTATTAAGAAACCATTGCAGGATGAACAATGACTTACAAACAAGTCAAAATTCTCCAACGAAGGAGAAGCATCGAGGAAAGAAACCAAGGATAGAAAATCATATTCCTGGTTGGAGCTCCATCCACGGATAGAAATACTCAGCTCCTTGAGGTGGAGAAATTTGTAAGGTGCCATCGTGATGTAAACTGGGGATCCTGATCTTTCGATAAGAGAGGATAACTATGATTTCTGAAGGATTTGACTCTCACGATTCGGCTACCAACCGTATAGGGAAACCGTACACGATTGATATCCACGGCAATCGCTGAACCAACTCCAAGATGTTATCAACCGAGCCAACAGCGCGATCAACCTGTCCACGAAGGACTTTTCCTGCGTGCAAATCGAAGAACAAGTAAGAAAATAACAGCTAAGCAATCTGAAATTACGGATATGCTAGATGAATAGTAATCTCAAAAGATCAAAGTGTGAGGTTCCAATAGGATGTCTTGACGGTCGCACTAGCCGCTACGAGCGTAGACAAATAAAAGTAGCACAATAGCTAAACTTCTCTAAACAAAACCTAATTAAACCCTAAAACGTAAAGGTCTATTTATTGACGACCACTACAAGAAATATGTCAACTAGTGACCTTCTCCGAGTGACCCTGAAAAAATTGGTCATAGATCTGTGACCATTTCGAACCAATTGGTCGTAGGCTGTTTAGGAGGGTCCAAACCTGAAAACATAACGACCATTTTGATCATAAAGGTCACAGTCTGCTTACACGAATTGGTCATAACTGGTTATGACGTGATACATCACAAATTTTGCCTATGTGTCATGTCTACTTGTCATTTTCAATGTGCCACGTCACAAATTTCATGTATCCACTTGTCATTTTTGCTTACGTGTACCCAAACAACATGCCACATAGAAGCTATTGACATGTAGGACCCGAGCCACTTAGGACCACCTTACAGGTGGGACCATGCTGAGAGGATGGTTGAAGCTATTGATATGTAGGACCCACGCCACGTAGGACGTGGGAGGCATTGTCCATCTGTGTCATGCTAAATGCTAAATTAGACAAAAAATAGAGTAATCCAGGGAGTTGAACCGTGGACCTGCTCGTTGCACCCGGGACCTCTACCAACCAGGCCATGAAGGAGTTCTTGTCGACCAAGTGCACTACGTTTTTTTATATGCTCACATGCTCTTGCTCCAAAAAAAAGGAAAAAAATAGTAAAACATGTTGAAAAATTCTGAATTTTTTTAGTGATGAACATATATATGTTTTATACATACGTACCAAATTTCGTGACAAATATAACATTTCTTCTGCTATGTACAAAAAAACAAAATCACTGGTCTGAAAACATGCATATTTTTAAATCTCATTTTGTTCACTGGATTTGTCTTTTTTTGCACAGAGCAGAATAAATATTATTTCAACATAAAATTTTATAAGAATGTAAGAGACATGTATATGTTCGTTACCATTTTTTTCAGAATTTTTAATAATAATTTACTATTTTTTCGATTTTTTTAAATGAACAGGACCAGGTGAGCTTGGGAGCCAAAACTGCATTACCCAAAGTTGTCGAATTTTGCATTGAACTACAATTTTCCTCCCGCCCGCGTATGTTCTTTTTGGCGCTCCACCAATTTGAACGGAAATGTCTATTTTGTCCATTACGCATCCAAAAATGTGCTAGCCACGGAGGGTATTTTGGTACAAGATCCTCACAATCCATGACTTAACCCTATTCCCAGCATTTCGCGTTCGCCCTCCATCCCGAGTGCGCCGCCGCAGTCTTCCCTCTCCACCACTCCCTCTCGAGTTCGCCGCCGCGCCACCCTCTCCATATCACTCCCTCCCGAGGCGGCGCGGAGGAGGAGCTCGGCACCTTCCTCTCCCTCCTGAGGCGACGCGACTGCAAGCGTGGTCGGAGCCGTCGCGGCCGGTGCTCCCTTCCGACGAGGACACCGTCGCAAGAGGACCCACGACTTAATCGTCGGCGCCTTCTTCGATCTGCTCGTCACCCGCGCCTTCTCCTGCCGCCGTGAAGAAGAGCGACGGCGCTGCTCCAGATCCGCCGGAGAGGTATGGTCTCTCTCTAACCTAACATTACCCAGATCCAATCTAGACGCGCTTGGTGATGTGGTTCTGGCTCGGCGGTGTGGCCTCTCCACAACTGCTCGAGATGTTCCTGCAGGAGCGGCTCCCTCCACGAGATGAACGGGCTCCACCTCGAACCGATGGTCGCCGCTGCTATCGTCCAGGGCACTAAGGACGGTCGCCGCCCCTTTGTGTACTCCCGTGCTCACCCGGCTACGGTGGCTACTTGGACTGCCTCATCTCCTTCTCCATTGGTCCGGTCCAGTGCTGGTGAGTAACTTTGGTTTCTCCCTCTTCTATCTGAACTGTGGTGCCTGACCATCCTGCCGTGGCACCACGACATGATCGTTGTTAGTCGCTTCAATTGTTTGCGCTTGTTTTCGGTGGCCTGTGTCACTGATGTAATCAGCTTACAGAGGCATTGCGCCTTTCCTCAGTAATCTACTAGAAAAAACCTGGTTGCTCGCAACCAGTTTACCTGCAGTGAAGATGAATTGCCAAAATGTGTATGACATAATTTAGTTTAATGGAATTGTGTTCAGTTTTTGAAGTGTAGTTCGCCTTTGCTCTGTACCTTGTTGTGGTTTTCAGTAGCAATTAGTGCCTTTGTACCTTTTCTGTCATGTGGTGTCCATGGATTGAAATTTTTGTTGTGATGTATCGATTGTAATATTGAAAATGCCTCAAACCTCAAATACTTTAAACATATTGTTGTTCCTTTGTTGTACTTGTTGAACATTTTTCTTTTCCTATGGTATTCAAGTAAATGTGTATGATTTATATGGTTGACATAAAAAGATGAGCTAAATGATGTATTCCTGCTCTTGGCTGCTTGGAGTGGCTTGTACATGCGCTCGTTATAGTTTGACTTCTGATTTCTTTTATGATCTGGTCACTGGGGTAGAGCAAACAGAGTTTGATATGATTGCTAGGTACTAGTAGTCTAGAACTATTGTTTGCCCATAATGTACTGAATTACCACCACCAGGTATTACTTTTCTGCCTGAATTTTGAATGTTGTTTTGAGGAGGCACTCTTGCTTTAGAGCTTGGTTTGCACTTTGAGCTTTGACACAATTTTGTCTCCATTCTTATTGTATACTCTGTACTTCTAATCTGCAATGGACAAAGTGACAACAATGGGTGGTTGAATTGTGCTTATGTCTGTATTACTGTACAACAACCTGTCAAGTGTTGTTTATCATTTATTATTTTGTTTATGCATCTGCCTCACCAGCTACTGCTTGATTTCTGTTTATGCAGTGAAGGCCTTCTCTAAGGATGACCAACAGAAGCCTTGCCATCTCACTACCTTCCTGGGCTATAAGGCTGGTATGATCCACATTTTGTGTGAGGTCGAGAAGCCTGAATCGAGTAAGTCACCCCTTTGATTGAACTGGCCACAGTCCTATTTCTACGACATGTTTGATGCGTCCTGAAGACCCAATTTTGTTAGTGTTCAACTGTTCATTTTAAATAAGATAAGTAGTATGATCAGCATGCAGCAATAGTCATATGGTTATTAGAATTATCATGCTATCTCAAGACACTGTCTCTGTAGTGCTGCTAGCCAATTTATATTTTGGGTACTCTGCATTTGTTACTTGGATGATTCTAAACTAGTGACCTTGTGAACAACTCCAAAAAAATTATTTAGCGAACAACGAAATAAGCATTTATGCCTTCCTCGGTTGCCATGGATCTACTGTTATTTTCTACTTTCATCATGGTTTAATCCTAGCTGTTTGTAGATATATTTTTTATTTTGTTCCTAACTGTTCTTGTTTTATTGTCAGGTCCAGGAAAATGGCGTTCCCCTCTTTTACAAGAGCGCTCCTGGATGAAGAAATTCTAAAAGCCTGAAGACCCCGTTAGCAAATAGTAGCTACTAGTATTTTTATAACTTGTAATACTGTGATTGATTAGAACTATGAAAAGATTATAATAGATTTACTTTGGCTGTTATCTAAATTTTTTCCTATGTTTTCTCTCTGCTATGATAGAAATATTGATGCTTGCTGGTGAAATATTGGTACCTGACTTGTGGGACTGGTGGGAAAATGAAATCTGATGAGTGGGACCAATGTGAAATATAAATTTGACAAGTGGGACATCTGTATGGTGGGATCAGCTATAAAATTAAAAAGAAAAACGGAAAATAATGTATAAAAAGGCCAAGGCCTAAAAAAAGGACCATTAAAGCCCAAAACAAAGGTCCGACCAAAAGCCTAGATAAAAGGCCGAATAGTTAGGTCCGGCCCATATAGTAGGCTAAACTGGACCGGGCTGATTCTGATTTACGACCATTCTATTTGGTCATAATTCTGCCATGTCAGCTCTACCACGTTGGATCTGATGTGGTCTGGCCAGATTGTTAGTGACCAAAATAATTGGTCGTAAAATCTGTGACCTTTTTTTTAGTCATAACCGTCTATGGCCAATTCCCCAAAAAGGTCACGTAGTTTAATTAGTGACCCTCATCTTTTGACCAACTGTTTTTGGTCACAAAATGGTCACAAATGAAAAAACGTGACCATTCAGTGACCAATATGAAGGGTCACCAGATAGCATATTTCCTGTAGTGGACGTAGACAAGGTCGGCCAGCCCTGAAGTTCTGGCGGCGGCGCGTCGCATAAGCTTTCTTGGGATGGGTGCAGCTTTTCCATCCCGTGTTAGGCCTTGGGCCACGTGCGTGCGCCTCCATGCGATGGCCGGTTGATAATCCCCAATAGTAAGGAATCACTGTAGCACAATTCGATAAGTATTTGAGTGTTGAACCCACGAGGAGCTGAAGGTAAACTATCTATTCTCTAAAACCCTATAACCCTCTTATATGGCCTTTTATGCAAAGCAATAAATTTGAGTAAAAAAGGAACTAACTAATGGAACCAAGTGTTGTGGAGTAGGTTTATCTAGCAACAAGTTTCTAAGAGCAAGCTTTCTAATGCAAGTTTCTTAAATCAGTTATATCAAGGTAACAAGTAGCAAATATCGCAAGGGAGCAAATGTTCTGGCAATTATTATTTCATTCGTGTGGTTGTCACAATTAGTGAAGCACATGTTTTAGTCTTAATTGTTTCTTCTAGGGGGAGCCATAAATAGGTGTAGCCAAGTAAATGAGCAAATTACACAACTCTTATGATGGATTTCATGGCCAATTAAATGTGCAGCACAAGAATTATTAAGACATAATTGTCCCACCATAGCCTTAAGTTCTAGGGTCCCCCATATATATATCCCCCAATAGACTAACTTCATGATTCGATCTCGGGTTTACTTGTCCTCCCAAGTCTCCCTCACTCCATTACCGTACCGGTGATCACCTTACATGCATTCCCCAACATATGCGTGCACTCATACATTGTACATCAAGACAATCATAAAAGATAACAAAACTTGTATGCAACCAATCAACGAACTATTTCACTAATGCCATGAACAAATCACTTCTCAAACATAGATGGAGAGACACAATAGATCAAGGGAAAAGTATATTGCATCATACATCATGTTTGCCAAGAGTTTACAGTGGAGAGATGAGATGATCTTGCTGTAGAAGTTGATGATGAACACGCCGGAGGGGGGTGGAGCCCTTCGGAGGTGGATTCCGGCGGCGTTTCCCCCCTCCGATCTTTTCCGGTGGCAGCCTTCTGTCTCTCTGTTTCTGGTTTTGTGTTTCTCCGCCGCCTTTCTGTGAAACTCCTCGGGGGGCTCTTTATATAGGAGTTTTTAGGTCACGAGGAAGCTTCGGGAAGAAGGATCGACGCAAACGGAACCACGAGGCCCAAAAGAGGTGGGCCCACGTGGCCAGGTACAGGGGCCGCGTGGGGCACCCTCTTTTGGCCCTCCAGCCTCCGTTTGCTTGCTTCCTTCGCTCCGAGGTCTTCCTCCTTCCAAAAAAATGATCCCCGTAAATTTGCAGCTCATTATGACGTCGTTAAGGCCCTGAAATAAATAAGGAAAGAAATAGGGTTTTTCTGCCTACGCAGGATTAATTTCATAAATAGGGGAAATCATTATTAATTACCAAAAGTCATTAAATAACAGTAATA
Organism: Puccinellia tenuiflora; assembly: GCA_012064385.1. Lineage (NCBI taxonomy): Eukaryota > Viridiplantae > Streptophyta > Magnoliopsida > Poales > Poaceae > Puccinellia > Puccinellia tenuiflora. The sequence continues at coordinate 811,380 of QRDG01001700.1, read as the reverse complement.
TACCCCTTATATGATGCAAATATGAATGGAATACAAGTGTTATAGTGGAAAGTTCATGTATGCATTTTACATGCATCACATCCCCAAGCTTAACTCATGCTCGTCCTCGAGTATGAAAGTGATAAGACTAACATGAACTTTGCAATATAACAACAACATGGATATAAAAGATGATTGCTACTGCTACATAAAGTCAAATGATTCATTATTCAAAGAAGTAGCAAATGCAAACAGTTTATAAAGTGATATCAAGTATTCAATGCAAGAATGTTCAATGATAGTTCACAAAGTGTAACATAAAAGATAGTAATATGGACCACATGTATGCAATATGATAAGTAAGAACATCCTACATAGGTCATAGAGTGAAGATGAAAATCTGAATATAAAAGGTGGACACTTTGGAAAAGATATATAAATGAGTAGAGGTAAAACATGCATAAGTTTCATCTATCCTCCAAACTATTCTATTTAAGTTATTGAATGCAATGGTAATACTTGGTGTCAAGCTCTCATTCCCCTATCATAGCATCTTGAATGATTAAAGTTTAATGTGAAAGCAAATATGAGTAGTGGCCTTGATAAAGCAAAGGTTACATGTCTCATGCCCTTGAATACAAGTACCTACACCATGATTACTCATCTTGGGAAACAAAGTTAGTTTAAGTTATCTATCATTGTAAGTAATAATGGTATTATCAAGAGCCTCAACTGGGGTACCTCTTGTCCCATGATATGGATCAAGCCCACATCAAAACAACAAGACAAACAAACATGATGAACAACCTCAACACCCTTTTTATTTACCACTTGATATAGCTTTTTATTGTAGGGTGTATCACAGAAAGTTCAAAATAGCATGTAAGTAAATTTCCACCATGAATGATGCATGGCTTAGATTAGAGGCCCAGGTTTCTCTCTAACCATTTATACAAACTCATTTAAACTTACTCTATTTCCACATTATTTCACCATGATAGGCATCCATAAACAAAAGTACGTGATATCAACTAAATAAATGATGGAACATGTTGAAAGCTTTGCATGTGACAACACATATGGGCTAACTCCCAACCTTAAACATTTATCAAGCCACTATCATAATATTAATCACAATGGTTCATGTTTATTAAATGCAATAAAAGTAAAGTGTGCATCAAGTTCGCGAGAGCTTTTTAACCAACTTTTCCCATTACAATAAATAACATAATCATTTTCATTTAGAGGTATAGATAACACAAATAACATGATAAACATACTTAGAATAGCATAAAGCTAATAGGTAGATATGGTGGACTCACTGGAAAAAAGTTTTGTTGAAGGTGTTGGAAACAAGTTTTTACTTGTTGGAATTTTTGGGCTAGCAAAATGGAGAAAGATGACCATCTAGATGCATGCATGAGTGTCCATAGAACTAACTAATTCATGTCAAACAAGGTGAAATAACATACAGCATCAAAACATGAATAAAAGATAGCTCATGATAAAGCATTTGCAAATTATTACTCATAAAGAAGCTCATGAATCATGCAACTATATGTGTCATTAAAAATCAACTTATACATCCCTTTTCCCAATACAATAAAAGCATGCAAGATATTTCAACCCATATTTCTAGTAGCTTTATCATATATAAATGATAGTGTGGTGGTCTCACAAAATAAAAATCAAAGCAAAAACAAACAAAAAGACGCTCCAAGTTTATGCGATAAAGTGTATTGATAAAAAAAATAGAAGTTAGACGTGTGCAAACCGATAGTGTGTATGTCCAGTGGGGATGTTCTCACATCCCCAAGCTTATGGTTTTCACCATCCTTGGATAACTCATGGTGCATCTCTTCCAATCCCTGTGAAAAAACTTCAAAACACCGTTTCTCAAATTTCATTTCTGTGGGGTGACGTTAGTAGAGATAAATAAATAGGTTTCTTGCTGCATGTAATTCATGGACTAAAATACATATGAATGTCCAGCAAGTGTATAATGTTGTATGCCTACTCATAAACTCAATTGGATAAAAAAGATTCAACTTAAAAGTTCAAAGCAAGCATAAAACAATACGGGACAGAATCTGTCCAGAAAAACAGCAGCAGCAAAACTTATTTTTCCGTCCTACTTAAACTCGTCTAAAAATTCTGAAAAAATTCAGACATACAGAAAATGAAAAGTTTCAGTTAAATTTAAAATCTCAGATCATTCGGAGTTACAATCAAACCGTGCACAGATTTCGTGCAGGAATAAAATCTCCGAATAGAAATAGCAACTTTGTCAAACCAAAATGGGTAAAACTTGGCACTTTCTTAAAAATTTCAGAAACTAAGCTAAGAAAATATTCTCTTGTTAAAGCAAGAGGACACAAAGAAAATCAAAATTAAAAACAACCGGGTTGCCCCCCATAAAGCGCTTTCTTTATAACCATATAGCTAGGCTTACTTACTTGGTATCAAGATGGTTGGAGTGAGGTGGCTTGACATCCCCAAGCTTAAATTCTTGTATGTAGGGTGAGATTAGGGGTTACATCCCCAAGCTTGAGTTTTTGTCCCTCTTGATCTTGTTCATCACCCTCAATTCTTTCACCTTAAAATTTATCTCATCATAAACTTGATTAGTGGGGTTAGTGCCTTCATAAATTAAATCCACATAGGAACAGCAAATACATATCATGAATTGATTCTAAAGATTAGCTACTGTTACTATGGTTGTATAATGCTCCTTGATCAAAAGAACCGCACAAAACACAAATAATGAGAGCAATGCGAAATAAAGACAGAATCTGTCAAAAACTGGACAGCCCGTAAAGAGTGAATTTTCAGAGGCACTTACGTTGCTCAAACCAAAAAACTTTGAACTAATTAATTATGTAATAATAACTGAAGATTGCTTTCGTAAAATATCAAGTCAATATTCCTCTTCTGTGATTTTTAACATTTTTCGCAGTGAAGCTCAGGAATCTGTTTTCTGGACAGCAAATCACTATTGTTTAATCCTACCTCTCAAAAGAGGTTATTCTTGCCTTTTTAAGATGAAAAACAAGACACAAAGGTTATGTCACTCTTTTTATTTCGTTTTAGCTTTGGCAATTTTTTTAATGATAGGGACTTTGCAATGGTTCCATTGGCATGAACAACACATGTTCAAGGTCGACCCCAACTTCTCCATTACTCATCCTTCTCATTTACTTTCTCAAATTTTATGTAAAGTGAAAATCTTAAACTAATTGTTAGCAAACAGTAGGTAAAGTTCTTTTTCATGTTGTAAGGATATAAAGGTGTGCTCAAACTGAATAGGACATTAAAGCATAAGGAACACACCACAGAATATTAAACAATTTACTTTTAAGTCTAACTCTCTTCCTATGCATTGGAGTTTTATATATGAATAAATAACAACAAACTTGAGGTAACCAATGCATATAATAATCAATAGCTTGCATTTTAAATAACATAGATACATAAAGGGTATTCTTATCTCTTCCTCTCTCATAATAGTTGCAAGCATTAAGGTTAGACATAACCACATAGTTTTGAATAGAATCACGATATAAAGACTTAGCATCTAACTAGCATAATGGATCATCATGTAAAGCATTATCATATAGCATGTCTAAACCATATTCTTCATCATTATTAATAATCTTCTCATTAGGCATAGGTTGATATTCTTCCTCATCATCAAAGTCATAAAAGCAAAGTTTATCATTAGCAAAATGAAGATAACTGTAAAGATGAATAAAAAAAAGGAGGAAACAGGAGTGGCCCGGCCAAGTCGATCGTCGCTCGAAGCAAACTACGAAGTCACCATGTCTCCTTCAAGGCGGCAGAGTCGTCATGCGCTGCTAAAGTCGGCATATAGGAGGTCTCGGACCCTTCTCCCTGCCTACCGCCCCTCGAGCGTTTCCCGCTCTTGAACCATCTAGTGGGACCAATTGATCAATAAGGCCATGAGCAAACTATAAAATTAGTTTACTACAATGTTTATAGGGTTATACAATCTAAAGGTGATTAGTACATGTGCACGTAGAAATTTCATGTTTGTTTGTATTTTTTGTTGGTGAACTGCCGAGGAGTGGAGATTTCGTGCTCCCGGGTACCAGTGATCCTGGTGTTTTAAAAAATTCGAAAATCATATTTGCGAGTTCTCAAAAAATAAAAATAAAAATCACGGACGTAGATAATGGTGTATTCCACAAACCTGCAAAAAACCAACTTCAAATACTTTGTATACTGTTCTACACAAAAATGACAAAAGTTTAGATCTGAGTACGTTTCAAATCACCAAATTTTATCAGATTTGTTATTTTTGTGTAGCTCATAATATTAAGGATTTGAAGCTGATATTTTACAGGTTTGTGAGATACACTATTGGACACATCCGGATTTTCTTTTCACATTTTTTTGAAACACGTAAATACGATTTTTGATATTTTTTACCCAGCAGGAGCACTGGAGTTCGGGAGCCACTACTACTTTCCGACTGCCGAGTGCTTAACTAGTATGTGCGCTCGTATGTGTTGTATAGGAAACGACATTTCCCTTCTAAACGTGTTTTGAGTGTTTGTTAACAACATAAGTGACATCTTACCGTGTGCTAAGTGTTTGTAGGCTCAATTGATTAAAAGCACAATACAGTGTTCAAGCCCTCAAAAAGGAGAAAAGATCGAAAACGGTGTTGGTAGATTTAATAGTTATATATTGAGTCGTAGGACAATCGTACTATCAAGAGAAGTTGCTCAATGTATGGTTTGGGGAAATCCACATATTCACGATAACCCATTTATGCACCCCCCATAGCCTCCCTATTTCTCCTATCAAAGGATCACAAAAAGGATCTTTAAAAACATCTTGGAGAAACAACCTTTTCTGTGCTATTCCGGATGGTTCGGAATATTTCGTATTAAATCCGGACGGTCGGAAAATTCCGGACAAATTCCGGGTCAATTCCGAGGTGACCCAAAATCCTCTCGGTATAGGTTTCGGAATTGGTCCGGAATGGTCAAAAAAAATCCGGACGGTTCAGAATTGGTCATGAAAATTCCAGATTTATTCCGAGCGTCCGAATTGGATCCGGAAAATTCTGGAGCTATTCCACCCACCCACTCAAATACTCCCTCCGATACATAAAAAGTGTCGCGCACTTAGTACAAAGTTTGTACTAACTTCGTACAGAATGAGCGACACTTTTTATGGATCGGAGGGAGTATTTTTCCAAGAAAATAATTACGAAGTCCATATGAATCATTAGAAACATCCACAACCATACATATTTGCTATTTTGTTTACACTTTCGCAGTGATTAGCCAAAATCTCAACAGTTATCACCTCCGTGATTTGTTTATAAATTATAGAAGCTAGTGTTGAACATGCGTATGAAAATATGTCGTTAAATTTAAATTAATCGAGAACGAAAAAATCTACTAGAAGAAAGCAATTAATTTCTTGTCTTGACTAATTGCTCTTTTTTCTTGCTCTTTTTTTTTTAATTTTTTTAACTATTTCACACGGACAAAAACACAAAGACAAATCTAAATGAGCAGCCCGTAGAGCACAAGATATGCTCGTCTCATTAGGAAAGCGCCTAACACATATATTCGGAGAAAGGCTCTGGCTATGGTTCTCAAACGGAAAGGAAAAGGACTCTTTGTGGACTCCGAAAGGAAAAATACTAGAAATCGAACTTGACTCGAATTTTTTTGTTTAATGTCTAATCCGACACGAACAAGATTAAGAACGTATGGAAAAGACCTAGACTCCTACGACTCAAACAAGAAAAGCGACACAAAAGGAAGGACACGACCAACAACTAGAAGATGAAACCGATGCTATCTAGGCTATGGAGAATGCTAACCCTAATATTTTCGTGTGGCTTTTTCTGGATAGGACGGAAAATAAAACTGATCTACGAGGATGGATTGCTCACCGAGTAAACTCGAGAATCTGATACCAAGATGATAAGGGGCGGCCCGATCTTCTCGTGAACTTGATGGTGGATGATTGATAACTTGTGGAGCACTGTGATCTCTCATCGTCTAGTCCCAGTTGCCAATGCAACAGATTCAAACCCTATGGATATTCGCAGCCTTACACACTTGCGCAACGCAGCCGTCGACTGCGAAACGGTCTTGTACCTCCTTATTCCCAATGGAACAGTAGATAACACGCAATCTTTGCAGTAGAACAATCACCAGATCGAAACGAATTGGTGAGGATAATTTCAGATGAATGCTTCTAGCAATTCGGTCTGGAGTCTAGGGTTTATGTTTAACGTAGTCTACCCATTTGGGGCGGCGGCCCTCCTCTATTTATAGGTAGCTGGGTACCGCCTAGGACTCATGACACGGTTCGACTCAAACTGATACAAACCGACCCATAGTAGGTTCGTCCTCACTTAGCACGCAGGCCATAGGTATTACACCTTAGATGAATCTGATCAACTCATATGTCCTAGTGCACCACTTGATGTCCTTGCGTATTCAACAGGTGATTCCCTTCATGAACTTGTGCGCCTACCTCCTCTCCTTCCTCGTGCATCTACTGATATTAGGAATCAGTTCTTGCTGCAACTTGGCATGAGCTCTTGTCATTGGTCCAATCCTCGCTTCATTAGACTTGTCTTGTGCAGCAACATCATCAATAGGAAAAGATGGTAAAGGACTAGGGATGTCCTCATCAGTTAAAAGTTAGCTAGCCGTCGCTGCAACTTCGCTGTACTTTGTTTGTGCCAGATCGGCCAGACCAAGTGATGAGGACATCCCTGCTGTAGATGCAACCGCAGCTACTACACCACCTCCATTACAAGGACCTATGACTACAGCTCATGCACGACAACTTAATCAACAGGTACTTTCGTTTCTACAAGCTACTCCTAATATACATGAGAATATGATGTTGTCTAAAGTAGATGTGTTTGTCTCTCTTAGGAATGATGGACTAAGCATGGATGCAAGGGAAAAGCTATTGAGCATGTACGTGCAAGGACATGGCAGCAGGAGTGCACATGATGGAGATGATGATGCCACCAATGGATACTATGATGATTGAGGACATGGACGAAATATTCATGCCTATACTTCATATTTTTGTCCATATTCACGTGTGGTGCTGCACCACCATTATTTATGGGCCAAGGCCCATGTAATTTCGAGTCAGACTTTTTAGTGCGTTTTTAGAGTCCGTATTGATGGAGGAAAGTCCACCTAGGTTTGGATTCGGCCACCACATCTTGGCTGGACGAAATCCTTTCCTCCCCTCCTTATATACCCCCCATAGGTCATCGTTTAGACTTGCATTTTTGTTCAGTTAAAAAGAATTCAGCTTTTGCTAGTCTTCGTCATAGGCACGAGTGTCGACCAGACCTCCTGTACTACGCACTTGCAAGATCCCACCTTCATCAATAAAGTTCATCTTATATCCGCAATTTCCGATTGCATCTTTGGTTCTTACTTGTTTCTCGATTGTAGGAAGAACTAGATCTTCTAGATCAGGCCGATCGACTCGTGGCTGCACGGAAAATAATCTTCACTTGGAGCAACTTCAATCTCTTTATCCCTGGGTGGCAATCCACAAGTGCACGTACTCCTGGTTCACTCATCTAAGTGAGCCTGAGTCTAACCCAGGTGCACTCACTTAAATGAGCCAGATCAGTCACTCAACTTCAACCTCCATCCACATGCCACATCCACCCTGGTGTTTCATTAACTTAGTACAATTTTCATCCCTTTACTTTTATAAAACATTTTCAGCGTAGCAACGCTAATATCTACTAAGTTATTATATAGGTTCCTAGACACATAGGAATAAGGGTGCTATTCTAAACATGTCTTGCATAGCAGTAGCAAAACATCTAACATGCATACTACTCAAAAATAGCTACTCATGCATAAACAAAAATACTTAGGAAATTTATGCAGTGAGCATCACTTGCCTTGGCAGGAGTTGCAAGTGCAACAATCGCAAACGTTCTCCGGACTCTCCGAAAAATACAAGCAATATAATCAAACAAAAAAATACATGATGTGCATGAAATGCATTTTTAAATCACAAATACTAAATCAACTCTGTTTCCTGTTATGAAAACATGTAAGATCATAAGACCCAAAAATGCAATTTAGAAATAAATAAACTATTTTTAAATTCCCAAAAGGTATACACAACAAATAAATAAAACAATGCTACAAACTACTTTTATAACAATAGGGAGTGGATCTACTTGGCAGGTTTTTTTTTAAACAAAGCTATTCCCACTGGAATTACTCAAAAATAAATTATAAAAATAAAATTATGCCAAATTTACTCAAATAACACATTTGAATAAATATGAACTTGGCAAAACAGAAAACAAACAAATCTAACATAATCTACAGATTCTAACGATTTCATATATATAAAAATATTTGAATTTGGCCAAACCAATAGAAAGATATAATAGATCTAAGATATTGGGGACTTTCTGCAAAAATTCCATTTAAATCTAATTAGAAAATTTACAGAAAAAGGCTGGACTGAGGCTCGGGCAGATCTGGCCGTTGGATCTAAATCTAAAGGCCCTAAACTAAAGATACTGATTCAGTAAAGATTTTAAACGGAACCGTCAGATCTAGATCTGACGGTCCAGATCTAGATCTGACGGTCCAGATCTAACTTTCTAACTACAGGCGATGCTAGGGTTACGGCGGCCAGTGGCTGACGGCGCGACGGGGCGGCATGCCACGTTCAGGCAAAAAGAGAGGGGACCGAGATGGTGGCGTCATACCAGGACGTTCAGCAAGTCGAGGCGGACACGGTGGCGACGGCGTCGGGGTGCACTGGTTCAGTCGGAATCGCTCGCCGGAGTTGGCGCTGGCGGCGGACGGCTTCGGCTGAGGACGTGCGCGACGACCCGAGGGTGAGAAAAATACCGCATCATGTCAGCATGATGCGCAATGACGAAATAAGGCGAGAGGAAAAGAAGAGGGGGCTCGGGGTAGACGGTGTCCACTGGAAAACGAGCTCCACGGCGGCGGCAGTGGCGGCACGGTGAGCTTGAGCATGGGCGGCCTGGGGGCTCACCGAGTGGGGTTTCGGGGGAAATCAAGAGAGGAGGAAGAGGGGTAATTGTAGGTGCCGACGGCGTGATCAACGAGGTAGTAATTCGCCCGCAATCAAGTGGGGAGGATTCGGTCGCGGCGAGCTCGTCTCGGGCGCGATTTAGGGCGAGGACGATGATGTCGACGTGGCCTGACAGGGGGGGCCGGCGCGCCAGTGAGTGAGAGGGAAGCGGGCTGGGGGAAGCGGTTGTGCTGCTTGCGCGAAGGAGGGGAGTGGGCCGTGGCCGGGCTGGCTCGGCCGGGGTGGCCCTTTCCATTTTTTTTGTTCTTTATCTTTCTCTGTTTTCTGCAAATTCAAATATCCTTTGAAATATGAATCCCAATGGATTCAAACCCATTTAAATAAATTTGTAAAATCAAAAATACCCATTTTAAATACTTTGGGACCTTTACCAAATTATTTCAAATCTTGAAAAATTTAGATATTGCATAAAGGCCTATTTGACACCTTTATGTTATTTTATAAAATATGGTTTTATAAATTCTTTTGAACTTAAATAATAATCCAAAACATAGATTTAGTAATATCATTTAATACCAACCATGATAAATCTCATTTTCAAACTAAAGTAATTTAGAAGAAAACATTTCATAAGAATTTAGTTTAGTAGAATCCTTTAAATACTAATGTCTATTTTGAAACTGGTTTTAAAATATCCAAAATAATTATTTATTTCCAAAACCCTATGACTTGATAAATAATAGTTTCATGTTTAAATAAGAAGAATTATCTTCAATATAATATTTCTATTATAGGTTTCTTTGAAATTTGGAGGCTTTCTTTAGCTAATAACAAAAGTTTTAAATTTTTGTGATTTCTCAAAGATTCCAAAGTTTTGGGATGTTACATTTCAGTTTCCAAATACTAGAGCTTGTAGCTCCCCAACAACTAAAAAAAGGAGGAATTTATGTTGGAAATCATCAGAGCGCATCACCTTACATTAGTATGCCAATGCCATATCCTACAAGTGTACTGTTTCAGGGCCTACCTTCGTCACAAAAATATCATCGTGACAGAAGAAATGATGTTCCAGGATTTCAATCCTCGTCGGAAACTATGGGCCTTAGTCCTGGGATTCAAGGTCATCGAGGGAGGGATAAATCTAATCCCAAGGCATGCTCTTCTGTTGGAGAAGTTAAGTCCAAGAATAATTACCGAGTTGAGTTCTCTGACATTAAAGGCCATATGTTGGAATATAGGTCAGTTACGGAGTTTTTATTTATTGTTGTCTAGAGATGTATAATCATTCAGCATAATCATTGAGAAGTTAATTGCTTCCATGTTCTTGACCACAGCTCTGACCAAAATGGTAGCCGATTCATTCAGCAGAAGCTGGAGAACTGCACCACTGAAGAGAAGGCCTTAGTGTTCGCAGAAATTCTTCCTCATGCTTCATCATTGATGAAGCATGTTTGAACATGGGGACACTGAGCAAAGGAGAGACCTTGCCAAAAAACTTGCTGGTCATGTGCTGTCTTTGAGCCTTCAGATGTATGGTTGCCGAGTATTTCAGAAGGTAAAGTCATGGATGACAGGCAAGCACCTAAGGAGTTCTTAATTTCTTCTGGGGAATGTAACTTCATTTCAGCATAATTATTTGGATTCTTATTCTGATGTTTCATGTCACCCCAACATGTTGTAGCATAGTAGCATATCTCGTCTGATTTCTCAAAAAATTCTGTAGTAAGTGTTCTTCGTCAAGTCATAGGAGTATTTAGCTTGAATATCGTATGTATGCCAAAAAAAATCATATTGTGCATGGTAATCATGATTTTTTTTATGGCTGACTGGCATTGGACATTTGCTAATTTCTTGCAAAGCTCTGCTTTCGATCGTTTCTTTATTTAACGTGTACGGTAACTACAAATAAAAATCATAGAGCTAAAAAGCTGAGGAACTACACTCAGAATACTGAGGGATAACGTCGGTACCAACCGACCGGCGCGTAGTTAAGGGTCGTTTGGCCATTAGCCTTAATCGGCTGGGGTGGAATTTAAAAAAGGAACGCTGGCAGGGCTTCGTAGCCGTCCGTTGTTATGACTTGCATCACAACGGGAGAACCCTCATGGGCCCGCTCTTTTTTGGCGGAACTAGCTGGTCAGATGAGATAATGCGTATACACCTATCAGTTGAATCATCAGATGCTAATGTGTAGTTATGATTTCATTGGCCATGAGCGAAACGCGGGTGTCTAAAATTTCAAAGAGGAAACCGATGTGTTCCCTTGTCACGCAAAGGGCTGAGAGTTGAAGGGCCACCCCAGTTGTGATCTTGTTAGGCGGATCCAGGCTATGTACGGGTACGTGCGCTGCGACAGAAAGTTATTTTTCCTATTTGTAATTTCCTTTTTCTTTCTAACCAGAGCAGGCCAATTATTAAAATTACACCCCAGTTATTGCTCCGCCTATATATAATCTTGCCCGATGCTGCATCTCCCCATCCCCCATCAACTGCCTGAAATCTCAGAAAAAGAAAAAAAACCTCTGTGTCCGACGAGATGATGGACATCCACCACAAAAGGCTGGCAAGTGTTCTGCTTATGCTGCTTCTCACCACTACTCCCATTGCCTCTCGCTACTCTCATAGCGTGAACAAGCAGAAGAAGACCAGGGATTTCTTACAAAGGGGGGGGCTGCTTCTCATCACTACTCCCGTTACCTCTCGCTACTCTCATAGCGTGAACAAGCAGAAGAAGAGCAGGGATTTCTTACAAAGGGGGGGGGGGGGGGCAATTGCCCCCGCCCCCATGATAACGAGTAAGAAGGTTGTGGCTCCAAAATGTTTCATCTTCCTCCTCCGACAGTTAACCTTCCACGGGACGCACCACATGGTGACGATGGAAGTTCAAACCTACACGTCTATTTGGGGATTCCTTTTTAATGTGACCACATCCTCCGCAACCATGGTATAATACGTCCCTTGTGCGCCCCGGAGGCAGTCGAATAAGAACTCTTCGCCGGTTCTGGAGAAGCCTCTGACACTTGTGCCAATGATTTTGTGGTTGAACGTGCACCGTTGTTGGAGACGGCCGGTGTAGACTCACAAGCTGATGGGACAACAGGAGTGTGTGTCCGTGATGTGCTACGACCTGCAGAAAAATGTCCTTGTCCCTTGTTTTGTCGTCCCTGCACTTACCTTTCAGCTTTACAAGCAAAATGGAACAAACAAGTGATATAATTGTAATCCTTATAGTCCAATATATCTTGTATTTCATGATTCAAACCACCTAAAAATCTAGCCATCATAGCATCTTCAGTTTCAACTAATCCACAACGCATTAAACCAGTTTGTAGTTCTTGATAATAATCCTCTATAGTTTTATTGTCTTGTTTTAAACGTGTCAATTCATTCAGTTTATCACGAGCATAATATGAAGGAACAAAACATTGTCGCATAGCCCGTTTTAAAGTATCCCAAGTAGTAGGTATGTTATTTTCATTAACACGACAATACTCACTCCACCAAATAGAAGCAAAGTTTGTAAATTCACTAGTAGCAGTTTTAACTCTTTGATTTTCAGGAATATCATGACATGCAAATTTTTGTTCAACTGAAAGTTCCCAATCAAGGTAATCATCTGGATTATATTTACCGTTAAAAGAAGGGATTGTTAATTTAATTTTGGCATTAGAGAGGTCAATGCCTCGAACCTCATGTCGATCTCTTCCCATACCTTGGCGGTTGAAGCGCAATTGTCGATGAGCACGGTCGTTGTTATGGTTAATGTGATGGTCATCCTCGGTGTCACCGGCATAATTCGTAGTTGTCTCCTTGTTCATCATGGTTACCACCGGCCAGGGCGGTAGCAGGGTGTCGTGGATCACCAAAAGCCGCACGCTGAGCTCGTGAAGTAGTGGGACCACCGGTGGAATTCCGAGTAGCAGTTGTGGTGTCGACGGGAGGTGCAGCTCGCAACTCATCAAGGCGTGCCAAGATATCTTGGAGGTGTGTGTTGGAAGCAGCTTGGACGTCCTCGATGGCCTTGAGTCTCTCTTCAGTCGCGATCTGGGCACCCTCGAGTTGAGCAAGGCGCTCGTTGGTGACCTTCACGTCCTCGGTGAGGCCTCAAGTGTAAGCTCATCCCCTGACATGGTTAGCACAAAGAGAAAAATACGACAATAGTACAATTCCTCTTAACTACTAGGACGTGGTGGGGAAAATCACTCACAAAATCAGGCTTAGTATCAAATTCTTACTCGTTCTTACCAATGACACAGGCGGCAATCGGCACACTGGTATTGGCTTCAAACTATAAATGGAGATTGGATGGAGCGATAACCAGGAATCAGTAATGTCGGAACCTGTAACTTATTGGTAGAAAAGTGTAGCTTGAGATGGTTTCCTCAACTCACAATAGTGGCACAATTTAGGAAAAAGTAATGCAAGTTGAATGATTGTTCAAACTCCTAACTAGTGGAGTTAATTGCAAAAAACCACCACAATTGAGGCAAAGTCAACAAACACCCACCAAAATGCATGTTTTTCTGTTGGTTTTTTTTCTGAAGGGTTGAAACATTTGGCTCAATTGTGGTGGTTTTTTGTAATTTACTCTAACTAGTGCTGGTAGTCGACTAGAAAGAGATAAAACAATCTAAACCAGATACTGAAACAAATGAGTCGGAAAGAATAGCTCCAATTAGCTAGATATAAGTGATACACGGATCAAAATCTGAATGTACGTGAATACGATATGAAGTAAGCGAAGAATATTCAACATCAACGTACTGTGACAGCAAAAGTATAAGTCCCAAACCAGCAACGTAATTGCCAAAACAAAGAGCTAGCCGGCCTGATTATCACACTTTTTCTTTGCCTTCTTTTTCTTTCTCTTTTTTTTCCCTTTCTTTTAAGGCCGGTTACTAGCAAATAAAGCGTACAGAAGCTAGGCTAACACACAGGAAACAAAATTGCTGGAACGTGTTGTGTGCGTGTACGAGTAGGTAACGTACGTGCTGTAGTTTGCTAGTGGACACGATCGATCAAAGAAAATACCACAGGAAGGCACAGGAACGCTCAGCGCAAGGCTGGCTCAGGGGCAGACCTCAGAGTTAATTTCACATTTGGTATATCAACTCTCTGGCTCATAACACAACCATCTCGGTGGTTGAGAAATGATCCAATATGGTCCCCATATACTAAAAATACATAACATCTACGGTCCTGCATACGGTCCTGGATACGTTGGGGCGACGAGGTGCTGCCACGTACCCGGTGATGCACGTCCGTGAGGAATTTGCTCAGAGCCCCCTGGACGGTTTCAAAATCGCATCTTGGTCCAGTCCATGACTGAAGGTCCTCTATTTTTCCTTTCTTTGCATGGTGCCGTGAGACAGATTAAAAACTCGAAAGAATCTTTGGTGTATATGCTTTTCAAATGGAAATGTGGATTGGTACGTACTCCCTCCGTCCAAAAATAAGTGTCTTAATTTGACAAAAAGTGGATGTATCTATATATGAAACATGTCTAGATACATCCACTTTAAGTAAACTTGAGATACTTATTTTTGGACAGAGAGTATCATGCATGCATGCTGCTAGTGCTATGACTGTGAGATTCTGTACTACCTTCGCCGGCCTCGCCGCTGCCACCGGCGCGCAGCACCCCATCACCAGCTTCTGTGCTACACGAGCTCCTCCTCTGCCGGGCTACACCTCCATCGTCGTCAACTCGACACCTCAAGCGGGATGGCCCTGGAGAGAAAATTGGCCTCGAGGTAGATGGACTCCAGGGCGGGGAATGCGTCGAGCTCTTTGAAGGCGTCCATGGCGCCGCTATCCGGCGACGGCTGGTCCGTCTGCAGGCGGTCGCCCAGCACCGACGAAGGCAGCACCAACAGCAGCAGCCCGACGGAAGCCGCCTTGGCTCCCTCCAGGAAGGAGCTCCTGTCCGAGCTCAGGAACTGCACCTGCCGGTACAGCGCGTTCCACTCGTTGCACACCTGCGCGGCGAACGCCAGCGAGAACACTCCGAGCATGGCGATCCCTACGCCGCCGCTGTCCTCGACTGTTCAAGTCCGCCGTTGTTCCTGTCGATGAGCACAAGGCAGGCGGCGAAGACGAACACCTCGCTTGCCACCGCGACGATCTCCACCAGCTGCACCCGCTTCTTGATGAAAGGCTTCTTGAGCAGCATGAAGAAGAGCTGGAAGGAGGCGAGAGCCAGGACCACCGTCGCGTGCGCGCGTGACGGCCGCCCTGACGGCGGACAGCAGCTTCGTCTCCTGATCTGGCGCGAGCCCCGAGGTGGTGCAGCACTCGAGTTCGCCAGCGACAAGTGCGAGAGCGCGGACGCGCTCCAGCCAAGGAGAATGCGACAGCCGTGCTCCTCAACCTCGTCATGGCCATGGGAGAGCGTGCCGTCGCGAAGGTGCTGGCTTTGGGCGGTGAGGGAGCTCGCGGAGGACGGCGTCGGCTTCTTCACCGCGAATGCAGGCATGACGGACCCGGAGGAGCACCACACTCCCAGCGCTGCACGTCTCGCCCCCTCTCAAGTCACCCCGTTCCACATACGCCAACGCCATGTCCCTGACGTGCTTCGGTGCAGCCACGAGCCTGCTCACGCCGAGGCCGGCGAGCTTGCTGGAGCTTGAAGGAGCACTGCTTGTCATCGAACAGGACGTTCGCCGCCGGCCTCACGTTGTCGTTCACCGCCAGCACCTCCGCTGGAGCGGGTCGAGGTCGCAGCACGACTCCACCATCCGCTCGGAGCCGGCGATCTTTAGTTAGTTCTTCAGCTCGTTCGCATGGTGCACAAACAATATGCAAACAAGAAAAGCATCTAAAATTAATTTGTCACAATCACACACGATCATGCATGGAAATAATAAAAATGCCAGCGTCGTGGCACGGACCGAACCATGGTGCGAAGCGGGTCTGACTGGTCAACATGTGCAGGTACTGGACCAATAAAAGATTAGGGGGCTTTGAGTAAATTCATCACCAACGTGCACCAGGGGGTACGTGGCAACACCTCATCGCCCCAACGTATCCAGGACCGTATGCAGGACCGTAGATGTTATGTATTTTCGTGTACAGGGATCGTATTGAAGCATTTCTCAACCATCGGGACGGTTATGTTATGCGCCACAGAGTTGATGTACCAAATATGAAATTAACTCGTGGAAAGCGGTGGTAGCGGCGCAGGCGGTGAACGTGGATGGTGCGCACGCGGCAGACAGAAGTGCGGCGAGAAGATCACGAGTAATCGCGACCGAAGCAACTAATTGAAAAAAAAAATTATTGGCGGCGGAAATTTAAGTGGACAAAACAAGATTAATCTAGTAGATGATTTTAGCCTAAACTAATCTAAACCAGTACTAGATCTAGGATGAATGCAACCAAAAATTTAACGATGCAAATACTAGATGTAAAAATTGCTGCGGCTAAAAAGATAGGTGAAAGGATGAACTAATCTACTACTATTTTTGGCTTTTGGTGGACTGTAGCTAATGAAAACAAATCTAATCTAGTAAAAACTGTAAATCTCTCACCGATCATGTTAGAGTACGTAATAGGCCTAATGGGCATGGGCTGGCAGTATAGCCCGTTAGTCTTAGGGTTAATTAGAGATAAGAGTCGCTTGCTTAGGAGTCAAGTAAACCTCTCTATATAAAGAGAGGAGATGTATCAATCTAATCAAGCAAGAAGCAATCATATTTGCTCGGCTTCCCGAAGGGAGCCGGGAGACCTAACCCTAGCCGCCGCCCTTGCGCCATCTCTCTCTCTCTCTCACGCACGACGGCGCCCCAGCGCCGGCGACCACGTCCTCCTCCACGCAACCTCCCTCCTTCCCGTACAAACTACGCCCTAGACCTGGTAGAGCCCTAGCTGTTCCTACCAATTTGGTATCAGCTTTCTCGGGTTCGATCATGTCCAGCCCTCCACCGAGTTCCTCCCACCCGCCGCCGCCGACCTACCCGCCGCCACCAGCGTCTTCATCGGCGCTGCTGCCCCACACAGCAGGCGCGCCGGCATTGGGCGTGCTGGCGTCCTCAGGGGCGATTGCACCCTCTGCCCCGGTGCCGTCCGACCTTGTCCTCACCCCGGAGCAGATGACAGCCGCAATCCTGGAGTTACGGCAGGCCGTGGCGGGCATCAGGGCCTTCCTCGTCGGGCCCTATGCGCCCCAGCTGCATCCCCAGCAGCCACCTCCTCCGCCGCCCACCAACAGCAGCTACCCCCGCTGCCGCCCTCGACCGCAACCACGACGCCGGTCATCTCGTACCAGTATGGGATACCCTATGCCGGGACTGCGCCGACCTAGTTCCCATCAGCGCCGCCGCCGTCCCAGGGCGTTCCCATCCAGCAGATCAAGTTCCAGCCGTCGCCATCACCGCTTCCATCTTGGATCGCTACCCGCCACGTGTCGGCGGCGGTGAGGCTGCAGGCTGCTGCGCGCGGCCTCCTAGCACGTCTGCGTGTGCGGGAGATGCATGGTCTGCAGCTGCCGCTCCTCCAAGTTGCCCTTTTGCTGCGCAAAGGACCTCGATCTCGTCCGCTGCGTCGGGGATCTTGGGCATGCGGTTTCCCCCACAAACAGGCATGCTATTTTCCCCGCGATCAGCGACCTCAAAGTCTGCGACATCGGCGGTTGGGGGGGGCGCAACCCTCCTCGTCATTCTCCATCGCAAGCCCTCCACTCTTCTCTATGCGGTGCAGACCAACAGCCGTCCGGCGGGGAGAAGGCATGGTGTCACCGACAGGAGCGCACCGCGTAGCACCACTGCATTCCGCCGCCGGCCGCCACGTGGGCGCCTCTGCTGGTCGCTCTTGCGACCACTTCCAGGTGGCCATACACATGCACTCCTTTTGTCCAGATGGTGTCCATGGGATCCAGGAGACTGTACACGTGCACGTCCGACGCGCGGATGGTATCCACTTTTTGTTCAGAGTTCCCAAATAAAGCGTCCCAGTCCATTTCAGGTTGAGAGTAATAAAACAAGCCGAGATGTAAAAGGCTTGTTTTTTAGGTCTTAGGGGTGTGTTGCGTCGAGTCATGATTATAAGTTGGTTAGGCTGCAGCTCGAGGACAAGCTGCATGTCTAGGTGGGGTGTAGTGTTAGAGTACATAATAGGCCTAATGGGCCTGGGCTGGCAGTATAGCCCGTTAGTCTTAGGGTTAATTAGAGATAAGGGTCGCTTGCTTAGGAGTCAAGTAAACCACCTCTCTATATCAAGAGAGGAGATGTATCAATCTAATCAAGCAAGAAGCAATCATATTTGCTCGGCTTCCCGAAGGGAGCCGGGAGACCTAACCCTAGCCGCCGCCCTTGCGCCATCTCTCTCTCTCTCTCTCTCTCTCTCTCTCTCTCTCTCTCTCTCACGCACGACGGCGCCCCAGCGCCGGGGACCACGTCCTCCTCCACGCAACCTCCCTCCTTCCCGTACAAACTACGCCCTAGACCTGGTAGAGCCCTAGCTGTTCCTATCAGATCAACTGTAGCTCTGATACCACTTGATGTAAACTGGGGATCCCGATCTTTCGATGAGAGAGGATAACTACGATTTCTGGAGGATTTGACTCCCACGATTCGGCTACCAATTAACCGTATAGGGAAAACTGTACACGACTGATATCCACGGCAATCGCTGAATCAATTTCAAGATGTCATCAACCGAGCATATACATTATTTCCAATAGTACATAGCTGAGATCAAACACAACACAGACTATCACTATTGTGTCAACACATGTTTCTATAACTTTCTGTCAACATGTTTATGCTATCACTTTCTAGATGAATGCTTCATCAGTTTCTATCACTTTCTATCAACACATGAATGCTTCCTCACTTTCCATCAGCTTCTATCATTGTGTACCAACTTGTATCAACCATTCTGCTGCTGCGATGATAGGGTATCTGCGAAAATTACTATGTAAGAGAAATGAACACATTCTGCTGAGACATCATTGAACTTCTGAACACAATAGCTACTAGCAGTGAAGCAGATTTATTTACCTGAAACATCATCCAATTTCCTTAGCCCCTTTGTACTAGTTGCCCTCAGCTATCCAACAAAACCACGACATGTCAAATAATAAAATAGGCAACAGACCATTTATTTTAGTTTTGGAAAGAAGAACCAAAAAACAATAATAATATAGGCAAATAGCCATACTCAGCCTGAACAACAGACACAAAAGGTTTTATCATCAAGCAAACTACTTTGACAGAAACATGTCGGAAGTCAGAACTGACCTAGTTTCTGAAATCCTAGTTTCTGAAGAACAAGTAATAAAGTAATTTGGTGAAGACAACGACTGATGTTGGGGCTGGCTGGCTAATATACTATCTCTTAAGAAGGTTTACAAAGGGTACTTCTAAACTATATATACTTATTTGGTGAACCCAATAAGTAGCTGGAGTTTAGCTTTGTCTTCTCTGATAAGTAAATTTAGAGGTGAAAGGTAACTGAAATGCAAGACTGAAGATGCATTCAAATATACTTGCAGCAGGAATGAACAGTTCTGATCTCATGGCTTTCTTCAGCAACACAACAAAAGTGGCTCATGTGCTTTTGCTAGGCAATCATGAACAGGAGAAACATTTCAGGCAATCACCATGGTTAAACAACACATATTATAGCTTCTCTGCTTGCTGGTGATGGTTGTACCAAAAATTAAGTTGCATATATCCATAGACAATCTAAAGACCAGAAATAGAACCCACTAAAACCAGACTTCACACCTCATGGAAAACTGCTGAATGTCTTGCCTTATAACCAGCAACATTGGTCCTAATCTCACTTTAATGGCACAAAGAACAAATTTCTAGTTCATCTCTCGATATTATAGATGCATAATTGAAATAAGTTGCGCATGTTTCAAAATAGAGTAGCTCTAAAAATCAAAGTACATCTCTCACAATTTTAATTCCAGTTGAGTTAAAATTAACATTCCGATGCTTCGTGACAAAAATGTTTTCATAATTTTTCCAAACTTTGTTCTAATTTGTAACAAAAATATAGAGATAAAGAAAGGCAAGCAGTATGTGTTTTTCTATAACAACTCAATCTTTATGAACTTATTTAGTTCTTGGTGGGCAAAATAAATAAATGCAAGAGTCTCTAGATCTTGCATCTTGAAGACTTGAGTTCGTAATTAAGGACATGGACATGAGTATTAACTTATGTTCAAAAGTAGAGCGGCATACCAATGGATCACCTTGTGGTCGACAGAGTGACTGCGCCGCCGGTGGGCGCTGGATTCGCCACCCATCCTCTACACCGGTCCTGCACGGATCCACCGCTAACATGAGGGTTCTGCACCACTTGATCTCCAGCCGCAGCCTATAAGTATTCGTCGCACACCAGCAGATCGTGAGAGGGAGATAAATTATGGTCCACCACTCAGTGAGGCCATGTTGATCTAGCATATAACAGTCAAGGTAAGGGGAAAGTAAAGTAGGTATGTCTGTATGTAAGCATTACGTAGAAGAACAATAAAACGCTAAAAGGGAATGAAAATAACTGCAACTAAAGGACAACATGAAGCATACAAACTGCAGTTAGGATTACCCATCAGAGCAGCATGAAACATACCAACGATACCCATCATCGAAGATGTCAACCTCACTTATAGTTTGAACAACACGGGGCTCGTGGTTAGGATTACCCATCAGAGCAGCATCAATACAGACAGACTCCATTTTCTTGTTTCCATAACTGATAGTGGACAACAAAATTAGCACCTGACAATGACACATGAATGATTCTTTAGAGTGCACTAAGTACAAACCAACCGTGCCTGCGTTTCAACTCTAAATCCTTTTCCTTGGTAGCAATCATCCCCAGGGTAGTGTCTTCCACCTCCAGCATCGATGTCATCATCACTAATTGAAGCTGGAACAGGATCAATCATAACAGCCGACTGTACCTGATTAGCAATGTTGCTAAGAGCATTGGAAGACTTATCTGCAAATTAGCATAAAAAGCTGAGATACCGACAAAACAGTGATGAACAATATATTAAAAGGATCTTTAAGTTTTTCTTTTGTATATGGACTGACCAATATATCAGTTGTGATCTCCAAGTACGACTCAGGGAAACATATAAAATTAATCTTTGTAACTTCAAGGAATTCTTTTCCAAGAATGTTCAGTTTTGAACAATTCAGTTGTTACTAATATATAAGACGTTCATGAAAAAAACAAGAAGCAACTCGAGAGACAAAAGCAGCAACTAATGCTACAACTCAAGATACGATAATGCAGACTGCCAAGCTGCGCGCATGTTATAATTCAAGTCTCCTACATAAAAGTGCTCCTCAACAAACCATGACAGGTTTACTCATCAAACAATCAATAACAGTTCAGACAAGATTTTAATCTGAATGTCACAGCGATAGTAACAGGTTCAGTTAAGAAACACATCAAACAATCAATAACAGTTCAGACAAGATTTTAATCTGAATGTCACAGCGATAGTAACAGGTTCAGTTAAGAAACACATTACCTCTCCAAGAAATAAACGTAATAAAGCTTACCTCCAACAGCTTAGAAATATATACCAACCGAGTCAGCGAGGACTTTAAATAATATTGATCTCGGCCTACAAGCTCCATGTCTTTATCTGCCCAACAATTTTATTCCCCTGTTTCCCATGAAATTTTTATAAAGTCAAAGGTGTTGGACTCAGTGAATATGTGGCTTAAAGATGTAGAAACAGATCCATAAGCATGATAGATAAACACAACTAAGTAGGCAGTATATTTACATAGCCATAAAAAGCAAGGAAGGACCACAACGAGCGGAGCAAGACGAGCCAATACGCGACCACGTCGAAGCAAGGACAACCACAAGGGCCCAAAAAATGAAGCATTTGTAATAATGTCGCGGCAGCAAAGGTAGAATTCATGGGCAGCCAGAAAGCATATGCGCTACCGCACGTTTAGCGACCAGAGCACGGTCATAATGACGACATGAATAAGCCAGAAAGAAGTTGATTTTGCTCCGGCCATGTCCTTCGGAAAGCGAAAGTAGCCATGCTCAAACCATGGGCAGAGGCGGCCTAGAGACGCAAGCGGACACAGAGGAGACAGGCGAAGCGCGTCCATAGGTCACAGCAAGTCGTCCAGGTTATACCAATATGTAGCCTAGCATTTTCTAAATTATTAGCAAGAGTATAAATTTTAAAAAGACATCACCCAGAATTCATGGGACATATCTGACCAAAAAGAGGATTTATAGCATTAATAATCTGAACTGTTTGGGCCCATATATAACATAATTAATAATTTCAAATTATGGATACTCAGCTATGCAATTAACAACAGCAGTAGGTAAGATCCCCATACCAAATAGTGTTTGTAATTCTCATATTTAAACGCAACTCCATTGCATCCCTTTTTACGCACATGCTCTTTCAGGGTCTAGCCATATAGATCGGTTCAGTAAATTTGGACTGCATAAAAATATTTTTCTCACACTGTCGTACTACATACGCAACACATCAGCATCATGCGTAGTAAATAAAAAGATTCTAAACATTGTAGAAAAGAGTTCACCTTCCAATCTGAATGTAGATAGCAGCTTGAGCTAAACAACACTCTAATGTCAACACCACCTGCAAGTTATTGCAAACTCTGCACATGAAAAAAAATCCAGCTTCAGCTAAACAACAGCTCTATTCACTCTTGATGTCTATCCATGATTTGAAATATAATGGTCAAGTTAAATAAGTTTTGTGGCAGTACCAGTAGATAGAACATACAGATGCATACAGTATTTACACTACCAGATGCACATAATATTTACACTACCAGATGATGCACACGATGTAATTTGCTAAAATAATTTTCCCATTTGTCAGGTTATTACTATGTGTTGTTTAACATTGACAAAATTTCAGCCCGATAGTATCAATTTCAGCCCAAAATTTCAGACATGATTTCAAGGAAGAACCAAACCTATGCATGAATAAACCATAAGTCCAAAAGTCATCGAACGTAGCAAGATATTGAACGAAAGATAGCGTTGATATTGTCGAACTAAACAATATAAGATATAATATAAGCTACTCCCAAGTGAGTATATTCATTCACGGGAACCCAAGAACTTCATCATTGTACTATTTATAACATTTTTCATGGACATAGTAATGATTTGTGAACTGGGCCATGGGAAAATTCAGAAAACTTGAATTAAAAATAGGGTTCAGGTTAGAGGGAGCAAGCACCTATAATAGCACGGAAACAAAATCTTGGGAACTAAAACAATTTGATGTATTGGTTACAACAGCAAGATATATCGGATCCTGGGGTTCAGGATTCTAATATATTCACAAAAACGTGAAAGTTGTAAGGTGGAGATGATTACAGATCTAGAGATGCAGATATAAAAAAGAAGTAGTAGCTAGCAAGGGGCTTAGGACCTTCACCTAGGCATTGGAGGCCAACATGTAGGGAGGCTCGCAACGACCCGCTGACGAGGTTAGTGTCCTCCATCTCTACCGCTGGCTGCACCCTTGCCACTCATCCGCGGCAGCAAACCAAGCGTTGGTGCTGCCTCGACGACTTGCTTCCCTGTCACACGACTGTTGGGAACCCTGCACACTGAACCGGATGCACTATGAATGGAGGTGCCAGAGTAGTAGTTTTAAGTAGAAATACCGAAACACGCATGAAAAGGAGTTCAGAAAAAATCTGTCGCATAATCATCATATTTATTTGAATCTAACATCATTGTTCAAACATATCAACTGAATCAAATTAACAAATCCTACAAATTCAATCCCCTTTACATATAAAATTCAGGACTGCATGGAAACCACATACCCCAAAGATGACCACCTCGAGCACGCTCATCGGGGGTGGTGCTCTGTGCCATGTGCAAATAAGCATTCTAATCAGCTACTGTAAGATCAGTTATCTTATTCTCATTATACTTCAAGTAAAAGGGATATTTTTCTTAATGCTTTCAAGGTCAGTTACCTCTTTTCTTTCATGTATTATCTGTCCTACACTCAATCTGACAGAATAAGAATTGTTGGGGTCACTACTTCTGTGAGTATGGTTAAGATCAGTTATCTTATTCTCATTATACTTCAAGTAAAAGGGATATTTTCTTAATGCTTTCAAGGTCAGTTACCTCTTTTCTTTCATGTATTATCTGTCCTACACTCAATCTGACAGAATAAGAATTGTTGGGGTCACTACTTCTGTGAGTATGGTTATAGGCTGAATACCTCACCACCTCGCCGACCTTGGCTGTGGCCGAAGTCTCCCTCCTCTGTCCGCTGCGTCGCCTACAGCTGCTGTTTTCCTTCGTCGAGCCACCGCACATTCCCACACCAGACGAAGAACAGCTGCTGTTTTCCTTCGTCGAGCCACCGCACATCCCCACGCCAGACGAAGAACCGCCGTCCATGGATCTGAAGGAGCAGCACTGTAATGCCCGGGGTTTTCCCCAAATTAGATTTTTTGCTTGTTTTTGTTTTTGCATCATCATGACATCAGCATCATTGCATCGCATGTTTTTGGCAACAAAAATTATTTTTATTAAACCCTATTTTATTTTTCTAAAATTGCCGGAAAAGTTTTACCGAGACAGTCGTCTCCGTTTTCGAAAATTAATTTGCCAAATTAAATTTTGCAAAAGAAAATAAATGTTTTTGAGTTAGCGAGAGAGCAGCCCAAATCTGGCCCAAAGCCCACCTAGCCTCCAAACCCTAATCCTGCCCTGTCTTTTTGCAGCCGCCCTCTCCTCGTTTTTCTTTTTCGTGGAAATACCCTCCCACCTCCTTTTCTTTTCTTTTCCTCTCCCTTTCTTTTTCTTCCTCTCTCCTCTTTTCTTTTCTTCCTTTCTTTTTTTTCTTTTCCTCCCGCATCCTTCTCCTCCCGAGCCCGCATCCACCTGCTCCCCGTCGATCCCCAATCCCGACTCTGCTCCTCCGGGCCGGCCGCCGGCCTGCTCCTCCACCATCCGCGCCTCCTCTGCTGCCGCTCCGGCCATCCCCGTCTCTCGCGCGGCCGCGTCCATCGTCGCCCGAGCCGGCCATCCTCGACCTCGCCCTCCATGGCCGCCTCCGGACCTGACCGCGGCCGGCTCCCGCACCAGGTCCTCCGCCAGCTTTCTCCACCCCCCTGCACCGCCGTGCTCCTCCTCCCAGTGCTCCCTCCAGCTCCGGCCGCCCTTCCCTAGCCGCCAGCGCCGTCCTCCTCTGCTCACCTCGCGCCTGCCGCCGTCGTCGACCGCTGCCACCTCGCCCCTTTGCCCCGCACCCGCGCCTCCAGCCGCCGGCCTTCCTCTTGCTGCCCCGGCCAGCCTTGCCCCGCCATGGCCTCCCTCTCCCCGAGCTCCTCCTCCCGGTCCCCTGCACCCCGTCCTCCCCAACAGCGCTGCCCCGGCTCAATCTCTTCCTGCCACCGCGTCCCCGAGCTCGCCCACCACCGGCCGGCCGTTTCCGCGTTGCTTTGGCCTGAGCCGTGTCCTCGTCTCCTCTGTGTCGACCCTTGTTGTAGTGGTTGCCTCTTTCTGTGGGTGTTGGTGATCCATCTGTGCAGCCCCGCTGCATGTTCCCGTCACCGTGTCGTGCTCGTTTCCGTCCCCGACGCCTCCGTGATGCGTCCCCGTTTCCGATGTTTCCCGATTGTCCCGTCGGGAAGCCGTCCCCGATGTTCACGTTTTGAGTTCCCCGGTGCATTCCCCGACGGTTCCCCGTTTCTCTCCCCGACTTTTCTCGACGTGAAGCCATTCCCCGACCCGTCGTGAAGCGTTCCCATTTCCGTTCCCCGTCGTGAAGCCGTTCCCGTCGTGAACCGGAGATTCCCCGTTCCCGTCGTGAAGCCTCCCCGACGCCAAGTTCTTCGTTTCCCCGTCGTGAAGCACCGTGAAGACCGGTGTCCGATCTCCGACCACCGTGAACCCCGACGACCCCGAAGCCCGGAACGACAAGATCCGCCACGACGACGACCCGAGTACGACTACTTCCACTACATCGACTACCTCGACTACTTCGACTCCGGATGAACGACTACTTTGACTACTTCGACTACTTCCTCTCCGATCCGAAGACGGTGGTCCCGACTCCGAAGTTCCCTCGTTTCCGATGTGTGACCCCAACCCTAAACCCTTATATGCCATATATCCGTATCTTATAAAATCATGCATCATTAATTAAACATCGAACCTTTATCCATTTAGTCAAATTAAATCAACTAATTATGGGATTTGTCCGGTGCATTTATATTTCGCACCGATCCCATTTAAAATGCTTTGCCATGTGTTAGGGAATAAAATTGGACAACCTTTAATTTGTCATGCATCATGTCATCAACATGCCGCTTCTTTTGCCGTAGAGTAAAATGCATCTTTTATGTTTCCAGTGTTTGTTGCTTCTTCGGGAATAGGACGATGAGTTGATGTGAGCAACGACAGGTTCTGCTACCTCTACCGGATTGCAGGCAAGTGATACTCCCTTGCTATCTTTGCTTGTTTTCTGTCTCTCACTCGTCCTATCTTTTGTTCCTTGCTAGCCTTATGTTGCGATGCTTGTGTCTCGATCCTATATGCATGTTTACCTTGCAGCCATGATATGCCACCACCCCCACATCCTATTACCCTGTTGCTTGTTTACCTTGTTAGCCTCGCGAGTCGTAGTGCATGCTTAGGTGCTTTGCTTCAGTCCTGTTATCTCTTTATCTAGTCTTGCTTATAACATGTCAGCTAGGCTCAACTAAAATGGTAATCTTTACTTTCTGTTGCGATGGGAATAACTTAATAAAGATAAGGCACCGGCGGAAGGCCAATCGTGGCGTTTTGTTCTGCTAGTGTCGCCTAGGACCCGAGTTCTTTTCCGCTGATCCAAGACTGAGCGCACTAACCACATGTGGGAGTTCTATGGGCCTCCCCGCAATCTATTACCGGATCCTCAAACTTGTCCAGGATGCCACAAGTAGTTCGGGTGTTTCTACGGTTACAAGCGCGGATGATATGGTAAGATGGATACGTGGTTACTTACGGTAGGGCTTGCGGTATGATGCGAAGTGACCAACTCATGGTAGTTTGTGTCACCTAGCCGTAGTCGCAAACGGTTAGGCCCACCTCGAAGCTTCGGCCGGACTCTCAAGGTGGATCAGTCCTAGCTAGGTGGCTCCCTGGACTTGTTTGTAGAGAAGGGAAGTATTGCGTCGAAACCTCCACCGGTACACCTCTAAGCGAGAGTTTCGATGCGTGTGGGTTCATTGGTGCATCCCTGCAGGGTTAAATCTTTTCGAAAAGCCGTGTCCGCGGTTATGGACGACTTGGTGAAATGCGCTGGCTAAAAAGATCATAGACAACTTGCACCTTATGATGATAATAACTTGACTAGTAAGATAGATTACTTGAATAATAACCCATAAAACTTGTCCACCGTGTGAGTGCCCGGACTTCTTCCTCGTGGGTTGAGGATACGAGGGAGTCGTTTTAGGGCGGGTTTTGTTTGGTGTGTAGTATAGTTGGCTCCTCATGCGCTCTCTTACCTTGTCTCTGATAGATGAAAGTTGTAGCGAGTCTCTATAAGTTGTTAGTGCTGCTTGCCGCCGCCTCAATCGCTAACCCTCTTCCCCGGAATTCCAGCTTTGATATCTTGTGAGTATTACTTGCCAGTACTGTTTATAGTACTGACCCCTTCGGGGCTGCTATTCCAATGCAGCCAACAGGTTTGAAGTCTGACGACGTTAGCTTGGGAATCCCTCCGGCTTGGCCTGGGCAGGGATATGGTGCCTTCGTTTATCTTCAGGACTCTTAGTCCAATTTGTTTCTTGTCCGTAGCCGGACGCTACCCACTTCCGTTGTTATTTTGGATCTTTGTATTGTATCTTGGCTCTTGACTCGGTGAGTCGTTGTTGTATATATGTTCTTTTGTGGGTTCCGTCGAGAACTATTGTAATGTTATCACAATTCCACCCGCATAACGTGTGTGTTGCGACGTGCACGTTATGCCTGGTGGGCGTCCTTTAGGATCGTTATTATGCGGATTTGGCTGGAACGCTCAAGTCTGCATAGTACCGATCTTGGGGCGTTACAAAGTGGTATCAGAGCTCTGGTTCTTCGATACCCCGCTGGTCCAGTCTGCCTGTAGGAAACCCTAGCTAATGGTCGTTGTTTATAGAGTGTCCAAACTATTTTACTAAAAGCTATTTGAAAATATCTCAATAGGACTCTTGTTTATTCCTTACCTCTATTCTATTTCCCTCTTACCTGATATGATTTTAAATCTTCTCTCTTATCTATCTTCCGGTTATAGCATCTACGTGGGTTGGACGATCTCTTGCCTTTTACCTAATAGGTTCGATCTTGGAAGCAATCGACGGAATGTCATCGTCATCGATGTGAGCAAGAACCTCTTGTTAGTGGTGTCGAGAAGATTAGCATGGCGCAAGAAGATTCGATAGCTTACCTTGCTCTTCCTCCCCCTGACGGTAGCCTGGATCTCGGGGCGAGATCCCTTGTTAGTGGTGTCGGTTGTAATGCCCGGGGTTTTCCCCAAATTAGATTCTTGCTTGTTTTTGTTTTTGCATCATCATGACATCAGCATCATTGCATCGCATGTTTTTGGCAACAAAAATTATTTTTAATAAACCATATTTTATTTTTCTAAAATTGCCGGAAAAGTTTTACCGAGACAGTCGTCTCCGTTTTCGAAAATTAATTTGCCAAATTAAATTTTGCAAAAGAAAATAAATGTTTTTGAGTTAGCGAGAGAGCAGCCCAAATCTGGCCCAAAGCCCACCTAGCCTCCAAACCCTAATCCTGCCCCTGCCTTTTTCCTTTCCCACCCCTGTCTTTTTGCAGCCGTCCTCTCCTCGTTTTTCGTTTTCGTGGAAATACCCTTCCACCTCCTTTTCTTTTCTTTTCCCCTCCCTTTCTTTTTCTTCCTCTCTCCTCTTTTCTTTCTTCCTTTCTTTTTTTTCTTTTACTCCCGCATCCTTCTCCTCCCGAGCCCGCATCCACCTGCTCCCCGTCGATCCCCAACCCCGACTCTGCTCCTCCGGGCCGGCCGCCGGCCTGCTCCTCCACCATCCGCGCCTCCTCTGCTGCCGCTCCGGCCGACCCCGTCTCCCGCACGGCCGCGTCCAGCATCGCCCGAGCCGGCCATCCTCGACCTCGCCCTCCATGGCCGCCTCCTGTCCCGACCGCGGCCGGCTCCCGCACCAGGTCCTCCGCCGGCCTTCTCCATCTCCCTGCACCGCCGTCCTCCTCCTCCCAGTGCTCCCCTCCAGCTCCGGCCGCCCTTCCCCAGCCGCCAGCGCCGTCCTCCTCTGCTCACCTCGCGCCTGCTGCCGCCGTCGACCGCCGCCACCTCGCCCCTTTGCCCCGCACCCGCGCCTCCAGCCGCCGGCCTTCCTCTTGCTGCCCCGGCCAGCCTTGCCCCGCCATGGCCTCCCTCTCCCCCGAGCTCCTCCTCCCGGTCCCCTGCACCCCGTCCTCCCCAACAAGCGCTGCCCCCGGCTCAATCTCTTTCTGCCGCCGCGTCCCCGAGCTCGCCCACCACCGGCCGGCCGTTTCCCGCGTTGCTTTGGCCTGAGCCGTGTCCTCGTCTCCTCTGTGTCGACCCTTGTTGTAGTGGTTGCCTCTTTCTGTGGGTGTTGGTGATCCATCTGTGCAGCCCCGCTGCATGTTCCCGTCACCGTGTCGTGCTCGTTTCCGTCCCCGACGCCTCCGTGATGCGTCCCCGTTTCCGATGTTTCCCGGTTGTCCCCGTCGGGAAGCCGTCCCCGATGTTCACGTTTTGAGTTCCCCGGTGCATTCCCCGACGGTTCCCCGTTTCTCTCCCCGACTTTTCTCGACGTGAAGCCATTCCCCGACCCGTCGTGAAGCGTTCCCGTTTCCGTTCCCCGTCGTGAAGCCGTTCCCGTCGTGAACCGGAGATTCCCCGTTCCCGTCGTGAAGCCTCCCCGACGCCAAGTTCTTCGTTTCCCCGTCGTGAAGCACCGTGAAGACCGGTGTCCGATCTCCGACCACCGTGAACCCCGTCGACCCCGAAGCCCGGAACGACAAGATCCGCCACGACGACGACCCGAGTACGACTACTTCCACTACATCGACTACCTCGACTACTTCGACTCCGGATGAACGACTACTTTGACTACTTCGACTACTTCCTCTCCGATCCGAAGACGGTGGTCCCGACTCCGAAGTTCCTCGTTTCCGATGTGTGACCCCAACCCTAAACCCTTATATGCCATATATATCCGTATCTTATAAAATCATGCATCATTAATTAAACATCGAACCTTTATCCATTTAGTCAAATTAAATCAACTAATTATGGGATTTGTCCGGTGCATTTATATTTCGCACCGATCCCATTTAAAATGCTTTGCCATGTGTTAGGGAATAAAATTGGACAACCTTTAATTTGTCATGCATCATGTCATCAACATGCCGCTTCTTTTGCCGTAGAGTAAAATGCATCTTTTATGTTTCCAGTGTTTGTTGCTTCTTCGGGAATAGGACGATGAGTTGATGTGAGCAACGACAGGTTCTGCTACCTCTACCGGATTGCAGGCAAGTGATACTCCCTTGCTATCTTTGCTTGTTTTCTGTCTCTCACTCGTCCTATCTTTTGTTCCTTGCTAGCCTTATGTTGCGATGCTTGTGTCTCGATCCTATATGCATGTTTACCTTGCAGCCATGATATGCCACCACCTCCACATCCTATTACCCTGTTGCTTGTTTACCTTGTTAGCCTTGCGAGTCGTAGTGCATGCTTAGGTGTTTTGCTTGAGTCCTGTTATCTATTTATCTAGTCTTGCTTATAACATGTCAGCTAGGCTCAACTAAAATGGTAATCTTTACTTTCTGTTGCGATGGGAATAACTTAATAAGATAAGGCACCGGCGGAAGGCCAATCGTGGCGTTTTGTTCTGCTAGTGTCGCCTAGGACCCGAGTTCTTTTTCGCTGATCCAAGACTGAGCGCACTAACCACATGTGGGAGTTCTATGGGCCTCCCCGCAATCTATTACCGGATCCTCAAACTTGTCCAGGATGCCACAAGTAGTTCGGGTGTTTCTACGGTTACAAGCGCGGATGATATGGTAAGATGGATACGTGGTTACTTACGGTAGGGCTTGCGGTATGATGCGAAGTGACCAACTCATGGTAGTTTGTGTCACCTAGCCGTAGTCGCAAACGGTTTGGCCCACCTCGAAGCTTCGGCCGGACTCTCAAGGTGGATCAGTCCTAGCTAGGTGGCTCCCTGGACTTGTTTGTAGAGAAGGGAAGTATTGCGTCGAAACCTCCACCGGTACACCTCTATGCGAGAGTTTCGATGCGTGTGGGTTCATTGGTGCATCCCTGCAGGGTTAAATCTTTTCGAAAAGCCGTGTCCGCGGTTATGGACGACTTGGTGAAATGCGCTGGCTAAAAAGATCATAGACAACTTGCACCTTATGATGATAATAACTTGACTAGTAAGATAGATTACTTGAATAATAACCCATAAAACTTGTCCACCGTGTGAGTGCCCGGACTTCTTCCTCGTGGGTTGAGGATACGAGGGAGTCGTTTTAGGGCGGGTTTTGTTTGGTGTTAGAATAGTTGGCTCCTTATGCGCTCTCTTACCTTGTCTCTATTAGACGAAAGTTGTAGCGAGTCTCTATAAGTTGTTAGTGCTGCTTGCCACTGCCTCAATCGCTACCCCTCTTCCCCGGAATTCCAGCTTTGATATCTTGTGAGTATTACTTGCCAGTACTGTTTATAGTACTGACCCCTTCGGGGCTGCTATTCCAATGCAGCCAACAGGTTTGAAGTCTGACGACGTTAGCTTGGGAATCCCTCCGGCTTGGCCTGGGCAGGGATATGGTGCCTTCGTTTATCTTCAGGACTCTTAGTCCAATTTGTTTCTTGTCCGTAGCCGGACGCTACCCCCTTCCGTTGTTATTTTGGATCTTTGTATTGTATCTTGGCTCTTGACTCGGTGAGTCGTTGTTGTATATATGTTCTTTTGTGGGTTCCGTCGAGAACTATTGTAATGTTATCACAATTCCACCCGCATAACGTGTGTGTTGCGACGTGCACGTTATGCCTGGTGGGCGTCCTTTAGGATCGTTATTATGCGGATTTGGCTGGAACGCTCAAGTCTGCATAGTACCGATCTTGGGGCGTTACAAGCACCATCACGCAGACCGTGCCCCCCGCTACCTCACGTATGGTCCAATCTGTGGAAGAGGAGAGAATATGAGAGAGATGTGAGAGAGAGGAGATGCGTCGGAGGAAGAGGAGTGGCTTACCCATGAAGATGGAGTCTGCCGGCTCCCTATCTCCCTTGCTCGCCTTGTCGCCTTTGCTCACGTCCCTCGTCGCCCTTCCTCGCCTCCTTGTCCGGTCGCATCTCACGTCCTCGATCCAAAAATTTCTGAGAGGAGCTGCTGAGATGGAGGAGATTAGGAGAGGAGAGAGGCAGCCGTGGAAGACCTTCTCGAGGCGGCGCACCACGACCAGCAGCGGCCGTGACCAGCCCCAGTCCTCCCGTTGCTAGGCACAGGGCGACGCCTGCGCTCCGTCCTGGCGGCCTGCTGCACACGGGTGCCGAATCCAGAGGCCGAGCTGGTGTGGCTGCTCCTCCCTCGTCGCCCTTGCTCGCCTCCACCAGTCGGGCGACGTCGGCCGCGGCGACGGCCTGCACGCCGAATACCTTTGTCATGCTTGTCAATTAGGAAAACATGTCAAGCTTCCGTTTTATGCTTCTCAAACGTACACTGTTCGTCCTTTTCAATTATTACATTGTGATCTTTGGACATCACCTATACCTAGCAATTCTGGGTTCCGTTACTATCTTATTATTGTGGATGACTTTTCTCATTATATTTGGAGTTTTTCTATTCGTCAGAAATCCGATGTATATGCCACTCTTGTTGCTTTTCATGCCTTTGCCAAAACACACTTCAATTTGCCCATCCTAGCCATCCAATTCGACAACGGTGGCGAATTTCTCAACACTCGTCTAGACAATTTTTGTGCCACACATGGCCTTCTTCTTCGATTCTCATGCCTTCACACCTCTCAGCAAAACGGCAAGGCCGAACGTGCAATCCGCACCACCAATGATGTCATTCGTACACTTCTCTTCCAAGCCTCCCTCCCACCACAGTTTTGGGCTGAAGCTCTCTACACTGCTACATATCTTATTAACATTCGACCAACATCCGCTCTCCAATTTTCCACACCATACACAACCCTATTCGGCATACCACCTCCCTACAACGACCTTCGTGTTTTTGGCTGTCTTTGCTACCCCAATACATCATCCACCTCACCACACAAACTAGCTCCTCGCTACATTAAATGCATATTTCTTGGCTATCCTCCCCGTCATAAGGGATATCGTTGTCTTCATCTACAAACTCGACGCATTATTATCTCTCGCCATGTTGTTTTTGATGAGTCTACCTTTCCCTATGCCCTCCCAATCCCACCACCCCGAGACCTGCCCCAATCGACGACCAAAACCCCACACCACCGCCATCCCACTTTTTACGTCGATCGCCCATCTCCTCTTCCCTGCATGCACCCGCTAACCCCCAACCCACTATGCATGCGCCCTATAGCTCTCCACCTCCTGCTGGCTTCTCCGACTTCCCGAGCCCACCATCACTAGCCAGCCCAGCTAACCCAGCAAACCTACCATCGGTGCCCCCCTCTACCGGCCACGCCAGCCCGCCACAGCCCAACCAACCACCAGTACCACCGGCGCCCTCTCATCGCACTCGCTCAACCATAGGGCGCTTACCAGGACCTCCTAAGCATCTCAATCTTTCAGCCATCGTCTCCTCCCCTATTCCCCACAACTACCTAATCGCTCTACGCGATCCGGCCTGGCGTAGTGCCATGCAGGAAGAGTATGATGCTCTAACCCTCAACAAAACCTGGTCTCTTTTTCCCTCTCCTCCTGGCGCCAATATAGTGAGCGGCAAATGGATCTTTCGCCACAAATATGACTCCGATGGTTCTCTAGCTCGCCACAAAGCTCGATGGGTCGTTCGTGGTTTTTCTCAGCAACCCGGGGTCGACTACGACGAAACTTTCAGTCCCGCTGTCAAACCAGCCACAATTCGATTGGTTCTCTCTATTGCCTTAAACTCTTCCTGGCCTATTCATTAACTCGATGTAAAAAATGCCTTCCTTCATGGCCACCTTGACGAGATCGTCTATAGCCAGCAGCCTTCAGGTTTTGTCGATACTCGCTACCCTGACTACGTCTGTCGCCTCCACAAGTCTCTCTACGGTCTCAAACAAGCTCCTCGAGCTTGGTTTCAGCGGTTTGCTACCTATGCTCGCTCTATTGGTTTCATAGAATCCAAATCTGATGCTTTACTATTCATCCTTCATCATGGCCAGGATATTGCATACTTACTCCTATATGTTGATGACATCATCCTTACTGCCTCTTCAGACCTGTTCTTACATCCATTATTACAACCTTTTCCAAAGAATTCGCCATGAAAGATCTTGGCCCTCTTCATCATTTTCTCGGCATCTCGGTGTCTCGTACACCGAGTGGTCTTCACATCTCTCAATGACAATACTTCTTAGATATTCAGTCTCGACCTGGTGATACGTGTCAAACGTATCTATAATTTTTTATGTTCCATGTCTGTTTTATATCAAATGTCACCTGTGTTTATTATAATTTTATATCATTTTATGGATTTATTGGACTAACCTATTAATAGTGGCAAAAGTGCACAATGTTCTTATTTTACACTTTGATGTGTAGGAATTACTTGGAAATTGACAAGAGTGCAAAAAGGAAACCTTGTTGAAGTCGAATTGGACTTTCCTGAAATCTGTCTGAAAACTATTTTCGAAGATGGCCCCGTACCGACCCGAAGACGACGTCAAATCAAAAAATCTCGGTCGCGAAAGTTGTGCGGAATTTTCCGCCAATCGTTCTAGACCTAAAATTCGGCCCAATCCGAGTCCGTACGGCCGAGATATCCCCGTTTTACTGAAGCCCAAAAATCTGATGACGGGAATTCGAGAATCTATATAAAGAGAGGAAACCTAGGTCAAAGGGCACCACGAATTTTCCTCCTCCAAGGCAGCCGCCGTGAGGTGGAGAACCTTCTCCATACCACCACCATCTCCAAGGAAGAAGAGGGGCCAAGGGCCGCTGCCCCCAAGGGCCGCCGCCGCTCCTCGCCGCCGCGGGCTGCCGCTCCCGCGCCGGGGGGATGCCGCAATCACGCCGCCGCCGCCGCCGTGCCGTGGCTGTTGCGGGCCTCCGTCTCCACTCCGGGCTGCACCTCTCCATCAAGCTTCTCATCACCATGACCATGTGTGAGTAGTTTCCCTCGGGGCTGAGGGCTGGTACGGTAGCT
Organism: Puccinellia tenuiflora; assembly: GCA_012064385.1. Classification (NCBI taxonomy): domain Eukaryota; kingdom Viridiplantae; phylum Streptophyta; class Magnoliopsida; order Poales; family Poaceae; genus Puccinellia; species Puccinellia tenuiflora. Next base: position 775,992 of record QRDG01001700.1, on the reverse strand, counting down.
ATGCGGTTCATCTCTCTCTCCCATGATGTGATCTATATGTGATCATTAGATTTGTAATCTAGTTGAATTCATAGATGCTACTCTTCATTATATTATAAATATTCTACTCAAGTGGTTTTATTAATGTAATTTCCGGAGTCACCTTTGTCCCGTGGTGCGAAGTTGACAGTGCGCGTGCTGTGACTCATTGGACTAAAGATTATGAGAATACTTGTCATGAGTTGTTCTTTGTGTTGGATGTCTCTATGATATTGTGCTGTTTGTTTAGTACTACTTGGGGTGCTCATGTTGACAGTGTGGGGTGCCCTCGGTTTGGAACACGGACTTTAGGGTGTGCTTTTATAGCCCTACACAACGGATTGGTGTTCGTTATCCAACCGAAGTATAGTTCGGGGTAGCATAGTGAAGAGGAAATATCTATGTATTCAATTATATTATTATTGTTGAGAGTGTCCACTAGTGAAAGTATGATCACTAGGCCTTATTTCCAAGTATTGAAACACCGTTTACTCTCAGTTCTACTGCATGTTTGCTTACTGCCATTTTTATTTCAGATTGCAATTACCACTTATAATCATCCATATTACTTGCATTTCACTATCTCTTCGCCGAACTAGTGCACCTATACATCTGACAAGTGTATGTGTTGGGGACACAAGAGACTTCTTGTATCTTAATTGCAGGGTTGCTTGAAAGGGATATCTTTGACCTCTACCTCCCTGAATTTGATAAACCTTGGGTGATTCACTTAAGTGAAACTTGAAGCTGTTCTACAAACCTCTGCAATTAGAGGCCCAACACTGTCTACAAGAATCGAAACGTGTGTAGACATCAAGCTATTTTCTGGCGCCGTTGCCGGGGAGGTAAGTGCTGGAAGGTATCTCCTTTAGATCCTGCAGTTATATCTTTTTGTTTCTTGTTTTTATATTACTAATTAGGCTTAATGGAAAATAACAAAAAAATAGAGATCTTTATGAACTTTATATTGAATTAGGACATGATGCTTTTGAAGAGAAAATTAAAAAAAAGCAATGGGAGTTTTTTTGCATAATAGTGATAGCAATGCTATTAGCATGAATTCTTTGAACACCATTATTCCTAATGCTATGGAAAAGTCTAAGCTTGGGGAAGCTAGTTTATATGAAAATGATCTTTTTAGTTCCCCAGCTTTGAAGGAAAAAATTGCTTTGATAATGCGTTGTCTCCCATATGTGATAATTCTAATGATGCTTGTGATGTTCTAAATCCACCTACTGAAAGTATTCCTTTTGAAATACCTATGGAAATTGTTGAAATGGTTATGAATGAACGTTATGTAGGGGGTGAAATAGTCCATCCACATGATCACTTGTTGAAACTTACAGAACTTTGTGAGTTGTTTAAGGTTGCAGGTTTATCAAGAGAAGATGTCATGAGGAAATTATTTCCATTTTCATTTAAGGACAAAGCAAAGAAGTGGTATAGGATGCTGGATGATCGTCCTTCAAATTGGAAACAGTTTAAATCTCTCTTTTACTCTAAATTTTATCCTCTTCATGAAGTGCATCTAGCTACGAGTTACATTTTCAATTTGTATCCTCATGATAGAGAAAGCATTGCTCAAGCTTGGGGAAGACTGAAAACATTAATACTCAAATGTCCTAACCATGAGCTTCCCGAGGAAATAATTGTTACTAATTTTTATGCAAGGCTTTCAGGTCATTACAAGGATTATCTAGATGCCTGTTCAGAGGGTTCTTTCACAAGCAAGAAGGTTGAAGCTAAATGGGATCTTCTTGAAACAATTCAACGCAATACTGAAGATTGGGAGAACGACAAAGGTAAAGAATCAGGTATAAACTATGAGTATGATTGCATTAAATCTTTCGTTGAAACTGCTAGTTTTCATGGGCTGAGTGCTAAATTTGGTCTCGATTCTCAAATTATTGTTGATTGCTGTAAAACCTTTGCTTCTCATATTAATATTCCTAAAGAGAATTGGGACATGTATCATGAACCTTTTAAAGACACTTGCTTGGAAACCGAAATTGTTACTAATGATTGCAATAAACATGCTCGAACTTCTGAAAATACTATTTCTTATAAGCATGTTAAATTTTGTGGAGCACTTAGACCTTGTGAAAAGAATAAAATCGAAGAGGAATATTGTATTCATCATAGGAATGAAAAAACTACAACATGGTACAGAGCTCTAAGTGATCTTGCTGAAAAAGTTTGTGCCCTCTATCCTTTTATTTGTGAACTTTGCAATGAAGAGGGTCATTTCAAATTCCAATGCTCATGTTCTAATATGAGTGCTGCGAGAGACTTTTGTGATAACATGATCACTCCTAATCAGCATGATGAACTTACATTATTTTTGGGGTGTGAAGAGTTATCAAGAAAAACTTCTTCGTTAGATATGAGTGCTTTTGATATGAATAGCGTGTTGCATGGATGTTATCTCTATTGTGTTAATAATTGCCATGCCAACACTTACATACAAAATATTATAAAAGATGGAATGGCTTTACCAAAATATGAAAGGACTAATGTTTGTTTTACTCTTATTAATGAAAAGGAGGAATCCTCCCGAGTTTCTTCTATTGTTTCTAACAATAAATTAGGGTATGTGGAGAAGCCTCTTTCAACCCTCTCCCTCCTAAGGAGGGAAAGAAGAAGAAGAAGAAGAAGAAGAAGAAGAAGAAGAAGAGGAGGAGTAAAAGGAGAGAGGAAATGGTATCTTCCCCTAAGCATGTTGCTCCTATTATAGTTGCTGCTGATGAGTCTGAATTCGATGATGATCCTATGCCTGTTACTTATAGTAGTGATCATGATTGGGAAAAGCACACTACTTTTGATATTGAAAATCTTTTTGGTACCAATTCTAAAATGATGATGTTATTAATTTCTATACTATTAGTACTATCCATGTTCCTTCCAATGATGATATGGAAAGCTCTAAGCTTGGGTATGAGGTGTTTGAAAATCCTTGGGCTACTGATGATTATATATTTGAAACATCTCCTTCTAGTAAAAATGATGATGATATGTTTACAAATGAACACACTTTGGAAGATAACTAGTCCATTGCTTATGATGATACTATGCCTCCAGTCTTTGATAATTATAAAGAATACTATGACATAGGCTATAATTACATTCATCCTCATGAAACTTGTCATAATTATAGAGGGATTGACCAAGACCATTCCTCTAATATACAACTTGTCTATCATGTTCGAGTTCTTTATGATGATCCTGCTCCCATTGTTATTAATAAGAAGAACTTTGCTTATGTGGAAAATATTGATACTCTTATGCATATGGATCATGGTAAGAATGTTTCATGTGATAGTTATATTGTGGGTTTTATCAATGATGCTACTGAAAGTTTTTATGAGAGAAGGATACATGACTTCATATATCTCAATAATATTAAGTCTTCTCTCTTTATGTTGAAACTTTTGAAGTTCCACTTGTTTTGCCTTCCTATGCTAGTCACTTTGTGCTTTATTGATTTATTTTCTTACAAGATTCCTTTGCATAGGAAGTGGGTTAGAATTAAGTGTGTTTGATATTTTTCTTCTTGATGCTCTTTCATATTCAACTCTTATACATATGAGAGCATCATCAAAATTATCATGCCTAGCTATATGGCTATAAAGAAAGCGCTTTACGGGAGGCAACCCGGTTGTTTTTATCTTTGATTTTCTTTGTGTCCTCTTGCTGTAACAAGAGACTTAGTTTTTAGTTCTGTTTCTGGAAAGTTTTTAATAAAGTGCCAAGTTTACCTATTTTGGTTTGAAAAAGTTGCTATTTGCATTTGGAGATTTTATTCCAGCACGAATCTGTGCACGGTATGATTTTTAATTCCTATTATGTAACTCCGAATGAACTTATATTCGAACTGTAGTTGCAACTTTTCATCCTCTGTAAACATGAATTTTTTCAGATATTTTCAGACATGTTTAAGTAGGGTAGAAAAATACGTTTTGCGGCTGCTATTTTTCTGCACAGATTCTGTCCCATTTTGTTTGATGCATTCTTTAAACTTTTAACTTGAATCTTTTTTATCCAATTGAGTTTATAAGTAGGCATACAACATTATACACTTTCTGGACATTCATATGAATTTTTGTTTAAGTATTTTATGCAGCAAGTAATTCGTTTGTCTATCATTACTAATGTCGCCCCACAGAAAAGAAATGGGAGAAACAGTGTTTTGAAATTTTTTCACAGGGATTAGAGGAGATGCATCAAGAGCTATCCAAGGATGGTGAAGACCATAAGCTTGGGGATGTGAAGACAACCCCACTGGACCAACACACTCTCGGTTTGCACACGTCTAACTTCTGTTTTTCGATCAATGCACTCTATCGCTTAAACTTGGAGCGTCTTTTATTTGCTTTTTATTTCGGTTTGATTTTTGTTTGTCTTGAGACCACCACTATCATTTATATATGAGAGAGCTACTGGAAATTTGGGTTGAATTAAGTTGGATGCTATTAAAAAGATTGGGAAAGGGATGTTTGAGTTGATTCAAAAAGATACATATAGTTGCATGCTTCATATGCTTTTAATAAATATTAATTTGCAACTGTTTTATCAAGAACTATCTTTTATTCATGTTTTGATGCTGAATGTTACTTTGCTTTGTTTAACATGGATTGGTTAGTTCTATGGACACTTATGCATGCATTTAGACGGTCAACTTTCTCCCACTTGCTAGCCCAAAAATTACAACAAGTAAAAATTTGTTTTCCAACACCTTCAACCAAAGTTTTTCCAGTAAGTACACCATATCTATCTATTAGCTTTATGCTATTCCGAGTATGTTTATCATGTTATTTTGTACTATCTATACTTCTGAATTAAAATGCTTATGTTATTGATTGTTATGGGAAAAGTTGGTTAAAAAGCTCTCACGAACTTGATGCACACCTTACTTTTATTGCACTTAATAAACATGACCTATTGTGATTAAAATTATGAAGTTGTGAGCTTGACAAGAGTCTTGGTTGGGAGTTAGCTCATATGTGCTGTCACATGGCAAGCTTTCAACGTGCTCTTTATATTTTGTTGATATCATGTACTTTTGTTTATGGATGCCTATCATGGTGCCAAATAAATGTGGAAACTTAGTGAGTTTAATGAGTTTGTATAAATGGCTAGAGTGACGCCTGGGCCGCTAATCTAAGCCATGCATCATTCATGGTGGAAATTTACTTACATGCTATGGTGAACCTTCAGTGATGCACCCCACAATAAAAAGATATACCAATAGTAAATAAAAAGGGTGTGGAGATTGTTCATTTTGTTTGTTTGTCTTGTCATTTTGACATGGGCTTGTTCCATGTCCTGAGGCAAGAGGTACCCCAGTTGACGCTCTTGATAACGCTATTATATACTTACAATGACCTTAACTTGAACTTGCTTTTTGTCCCAAGTTGAGTAACACCGTGGTGTAGGTACTCGTATTCACGGGGCATGAGACATTCAACCCATACTTTGTCAAGCACACTACTCATATTTGCTTTCACTTTAAACTTTAACCGTTCAAGATGCTATGATAGGGGTAATGAGAGCTCCACACCAATGAATACCACATTGCAAACATTAACTTAAGTAGAAGCATTTGGAAGTTAGATGAAACTCATTCATGTTTTACCTCTACTTATTTATCTATCTTTCCAAAGTGTCCACCTTTTATATTCAGATTTCATAAGAGTACTCTATGACCATTATAGGATGTTTTTACTTTTCATTATGCATACATTTGGTCCATGGTACTTTCTTCTATGTTACACTTTGTGAATTATCATTGAACATCCTTGCAGTAATATTTTGATATCACTTTATAATCTATCTTGTATATTGCTATTCCCTTGAAGAATGAATCATTTGACTCTATGTAGCAACAACTTCATCACTTCATTCATAACATGTGTCTTACAATATTTGATCAAGTTTATGATGGTAGCATGTCACTTCAAAAATTATTTTGTTTTATCGTTTACCTACTCGAGTACGAGTAGGAACTAAGCTTGGGGATGCTGATACGTGTCAAACGTATCTATAATTTTTTATGTTCCATGCCTGTTTTATATCAAATGCCACATGTGTTTATTATAATTTTATATCATTTTATGGATTTATTGGACTAACCTATTAATAGTGGCAAAAATGCACAATGTTCTTGTTTTACACTTTGATGTGTAGGAATTACTTGGAAATTGACAAGAGTGCAAAAAGAAAACCTTGTTGAAGTCGAATTGGACTTTCCTGAAATCTGTCTGAAAACTATTTTCGAAGATGGCCCCGTACCGACCCGAAGACGACGTCAAATCGAAAAAGATCGGTCGCAAAAGTTGTGCGAAATTTCCGCCAATCGTTCTAGACCTAAAATTCAGCCCAATCCGAGTCCGTACGGCTGAGATATCCCCGTTTTACTGAAGCCAAAAAATCTGATGACGGGAATTCGAAAATCTATATAAAGAGAGGAAACCTAGGTCAAAGGGCACCACGAATTTTCCTCCTCCAAGGCAGCCGCCGTGAGGTGGAGAACCTCCTCCATACCACCACCATCTCCAAGGAAGAAGAGGGCCCAAGGGCCGCTGCCCCCAAGGGATGCCGCCGCTCCTCACCGCCGCGGGTTGCCGCTCCCACGCCGGGGGGCTGCCGCCATCACGCCGCCGCCGCCGCGCCGTGGCTGCTGCGGGCCTCCGTCTCCACTCCGGGCTGCACCTCTTCATCAACATCTTCATTAAGCTCCTCATCACCATGACCATGTGTGAGTAGTTTCCCTCGGTGCTGAGGGCTCGTACGGTAGCTATGAGGTTCATCTCTCTCCCATGATGTGATCTATATGTGATCATAAGATTTGTAATCTAGTTGAATTCATAGATGCTACTCTTCATTATATTATGAATATGCTACTCAAGTGGTTTTATTAATGTAATTTCCGAAGTCACCTTTGTCACATGGTGCGAAGTTAACAGTGCGCGTGCCGTGTGTGACTCTTTGGACTAAAGATTATGAGAATACTTGCCATGAGTTGTCTTTGTGTTGGATGTCTCTATGATATTGTGGTGTTTGTTTAGTACTACTTGGGGTGCTCATGTTGATAGTGTGGGGTGCCCCGGTTTGGAACACGGACTTTAGGGTGTACTTTTATAGCCCTACACAATGGATTGGTGTTCGTTATCCAACCGGAGGATAGTTCGGGGTAGCATAGTGAATAGGACATATCTATGTATTCAATTATATTATTATTGTTGAGAGTGTCCACTAGTGAAAGTATGATCCCTAGGCCTTATTTCAAGCATTGAAACACCGTTTACTCTCAGTTCTGTTGTGTTTGCTTGCTGCAATTTTTATTTCAGATTGCAATTACCACTTATAATCATCCATATTACTTGCATTTCACTATCTCTTCGCCGAACTAGTGCACCTATACATCTGACAAGTGTATCAAGTGTGTTGGGGACACAAGAGACTTCTTGTATCTTGATTGCAGGGTTGCTTGAGAGGGATATCTTTGACCTCTACCTCCCTGAGTTCGATAAACCTTGGGTGATTCACTTAAGGGAAACTTGCTGCTGTTCTACAAACCTCTGCACTTGGAGGCCCAACACTGTCTACAAGAATAGAAGCATGTATAGACATCAGCTGGCATGAGTGATTGTAACCCCGTTTATACCCCCATTGACACTAAAGCCAAAATTTCTGCCACCGTCGGTTCTCCAGTTCATGATCCATCTCTATACCGCAGCCTTGCCGGTGCTCTTCAGTACGCCACTCTCACTCGCCCTGACATAGCTTATGTTGTTCAACAAGTCTGCCTACATATGCATGATCCTCGTGAACCTCATTTTCTTCTAATCAAATGTATTCTTCGGTACCTAAAAGGCACCCTTGATCTTGGTCTCACACTTCATGCTTCTTCTTCTACCACCCTTGTTGCCTATTCATATGCCGACTGGGCTGGTTGTCCCGATACCAGACGCTCCACTTCCGGGTTTTGCATGTTTTATGGTGATAATTTGATATCATGGTCCTCCCGGCGGCAGAACACCGTATCACGTTCCAGTGCGGAGGCTGAGTATCCTGTTGTTGCTGCTGCTGTGGCCGAATCTTGTTGGGTTCGTCAGCTGTTGCAGGAGCTTCATCGACCTGTCAACAGTGCGACCGTGGTGTTTTGTGATAATGTCAGTGCTGTCTATCTTGCTCACAATCCGGTACAGCATCGCAGGACCAAACACATTGAGTTGGATATTCATTTCGTCCGCGAGAAGGTTGCTCTCGGGGCTGTTCGCGTTCTGCATGTTCCTTCATCCTCACAATATGCTGACATCTTTACTAAAGGACTGCCAACTGCGTTATTTCGAGATTTCCGGTCCAGTCTTCACGTCGCTGCTCTCCCAGGTTCAGATTGCGGAGGCGTGTTGGAGAATAATACGGTGCCTGTACCGTATCCTGTTGATAACCGACATAGTCCTAGTTTGTTTAGATTACAATCCTAGATTGATTCCGTTTGTAATTATCTTGGCTTGCAAGGCAAGTTCACCTCATGTAATACCTATATAAAGCAATGAGATTGACAGGAGGAGGCGTGTGATTCTGCAGCCCCAATTCTATCGATTTACAAGTTACATGGAAGAGTCAGACAATCAGGCCTCGAGCAGGTCTGGAAGATATGTGCTGAAGGCAAAGTTAAATTCTTCTTTTGGCTGCTTCTTCAGAATAGAAACTGGACGGCTGAAAAACTGCGTGCTAGAGGGCTGCCCCTAATGATCGTTGTAGCCTATGTGATCAGCAGTTAGAGACGGTGATGTAGGGCTAGGCCCGATCTTCACGGATTTGAGGGGGAGAAGGGATGAACACGAAGAACACGGAGGGGAAGCGAGGGAGATTCGTGGCAAACAAAGAGGGTAAATAGCAAATCCTGCTGAGATCTCCACCCAACAACAAACCCTCAAAAAGGTAGCCTTTGGATCGAAGAATCAAAGCCAAACTTACTCTTGTTGAAACCGATTACTCTTACCGGCCGGTCCACCGATCCAATAGAATCACCGCAGTGAAAGATTGGGTTGCACTACTAGAGACACCTCAGTGAAAGAGTAGCAACAACAAGATCCATCCTCTAAGAGGAACCCTAGCACAGAGGGATGAGGAGCATGGCTCACAAGTCTCAAATTCAGTCTACCTTGAAAAGGGAAAGTGAAGTTCTATTTATAGCCTATTACAAAACGGGCAGGAAGGTGGGGGACCGGCCTGGGGGCCGGCCTGGGCCGGCCTGGAGGCCGGCGGGTGCAGTCGGGTGGCCGGCCTGGAGGCCGGCAGGAGCAGGAGGCTGCGGCTGGCGTAGGTGGGGCTTCGGCCTAGGCCGGCTGGGAGGCCGGCGGCCTTTGGTGGGTGGCCGGCCTGGAGACTGGCCTGGGCCGGCTGGGAGGACGGCGGTCTCGGCAGGGTGGCCAGCCTGGGGTCCAGCCTAGGCCGGCTGGGAGGCCGGCAAGCACTGGAGGGGTGCCGGCCTGGGGGCCGGCCTAGGCCGGGCTGGAGGCCGGTCTGCCTGTCTTCGCCTCCTTCTTCCTCTCATTGTCCATCCTTTGGGTCTTCTCTTGGTCACCTTCTCCATCATCTTGGACCTCTTCTCGACTCCATTGTGGGTCATCATCGGGTGGATCCTGAGTATGCACAAGGTACCGGCATGAAGTAGCAAACCATTCAAAGGGAGGTCGAGATCACACACCGAGAGGAGCGAGGTCACCTTTTCATGAAGAGCCTTGACTCTTGATCGTGTCATTGGGCCATTCGGCGTGGTGTCCATGGTGTTGTCCACATGTGGGGCTACATCAGACGGCCTCCCACCTTGCGTTGAGCTGCCCTTTTGCAAAGGAAGTGTGGGTGAGGTTTCAGGTTTCAAGTCCAACGGCAGTGCAGATGGCTGCCAATTCCCTCTCGGTAAATGACTGGTGGAAAAAGATACGCATAGGCAAGAAAGATGAACAGCAAAAACGAGAGGTCACACTGTCCATATTTATTTTTTCGAGAACCCGCAGGAGATCTGCGCGTTATCATATTAAGCTTATAAGAGAACGCCAAAAAATGGCTACAACGCCTCACGGCTGACACCGCTAATCAAACGATTAGCAACCACACACACGCTACAGCCACAACTAAAGGTCATGCTCTGCTCAACAGGAGCAACGAGACCGCGTCTCGACCAACACCGGCAACCACCCAAAGAACGACCACTTCAACTCGACTACCCTAGCCGACGTACCCAACACTCTATAGCGCCTAGAAGATCGGCAAGTGGAAGGCAGGACTTGATCAGTCTTGAGGAAGTAGCAAACTTGGAGGCACTAGCCTGGCGTACATGGCGCCCTATAGGCTCAAGCCTGAGCAACAGCGTGGAACGCCGGTGCGACACCGAAGACTGTGAGAAGCACAAGTGTTGCCTCCGAAGCGGTGCTTTCAACAAAGGAGCGATGTCGAGGATGCCGCCATCGCCAATCCGGTACGCCGAATCCAGGTTTTCACCCAGAGACAACACCATGAGAGTGGGGGGAATGTCGGCACTTCACGGCGACGCCTCCAAGGAGGAAAACGACGCCCGAAGGCGACGTCGTCGCCGGCACCGACGCAAGTCAAGCAGGACTTTCGTCCGAAGGCCGCACACTAAGCCACCCCACACTCAGCAAGCACACAGAGGCACTGAAGATCCGCCGCACTTGCAGCACCCGGTCGCCATTGTCGTAGCAGTGCGGCCAGCCCATTCAGCTCCACCTCCTGACGGTCAGACACTAGCAGCCACATCGGGCCGCTGCCGCGAGTAGAGATGCTCAAGCAACAGCAGCCCCGCGCAAGGAGCCGGAGGCCTTGCCCGGCCCAGACCTGGCCCAGGATGGACCAGATCGAGCCCTCGCCGCCGCTACGGCGCCCCGACCGCCGGGAGCAACCCCTTCCACCACCGAGCCACCGCCTCGCCTGCCGCCGGCACCGCCACGGTGCCCTGCAGCAAACAACATCCAGCGCCACCCTGCGCCTGCCTGCCGTCGGAGCCGTCGCCGCAGCCCGCCGAAGCCCATCTGGGCCCGAACAGGACCGCCGTGCACAGCCACGACTGTAGGGTCGCGTCCGTCACATGGAGGCCGCGCAACCACCGTCGTCTTCGATTGGAGCACGTCGCCGGGATCCCGCGACTCCTCGCCGCCGCATCGCCGCGCACTAGTAGGAAATCCCTTATCCACAGCACCCTTGTCTGTGGAGCATCACAAAAGAGTGCTCCACAGACAAAATAGGCGTGGCGCACGCCGATTATATGCGCCACTAACCACCAAATAGTCAGTGGCGCACCACGAATTGGTGCGCCACGAACAAGGCGGGTCCCACCCCCTGGCAAGGGCCCTGGCCGGACACAACTCTCTGTGGCGCACCTAAAAGGGGTGCGCCACGAATATGTGGTGTAGTCTGTGGCGCACGTCCTGTTCCGTGCACCACGAATAATAGTGGGCTCGACCCCTGGAAAACATGCCATGGACGTTAGTGGCACACCGTTTTTTCATGCGCCATGAATATGTGCAGTCTGTGGCGCACTCTTTTGAGGTGCGCCACAGATATGTTGTGCCAGCCTCCATAAAGGTGGCATCTTCCCCTACCTACCACCACAACCAACCTATTTCCACCATAGATCTAGCTCGACCCCCTCCTCCTCCTCACCCCATTTTCTCCAATTCTACCTCCATTTTAGGTTGCCAAACCCATTTGGTTGGATGGGTTTGTGAAGGGACTCCCTCTCCACCGTGTAGATCTCCACTAAAATCTAATCTTCTCTCCTCCTCCACCTAGGGACTCCCTCCACCATGTAGATCCACTAAAAGCTCATCTTCTCTCCTCCTCCACCTAGGGACTCCCTCCACCATGTAGATCCACTAAAAGCTCATCTTCTCTCCTCCTCCACCTAGGGACTCCCTCCACCATATAGATCCACTAAAAGCTCATCTTCTCTCCTCCTCCACATACATCTATTGGTCTCCCTCTAGTTTGCCTCCACAAGACACTGCACGCTCCCTTGCATGGTCTCCGGCCATCAACTTGTTTACTAGGTGAGTTGTTGGATGGTACATGCTTGTTTGTGAGTTGTTGGATATGTGTGTGGCCGGCGCGGGACGTCGATCGGCGGTGTATGCATGGCGGATGTGTACGTGAAGGCCGGCCTTTTCGTCGCGTGTTGCTCGCGGATGATGCTTGCATGTATGCTTGTGTATGCTTTGTGTGTGCAGGTGCTGGTGTGGTGCATGTTTGCCGAAATGTTGATTCATTTCTGTTTCGGCAAACTTTTGCACCACCCATATGCCCTATTTACAGGGAAGGTCATGCCGAAATTTTCTGGCGAGACATGCATGGTGTGGTTCAAATTAAACTATCTCTTTTACGCAGGCAACCATGGTGCGCCAAATGAGCGAAGGTATGGTGGCTAGATACAAGGCTCGGGCAACGGCCGTCATGGTTCAGAACAACATGACCAAGATAAGATGTCCTTGCAAGGATTGCAAACTCGGTACCCTAATCAACCTGATTCCGGGACATTGGAGAAGCACTTGCTCAAGGGTGGATTCATGCGCGGCTACAATGATGTTGTGGACGAGGACGTCAACAACGGGGCGCCGGCAGGAAATGGCGATGAAGAGTCACCCGGACATGATGATCATCATGATGAAGGAGATGCCGGACATGATCACCATGATGAAGGAGACGCCAGATCCGATGGTGGCGGAGAAGACACAGACACATTGACACCGCTAAGTTCGGCCCTGCGGGACCCTCATTTTCGAGAAGTGCTCCTCAAGGGGGGTTACAACACCATAGCGGCTGCGAGAGAGAAAGCAAGGTTGGCGCAAATGGAGAAAGACAATGTCACTCCATTGTATCATGGGTGCCGGCCCGAGCATACACGTCTGAATGTAACCCTCAAGGCTTTGGAGATGAAGGTGAACTACAAATGGACCGACGTGAGCTTCAACGATAACATGAATTCTTGGGCGATTTGCTTCCCGAGAATAACACATTGCCAAGAGGCATTGATGAGGCCAAGAAAGTCGTGTGCCCTCTGGACCTACCGTATGTCAAGTACCACGCATGCATCAATGACTGTGCACTTTATCGGGACGAGTACAAGGATAGAATGACATGTCCGGTGTGCGTCCGCGCACGATACAAGAGAGGGAACAAGAAAGTTCCTCGAAAAGTTGTATGGTACTTTCCTATCACTCCCCGTCTGCAGCGGTATTTCGTGGACCCTAAGGAAGCGAAGCTCATGCAGTGGCACGCGGAAAGAGTTTCGCCGGAAGATGATCCCGAGAAGGGCCAGATCCTGACACACCCTGCAGACGGTAACCAGTGGAAGGCATTGGACACGGAGTTCGACGAAGAGTTCGGGCACGATGCAAGGAACGTTAGGCTGGGCATGAGCACCGACGGAATGAACCCCTTTGGCAACCAGAGCAGCACGCATAGCACCTGGCCCGTGTTCGTATGGCCGTACAACCTCCCCCTGGCTTTGCACCAAGCAGAGGTACGTGCACATGAGTATTCTTATTCAGGGTCCGAAACAACCGGGTATCGACATGCATCTGTATCTCGGGCTGTTGAAAGAGGAGTTAAAGACGCTTTGGGAGACGCCAGCCCGTACTTGGGACGCCTACACTGGAGACTACTTCGATATGAGAGCCGCGTTGCTCACGACGGTGCAGGACTATCCGGGCTACGCATATGTATCGTGCCAGGTGAACCATGGGCACAATGCTTGCGTCAGGTGCATGGACAATACCCCGCATGTCCAGCTACCGAGGGATCCCGGGTCTTCGAAAACCGTGTTCCCAAAGATGCGAAGGTGGCTACGCGCGAATCACGAGTGGAGGAAACGCGGGGATTTGTTCGATGGTACGGTGGAGCTCGAAAGAGCCCCAGCGAGGAGGAGCGGCGAGGAAATCAAGGAGTTGCTGGATAACTGGAAAGAGTGCCCTGCACCGGGAAAGAAGCGTCCGAGGGTGAAGCCGCTGCTGGGCGTATGGAAAGCGAGGTCTGTTTTCTGGGACCTGCCGTACTGGAAATACCTCCACACGCCCCACAGCCTTGATGTCATGCACATCACCAAGAACGTGTGCGAGAGTCTGGTTGGCACTCTGCTCAACATGCCGAAGAGGACCAAAGATGGGCTGAAAGATGGATACGACATGAAACATCTGGACATCAAGGAAGAAATTCAAGGAGGACGCCCCGATGATGATGACGACGATGCTCAGGAGGATGTAACGCCCCGACCCCAGAACTATACAGTGAAACGTTGTGTAACCGATCATGCTACACAATCGAGGGTTACTGGGTTTACCAATCCCAGGCCAAAACTCATTTACAGGTGTGCTCGGAATGGATCATCGGCACACAACACCTCGATCATGCCATAAGCTCAGACATCGCTTTCACGTATAGTAAAGAGACCGAGACTTGTGGAACAAACTAGCACATTGCAGACTCTACGACACCAAAACTCATATACCAACTCATATATGAGAAAGATACAAATATTATACAACAAAAGGTCACAGACCATCAATTAATCAAGCGGAAGCGAAGTAGTGTTGTCTAATACAACAAGATCCAAATATAGGGCCTAAGAGGCCTACACATAAATAAACCCAGCCAGCTTGCTCCACGGTCCCAAGCTGCTACCTGGGAACCCCAGACCACTCGTCGATGTCCACGAAGAACCCACCTAGCTGCTCGGTGTCCTCCTCCTCTGAAATACAAATATAAAGGCAGCAAAGAGAGACTGAGTATGATGTACTCGCAAGTTTAGTAGGGCGATATAGGCCCAATGCTGACGTAGGCTCTAAAGCTGTATAATGTACCTATTTTGCATAAAGCTAGATTTTCATTTAAAAGATTCAAAAAGACACAAGGCATCGTCTATTCAGAATATTTTTCATTAAGGGGATAAGAGGGTAACATTTCATCTTCGGTTCTCGTCGAACCTACTTGTAGCCATAAACACCTCTCATTCCACCAAAGGCACTCCCTCGAATCACCCTCGAGGAAATGAACCTTTATCACACGTTGATTATGCAAACTTTAGCTGCCATATCAATTAGATTAATGTTATCTATGAGCTAATCCGCCTTTCCCAAGATTTGTCCATAACCGTGGACACGGCTTTTCGAAAAGATTAAACCCTGCAGGGGTGTACTATTTTACCCATTGGTACCGTCTGGCTCACCTAATTGGTCCTCATCCGGGGAAGGCCGGCGAGCGGGCGCGGTTAGACCTTTACAAAGCATGAGGCTTACTCAAGGACCATCAGTGTGCGGAAGGACAGGTTCAGTGCCTCCAACGCCCTGCCCCACGGCCACATCCTAAACACCACCATCCTTGTTCCTTTTTCCACCCACACACTCACGCGCAAATGGAAATAACAAACTAGAGGACCCTTGACAAGCCCCTCACAAATTATTCGGTCACAGGGGATTCCATATGTCCCCACCTTTGGCAGCACGCTCGGTTCTTGGTTCTAGCTAAAAGCACTCTTAGCCTAGGCGGCAAGAATGAGGCAAAACACCATCCCCGATGGCAACTCATCCAAGCCTTTAAGCAAATTAATTAAGTACCACACACATCCTCCACATTGTCCGATCATTCCATCAATTTCATAAATCATGGAAATAAACAACGGACATCTAAGCATTTAACTAAGCATGGCTAAGCATTGCTAAGCATATAACAACAACAAGTATATTATTGTCTCAGGCCAACACATCATCTCTAGGGTTCATAGGTAGGGATACATGTGATTGGCTCGGGAAAACATGCATTCATAGGATACTCTATGTCTTGACCAAAGATGACATTTGAATCGCATGCAATAATATGGTGGACAAAATAATTTTATAAAAGCATAGGATGCTAGATGCCAAGAAGGTTAGGTTATCTCTTGCCTTGCTGTCGGGGCGTGTAGTACTGCTCGTCGGGGTAAGTAGCGTTAACCTCGACTCCGGAATCTATCGATACCCAAAAGAAATACAAAGAACAAATAAATCACAAGAACACAAGGTGCAATGCTCAATCACATGATGACATGTCAAATTGATGCAAAGATATCAACATTTTAATTTATCTAACAAATTAAATGGAGTTCCA
Source organism: Puccinellia tenuiflora (assembly GCA_012064385.1). Lineage (NCBI taxonomy): Eukaryota > Viridiplantae > Streptophyta > Magnoliopsida > Poales > Poaceae > Puccinellia > Puccinellia tenuiflora. The sequence continues at coordinate 759,813 of QRDG01001700.1, read as the reverse complement.
AATAATTAGTGCAATTATTTGGAAACAACCCCATATTTTTCTTAATGACCACATTCTTCATAAATTATCAAATTATTAGAGAAGTGGCTCAATATGCATGAACATGACATGAAATGGGTAGGGTTTGTCATTCCGATCATTTTGGTACTTTATTTGTAATTTTCGGAGTACCGATGAATAAATAACAAAATAAATAATTAAGTGGATTTAAATCTTTTAGACAAATTATGAATAACATCATATAAATATTTGTGATCATGATGTGATATTAGCATGATTTGATTGAATTTGAAGTGTTGATCACATTGATATTTTATTCATAATTTTTGGGTTAATATTTAATAAGTTATGAATTTTCTTAATTAGGTATTGTTTATACCATTTTAGGAATTCTTAAATATGAACAGCAAGAATATAAACCCAAAAACATAAATCAAAGCTCCTAACTCATAGGGTTTGTGTTGCTGAACATTTTGATATTTGATTTGTCGAAATTGGAGCACTTTTCAAATAGTTATGAATTATTTAAATTTCATTTTAAATTCCAAAAAGGGAAAAACCAGAAGCAGACAGGCCGGCCTCAAGGCCGGGGGGGAAGCCCGAAGAGGCCAGCCCCATGGCCGGCCCAAGCTGGGGGTGAGGCCGGGGGTGTGGCCGAAGGGTCCGGCCTTCTGGCCGGCCCAGTCCGAGCCCAGGTCGGGGTGAGGCCGGGCAGCTGCCCGAGCCAGCCGGTCAGGCCGGGGCCCGAGGCCGGGCACACTGGGGCGGTGACGCCGGCGGCCAACCGACGGCGGTGACGAGAGGGAGAGGGAGAGAAGGAGTGGGGAGTTGCCAAAAATGGAAGGGGAGCTTACCCCGGCTGCTTGGGGGCGCTCGACGGTGGCGGGGGCGGACGGACGGCGGCGGAAACAACTCGGCGGGACGCGGTCGACGCGGAAGAAGTCGAGGACGCCGGCGACAATTCGGGCGTCCCCGGCTCGATTCCGCCGGTGGGAGGGAGAGGAGGACACGGCGGACCTCTCCGTGGTCTTCGGTCCAGCCGGGTTGCTCCGTACGACGGAGACGAGCGCGAGCGGCGGTCCGGGCTGCTGGGTCGTGCGCGGGGGGGGGGGGGGAGACGAGAGAGAGAGAGGAAGGCAGGGGAGCAGGTGGGGAGGCAGGCACGGGGGCGTGCTCCTTTGACCTCCAGCACAGCACAGTAGGGGAGGGGGGCCAGCATCGGCGGCATGGCCACGGCATGGCGCCAGTGGCCATGGTCAGCCCTGTGGAGGAGAAGAAAAGCGTCCTTCACGAAAACCCCCCTGGCACTAAATATTTTATTTACAAAAAGGTCCAGCAGCAGACTTTAGCGATTTAATTGAGACACCAGGACATTTTTATAAAATCTACAAAAATTCATATAGGCTCCCTTTAACCTTTAGAACCTCCACAAAATTTGTTGGTCCAAAATAAAATGTTTTGGACATCATTTCTTCACAGATTTTATTTATAGTATTTTTGACAATTTCCAAAATATCTTTATTTGGAGCACTTAAGCATTTCCAAAAATAATGAAATTATTTATGGAGGCTCCCAATATATTAAGGAAGCTCCCCATAATTTTATTTTGAATTTTTGGAAAGTTTAACTTGGTTTCAAAAATATAATTTGAATTTAACCAAATTGAATTCTCAAATTTATTTATTTGTTTGACAAGAAATAGCCTTTGCCAATTATTTGTAAAAGTTATTCTTGAAACTTCCTGAACAATTTGGAAACTCAAGAATAATGTATTTTGCCAACTTGAGCTTTGCATTTGATTTGGCCATTTTGGTCAATGCATTTAGTTTGGAAATTTGAGGAAGGGTTTTGCCTCCTTTGTTTTAAATTTCCAAGTGTTGCTTTATTTTAGATTAGCAATTCAAATGGATGCCATGATGCAATGCAAATCAAAAGGTGAAAATTTGGCCCATATTTTAGGGTGCCAAACTGGGGCTGTTACAGAGGAGGAAGAGACTCAAGGTCGGCGCAAGAGGGCTAAGACGAACGACTATTACTGCCCCCCTTCCTGCTTCACTCTGAGCGAGGAGGAGACCGAGCAGTTTTTCAACACCCTCCTACGAACCAAGCTTCCTATCGGCTACGGAGGGAAGATATCCAGATACCTGGACGAAACAAAGAAGAGGTTCAGCGGGATGAAGTCACACGACTGTCACATGCTGATGACGCAGATACTCCCAGTTGCGATCCGAGGGATCATGGACAAGCACGTCCCTGAGACGCTGTTTGGCCTCTGCAACTTCTTCGACGTCATCTCTAGGAAGTCGATCAGGATGAGGCAGCTCGAGAGGCTACAGGACGGGATCGTCGTGATACTCAACGAGCTCGAGATTTACTCCCCCCCCCCCCCCCCCCCGCGTTCTTCGACATCATGGTGCATCTGCTGGTCCACATCGTCGATGATATCATCCAGCTCGGGCCGCCGTTTCTACATAACATGATGCTGTTCGAAAGGCTGAACGGCTTGCTCAAAGGATACGTTCGAAACAGGGCGAAGCCGGATGGAAGCATAGCCAAGGGCTTCATGACCTACGAGTGCATATCGTTCTGCCAGAATTTTATGCAGTCCGAGGAACCTGTTGGTATGCCGAAGCGGAAGCACCTCGGCAGGATCGCTGGAGTTGGTCACCGTGAGGGCTTCGCAGCAGTGCACGCCATCTTCAAGGGTCGGAGCCCAGACTATGACAGGGCACACCGAGTCGCGCTACAGCACATACAATTGGTCGATCGTTGGGTGGACAAGCACAAAAGCTTGATTGATAAGAGGTTCAACGACACGGGCCGGCGGAAGACGAGGGGAGACGTGACGAGAGAGCACAACTCTACCTTCACGAGTTGGTTCAAGAAGGAGCTACTCCTTGTTCATCAGGGTAAGGCGCCTAATTCTGCCGATGATAAACTCATATTCATCTTGTCGCAGGGCCCCTCATTGAACATGAGGACCTACCAGGCGTACGACATCAACGGGTACTCATTCTACACCGACGAGAAGGACAAGAACAGCGAATACCAGAACTCGGGGGTCACGATGCTATCCTATGCCGATGAGGAATCCAATGTCAAGGAAAGGTTCTTTGGAAGGATCGAGGAGATCTGGGAACTCGACTACTGCGGAGAGAAGATGCCGATGTTCCGGGTCAGATGGGCCAAGAACGTCGAAAAAGAAGGCCGATATTTCACCACCATGGTTATACCCAAAGCCAAAGCGTCAAAGGCGTCCGGCGCGAACGTCCAAGCGAAAAACGAGCCATGGGTACTGGCTAGCTAAGTGGATCAATGCTTCTTCATTACCGATCCTACAAGGCCTACCCGCGTTGTCGTCAGGAGGGGGAAAAGGAGCATCATCGGAATGGAGGGAGCCGCCACCGAGCAAGACTTCGACAAGTACGGGGATCCGAAGATAGAAGAGGAATTTGACAAGTACTTCGAAAACCCTAGTGCTGCTGAAGGAAGAAGGAAGACCACCCTACCCGCTAAAGGATGTCCGTACACGAGAAGAAATCCACAAGTTCTAGGGCTCAATTACTCTACCGCGACGAAGAAGGGCAAGAAGATCGTGACGAGACGTCGACGCTAGCTCGTTCGGAAGCAACATCGCACGAAGTGACCTTTTTTGTGTGTGATGTATGCATGTGCGCGTGCGTGCGTCAAGTCGACAAAATACTATACGTGGTTTTTTGGAGTAGGGTGATATACATGATTCGTGGTTTTTTGTGTGTGATGTATGCATGTGCGCGTGCGTGCGTCAAGTCGACAAAATACTATACGTGGTTTTTTGGAGTAGGGTGATATACATGATTCGTGGTTTTTTGTAATAAATTTATTACCTACTCGCAATTATATACATGTTCTTTTGCTTTATATCTTGAAAATGTTGGTGCTACTATGTTTTAGAAATAGTAGAAAATTATTATTTTTAATGGGTAAGTGATGTTCCACACAAATGTAATTAAACATTGTAAAATATATTTTTATTTAATTTTTTTTGGAGTACCAGGATTCGAACCTGGCACCTCCAGGTTCACACCAAACACCAGAACCACTGGGCTATATGCGTGATATTGCTAGTCTGCAGTGCGCGTTGTTTTTGTGCTAAGTGCGGGAAGTTCGTGGCGCACCCCATATCGGTGCGCCACGGACAAGTCTTCTGTGGCGCACCGATATGGGGTGCGCCACGAACTACCATCACTTAGCACAAAAATGGCTCGCGCCGGACCTTTCTCTCCCATTCTCTTCTTTGCCGCACCCGCCACTCTCTCTCCTGCCACCGCCTCTGCTCGCCGGCCGGACCGCCCGCCACCGCCTCCGCTCGCCGACCGGACCGCCCGCCACCGCCTCCACTCGCCGGACCGCTCGTCACCGCCTCCCGTCCACAGGTACGTCGCCGCCCTCTCCCATCTCTCTCCCCTCCCCTCCCCGTCCCCCTCCCTAACCCTAACCCGCCGCCGCCGCTCGCCCGTCCGCAGGTAGCCGCCACCGATGACTGGGGAGCAGCGATGCCACCGTCTCCTTGATCGACGCCTCCCCGTACGCTCCCCTCCCCCTACCCTCCCCTACCCCTACCCTCCCTCCCCTCCCCCTACCCTCCCCCAATCACACTTGCCGCCGTCGCCAGGACGACCACCAGGACGATCACCAGGAGGAGGAGGAGGAGCGCCAGAGGAGGAGCACTAGCACGAGCACCTCGCCAGAAGCACGCCTGCGTCCACCTCGCCAAGCACAACATGAGCCTCTCCCTCCCTCCCCTCTCCCTCCCCCTCCCTGTGATGTGCCGCTGATGCAGTTAGTAGGCCATTGTACAATATTTTGTTTTCGTCAGATACTGGTACCACACTTCCTAGTTAATGTGCTCCCTGTGATGTTAATGTGCTCCCTGTGATGTTGAGATGAAAATTAAAATTTAGGGAATTTGATGTGCTCCCTGTGATGTTAATGTGCTAGGGTTAGGACTGTTTTCACATGATTAAAATGATTATATGCAATTAGTTGCTGTCAGGTGGTGGAGGGTATGTCAATTTAATTAATAGTTGGTCTTGTGCTTGTCCATGTGCTTGTGCTCCCTGTGATGTTAATATATGACAACAATGTTTTCTGGAAAGGCCTTTTTTTGTCAATTGTTGCAGGGAATTCAAATGAGTGCCCGTTACTCCTGAAATGTTGATTCATTTCTGTTTCGGTTGAGAAACGGGCACTCCTAGGTAGACATTTTTAGGGGAGGTGCTGCTGAATTTTTCGGTCGAACTAATGTACCAACAAGTTCCATTTCTTGTATAGTGCAACAATGTCGACCGGACACGTCAACGACGGGGCCGGGACATCTAAAGACGCACCGATAACGAGTGTCGAAGACCAAGCCCGCCAGGCCAACTCGAAGTTTTGGGAGTTGTCCCAGAGGAGGGAGGAGGAGGAAATAGATGCCATGGCGGACGATGAAGGCGAAGGCGATGCCGATGCCGGATCGTCATCAAGTGATGGCGCCGAAGATGATCAGACCACAGGGGCCAAGGATGGGACCACCACCGACGGCGGTGAACGCATCGACGGCGACGAAGAGACGACCGATGGTGGTGTCGACCCAGCCGGTAAGAAAAAGGTCGTGAGGAAGAGTCGGCCACCGCCAATGCTCGGCACTAACCGCCAGGACTTCACCAAAGTGTCAAAGACCGGCGCGCCCAAGGAGCCTACAGCCCTTGCCAAGGGCTACGGGATACAAATTGGGTGCATGCTCCGGGAGACCGTGACAATCAACACGAGGAACCTTCGAGATCCCGCCAATGAGCATTTCGTCCAGCTCCTCATGGAGAAGCTTCATAGGCGCTACAAGTTCCCCGAGGACTACGACAACCAGCTGCTCAAGAAAAATCCGGTGAACCAGCTGGCGCTCACGAAGATGAGCAACGCCTTGGCCAGCTGGAGATCCCGGGTGAAGAAGAGGATTGACGCGAAGAAAAGCTGGGAGGAGATAAAGGAGAAGGAGCCGATGCTCGAGTACGATGACTTTGTGCTCTTCAAGGAGACGTTGGAGACCGATACCGCAAAAGGCTAGTCGGCATGGGGGAAGAGAATGTACAAGCAGAACATAGGCCACCACCGCCTCGGGAGCGGCGGCTACAGAGCAGCACAGGAGATTTGGGACAAGGAGGACGCCGAGCTTTTGCGTCTTGGCAAACCAAACATGTGGGACAAATTCACGGACCCGCAGGTGAGGAATTTTGTGCGGGCACGCTACTACCTGTGCCCCAAAACAAAGGAGTTCAAAACCGACGACAAGTCCGTGAGGGACTTTGAGAAACTCCTGGTAAGCAACTTACCGCGGATCTCAGTAGTTCATTATTTACAATCGATAATGAATCGATCCATGTAGTTCTAAATGGGTTCCGCCTTGCTTTCGCAGGATGCTGAAATAGCGGCCGCGGCAGGTATAGAAGAACCTACGGTAAGGAAGCCGTGGGACACTCCCTTCAACAGGGCGATCAACGTTGCCAAGAAGCGGCCCAAGAACAAGAAGATGACGTCCGCAGGACGTATTGCCGGCTTTGGGCTGAGCACGAAGGTCGGCGTCCACTTCAAAGAGGACGCAGAGACCAGAAAGGAGAGGAGGACCAAGAGAGAGGAGGAGCAGGCATGGAAGATCCAGCACCTCGAGGCACAACTGGCCGAGTTGCCGGCACAAATGGAGGCCAAGATGGAAGAAAAGCTGCGCCAGATGTTACCTCCTCAGCTGTGGGAGGGTCTAGCAAAGTGGAATGCTGCTGGTGGAGTTGGGCCGATACCGGTGCCCAGCGTGAGCGGCAGCAACTCTCACTAGCACACGTTGCCAAACATGGTGACCCCGCCCCTCCAACCCCTTGGCGCATCCTCTCGCATTGGTGAGCCCACAGCCGGCGGCGGCGGCGCCCAACACCGACGCGCAGCCTGCGGCGCCGGTGCCCAACACCAACGCGCAGCCGGTGCCGTTGCTTCAGGATGAGTGGGAGCAAGAGCTGACGCAGCCCCGTGTGTCCACACTTGCCGAGCTCGACGCCCTCACCCAAGTAAGTGTTGAATGCTTCATCGTAGGCTCGACCTCACACACAATGAATAACACTTGATGACCCCAACATATATGTTGTCCCCGCAGGACGCCAAATGCACATTCCTGCACCATGTCGACGGCGTGTTGAAGGATGTAGGCAAGGGCAGTATCGTTCAACCGAAGGGGCTTATGATGCACAACAAGCCAATCCCTGCTGGCTGGTTCCGGGTGAGGGCCTTCAAGGGTTGCGAAAGAATCGACCCGCCCAGGCAACCCGAGGGAGCCGAAGAACATAAGGACCTTGATGGTTGCTACGGCTAGCCCTTGCTATGGCCCAAGACCCATATTCGGCTTGCGAAGGAAGCACCCGCCGCCGCACCAAAGGTACATCCACCGCTAATCGTCGCCAACACCAAGAGGCATAAGCAGTTGGCCACACATATGCCGTCGCCACAACCCAATGACGTGGAGGTTGCACCCAAGGATGATGTGGACGTTGACAACTACCTCAACACCAACACCATGGCCACCGACGGATTCTACATGCCTTCACTTGGAGAGCCAGCCTCCCGCGGTCAACAGGCCGACCGTCCCTTGTCATGCACGCAGCGTCTGCAGTTTGGTGGTTCTCAAGAGACACCCGAGGGTGACGCCGGTGGTCCTCCTCCGGTTATTATCGGCCCCAACACACTACACAAGGCGGCCGGTGAGCAGCTGGCGGGATCCGCTTACCCCATCGATAAGAAGAAGGTGTGGAAGCATAGCCGGAGCAAGAAGGGTTCGATTAGCCAGCCGCCTCCGAAGAAGAAGGTCATCCGGCATCAGGACGGCTTGAGAGAAGTGCCCCGTGATTTCACGATGCACATAGCGGGCCAGCCGATTCTGACTAAGGAGCTGCTTGCTGTCGCGGAAGCACCCATGAGGAATTTGCATCACAGCATTCGACATCTCGAGGCCGTGCTTCTTAAAGAGAAGGACCCCGGGTACCCGGTCTTCCCATGCAAGGTGCCAAAGGGACATGGCTTCGTCGAGGCAGCACCTGCGGATCTGTTCTATGTGCGGTACGAGGACATCTACAATCTGGTGCACTCGAATCGTCTGGGCTACAACTTGGTCCGTCTCTACGCGCTCCACATGTCGTTGAAGGCCCAGAGGGAGAAAACCCCCGGCATAGCGATTGTGGACCCCTACTACATGTGCCCTGCTGTCTTGGCGGACGACGAAGACCTGGAAGTAGTGAAGGAATACGTCGGGGATTTCTTTGAGAAGAACAAGACCAAGGATAACATCCTTGTGCCTACCTTCCCCGAGTAAGTACACACATCTGGTCTCCGTCGTAACACATTCTTAGATTTCATTTGTCCCTTCTTCCAACAATTCCGTTTCAATTGTTTTGCGCAGTGGCATATACTGCACACTCATCGTCATCTGCCCGAGGTTGTCGCAAGCAACGTACATGGACTCATCCAGTGACACGAAGCCGAAAAACTACGACAGAATCAAGCGTGTCCTGGATCTTGCTCTACAAGTCTACGTCGCAAAGGGAGGCAAGTTCTCCAAGGGGGGCGAAAGAAAGAAGGATGGCAGGAACGTCTTCAGCCACGCCACCAAGTTCCCCTGCGACAAGCAGGTGAAGGGCAGTGTGAAGGAGGCCTTCTATGCCCTCCATCACATAAAGGCGTTCACGCGGGATTCACAGAATGATGCGCTGCCGGCTAATCTCTGCCACTGGGCCACATAGTTGGCAGAAATCGAGGATGCGGACCTCATGGAAGACTTCTGGCGCATCCAGAATCAGATATGTCTATGCATCCATGGAGATGTCATGACAAGAGGAGGGACCTTTCACTGGGACAGAGCGCAGACTAACCGCGAGATCAAAGAACGCCTCGAGTTGCAGCGCAACGACAGGACCTTCATGACAAGAGAGGGCTGCCTACCGTTACCCAAGAGGTCTACATGATGTGTGTGTGCCTCTCGCTAGCAGCTAGTGTTGGTCGTGTGTGTCGTCTGTATGTCGTAGACTTGATCGACTATCCTCGTGATGTTTCGGAACTATCGTGTTGGACGTGTGTGGGAGTCGTAAACCTTAACTTACCGAGGCTCCTAATGCCTATGTTGGACCTGCTTAATTATATGTGCTACTTTTGTTTTAGTTTTATGCATATCTTTGCTATATTACCTGATCATGCCATTCTTTTCGTTGCATAACATGATATTGCAATGCCTTTGTCTATGTATGCCTTGTCCGCAGTGATGGCGAGTTGGCGGTAGCCAAGTGGAGGAGGCACCTATGGAAGAAGAACCCGGATGAAGATCATCATGGTCTTGTCCTTGCTCACCGCCGTCGCCGTTGTCCTCTATTCGGTCATAGTCTAGGTGATGAGTCGACTGATCGAATATGTATCGATATGCATGCATGTGATCGATTTCGAACTTGTACTCGCATAACTTGCATGTGTAGTGTAATAATGTAACACTTGGACTCTCCATATTGATGTATTTTGGCACTTTGTATGAATTTCATTGAGTTTCTGTGATATTCCTGTGATATATTGCTGTATTACTGTCTGTTACTGTGTATTCCTGTATTTCTGCTGTATTCTGGTATTTTTTTTAAATCCTACGAGTTGTCAGTGGCGCACCTATTTTCCTAGTCAGTGGCGCACCTTGTTCGTGGCGCACGGCACTGGGGTGCGCCACGGATGATTGTTAGTGGCGCACGGGGAAAGGGTGCGCCACAGACTATGGGCTAGTCAGTGGCGCATATCTGGGGTGCGCCACGAATCTCAAATAGTTAGTGGCGTCTTATGCGTGGCGCAGCGTGGTGCGCCACTAACCCCAAAAAGGGTGCGCCACAGATAAGGATTTTCCTGCTAGCCGAGCCACGCCCCGCCGACGCAGGAGTCGCACGCCACCACCACACGCACGGAAAGATCCCCGCCGCCGCCGTCACGGCGTCACCGCCCAGGCCTTTGCCCGGCGTGAGCTCTGGCGGCGGCGAGGAGGAGGGGACGCGAGAGGGGAACGGACCCTAGCTTCGGGGGGCCCTCCGGAGCCGCCCGCGCGGATGACCCGGGAGGGAGGGGGAGAGGGAGAGGGGTCGGGAGGGGGAGGTGGACGGCGGCGGCGCGGTGGGAACCCTAGGGCAGGGAGGGGGAGAGGGAGGCACTGTCCATATTTAGAAAGAAAGAGGGAGACGAATCTTCCAGGACTAGAAGATGCCGGCAATTGCGGTGGCAGGTTTGATCAAGGCTGATTTAGAGTTGCCTGCGGGCGTTTTTTTGTTCCTTACCTAAATCTGTAAATATTGGGTTTTTGTTCCCTCTCCTTTAATGAAAAAAGAAGAGCTCCTGCTGTTCCCGTAAAAAAAATCTCACTCTTGAGATACAACTCTTTCCCAGTCACCATAGAAATAGCTAATCTATGATGCATGCATGGTGTGTGTACCAGCAAGGTTCGCAAAACTTTAAAAGCTTGAACTTCCATTAACCTTAGTCAATTCGCATAGGTTAGCACCGAAACTGGGCATACCAGTGTGGCATCAACCACCTCCCATACGCACACCAGATGAGGAAATGCATGCATAAGCCCATGGCCATGAAAAACAGAAAATTATGGTGGTACATAGAGCCGAAACAAAGAACTAACAGCTAAAAAGATCTGATTCATTAATTTCAACCCACCCAGGCAACAGATCATACAGGGAAGCCATTCGACTCGACGCGGACAACCAAACAAACAAACCATTACCACATACAGATTTCCAAGGACCAGCAAATATATATTTGTTGTACTCATGCACGTCCACTTAAGGATACAGCTCGGCGATGGCCAAGCACCCCAGAACAGGCCTCGTCTTGTAGTGGCTGAACCCGGCGTCCATGAATATCTTGCTCCACTCACGCTCGTCACGCTCCTTGCCTGACGTGAGTATCATCATCAGCAGATCGGACATGACCTGGCCTTCGTAACTGGCTTCGTAAGGAGACCCGACGACGACGTCCATGACGATGACTTTGCCCCCTGATTTGGGGATCGCCTTCCTGCACTCCGTCAGGATCCTCACGCACTCCTCGTCGTTCCAGTCATGCAGCACGTGCTGCGATGAACATTCAAAATGTTAAATTAAACAATTTATAATGAAGTTTCACTGATAAGAAACTTGGTGTTGTACCTTGAGGAACACAGCATCAGCCATTGGGATTGAGCTCATCATGTCGCCTGCGACGTACTCGACCACACCGTCAGCCGGGATGGAACCGATCACGTTGGGGAGGTCCAGAACCGAGCACTTGATGTGCGGGAAGGCCCTGGCGATGGCCCTCGCCGATGTGCCTGTCCCGCCGCCGACGTCGACCAGCGAGGTCACCCCGTCGAACACATCGCCGCAGTTGCTGACCACGAAATCCATCGCGAACCGGGTGTCGGCCGCCATGCCGGCGCTGAAGACCTGATTCATCTTCGGGTCACGGGACATGATCGTCCACAGGTCCGTGCCGTGCGCCATCCCGAACGGCGTCTCAGCCGCAGCCGCGGCCGAGCCTTCGTCGCGCGTGAACCACTCGGGGAGGTGCAGGGCCGCCGTGACGTTGTACCTGTTGGTCTGGGAGAGCACGAACGGCGAGAGGTTCGTGCACCGGTCACCGTCGTCCACGAGGAGGCGAGACAGCGGCGTGAGGCGGTAGGTACCGGCTGCACCGCCGGCGTTCGCACACTCCCCTGTGGCCGGAATGTCGACAGTGAAGATACCTGACGCGGCGAGGAACCTCATGAGGCGAGGCAGGTAGGGCTTCTTGCTCTCGGGTAGTGGAAGGGCAGCGAGCAGGTCAGACAGCGAGGCGGCGCCACCGCAGCGGTGGATGGCGCTGGGAATCCCGAGGCTGATGGCGCACTCCAGCGCCATGGACTTGAGGTAGCTGAAGGTGAGGTTCCAAAGCTCGGCGTGCGCCTGCAAAAGCTCATCGCTGAAAGAAGCTGACATTAGAACGAACCGGTGATTTTTGTTGGTGCAACTGCAAGTGCTCAGCTCAAGGACGGCGAGGTCAACATTTATAGGCTCGGATCCCTCAGCCTTTCACAGAGTCCATGCCATAGCATGCAGCGGTCTACTACTTTTAATATGCCACCTGTCAGCGTATGGCTGTTCACTAGCTGGTGTGCCACCTGGATGAATAAGGACAATATTTTCCAAGCTAGAGCATGCAGTGGCCCGGCGCTGCTTCATTTGCTAGGGAATGGTTTATACGGTGAGTCCAGGTCGCTGGGTTCGTGTTTTCTCAATGGAGGGCTTCAGATTCTGCTGCTTTTTAAAGCCCGAACTAAAGGAATATAATTCAGAAAGATCATAAATATGATCTGACTCTCTCAAGAAATATGTAATCTGACTTTAAAAATTACAAAAGGGTGGGCGTACAAATTTTCGTGAAAACATAAGTTCACTCGTGACTAGTGGGATCGGCGCACTTCACTGCCCGGTGGTCACCGAGATGATCCTTGAAACTTTGGAGAAGACAGAGCATTGCTCTAGGAGTTGAATAGTAAGACAATTAAAAATCTATTGTGAACTACTTCCTCCATTCCACAATATAAGCCTTTTTAGAAACCTAGTCTAGCTTGCTAAAAAGGCTTACATTGTGGAACAGAGGTAGTAGTAATCATGTACAAACGTGTTGACGAATACTCCATACTAATTTATTTCAGCATAGCAATGCACAAAATGAGTATAACTAAAACTAAAAAGATCGAGATCATTAAAAATTAGAACACGAAAACGTTTCCATTGATTCAACGAAGCAATTCATTATTTTTGTGAAGGAACTCGGGTGTCTTTTTTAGGGAAAGACCCAGGGACTGTTAATATAAATTTCATTAGCTGGATATAATAGTATATTGCACAAAATTGGATCCTTTGAGACTCTCCTCTATAAGGATGTCAGCAACCTTGTCTTGACAACAATGTAGCAGTACCCTCATTAATGTTGTCCATTAATAAAGAGTCGAGGTCAACCGTGCCAAGTACATACTCCATTATGAAATATGTTTTCCTAATTACAAGTTTGTAGCTGATTTTTGGATATCATATATTCTCCTAATTATTTTTCCTGTAAGTGTCTTTATGTGTGTGCTTTTAATATGAAATATGCATTGCCCTCCATTAATTTACTTGGGATTATAGTATTCTGCACCATTTATGTCCATTCAACATTTGACTTATCTACTCATATTTTGCATTACCTTGTTTGCTATTTCTTTAGCTCTTGTCTGAGTTCCAGAACTTAATACTCTTCATCAATATTATTCTTGTCTTTATGCTTTATTGTTTCTAACTCCAGGCGGCGATGTTGACATGGATTGCATAAACTATCAAATTTCTGCTTATGCAACCTCTATTAGTATGGCACTCTCGATTGTCCTAGCCAGGCAATTAATTATGCGAATAAAGTAATTTCTAGTTGATATTGATACAAGGGAAATCCTGCGACCTTTTGATTTCGTCGATCCATTGTTGTTGAAAGGTTGCATCTAGATTCCAGGAGACTCTTTGATGTCTTCGCCATTGGCATTGTCTGGTATCGAGCATTGGGATGTTTACAGGACTGAGAAGTCACCGAGATGGGCTATTGACAAGGCTGGCAACTCACTGGAATCGACACAGTCTCCTAGCAAACTTACTTTCCTGACTAATAGTTACATACAATGGCGGATTTTAGTGTAAGCCAAGGGGCCACTGCCCCCCCCCCCCCCCCCCCAGGCCCCAACATTGGTAATATGTTATTTGCCTCCTTAATTCCTGGCAGGCTCCGCCACTGGTTACATATAATTATGTCTGGGTGGTGTTGTGTTTCACGAGGGATTTAGAAACGTTTATGCAGCAATAATGTCTTCCAATGGTAATAGTTTTCATTGCACTATTACTATGAGAAATGTTTTGTAATTTAAACTTCACTCAAATGAACAACATGTTAAAGATGATGTCAGTCGTTTTAATCTTAATGAGTCACAACGACATGTAGTAGAAAGTTGCATTTCATCAACTAATTGTTTTCATGTACCTTCCTTGAACGTAATTTGTGGACCGCCTGGCACAAGTAAAAGTAAAACAATCGTTGTGATGCTTTATATACTTCTAGGGAAGGAACATAAAATTCTTACTTGTGGTCCAAGCAACTTGGTTGTCACTCAATTAGCGTCTTGTTTAATTGGGTTGATCAATGAATTGTCTCAGAGAGATTCTTATTGCCTTGGTGAAATTGTGTTATTTGGTAACAGAGATCGTATGCCTGTCACTGTCATCAAGGAGTTGTCAAAAGTACATTTGGCGCATTGCTGCAGTGTGTTGTTGGAGAACTTCAACAGTGATGGAATGAAGGAGTTCCTGGAATCTGCATGATCTGGATGTTACTGGCTACAATGGTGCCATACTGAATATCCAGGTCAATTGGAAATGGAGGAATTGAACATTAACAAAAAAGAACAATATTTCTTAACCTTTAATCAGTTTATATCAAGTACTTCGAAAGACCGAGTTGAAAAATTAATATCATTATTTGATAAATTTTGTGATTATCTTCCACCATGTAAGTATCGTGATACGGTGATGTTTGCCCAAAAGTTTCTTATATCAATTTTTTTGACAGTGTATATGATTTTGATGATCAATCTCTTCAGATCGTCTTTTCCCTATCTCTTTCAAGCTAGTTAGCGTGCACGTGACACACACGTTTCTTTGTTAATGCGAACCAAATAGACTATAGTGCAAAGAGTAAAACGAATTAGCATCTAAACACTTGCCTACTTTCAATTGTTTCTTATGGACCAATAAGTTCTGCTAAGTAGTCACGGAAAAATGTATGCTCTCCATCAAAATAGATGGAAATTAAATTTGGATCTCGAATGAGCCAACGTTTAATTAGAATGTAACACAAATACAGTGAAACGAACAGAATCAAAATAAAAAAGATACATAAGAGTACTAGACTGAACTCTTAGTTCCTACAATAAGAAGCACACATGAATATGTTATCTTTGCATTGAAATGGCTGGAGCATCGAAAGTTGTAATGGAGAATCAATGCATGATATGAGAACAACTGACTGGTAGAGCTCAAAATCGCCACAGAGAAGTACATATACCTTTCCCATGATTTAGAACGAAGGCTAGAAAAAACATTCATTTCTTTGCTTGACTTCTTTTTTATTTATAGATGAAACTTTCTTTATGCCATCTTTGAGACCTTGATATCCACTCGAGCCGTATATTTGCCAGGTTCTACACCAATAGTATCGTCGACTGTGTTGTTCTCATCATTGTTTCTTTTGCCTACTTTGAAAACTTGTGTTTTTTTAGATTTCTTATTCTTAGAGATGTTTTCCTCTTCTTTTTTCTCTCCATCAACAAATTTGCCGATACCTTTATTTTTTGGAAAATGAGCACTACACATGAAAACATTGTTTAAAATTATCAGCATCTTTAGGACTTACAAAAGAAGTTTAAGTCATGTGGGTGCATACAATGATCACAAACACTCCAGAGCAGAAAAATAAAGGAACTGACCAAGTTATCATGCAACGATATATTTTTGCGTAGTATTAAGGCATTGACTTTACTACCCGCTATCACACAACATGATGTCGCGAAGCGCATTCATGAAGCCCAGAAAACATCATACTAAAACCAGCTCCTCCATGGCCGATTCTGTCCTAGAGCCTCCAATATCACTCCACATAAGATACAGTATCTGCTATGCACACCACTTGTCCACATACACAAGACACAACATCATGCTATGCAGCGACGATACAAATACATAGGCATAAAAGGGAGCATTGTCACATGTCATGGTGAAGTGTCGCTGGATCTATTCAGCGAGAATACATATATAAAGTTATAAACATGCATATAGAAGGGGTTACAAGGGGGTGATGGGAGAAGTGGATGTACGTGCTCTTGGACAGAGTGCTCCCTTGTCGTCATTGTGGTTGGCGGCCACGTCGTCCTCCTCGACCTCAAATATTTCATTGTACATATTATAAATGTCTTCATTATCCATAATGTGTACAAATATTTTGAAACCAAATAATCTTGTAAGGCAATCAAATGCTAACAATCAACTACATGGGTTCAGATTATCAACGAAGAATCGTGCACACCTGGTTGGTCGAGCCGCTACGGCGAACACCCCCGTGGCGCGTGAGTCGCGCCAAGACAGCAGCGCCTCGATTCGCTCCCCCTGCGCCGCGACGTACACCCGGTTGGTGTCGAGCGTGGAGAGGCGGATGTGCAGCTTCCCGATACGGGCGTCCTTGGGCAGCTTCCAGACGTCGGCGGCGTCGGTGATCTTGTACCAAGCGTTGTCGAAGACGGCGATGGAGAGCACGGTGCAGAGGTCGAACACGTCCTACGCGTACTGTTCGTTCCATAGCTTCCCGGCATATTCGAGTACCACGTACGCGTCCGTCGAGCCGTCCTTGGCAATCTTCATCGGCACCAGGTTGGAGGCACCACGGATGCCGACCTCGAGTGCAGGGGAGGCTTGGACAGCTGCTTCAACGCCGCGCGAAAGTCGCTCGCCATGTTCGCCGCCTCGTCCAGCACGTGGTACCCGCCCTCCAGGCAGACGCGCACGTGCACTCGCCTGATATATGGCCGGGCCTCGTCGCCGCACAGGTTGAGCCACCGAGATGGTGGCTCGGCTCTGTCCTCAGAGCGCCGGTGCACCGAGGACAGCGGCACGCGCGCCTGGCCGACGAGCTGCCCAGAGAAGACGTCCTCCACTATGGCGGTCAAGAAGGGATCAAATGGCTCGGCGACGACAAACAGCAGATCCTTGTTCCAGCTCGGGTCGGACGCCTCCGCCACCGCGCTGCCGAGCGCAATGCGGCCGGTGTTGAACACCTGGGCGCCATGCGGTGAGCAGACAGGAGAGAAATATGGGGGGGATTATTTGAGCCCGAGCTGTCCAAACCGCTCTGCCTGCGTGGGCAAAACCACTGTCCAAAACCACCGAATAGCACCTGGGGGGTCAATTGTCTGGTATTCGTTAGTTGGGGGGGGGGGGGGGGGGGGGGTGATTTGCTCTAGTTGAAAGACCGAAACGGGGGTGATGTAGACAGAACAAAGTCTCGCGGCCGTCCCACGACCCATCTCGTCGCGTCATTCGAACGCACACTCAAAAACTTCCAAACGCGTCCGGGGAGGCCTCCTCAAACCCTAACCTCACAGGCGGCGGCGGCGGCGGCGGCGGCGGAGATGGACCCCGATGGAGTGGCCAAGATGTTCGTCGAGCACTACTACTGCACGTTCGACTCCAACCGGGCGGCGCTGGTGGGGCTGTACCAGGAGGGCTCCATGCTCTCCTTCGAGGGCGAGAAGTTCATCGGCGCCGCCGCCATCGCCGCCAAGCTCACCTCCCTCCCCTTCGACAAGTGCGTCCACCACGTCGTCACCGTCGACTGCCAGCCCGCCGGCCCCACGGGCGGCATGCTCGTCTTCGTCTCCGGATCCCTCCAGGCCGGCGAGGGCGAGCACCAGATCAAGTTCTCGCAGGTACGGCTCCCATCCTTTGGCCCGATCTAATTCACGTTCACTGGGATGCTCTGATTCAAGCGTGATATCTTTCGTGGAGAACTTTTGCGCTTAGAAGTTTAGATCTCCATCCGGAAATGGGTAGGATGACACTAGATGATTGTCGTTGGCCTGCGGATGCTAGGATGGATTGTTAGATCTTCATAAGGATGTTTTTTTTGTGCCAACGTGAAGAATGGTAGATTGCTCTTGATTGATTCCCAAATGTTAATTGCTGCTGTTCTGAGTTGTTTTATCTGAACTGGTTCATAAAATTTCTAGTTTTCTGTTTTTCTTCAGATAGTCTCTTGTGATCTGCTACCTTGCTGCATCTTTCGCTCCTAGATGTCCATGTTGAGATGGATTATGATGGCGTTCACTGACCTATGTGTCTTGCTTGTGGATAATATGATGAATTATTAGATCTCCATCTGGAATGTTATGTGAACAGTGTTAGATTATCCTGCTGTTGTTTTCAATCGTTAACTGTAGCCATTCCTGCTGTCAACTAGTTTATTTTCATCTGCATTAGAACTGGCTTATCAGTGCAGTTGATTTGTTTGATTTCGTCTCTGGTTAAGTCTATTGCCCTGAAGATTGAAATGCTATGAGCTTAGTCTCAGGATGTACAATTATCCTGGGATTGCAGTAATGCACTGCCAATGTGACCTTCTATCTGTCATGAGCTTAATCTCTTTTTTATGCTCTTCAGATAGTTTGTAGGATTCTTGCTGTGATCTGTACCATTATTATTAGTACTTCCCGTGACAAAATGTTTCTTGTTGTGTTACCACTTGCCGTTTGTTTATGCCTTTTCTTGTAAGTATATGCTCGTCCCCAATCTCTTGGTGGTAGGATGAGATATGTATAATTATTTTGATCCAGTGACATGTGGTTTTACTTTCAGCTAGCTGATCAAATCTGGTGTTATCTTTGGTTAGGAATACCGAAATGTTTTTGGTCCATGGTTATTTATTCTGGCTGATGTAGTCATAAAATGGATCTTGCTAACTTTATTACTTTTCTCTATTTTTCCTAGTTAAGTTTTAAGTTGATTCATGTACTATACTCTGTTGGTGTTTCTGCATAGTATGGTAGCTACTGTTTACAACGGTATGGTGCAAAGTGTACTGATGCCATATCTTATCACTTATGGACTAAAATTATCTTGCTCCTTTCCTCCCTCCTGTGCATGTATTCTATTAAAATGGACTAAATCAAATTCCTGTGGGTGGCTTTCAGTTGTGCATTGCAAATAAAACAGTATCATGAGTCATGTGTATCTGCCACAGTGTTTGGGGTTCGAACAAAATATTTCTGAACCATCTTCGTTGTCTGGCTGTCATTTTTTCTTTTCTTATGGAAGCACATGCTAATACCTCTATGTTTTATTCTTTCTTAGCTGCATTATGGTACGATGACTGCATGCCCTGATGGATATGTGTCTCTGGCAGCTATATTGTGTTTTTACCATGATCTATGAAATTTATCTTTCTGCCTTTAGAGGATTGATCTGAATTCCTGGATGACTTTAATATATTTTATTTATATGTATTTGTTGACATGTGATTGATTTGGTGTGTTTAAATTTACTGGAAAGAATATGTTCTACATGTCCATTGGTTCCTTTGCTAACATTACAACGTGCTGCCGGTGCAGATGTTCCACTTAATGCCAGTTGGACCAGGGAACTTCTACGTGCAGAACGACATGTTCCGCCTGAACTACGGCTAAGAACCTTCCCAGGGGTTGTTATCGCTGATTGAAGACAGTCAATCTTTTTCAAAAGAAACAATCTGGTTTTGGTTTTTGTGTTAAATGGTGAAAACTTTGTGGTGCTTTCTTCTCAGCATCTCGCCAGATTCGCTGGGGGTGAAACATGACAATCCTGTATGGATCTGGGTCTGTATTGTATTCTGGCTATTCTCACAGCAATGTTATTGGCAGAGGTCGTGGGAGAAACTCAGTAATTCTATTCTTGTGTGTGCTCGCGACATCCACCACCGTCCATTATCATCTGTCGACCAAAGAAATCTATATATATCTCTAGTGTGTGAGGTTTAGAAGGAAGTGCAAATACACGTGGTTGTCTGAATCTGTGTTTGGTCTTCTCTATTATTGCTGCCCGACCTCACTGATGCTGACGGTAATACACAAAAAAAGGAGCAAAGTTGCTTGCCGTTGCCGGAAGATCTGAGCTTTGCTTCTTGAGCTTGCTCTCGCTCTTGCTTTTGAGTTTCGACATGACCGCATAATCTTTCAGTTCGTTGGTTCTCTTGTACTCTTTGATCTGTATGTCAGGGCATCGTGAGTGTCCAGGATCTGTAGCAATCGCATAGCTCTTTTGGGTCCAGGAGAAGAGGCACTTTCATGACGGTCCGTTTAGCCTTGCTAGCTCATATTAGGACAGGGACAGGTCAACTTCAAGCAGAGGAGACGCTACTACCAACTGATTGAAAGAAAACACTTTTTAGCTGCTCATGTTTTACAAGTGCTGGACGCACTGCTAGCCTTCTAATGAATAAATTTAGCAGATTGCAGAGATTCTTTTCAAACAAAAGCAAGAGAAACCCAGCAAAAAGGTTACCATCGGAACTGGACTAAGAACAGACATCTTATCGCTTTTCCAAAACGGAAAAACATTTATTATCAACATCACACAAATAAAATTTCAACTATACGTGGCATTACTACCCTCTACTGAAGAAAATATGAAATTTCTCCATTCCTGAAACAATTATAAGCCCCACATAATGATTACACCAAGGCATTCGTCACGTATGTACAAATTTTGCTGTCAAGATATATCCTCCTAGTTATAGTATCAAACCATTTCGACGTGTTGCACTGTTACATGGTAAAAGTTCCCCAGGAAGGAAATACAGTTCGCAACACCCACAGTGCTGCCCAAACTCGGCTGCTGGCTGCTTCTATACATCTCTTTGGGGAGCCCACTCCGTATTTGACTTCTTACCTACATGAACGGATGCTTGGGAAATATATGCCCTGTGAGAAGCGGGCAGTGAAAAGGTAAGTGATGCGCTTTGGATTGGATAGTTGAGCAAGCAATACATAGGCAAAACAGTCTTGGCACCATGATAATGACATATGCACAGCACTATTTATGTATATGTACTTGGTAGAAATGAAGGATATAGAAATGTATTACTACATCAATATGATCATACTAACTGAGTTTTGATTGTACATTGGCAAAAAGTCTTGGAAGCATCATAGTGACACATTACAGTACTATTTATGACAGATGCAAACTTAGTAGCAATGAAGAATATGTACAAGAATATGATCATACAAACTGAGTTTAGATTGTAAAATTTGATCTTGAGGGCATACTCAAATCTACGAGCGTTATTTATTGAAAGAACATAACGGTAACATTAACGTGTAAATAAAACTGCTCAAGAGCAAATTGTGGTTGGTGGGGGAACCAAGGTTCACCTTGACCGCAACTGCTCACTTGGAAGAGAGACAGTCTCTAACCAAAATACAGAAGTGTTTATTTCAAAATTCTGTTTCCATTGGAAACGTAAGTGATAGCGAAAAGTTAAAATATAATACATGTCAAGTTTCAATCGTCCTCTCTTGTTTTTTTCCGCTTAATAAGAGAGAAAGACAGCTCTTTTTCGGCAGGATTATCAATCCTCGTGTATTCGTCCTATGAAGTTTACTTCCTGCCCGTGTCCAGTCAACATTAGCCAGGAAATAAAGTTTCTTTTTCTTGTCTCCTGCTTAACAAGCACGAAAGCACTTATGCAGTTAAATCACCATTCACTTTTCTGTAGACCCTTTGACTCTATGTGTTTATTAGTGCTCCTACGATTTCGTAGGATCAGTAAGGAAGTTATACTCTTGTCCATTATGAATCATCAAGCAGCAGCAGCTCAATACAGTATTTTCTTGATTTAAATTACAAAACTACATTATCAGCAATACTCGCACTGGCATGCACCAGAAGTCACCAATTGCTTTTCTTTTCCCTTCTCTAGGCTATGAAGTAGGGATATGATGGGTGCTTAAATCGTACTGTAAGTTAATTTCAATGGGCCAAAAGCTTCTCTGAAAAAATAATTCCTAAATCATAAGCATGACGCCCTGAAGAAGTGAATTGGCGCACCAATCCTAACGTTTCAATAAGATCCGCACATGGGCCTCATGAATATCAACATTCACAACAATTTAAAGCGCACACAGACCATTACGTAGATGCTTCAATTTTGGTGGGCGGAAATGGAAGCAAATACGCCCGATTCGGCGCACTTAAGCCGGATCGATTCCATAAACACCACCAATTTGCCCACCCCTTTCCCGATTGCCCTAAGATTTACACGGAATCGAATCGCAATGTCGAATAATCCAAAACACACAGAAAAAGACAAGCCGTGGGTAATTATTCCCCCCCTCGAACGTGACGCTGAAGGAAGGGAGAAACGGGCAGATCACGTACATGTGGAGGCGTCCTTAGGAGAGGAGGAGGAGGAGGAGCACGCGGCGGGCCAGCAGAGAATGGCCCTCCCGATCCCGGAGAGGTTGGTGAGGAAGCCGACGAAGAGGAAGACGCAGGCGAGGCCGAGGACCCAGGGCATGAGGAAGAATCCCAGCATGAAGGTGAGCGAGCCGCAGAGCATGAGCGCCATGGACGCGCCGAGCAGCATGGACGCCACCCCCGCCGGCGACACCTGCCGCGGCCAGGCGGCCTCCTCCCCCGGCGGCCGGAGGATCGTGAGCAGGAGCGCGCTGAGCTCGTAGAGCATCCGCGACTGGCGCGCCTCCGCCGCCGTGGTCGTAGTCGTCCTCATGCCGTCGGGCGTCGAATCGGAGGGGGAGGGGGGAGGAGGACCGGACGGGGGAACGAAATGGTTTTTGCGATTGCGTTCTGGGTTGGGTTTCAGGAGCTTTCGCGTGCTGTTGAAAGGGAAAAGGGAGCATGGGCGCTGTTGAAATAAAGGCATGGGTCCACCGTCCGCGAGAGGATAATGGAAGGGGAATGGATGCTCGTGCTCATTTTCTTTTAAATAAAAAAGAGCAGTATACTCTTTTCTTTTCTTTTCTTTATTGGCTGGTTTATGGCTATTACCAGTGTGACGTGGTTAACTGTGCCAGGTTGACCTTCCGGGATCGCCATGACAGAGAAGACGTCGGCGAGCATAGAACAAATCAACACGGAGCAAAGCAATTTGGGATGGGGGTTGCGGCCGGCACTAGTGAAAACTAGTGGCAACGGACCTTCGGGGGAAGGGCGGAGGGTGGTGGGGCGAGATAGCACGGGACCGCCACCGGCCATGGGCGGCGGTGATAGACGTTCCGGCTGACGATGGTTTTGGGGACAAATAGGATATATAGAGTGCGACGACGGCCACCCTCTCCTCTTCTTGTTCCATCTCCCCTATACGGCTCGCTCCGACATGCGGCGGTGCTACAGTCCAGGCGAACATGGTCATGAGTGACCGTCAGCCGACATCATCCCGTTCCTTGTGCATCACAGGGAGAATGCCACTATCACCTTGCCATCGACTAAAATGTGACCTCCACACAATGGATAACGCGTTTTAATGAAACACTCGTAAATGCCAAATCTGAGGTATGATCTTTGATGGCAAGGTTTAGAAAAATTGGTTCCGATGAAACATACAATGCGATAAACTTGTGTTACCATCTAGCAACAGTAAGGCAGCTCTCGATGTTCCGCGGTGGCGTTATTTCTAGCAAAATTTGTGTATGTGGCACAGAATTAACAGGCCAGGATTTTGAAATCGTCTTCTACCTTAGACAAGGTCGCTTCACACAATCATATGCATAGGTCATCAAATCATGCGTTGACATCCCTAGATTCAAACAAATCAGGAAAACATTGGATTTCTGATATCACTAGTACCAAGTCCATAGTAGGGGAATCATTCTACAAGTAACCTCTTTTTTTTTCTCTTGGTGTGTAGTGATATGCACACAGTAGGCATCTGTTCTCGTATATTGATTAGCCTTTCTATGCACAAGCAGAGATACTCTTCAAGGCTATTTTTAAACCTTTGCAACATTAGAAACTAAAATTGTTAATGTGGATACCAGAAGATATTCACTATGTTGTAACAATTTTTTATTTATTTATTTTGGAAAATATAGTAGTATTGTATCGTTGAGTGAAAAATATAGGCCCACCTTACGAATTTGTTCATACATACACATAAGAATACTCATAGTATCATAATATTTTTCATCTAGTGAAAAAAAAATGTACCGTATGAGTAGTGTTTATTTTAGAGTTCCAATAAAATATTGAGTCATAATTAACATTGACATAAAGAAATAGTTAGTGAGTTGGTGTGGCTCGTGGTCCGATCTTCACGGATAGACGGATGGCAAGCGATGAACGCGAATAACCAAAAGGAGAAAACACAAAAGATACACGGGAGACCGTCTCGGATCGCAACCACAAGAAGGACTTACCCTTGGAGTTCCTTTTCCCTCACCGGTAGGATCAACGGACCAATAGAATCCCGAAGAGAGACCGCGAGATAGAATCTTCGGGAGAGATTGGTGAGCGAACGGTAGAATCACAAGCACGAGAGACCCGAAAGTAGAATCATACTTATGAGAGACCGTACATAAAGAGGGGCATTGTACATCACCTAGACAAGTCTAAGGTGGCCATGAATTCCACAAAGGGAAGGTAGGAGCAAAGCTCAAAGTTCTATTCTTAGTCTTACCCTAGATCTGAGGGAGGTAGGGGTATTTATAGTCTAGTACAAAAAAGGGGGTAAAAACGCGGGAGACCGGCCTGGGGGCCGGCCTAGGCCGGCCTGGAGGCCGGCGGGCGCAGGTGGGGAACGGCTGGGAAGCCGGCCGGCTCAGGAGGGTGGCCGGCCTAGGCCGGCTGGGAGGCCGGGGGCTCTGGTGGGCGACCGGCCTGGTGGCCGGCCTGGGCCGGCTGGGAGGCCGGCAGGCACTGGTGGGGTGCTGGCCTGGTGGCCGGCCTAGGCCGGCTGGAGGCCGGCCTGCCTGTCTTCGCCTCCTTCTTCCTCTTCGTCTGCGCTTCTTCCTCCTCCGCTTCCATGTGTGCGCCTTGGATGGCTTCGACTCTTGGGCTCCCTTGGCGCCTCCCTTGGCGTCTGTATCCGTCATGTGACACCTAGTAATGTACAAGGGTAGACGCTTAGGTAGAATACCATCCAAAGGCGCAGTATTGGGGTTTGTAGAGAGGATTGAGTTCACCTTTGATGTCCATGGTGACTTGGCATGTGTTGGAATGCTTGATATGGTGGTGACGTTGGGTTGGGCTACATCATCTCCCCCTCCTTCGAAAAGCGTCGTCCTCGATGCTTGCACGTCATCACCATGTGAAGGAGGTAGATTGTTCGCCATTGAATTGGAAGTCACCATTCCGTGATTTGTACCTACACACACCAAAGACCAAGCAAACAATGTGTTGTGCATGATAGCGGAGCACGTCATCGATGACATGTCCAATCGTGTTCATAACACCGTTAGCACAACACATGTGTATTGAATGTAGTCCAAAAGCAAGGTTATTGGGAAAGCAACTCTTCAAAACATCCTCAAAAGTGTGAAACACAAAATCTCCAAGAATAATTGAGAAGGTCAAGATACCTATCTCATTGTGAACCGTATGAAGTCCATTACATTCAAAGCATCGGAAAGAGAGGTTTGTGAACCACACACTTTGAGGGAGGCTCTTATCATCGCCATCATGGGTGCAAACAAAGTAAAGAGAAGAGCAAGTTTGCATCGATTTTGTTGCAACACCAATAAGGCAACATCCAAAGGCCTCATGATAAGACAAGCTCGGACTATCATTACGGTTGCAAATAAGCCACCGGAAAGAACAATTGTTCATCATACTTTTTGCAACACATAAATCATCTACAATGAAGATCAAGGGAGCATGAATGTCACAATTGAAAACCAAAGCACTCACATGTTTGCACGCGAACCAAAGGAAAGAGCAATTGTTCAATATGTTCGATGCAAAACATGGAAAAGGAAATAGAGGCGGAATCGGTCGACAACTCTCATGGAAAATGCTCTCAAGAGCTCTTTTTGTCAACTCATGTTGAATAGATGTTGACATTATCATTCGGGAACCATTGCACATGAAATTCCATAAAAAGAATTGTGTGCATGGTACATGAATGCATCATCCATCATGACGCATCTTCCATTTGCACATCACCAAACCACCAAAATCAAAATGAATGTATGACATGTGTGTGTGGCCAATATGCAAAAGGAAGGGTAAATTCTCATCATGGCAAAAGGAGGAATCTCCAAATTTTGAGAAAGCTATGGGGCAATCTCATAAGAAATTACGGATTCATCATTACAAAGCAAGCATTTGAAAGAACAATTGTTCAACATTTTGGATGCAATGATTGGAGAAAAGTAGAAGCATCTAGGGCACAACATGTATGTGGCATCATCATCACCAAGAGAGAAATCCATATGATCAACATTGTTTTTAGGCAAGGTATCAAGGGAAAGAGAAAGTAGCATATGTGATGTCCATAGAAGTATCTACATCATGCAAGCCCTCACAAATCATCATGTCCACTAGTGGGATCATGGCATCATCAACACCTATATTCGTACCTTTGTATTGGCTCTCATGAGAAGTAGGTGTTGATGTAGTCGAAGCAGCGTCCATGTGGTCGATTAGGTCATCTCGATGTAAACATGGGGTGGCTTCATCGTCATCCTCCATGTACATCTTCTCATGTTGAGGCATATCGTCCTCCATGGAGCCTAGCACATCATAAGAAAATACACTAGAAGGAGAGGTTATGTCATTAGAAATCGAAATGGCCTTGCTTGCCCTATCGACTACCTCTCTCAACTTATATGGTGTATCACTCAAGTTCTCAAAATGGAAGCACTCCATGTCACATATGGTGGAGGCACTCAACTCACTTGCACTCAAGTGGGCTAGGTGGCTCTCACTCTCATGGTGGTGGTTCGCTCCCTCACCACTCAACTCACATGGATGTATCTCTTGTTGTTGAAGGTCCAAGTGTGCTTGAGGATGTGGGATGGCGGGACGATGGCGCTCTTGATGTTGTCGACGGAGATGACCTTGAACAATCTCACTTGGAGCTTTCTTTCTTGCGTCGGAGCGGTGCGAGGTCCTTGAGCTTGGCCTTGATGAGGAAGGTCGATGTCGACGACCCATCCGAGCAATGTCCATCCTAAGAGCCTCGAAGTTGTTTTCGAGACGCTCCTCAAGACGTGTCATCTTGGCGTCCATCCGCTCTTCAAGACGGGCCATTGCTTCTTGAGTGCCACGTTGAAGGGCCACATGTTGGTTTTTTGTGGTATAGATTGGGTCACCTCCCGAGCTTTCTCGTTGCTCCATTTCCCTAGACATGGTGAAGACACAATGGTCTCGTGTATATGGTGGTTAGTGAAGATCAAACCCGACCGTCTCTTACCTTCGAAGATAGTATTGAGCCTTGTGGTCCTTGGTGAGTGAGAAGTCACGTCGCAAGGGTAAAGCGTTTTGCAAGAAACGATCCAAGAGCGAATCACCAACACACACACTTATGAGGAGCTCGGTAGGGAAAGTGGCAAAGCAAATGGAACAATCAACGAAAAGGATATTGTTAAAGGTAGAAGATAACCACAATGATCCAAAACGAAAAGAACCAACCACACAAACCGACAAAGGAACACACGCGTGGAGATGAATGTGGGTGATGCGACTATAGGGGTGAGCGAAGAGGGCCTAACGAAGACTATGCTCGTGACGCACCACCGCTCGAAGGACAACTAGCTCTATTGCTTTGAAGGGCACCCGATTTGCACAAGTGCACACTCACTCTCTTCCAACACTTTTGATCTTTTGAGGCTTGCAAGACTAAGATTGTAGGACCTCGACTATATTTTTAATGGATTTTTTGCACGAGCCGAGACTACTAGATGATGGTAAGGTTTACTACAAGACATGCACTCACTTAGTGTCGCACTTGTACAATGCCTGCAATTGACGGGAGCTAGCTCCTATGGGATTAGATCGCGAAGAGGATGGGGTTTTGTCGCAAGTTATACCTTCCAAAGTCGATGACGAACTTGAGCTTGCGGATGAGGTGGTGTAGGTGACTCCGATGCGATTGCGTAGATGATGTTGCGATCTTCGCGATGTGTTGAAAATCAATGCAATCGGAGAAACCTCGAAGGAGAAATGCCCAAAACAAAAATTGGAAAAGGAGGGAAAAAGCAAGGGAAACCGGCCTGGGGGCAAAATTCGCAAATCCTCCAAATCCTTCAATTTTTGGGCAAAATTGGCTAAAAGTGACGCAATAGAAAGGTGGAAGGGGTCCTTAGGTAATAGATCCGTGGATCAAAACTACAAAAACGCACCCAAACGATAGATCGGTCCAAAATTGCGTGAGGCTATTTTTGGTGTGGATTTTCGAAATTGGGCAAGAAGAAGAAAAAAATTTGGTGGAAAAAGTGGCAAATCAACGGTCTAATCCGTGGCAACCAAAGCTTATGATACCATATGGTGTGGCTCGTGGCCCGATCTTCACGGATAGACGGATGGCAAGCGGTGAACGCGAATAACCAAAAGGGGGAACACAAAAGATACACGGGAGACCGTCTCGGATCGCAACCACAAGAAGGACTTACCCTTGGAGTTCCTTTTCCCTCACTGGTAGGATCAACCGAACCAATAGAATCCCGAAGAGAGACCGCGAGGTAGAATCTTCGGAGATATTGGTGAGCGAACGGTAGAATCACAAGCACGAGAGACCCGAAGGTAGAATCATACTTATGAGAGACCGTACACAAAGAGGGGCCTTGTACATCACCTAGACAAGTCTAAGGTGGCCATGAATTCCACAAAGGGAAGGTAGGAGCAAAGCTCAAAGTTCTATTCTTAGTCTTACCCTATATCTGAGGGAGGTAGGTATTTATAGTCTAGTACAAAAAGGGGGTAAAAACGCGGGAGACCGACCTGGGGCCGGCCTAGGCCGGCTTGGAGGCCGCGGGCGCAGGTGGGGAACCGGCCTGGAGGCCGGCCCAGGTCGGCCAGGAGGCCGGCAGGCGCTGGCGGGGGACCGGCCCCAGCCAAGAGGCCGGTCGGCTCAGGAGGGTGGCCGGCTGGGAGGCCAGCTGGGAGGCCGACAGCGGTGGGGAGAGGCCCGGCCTGGGCCGGCTGGGAGGCCGGCGGGCTCTGGTGGGCGACCGGCCTGGTGGCCAGCCTGGGCCGGCTGGGAGGCCGGCAGGCACTGGTGGGGTGCCGGCCTGGTGGCCGGCCTAGGCCGGGCTGGAGGCCGGCCTGCCTGTCTTCGCCTCCTTCTTCCTCTTCGTCTGCGCTTCTTCCTCCTCCGCTTCCATGCGTGCGTCTTGGATGGCTTCGACTCTTGGGCTCCCTCGGCACCTCCCTTGGCGTCCGTATCCGTCGTGTGACNGGCTGGCCTAGGCCGGCTGGGAGGCCGGCGGGCTCAGGCGGGCGACCGGCCTGGGGGCCGGCCAGGCTGTCTCCGCCTCCTTCCTCTTCTTCGCTTCCATGCGTACGCCTTGGATGTCTTCGACTCTTGGGCTCCCTCGGCGTCTCCCTTGGCGTCCGTACTCGTCGTGTGACACCTAGTAATGTACAAGGGTAGACGCTTAGGTAGTATACCATCCAAAGGCGGTGCATTGAGGTTTGTAGAGAGGATTGAGTTCACCTTTGATGTCCATGGTGACTTGGCATGTGTTGGAATGCTTGATATGGTGGTGAAGTTGGGTTGGGCTACATCACACCTGCTCACCGCCGCTGCTTGCCGGCGCTGCCTGCTGGTCGCTGCCGCCCCGCCCGGCACGTCTGCGGCGCTCGCCCGCGCACCTGCTCGCCACCGTTGCTCGGGAAGGTCCTGGCCCACGCCCGCACATGTGCTCGCCACCTCCCCATGCCTGGTCACCGCCGTGCGCGTCTGCGGTGCTCGCCCATGCACCTGCTCGCCGCCACTGCTCGCCAGCGCTGCCTGCTAGTCGCTGCCGCCCGCCCGGCGCGTCTGCGGCGCTTGCCCGCGCACCTGCTCGCCGCCGCTGCCGCCGGCCTCCACGGCGCTCGCGCAGGCGCCTGCTGGTCCTGGCCGAGCGCCCGCGCACCTTCTCGCTGCTGCTGCCGCCCGCGCGGGTGCCTGCTCGCCGCCGCCCCATGCCTGCTCACCGCCGCGCATGCCTGCGGTGCTCACTCGTACACTTGCTCACCGCCGCTGCTCGCCGCCGCTGCCTGCTGGTCGCTGCCGCCCGCCCGACGCGTCTGCGGCGCTCGCCCGCGCACCTGCTCGCCGCCGCTGCCGCCGGCCTCCACGGCGCTCGCGCAGGCGCCTGCTGGTCCTGGCCGAGCACCCCCGCACCTTCTCGCCGCCGCTGCCCCCCGGGCGGGTGCCTGCTCGCCGCCATCGTGCTCAGCGAGCTGCCTCCTCGGGAAGGTCCTGGCCGCGCCAGCACACGTGCTCACCGCCGCCCCACGCCTGCTCACCGCAGCGCGCATCTGCAACCGGTGGTGAGGAGGCGGCCGGTGGGCTCGCGGCCATGATGCCGTCCCCGGTGCTTCGGGCGCGTCGTGCTCCTCGGTCGACCGCCACACCGTCGATGCCATCTCACGGACGCCCGGCGAGTACGACGCGCTGGTGGGCCTCGTCAGGATCCCCGTCTTGCCGGAGACCACCAAGGCGGCGCTCAACAGCGTCATGTGCGCCGGCGTCGGCAGCTCCCTTTACCGCGCACATGTTCCACCGTTTGAGTCAACGCTGCCTCTTTTTTAGATATTTTTTAATAGGCTGAGAAGTGGGGCCTACAGTCCATGTCACCCAACAATTCCTTTTCTCAGAATTTTATTTTTTTATTGGACTGGAAAGTGGGGCCCACTGTCAGTTTCGCCGTCAATTCGCTCTAAATCCGTGATCAGTGTTTTTTGCGAAAAACCAAACTCAATGTGGTAGCTTTATGCAATTCAAAGCAAAAGTGGTAGTTTTCCAAACTTAGAGCAGAAAAGTGGTAGTTTTATGCTAACAACTCTACTTGTTATGTTGTTGTCATTTTTATTACAGATTATAAATACTTGTTTCTATCATACATATCACGTGAATTTTACCATCTCTTCTCCGAACTAGTACACCTATATAATTAATCATTGTATTAGGTGTGTGTGGACACAAGAGACTTTTTGTATCTTGATTGTAGGGCCGTTCGAGAGACGTCACTTTCAACATCTTCCTCCCGTGAATTCGATAAACCTTAAACCATTCACTTAATGGAAAATTACATTGTCCTATAAATCTCTACGCTTGGAGACCCAACAGAGTCTACAAAAATAAAAATGTGTTGTAGACATCAACAGACGGTTGGGCTCACCGGCCAGTGACACACCGTCCACTGAAATTACCGCGCGTGTGTTCGCAACAAGGCATGACACGACGATGCGCCGGCGATGAACGCCAGGACGGAGTGTAGGAATGTGGACGCTGCTGTCGCAAAATCAGAAAACAAAGGATATGTCCCAGCTGTTGCACGTGATGATGAAGGGAAGTTTTTGGGTTGTTCCCAAATCACCATGCATGGCATTTCTGATCCAGCAACCTTGGAATGCATGGCATGCCGTGAAGCACTTTCGTTAGCATGCGATTGAATATCCAACGTTTGAAAATTTCGAATGATTGCTTGGAGGTTGCTACGGACCGTCAAGACGAAGCAGATGATAAAAGAAGGTATGGCAAGATCATATCTCTGATATCTTCTGTCATGAAGGTGGGCACGGCAGTTTACTGAAGCTATCTTCTGTCATGAAGGAAGAATAGTGAATGAAGAAGCCCATAGGCTAGCTCGTTCTGCTACTCTGAATGTAGGTAGATTAGTGTGGCTCCCCAGCCACCGAAAACCTGTGTATCCCAATGTTTCATGAACTCTGAATAAAAGTTGGGGATGATGTAAAAAAAGAGAGCGCAAGCACGTCAGTGTGGGTGACGCGATCGATGACGTACGTGTGGTTTTGCATCTTTTACCGCGGCGTTAGTGTGCACCGCATGGGTTTAGTTTCACCTGCTAGCTGGAATTCCATGGCACGCACGGAAGCTGCGTGCTTCCGTGCAGCTTCAGAAGATGACGCGGCTAGTGAGCTTCACACAGTAATTCTGACTCTTGTGCCGTTTTACACATACATGTCAGACACAAGCACAAATGCACAATGCCTTCGTCAAGCAATCAAGAATCAAGATGGAGACAAGAATAGATAGAGACAGTCAGACATAGCTGTCTGAGGGGGCAAAAGTAGCTAGGATCTCATGATCTTATTTGCAATTCAAGTTTCGCACGCGAGATCGATCACGTTCAAGACGGAAACCATAACCTGCAGCTAGCAGGCGACCAGTCGTACGTTCGTCCATTCCACAGTGAGATTTTTTCCCACAGTATCTTTGCCACGACCTTTCTTGATTCCCACCATCGTAGACCGCCAGCAGTCCGTCAACGCCACCGCCGTCTATATAAAATCCTAACTCATTCTTGGCAGCGGCGGCGGCGAGTTTGCATACGCGCGCACCTGCCACTTCATTAACTGGAGCTCGAGCTAGCTAGCTTATCAGCGGCCAAGCTAGCTAGCATACTATGGAAAGCCAAGCAAGAGGCGGTGGCTCATCCACGTCCAGGACGCCGCCGTCCCACGAGGTGAAGGTGAAGCACATCATCACGAGGCAGGTGAGCGCCGACGAAGCCAGCTTCAAGGACGTCGTGCTCCGGCTCACCGGGAAAGACTCCGCGGCCGCCCGTATGGAGCTGCTCCGTGCGTGCGATGATTCGTCCGTAACACGGACGACGCCGCCCGTGGTGTCCGTCGGCGGCTCGAGCCAAAGCAATGTCGGCAATGTCGGAAGCGGCGGCGCCGCTGGGTTTAACATGGGTGCTGCAGCTCCGTTCCAGGACACGGTGCTGCCGTCGTTGGAGGAGATGGAGCAATGGTGGGGCTCGCACGATGTTGATTCGTACGCCCAGAGGCCGTGATTAATGTAAATAATTTAGAGATTCTAAATGTTTGCAAGAAACCGATCCATGTGAGATGAGATCTCAGTTTTGGATTTAGGTCGTACATGTAGCCACGATATTTTAGGCTCCGATGTATAGCAAAATTTGTAAGATTCTATACATATACTGCATGTGTATCTTAGCGTGTAGTGGAGACACTGGCCGATTAGAAACAACACGGTATCTAGAACAAAATGAACCTGAAGGAACAGCAGTTGGGTTCCTTTTCAACTACAAGACGTTCTGATCAAGTCAGCATACTTGATCTGAGGGGATATGTAAGGAAATATGCTCCGTTTGAGAGCTCCGTTTTTTATAATCATCTGTTATGATCACCTTGTTATGGGTAACGTTTGAAAATCCCCAAAGCTAAACACCTGGTATGAAGGTACCGGATATATATTCTCACGGTCTAAGGATGTGATTATACGTTAACACTTCTATGATTATACTAACAACATTGTGATGATGTAATCTCATATTATATCATTTAGTTGGGGTTTTCCAGCACCATTGTTCCACCAACAATGTCCACACATTGTTATCGGCATCCTTGTTACTTTAATATTTCACATGATTAGGAAAACAGATCAATCATGCAACACATGAGCTAGTCTTAGAGGCGAGACTAGTGAACTTCTTTGTGTTTATATTTCCACACATACTAATGAGTTTTACTCTGAATCTCACATTCAAAATAACCATAGCACATATAAATATAAATATTAGTTATGAATGCGGAAATCGATAATAGCACTTAGTATTTTTCTCTCGTGAGTCGTGAATTATTTCGACACGCCCCACTACTCCGTCTCATGCCACAAGTCTGAGCTGTGGAAACAATGCCATAGGTGGACGATGTGAAAGTTGTATTTTAACCATATTTTATTTGTTTAAATGTATTGTTGCTCATGGTGGCAACGCTTGGGAATTTTCTTAGTGCAAATATAAATACCATAGCTTTATTTTGTATTGGAAAGCATATTTTGCCATTTATTGATATCAGTGGTATGGTGGGACTTGATATACTAAATGGTTTCATCTTATGTGTGTTTCCTTCCGCTCTCTCTCATGATGCCCAAGTCTTGCCTCCACCCTTGATGTTAGCAGATGTCTTCATCTTTGGAGGTTTTATTTTTATCTTGCATTCTAAAAAATGGAATCCCCAAATCACTATGTTCTGGGTGCATATGCATCCTTTATTTAAAATGAAATTCAAATATTGTTTAAAATATATATAAAATGCGTGTGATACATCTTCACATCCTATGTGTACTCCAAAAATCGTTTCATGAAAACCGATCTTTTTTGCGGCCTCTGTAACAAGATAAATTCGGTGATAGAATAAGCCTTTTCACGAGACCTTTTTTATCTTTTTATACATGGCATATAAAAAGTCAGTTTTTCGCGAAACATTACATACGCACATAGAATACGTGTGATTTTTTTGTCTAGATTTTTTTACATTAAAAACTGTGTTTTTGGGTAAAACTGAGCATATATGCACCTAAAAAAAACCATAGATGGCGTGCCAAAAACAGCCCTTTATATGGGAGGCCTGAGCCCACCAACGATATTCGGCCAATTGGGCCAGCAGCCCAATGATATTGAAAGAAAAAAGACATCCAAGACTAGCACTGAGCCCAATAAATTCAAGAACTATTCCACTCTCAGGCTCTCAGCCCGAAAAATCCAAGGTCAGGACATGAACTCTGAAAACGTGTCCTCTGCTCTACACGGCACGTTCTGAACTCTGAAGTGCCACTAGGCCACTAGGCTTTGGTCTTATATATGATGGCCATTTTACCAACTCGTGTTTGTTTTCTAATAATCGATCATCCAAACGGTGATGAGAATGACAGGTTTGGAATTTTGGGAGGTGAAATATAAGATGAGGACACCGCAAGAATACTAGTCAATGACATGTTCTGAATTCACGCGAGGCAATGCAAAGGTATGGTGACGCAAGTTGATTGCAGCAACCGGCCGGCCGGGCGGTCGACGTCGAAGCCTGGGACCGTTGTCCAAATTCGCTGACCATTTGGTGACAGGATCAACGACTGTTGGGATTTTCCATTAATTACGAAGGTCAGTTATATAGATCTTTGCTTCCCGTTTCGGTGCATGGATGAGAGCAGCGGTCATCTGCTAGCTGGACAGGAGAGGGAAGAGGCGAAGAGCAGGATCTATCCCAACGTGAACCCTTTCACACACAACACTAAGAGCTATCCGATCTTCGAGAATATGCTATGGTTCACACAGTAATGATCTACGGAGTGAAAGAGGCACACAGGCATTGCAGGGTGGAAAGGAAGGAAGAAAGAAAGATGCATTGGTCGACAAAGTTAATCAAGGCCCACGACCACTCCGCTGAATCTCGCTCCAGAATATCTAGACGCCCATAACAACGAACAATAATACAGCGACGCGCATGATCGACCACGTTATTATATGCCAAGGAACCGAGAAAAAAGGGTAGCGTTGGGAGCAGTTGGCGCCGCCGCCGCCAACTGCTCCATTTTCTTTCTTTCTTTAAGAAGAAGAAGAAGAAGAGCAGCAGCGGCACGTATTTCCGCCCCTATTCCGTGTAATCATGGTAGGGGTAGGTGCTGTGCGTGCCCGTGACACTGGCGGACGAACGCGATGGAACCTTGTGTGGATAGAGCCGTGTGTCTGTGTGCTGTGTGACAAAGAAGAAGGTGATGTGCGGCTGCCTCCCGTCCAAGCTGCATATATGCAAAGGCCGGGCTTTGGCATACGCTGGCGGGCGGGTGGGCGTCGCAGTCACACAGCTAACACCTCTGACTTGCGCCTGCGCTAGCTCGCCGCCGTCGTCCCGGCTCGCCATCTGTGACCTTCCTTTGTCGCCGTCCGACCACTGGAAAGCTGGTAGATTCCACCAAAGTAAACCGTCTTTTCAGGGCCAATCAGTCCAACCAATTAACCGATCGAGAGGGAGTTGTTGCTAAGTTATGGCGGTGTTCTGGCGTTGCAATTTGACTGCAAGTGCTAATTAATTGTTTTTCGTCCAGTGCTTTGGGGGGCATTGCTTTCTGAGACAGGATAAGAGCATGATCGATGAGGTAAGAGACCAATCAATCAATCAGTCATCAACGTGCGTGTAAGCTAGCTAGGTAGGTAAAATTACTAGTAGTGCAAGTTCGTTATGTAGTACTTGCGGTGCCGAGATGTCGCCCATGGCTCAATGATGCTGCTCTAGCTAGTGACAGTCAGCTGGCTTGATGGTTACCTAAATTAAAGCCCTTTGGTAACTAAAGTGCTCTGCCTACATGGCTATATATTAGACCTGAATGACGCGTAATCATGGTACGTAAGTAGCGTGTTGCAGCTGGTCCTGCATGCATCAAGTGCTCCGTCAAGTGTCAACGTCAAGTGGAGTGCAGCTAGCCTGCCAGATGCTTAGTTGATGTCTGTTCTTGGATCACTTGGAATTTCGGAGTTTTCCATCAAAATGATGGCTAACTTACCCGTCCGAGTCTGATCGAGATCATTGGCTTCGTTCCATCCATCTGAAACGAATGGGTTTCCGTGGAGATGATACCGGGACGAAAATACATCCACGTCGTCATTGATCACTTGTACTACTAGCGTGGCAATTAGCTGTGCGAGATGCATGACATGTGGAACCTCCACTCCACTCCACTTGTTTCGACGACAGTGATCAGCCAAAAATATACGTATATATATGTGGATGGTGGCGCTCTTCAGTCTGTACCACAAATTCCGTCGCCAACGACCTCAGTCAGTCCGCACACGCAAAGTGAATAGATCCCATTCCATTGGATAATTGGATAATCTCGAGCCATATATATACTCGCCGAACCGAAGAAAACGTGAGCTGAAGAGCAAAGACACCGGTCAAACTAGCCTGCATCCACAAGAGTCGCACGCAAGTACGCAACCCTGTGTCCCATCCCATGGCAGGTACGTACTCACTCCGTATCAAAATATATATCCAATCGCTAAAAAATGCACGGGTGCCATCTCGTCTCTTCGAGCGGCCTCTTGATGGCCATCCAATCCATCCGAAACGCTCCGATCTAAGTCCTTATGCGAGCGCCGTCCCGACCAAAAACCACCTGGGTTCCGCGCACACGTGGCATGGGGAGGACGCTGTTGAACTCCTGGAGTCGCACGGCACCCCCATCCTCATCCTATCCATTTCGTTCCCCATCACCGACCAATTGATTAGGGTTTGAGCTCCGGCGATTCACGAAATCTGGCGACGACGAGGAGTGCGGCGAGCTCGTCGCTGACCGGGAGGTGTCCGGCACCGGTTTATGAGGTCGAGGAGCAGGAGATCGAGCTCCGCGCGGGGCTGGCGAGCTGCTACGCGGGCAGGGATCTCCGCTCCGGTGAGCGAACCCTGCCGCGAGTGCGGCGAGCTCTGAGCCGGAGGGAGAACCAGCGCACGGGGCCCCCGCAAGTGAGGCAGGTCGAGGAGCAACGCGGCGGAGAGATACCCGGGATGTGCGGCGCGGCGGGGATCTGCGCGACTGGGAGGAAAAAAATCGGCAAAATCGTGACTCGTGAGCTCGCCGGCGAGATCTGCGGGTCATTCGAGCGATGGTCAACTCGGCTGCATCATCGACGACAAGAGGTACACGCGTTTTCTTCTCTGGTTGCAAGGTGCAGAGGATGGAGCACGGGAGCATTTTTTTCTTATGAAGAAAAATACAGCCAACTATTTGCACATCAGTAGTTTTCCTAAGGCTGATAGAATGAGCATAAAGTTGCGGACAATGTAGCACTAGATCGATGTAGGCAAAACAGCCAATAAGTTGCAGAATAGTAGTAGTAAGTTGCAGAGTTTTTTTTTTGTGCGTGACTACTAAGTTGCATGACCACTAAGTTGCGGAGCAATGTAGCACCCTGATGTTTGCATGACCACTAAGTTGTAGGGTACTAAGCCGCAGAGTGCGACCGCTAAGTTTGTAGAGCAGTAGATCGAGCATGAACAAGTTGCAGTAAGTTGTAGGAACAGTTGTGCACTAAGTTGCTTTTTGATTTACATAAGCATGCAGTTTTGCACATCAGAACTTTAGGCCAGTTTTTTGCAGAGCATGGTAAGTGGAACAGCTAGAGTGCTAAGTTGTGGAGCATGGTAAAAATAGGCCAGCATGAGTACTATGGTGTACAGCATGAGCACTATTTGTTTTGGTTGCCATACCTTGAGATTTTAAGTCATGTCTGCAGTGTAGTGTCAAATAAGTTGCTTAGCAGGTATCACTAAGTCGTAGGTTAATTGTTACCAAGATGCGTCTTACCAGATTATATGCAGTCAGGTGCAGGGGTAGTGTAAACTAAGTTGTAGGTTAATTTCCTATTTTGTTGCTCATTAATATCATTGAGTTGCTTCCCAGGTTTAGCTTAAGATAATTGCTCTCATCTTTGAAAAAGTTGCCCCCAAATATCATTTAGTTGCTTCTCATCTTCGGAGAAGTTGCTCCCTAATATCATTTAGTTGCTTTCTAGGTTTATGTAACAGCCCCAGCTTGTTAATGAAAAATACGAAGAATTTTTCCACTTTTTGCATTCTTGTTTGCATCATGGCATGCATAGGAAATTGCTACTTCTAACAATTCACTTTGAAACAAATTAAAATGGGGAAGCAAACCTCCCTAACATCCAAACCAATGCAATTGTTTAACTTGGCAAACAAATCATTCTTGGACTTCCGAATTGTTTAGGAAGTTCCAAGTTTACATTTTTTTAACCAATGCTCAAAATCTAAATATTGCCAAATAAGAAATGAAATTGAGAATCCCAAATTGGTAAAATACAAACTCTATTTTTGAAACCAAGCTAAACCTTTTCAAAAATTCAAACAAAAATTATGGAGATCATCATTACTATATTGGGAGCCTCCATGATTAATTTCATTATTTTTGGAAGTGGTTAAATGCTCCAAATAAATGCCTTTTGCAATTTATCAAAAATGACCATATTTAAAACCTGTGAACAAATGTGGGTCAAAACATTTTATTTTGAAGCCAAATTTTTTGTGAAGTTTCTAAAGGTCAAGGGGAGGCCACATAATTTTTTTTTGAATTTTAGAAAATGTCTAAGTGCCCCTTTTTAAATCGCTGAAGTTGCTGGGGACCTCTTTGCAATTAATAAATTTGTGCCAGGGGGTTTTCTAGAAAATTGTTTCTTCTCCACAGTATGCCTGCCACTGGCGCCATGCCGGCATGCCCCCCCCCCCCTAGCGCGCGTGCCCCGTGGCCATGGTGGGCAAGGAGGATGCCCACGACGCCCAGGTCCTCACCTGCCTCCATTTCCACCTGCTCCTCCGTTCCCCTCCTTTTCCTTTCTCCCTCACAAGCTCCTCCATTGCCGACGGTTGCCGAGCTCGCCGCCATCGTTCCGGTCACTCCCGCGTAGATCGAAGCCAACCGGGAGCTCTGCCTCGAGCTCCTCTTCCTCCCCGCCCAAGGAATCGGGCCGGGAAGCCCGGAGCCGACGCTCGCGTCCGCGTCATCTTCAACCCCAGGCGAGCTCCGTCGAGCTCGATTTCGGCGTCCTCGACCACCCCCGCCGCCGTCGAGCACCCACAAGTGACGAGGGTGAGTTCAGCGTCCTTTTGGCTCTTTCCCGTTTCCCTCTCTCTTCCTCTCGCCGTCGCATTCGTCACCGTCGATGCCGTGCCCCCGGCCTGGGCATCGGCCTGTCCGGCCAGGAGGCCGGCTGGCTCGGGCAGCCGCCCGGCCTGGGCTTGGTCTGGGCCGGCCAAAAGGCCGGAGGCCTCGGGCACCAGCCCGGCCTAGCGCCCAGCCTGGGCCGTCAACAAGGCCGACCGCTTCGTGTCACCCCCCGGCCAGTGGCCCGGCCTGGCCGGTTTGGAGGCCGACCTGTCTGGCTATTATTTTTCCTTTTTGGAAAATAAAAGCAAATTAAAATAATTAATAACTATTTAAATAATGCTCCAATTATAGCAAATAAAGTACCAAATTGATCAGGAAAAAAACTCTACAATATAGAATCATTGAAATGATCTTTTGAAACTTTTCATCTTGCTGTTTATTAAAAATTGTTCAAATGGCAAAAGAAATAACAATTTGGGAAAAATCATAAAGTGTTAAATAATTAACCAAAAATTGTGAATAAAATATCAATGTGATCAGCACTTCAAATGCTACCAAACCATGCTAATCACATCATGATCACAAATATTTATTTGATGTTATTCTTTAAATGATTAGACGAATTAAATTCAGATAATCATTTATTTCACTATTTAATCATCGATAATTGGAAATTCACAAATGAGGTACCAAAATGATCGGAAGAACAATATCTATATAATCATGTAATGTTCATGCATATTTGATCCACTTCTTAGTAATGTAATAATTTATAAGCAATGTGGACATTAAGTTAAATATGGGGTTGGTCCCAAATAATTGCACTAATTATTTGGCACTCCATTTAATATTGTTAGATAAATCATATGATGATATCTTTGCATAAACTTCTCATGACATCATATGATTGTGCATTGCACCTGTCTTCGTGTTATTTATTTGTTCCTTCGTGATTTTTTTGGGTATCGATAGATTCCGGAGTGGAGGCTAACCCTACCTACCCCGACGAACCGTACTACACGCCCCGGCAGCAAGGCAAGAGATAACCTAACCTTCTTGGCATCTAGCATCCTACTGTTTTATAAACTTATTTTATCCACCATAATATTGCATTCGATTCTATGTCACCTTTGGTCAATACTAGAGTATCCTATGAATGCATGTTTTTCCCCGAACCAATACATGTATCCCCTCCTATGAACCCTAGGTCTATGTGTTGGCCGGAGATAAATTATGTAATTGTTGTATTCATATGCTTAGCTATGCTTAGTTAAATTCTTTATTGTCCGGTGATTAAATTCCATGATATTGATGTTGATGGAATGTTCGGACATGGTGGTTATTGTTGGTACTTAATTAAATTGCTAAAAGGCTTGGATGAGTTGCCATCGGGGATGGTGTTTTGCCTCATTCTTGCCGCCTAGGCTGAGAGTGATTTTAGCTAGAACCAAGAACCGAGCGTGCTGCCATTGGTGGGGGTATGGGCTCCTTACTAACTGAATAACTTGTGCGGGCATATCAAAGGGTCCTTTACTTTGCTATTTCCATTTGCGCGTGTGTGTGTGAGCGGAAAAAAATGATGAGGATGGTGGTGTGTAGGACGTGGCGATGGGGGCAGGGGCTGAAATAGGCTGGGTAAACTTGCCTTGTCTCCACAGATGACTCTTGGATAGTCTCACGCGAGGTAAAGGTTTAACCGCGCCCAGTCGCCGGCCTTCCCCGGAAGAGGGCCAATCAGGTGAGCCGGACGGTACCAATGGGTAAATTAGTACACCCCTGCAGGGTAAATCTTTTCGAAAAGCCGTGTCCACGGTTATGGACAAACTCTTGGGAAAGGCGGATTAGCTCATATAGAACCTGAACCTAATTAATTAATTTGGCAGGTAAAGGTTGCATTTCAACGTGTGTTAAAAAGGTTCATTTCCTCGAGGGTGATTCGAGGGAGTGCCTTGGTGGAGTTGAGAAATGGTTACAAAGGGGTTCGTTGAGAACCAAAGATGAAAGTTCACTCTCTTATCCCTTTTTGAGAAAACATTCTGAGTAGTCGATGCCATGGGTCTTTTATACCTTTTTAAAATGAAATCTAGCTTTATGCAAAATAGCTACTATACATCTTTAGAGCCTCCGTCATCATTGGGCCTATATCGCCCTACTAAACTTGCGAGTACGTCGTACTCAGTTTCTCTTTGCTGCTTTTATAACTTGTTTCAGAGGAGGACGACACCGAGCACACAGGTGGCTTCTTCCTGGACATCGACGAGTAGTTCGAGGTTCCCAGGTGGCAGCTTGTGACATCGGAACAAGCTGGCATGGTTATATTTTATTTGTAGGCCTCTTAGGCCATATGTTGGATCTTGTTGTTAGACAACGCTACCTCGCTTCCGCTTGATGTACTGTTGGGTCTGTGACCCCTTTTGTGTGTAATTTGTATCTTTCTCATATATGAGTTGCGATATGATTTTGTGTCGTAGAGTCTGCAATGTGCCAGTTGTTGCACAAGTCTTGATCTCTGTTTTATACATTGATAGCTATGCCAGTGTTTATGGCACGATCGATGTGTTGCGTGGGAGCGGTAATTCCATGCCCTTCGATTGTGTAGCATAGCCTGTGGGTTACATAGCCTCTCTGTATAATTCTGGGGTCGGGGCGCTACAGTTTAGCTTAAGATAATCACTCTCAACTTTGGAAAAGTTGCTCCCTAATATTACTTAGTTGCTTCCCAGGATAGCTTAAGACAATTGCTCCCATATTCTGAAAAGTTGCTCCCTACTATAATTTTAGTTGCTTCCCAGGTTTAGCTTAAGATAATTTCTCTCATGTTTGAAAAAATTGCCCCCTAATATAATGACTTTAGCTTAAGTTGTTTCCTAATTTATCTTAAGTTTCCTATCCCTTTTTATTTAATTTATTAGCCACTTTAGCTTAATCCTAAGTTTCTTCCCACTTTACCACTGCCTAGGAAGTTGTATTATACATATGAACTAGGTTGATTTGTTTTAAGATCCACTTGGCTAGTATCTAGTTGCTTTAGCATCTTGTCTTTGTTGTTTTTTGTCTGCTTATCAAGTTGTATATCCAGGGATTTAGCTCTTTTTGTGTGCTCATTAAGTTGCATATCCAGGGATCTAAGTTGATTTTTGTGTTCTTATTAAGTTGCTTATCCAGGGAGCTGAGTTGATTTTGGTCTGCTCATTAAGTTGCAAATCATCCAAAGGAGTAAAATAATTGTTCATGCTCCAGTTGCAACCCAGTTTGGGATGGCTACAACTAACTAACCCAGTTGCGGATTTCAGATCACTTAGTTGCTTTTCTGTTCCATGTAAGTTGCAGTTCCCGATCCGTTGTGTTTCGTTTTTCAATATAGGAGGTGATAGTTCCATCACGTATTTATATAACTAAGTTGCTGTTTTCAGATCACCTAGTTGCTTTTACGTTCCATGTAAGTTGCAGTTCCCGATCCGTTGTATTTGCTTGTCGATATATGAGGTGATAGTTCCGTTACGCATTTATATAACTAAGTTGCGGTTTTCAGATCACCTAGTTGCTTTTCGTTACCATGTAAGTTGCAGGTCCCCATCCGATGTGTTGGCTTTTCAGTACAGGAGATGATAGTTCAATCACGCTTTTATATAACTAAGTTGCGGTTATCACCTAGTTGTTTTTCGGTTCCATGTAAGTTGCAGCTCCCCATCTGGTGCGCTGCTTTTCGATATATGAGATGATAGTTCTGTCACGCATTTATATAACTAAGTTGCGGTTTTCAGATCACCTAGTTGCTTTTTGGTACCATGTAAGTTGCAGGTCCCGATCCGATGTGTTGCTTTTGGATATATGGTGTGATAGTTTCGTCGGTCATGAAGCAAATTTCGTCTGAAGTGATATTTTTCTGCACTAAAAACAACTTCTAATTTATTTGTACTAATATTAATAGTTTTGTTGTTTCTTGCAGGATGTTGGCAACTTGTGCAAAAATGATGGATCAGTTTGTGGAAGTACCTACATGACCTGATAATGATATGACATGCCCTTTTGTGAAGCTGACATTTTGATTGCCTGCTGCTAAAATTCCCATCGTATTTTATTGCTTCTATGGGTATCGTTAAAAAGTTGCAGGAAACACTAGTGTTTAGTGCTTGGTTGTTTTGCTAGATAATAGCCTAGTCGCTTGGTTGTTTTG
The DNA here is from genome assembly GCA_012064385.1 of Puccinellia tenuiflora. NCBI lineage: Eukaryota > Viridiplantae > Streptophyta > Magnoliopsida > Poales > Poaceae > Puccinellia > Puccinellia tenuiflora. The sequence goes on along the minus strand of QRDG01001700.1, from coordinate 716,375 downwards.
CTAAATAATAGCCTTGTCAGTATAGAAAGTATGGTCGGCAACTACTAGTACAAAGCTGATTGACTCATTAATATGAAGTTGCCGGAAATTCACTTTGGCACCCGGGTGCACCTGCACCCGGGTGCACCTGCACCCGGTTTGCTTTTTGATTTTTCAAAATTTGAAAATACTTCGAAAAAATATGAAAAAAAATTAGACACAAACATACGCAAGTGTCGAACCCTCGTGAAAAATTTTGATAGAAAATACCAATTTTTCTGGTCTGTGCAAAAAAGACAAATTTCTGACAAAAAATTGACTCATTAATATGAAGTTGCCGGAAATTCACTTTGGCACCCGGGTGCACTTGCACCCGGTTTGCTTTTTGATTTTCAAAATTTGAAAATGCCTTCGAAAAAATATGAAAAAAATTAGACACAAACATACGCAAGTGTCGACCCTCGTGAAAAATTTCGACAGAAAATGCCAATTTTTCTGCTCTGTGCAAAAAGACAATTTCTGACAAAAAACAGTTTTTTGTCAGAAATTTGTCTTTTTTGCACAGAGCAGAAAAATTGGTATTTTCTGTCGAAATTTTACCCGAGTGTTCGACTTGCGTATGTTTCTTCCCAATTGTTTTCAGATTTTTTGAAGCGTTTTCATATTTTTCAAATTTCGAAAACAAAACCGGGTGCAGGTGCACCCGGGCACCAAAACGCCATCCTCATGAAGTTGCTCACTACCGTCGTTGAGTATCTCTTGAAGACTAAGTTGACTACTACTAGAAAGCTGATTGTCTCAGTAATGTGAAGTCAGCAACTCTTTGTATAAAGTTGTTGTCATAAACACTAGAGTTGCTTTTCAAAAAAAATTGTTGGAACATGTATAAATGGGATCTAGTTTTGAAGAGGTCGTCGCGAGAGATCCAACCGTGAAAACGGATCGCAATTCCGACACATGAATTAAGAGATATGACTTTTTGAATTTTTCCTCGTGAAATTAAATGCACGTGGGGAAGGGATCCCTGCATGTGGGCTTAATTAGTTTTCTTAATTGAGGTGATTGCTCTATTGTACTAATGAGCAATCGATTGCTCACTATATATATATATATATATATATATAAGGGAAAATGTTTCCTACTCCCGGGTGTAGCTACACCCATATCTAAATACTGCCATACGGAAGTATTCGTGATACTTTATCGGTTTGAGTATGTTCATATACTATATATAAGATATTTCATACCAACTTAAATGAAAAAATTGCAAGTGGGTATGTAGTTTGCACTATATTAAAAACACCGTCATATTTGTACGTAAAAAAGGATTATGTGAAAAAATTGTATGTACTAACTATAAAGTAGTATATATACCTCCTAAATAATCATATATACTACATACTACATGTACGTACTCTCCGGTATGATAGATACCTCCTAAATCGTGAAAAACATATGTGGGTGTAGCTACACCCGGGTGTAGTATGAATATGTCATATATATATATATATATATATATATATATATATATATATATATATATATATATATTCCAGCTATTCTGCACTCCCGTACAGAATAACTATTCTGCACAACTTTCTGAACTTCCTAGACAATAATCGGTGAACCTCTCGGCGGAACGCCCAGTTTTTTGTTTTTGCGGACAGTATTTTGACTGCCATTTCGAACCGTTATCGGAATGACGCATGCAATACACCGTTGGATAGCTACGGAAATTTCGCAACTTTTACTCTTCTGCACGGTTTCCAAATTCTGTACGGATTTTGAACAATTTCAAATATATTAAACATGGATTTCACGATTTTGTCCGTTTCCGTACAGTATTTGGGGCGCCATTTTCAGACCGCTCATCGGATGAATGCATATAATATGCCGTTGGATAGGTATGGAAATTGCGCAACGTTTACTCTTCTGTCAGGTTCCGAAATTATGCACGGTTTGAAAACAATTTCAAATATACTATACAATGTTTTCGCGGATTTGTCCGTTTTCGTACTGTATTTTAGACGCCATTTCCAAACCGTTTGTCGGATTGATGCAAGTGATACGCCGTTGGAAAGCTATGGAAAATGCGCAACTTCTCTATCTCTAGCTAATTTTCGAAATTCATTACGGTTTAAGAGCAGTTTTAAAAATAATAATTCTGTTTTAGATCCAGCGGATAGTTTTTTGGAAATTACTTTCAAACGGCTCATCGAAACGTAACAAATGATACGGCGTTGGAAAGATATTCACTAGGGGCAACTTTTTTGTGAAGAAATATTTTTAAAATTCGGTACAGTTTTTGATTAATTTTAAAATACGAAAACAGAGAAACACGATAATATGTGTTGTACCATCTTTTTCTGAACTTCTCGTGATACACAGGTTAACTTCCTATTCTGGAACAGTTCTGAACTTACTCAGAAAGCTGATGAACCCCCCGAAATATGTAAGTGAACTTCCTATTTTTTTCACAAGTGAACATCTCGCTGGACCATCTTCTTTCTGAACTTCTCACGATTCACTGTTGAACTTCCTATTTCTCGAACCACTTCTGAATTTTTACTCACAAAGTTGATGAACTTCGCTGCACACGTAAGTGAACTTCCTAACAAAAACCAGTAACCTCTCAGCGGAACGCCCAGATTTCCTGTTTTTGCGGACCGTTTTTTAATCGTCATTTTCAAACCGTTAATCGGAATGATACATATGATATACCGTTAGATAGCTACGAAAATTGCGCAACTTTTTACTTTTACGGGTTTTTCAATTCGTTATGGTTTTAAAGTAATTTTGAATATACTAAAACACTGTTTTTCGTGGATTTTGTCCGTTTTTATAGTATTTTGGACGCCATTTTCAAACCGTATGTCGGATTGATGCAAGTAATACACCGTTGGAAAGCTATGGAAAATGCGCAACTTCTCTATCTCTAGCTAATTTTCGAAATTCATTACGGTTTAAGAGCAGTTTTAAAAATAAACCATTCTGTTTTAACTCCGGCGGACAGTTTTTTAACAATTACTTTCAAAACCGCTTATCGAAACGTAACAAATGATATGGCGTTGGAAAGATATTCACTAGGGATAACTTTTTCGTAAAGAAATTTTTTCGAAATTCGGTACGGTTTTTCCAACACGGGATAAGAAGGTGATTAAGATGGTATAGTTGTGCTGAATAGCTATTCTACAAACACTTAAGGGGTTGTGCAGAATAGTCCTACCCTATAAATATATATATATATATATATTATATATATATATATATCTATATATATATGATGTTTTAACATTTCTTTTTCATCCGTATTATACGATATGTTTTAGTGTACTAAAACATGTCTAGATACGGATGAAAATAGAAATGCTAAAACATTTTATATTTTGATACGGAGGGAGTACAAGGAGAGTGCCGGTGCCCTCACGTCGTCTTAGCACCTCGAGACTCGTAATAATCAACCAAAAAGCAAAGCAATTAAGCAAAAAGGTTACAGATTAATCCTACCGGGCACGCACGGGACTCGTCACTAAATGTCAATTAGCTAGCTGGACCTTTTTTTTTTTTAGTGAGTAAAGCCTGCGACGTCTAGTTGGACACCTCGTCCGTTCACCGTCGGCCGGCCGGAAAGCGCCGCACAAAATCACATGGAAATCGCACGTAGCTTCGCTACCTACGTCGCGCGCAAAGCAGAGGGGAGAAAGGATCATACCCAGCTAGCTCATGACGAGTTGACGACTCACCTAAAGCCCTCACTTTTTTTCTTCCTTTTTTCTGAAGACTATAGCCGTCTCCTCTCGGTTTAATAGCGGTGATGATGACACGAGCACAAATTACTGTTTTCCGGGTGATACATGGCTATCGGTTGGCGAGTGGAATATGGGGCGATGCTAGCTTACACGCGCGCTCGCGCGGTTTCCAACAGGGACGTGCGGACGTTCCGACAGCGTTCCTCCCCCGTCGCAACCGCTGTCCGAACCGCCTGTCGACGTCACCCGTAGCCGGCGGTGCTTCCGCGCCCGCCTCGCCGCTCCGCCTTGCTCGAACCTCCTCCGTCGTCGGTTCGGCACCGCCTCAGACCATCCCTCTACCCCCCCCCCCCCCCCCACACACACACACACACACACACCTACCGGATCTCGTCGCCGGCGAGCATCCCCCCCCCCACCCCCACCGATAAGTCTTGTGCTCGGCTCCGTCTTGCTCCATCCTCGTCGGCGCCTCCTCTGCCGCAACTCCCCACCGGTCGCAGCAGCGTCGCCGCCGGCGGCTCGTCGCGGGGATGAGATTCATGTGAAGAAAGAAGAAACTAAGGGGAGGGAGAAGAGAATGTGGGCGGGACCCACCCAGGCGTCAACGCGCCTGCAGATCGTGCGAGCCGTCGAGCGCTCGTAAGTAAGCAGTTCCAGTGAAATACGCTGCTAGCCAAACCGTTTCCAAATTTACATCGTAGGGTAAACTCAATTCTTTTCTCAGATAGTGACTAGGTTTCTGGGAGGTTGCCAAAGGTTAAGAAATGAACCCACCCGGGAATAACAATACCAAGTGTCGGTCCAAACAAAAATATCCAAGAGTGGGTTGTTGTCAGCGCGATTGAGTCTTAAGAGATTTACTAGATGTTCCAAATTCTGAGCCCTTCAAAGTTGTTTACAAGTCCCCCCCCCCCCCCCCCCCCCCCCCCCTAAAAATTATTACAGCCTTGTAGGGATTTATTTTGGTAATATAACCTCCATTTTGCAACCTAAATAAACCTTACGTGGTTTATTTTTTGGTTAAGAACATGTATTTTAACAACTTCTCGAATCCATATCTTAGAAAAATACAAATTCAGATTTGATACATTTGAAAAAACAAAAAAACAAATACATAATATGAACAATACAAAATCAAAGTTGCACATCTCATATCATAAAAAATAGTTCCTGATAAAATCTAATCAAACATCATCGAAAAATAAATCATCTAAACATAACATAGGACAGAAAATAGGATCGGATGAATATTACCGTTGAGGAAATAGAGACCACTATGCTCAATAAGATCATCACGAAGCTTGGTATCGGAAAACCGCCATTCTGTATGTAGGTACACTAGGAATCTCTCAGTTAATGCAAGTACACATAGCATCCCAAGATATTGAGATAAAAACCAAATAACAATTTTTTGAGTTTATTCGAGCTATGTCCTATTTCGATTGAATATATAATTTTCTTTCATTCCTTGATTTATTAAATATTTATTTCATGTAATAATAATATTCATGAGTATATTATTTAAATGAATAATAGCTTAAAATAATTTAAAAGTAGGAATTATATTCCCAATAACATTGTGTTTTTAAATGTGATGTTCCCATATTTTTTGATATTTAAGGTAATTCATTACTTTGAATAAATTCCTATTTATAGATATGAAGTCCCCTAAAAATCAATCACAAATCATTTGTGTATGATAAAAATGCTATATTATTATTAGTTTTTAGAATTTTCTTATATTTATTTAATGATAGATATATTGTTAATCATTTATGTAAATAACAATAAGTGAAATAGCCCTAATGGGCCATCTGGGCTTCGGCCAACTGGCCCGACCCATTGGCCCGTCCGAGTCCACAACAACAAAGACTCGTAGAATGTACCTCACCAAGCTTAATAATTCCCTAGGTTCAATAATTCATATGTATTTAGGGAATAAAAGCTAATACTACACATTTGCTGCTACTTTCCCTACATTTTGTGATGTGGACTGCTGGCCCTATGGCTAACCTAAGGACATATGTCGACACCACCGCGTCGCTATGTGCCGTCCTTGAGGCACCGACAGCGGCCCCGGATGGTCCTTAGCTCACGACTGCATCTAGCTAGGGAGAAGCCGCTCCGATCTGGCCAGGTCGTGTAGAAGTCCTTCACATCCGCAAAGATGGACGCTCGTCGCTGGCGCCACAAGAACACGATGACGCTGGCGGAGGGCAACGTGACTTCCCAGCAAGAGGCGGTGGAGAAGAAGGCTACCAAAACCAATGTTGTCCGCCTCGCTAAGGAGCAGGTCTGTGATGTCAGACGCCTCCATTGGCTCCCTCTCCCCTCCTCCGACAACGTAACGACAGCAGCTCCTCCGACCCCTATAACGTCTTCGACAAGTATTACTGCCCACGAGATGACAAAGGGAAGAGCAAGGCATCGAAGTGATTCTCTCCCATATGATTTATGTTTTTTAGATAACAGGCCGCCCTGCATTAAATTAATAACACCGAAAGAGGTAAAACAGATACAAATGCTGAATCCAGCTTATAACCCGACACTGCACACACACACAAGACACAAGGCTACCGAGAAGATTACAGACGGACACCAGAGGGGCAAAGCCGAAGAAGAGAGCACAAGAAAGACGGGCAGAGGTGTCGGGCCGGAGATGGGGACACGTGCACACCAAGACACCTGGCACACCGCTGAGACAAACTACACCGCTGAGGGCCGCACTACCAGGATCATCACCGCCACTGTCCACAAAGCTCAAGACAGGCAAACCGGAGCCCCGAACAAGGCCATGCCGAGGTGCAAAGCAAGGAAATAGCTTTACCAGAAAAAGCAAGACGAAGATCGCCATGCCATCTCCGGAGAGCAACATGTCGTGAACTCCAAGGCGGCGTCTTCAAGAAGAGCACGACACCGGAGTGCCGCCACCACCCGATCCGAGGATATTGGATTTCCATCCGGAGTGGTAGAGGGAGCGGGAGAGGCCTCCGCGACGCCTTCAAGAAGGAGACGACATTCGTGGATGTCGCCGCCGCGGGCCGAGACGACCCCAGGCAAGGGTTTCCCCTTGGCCATCCCACAACTCCTTCTACACCGGGCACCAGGTAAGAGGCAACACCCGCACGATCGTCAAAGCATGCCCACTCGCCGACCACCACGCTGGCCAACCAATAGGACCCCTCACGTATACTATGTACGTAGAAATCAAGAGTGCCGGTCCCCTCACGTCTCAAGAGTACCTCGAGCCTCGTAATCAACCCAAAAAAGCAAAGCAAAAAAGGTGGCCAATTGGCCTAATTTCAAAAGGAGATTACAGATTAACCCTACCGGGCACGCACCCGTACGTCGCAGCCAAATGCCAATTAGCTAGCTGGACCTTGTCCCGATCGTTCCGGTTAAGTGAGTAAAGCCTGTGACGCCTAGTTGGAGACCTCGTCGCGTCGTCCGTTCACCGTCGGCCGGCCGGAAAGCGCCGCACAAAATCACATGGAAATCGCCTGTAGCTTCGCTAGCTACGTCGCCTGGCCGCGCGAAAAAGCAGAGGAGAGAAAGGATCATGACGACTCGGCTAAAGCCCTCACCTTTTTTCTTCCTTTTTCTTGCCTAATACTTCTATATAGGGTGATGAGTAGCTATCCACCGATGACACAACACGACCGCAAATTATTTGTCTCCCGGGTGAAATTAACATGGCGATCGGTTGCCGAGTGGAATACCGCTTGCATGCCAAGCTGTTTCCAAATTTACATCATATAAAATTAGATTCTTTTTTCTTTTAGACAGTGACTAGATTTCTCGCAAGTTACCAATTGTTAAGAAAGGAACCAACACGGGACTGGTATATAAAGTGCGCTCCGACCCAGCCTTAGCCGAAATTAGATTTTTTTTTTTTTTTAGACAGTGACTAGATTTCTCGCAAGATACCAATTGGCTCGCATGTTACCAATTGTTATAGTCAAGGGGATTGAATCTAAGAGCTTTAGGAGGTCTTCAACAAAAAAAAATTGACCCTTCAAAAGTTGTTTACAAGCCCTCTATAATTTATTACAGTCCAAAGTCGGACGCCCTAATCTTGGACACCTAAGCTTTTATCCGCACTATAAGCTCCATTTTGCATCCTAAATCAATCTTACCTGTTCAAATTTTCAGCTTCAGACCGAATACATTTTAACAACCTTTCAAATCCATATCTTAGAAAATTTTGTATTCGGATTTGACCAATATTTAGAAAAAAAAAGACAGAACCAAATACATAGATGATGAACAATACATAATCACGTCTCATATCATCAGAAATAGTTGATAAAATCATCGGAAATTCCTCACACGTCATCGAAAAATAAAGCATCCAAACATAACATAGCATAGAAAACATGATCAAAATGAATATTATCACCGAGCAAATAGAGGCCATTGATGCTCAATAAAACCATCACGAAGCTCGGTATAGGAAGACCGTTGTTTTATATGTAGGTACACTAAGAACATCTCAATTAGATCAACTCTCCTCGGAGGCCTCACAGGCGTCCAAATCAATTAGATCAACTCTCGCTCGATATTTGAGTGTGGGTATCCATCGAATAAGTGGTACGCTCCCCTCACGGAGGGGTAATCGACAAATCTAGACCATACCAACCAGGGATTGAGTCTAAGAGCTTGAGGAGATGTTCAAAAAAAATTTGACCCTTCAAAAGTTGTTTGCAGCTCCGATGATGTGCCTTAATTACTTTTAGAGTGTGAGTGGTTTTGCCGGTTCCCGTAAATTAACCGTGCAATGTATGGGATTTGGGTCCGGTTTCCCTTTCTAAACTGGATCAATTTTGTTTTTTCTATAATGCAATGCGGGAACTCCCCGCCCTCTGACGAGGTTTCCTCAAAAAAGTTGTTTACAAGGCCTCTATAATTTATTACAGCCCAAAGTCGGACGCCCTAAACTTGGACACCTAAGCTTTTATCCGCACTATAAGCTCCATTTTGCATCCTAAATCAATCTTAACTGTTGAAATTTTCCAGCTTCAAACCGAATACATTTTAACAACTTTTCAAATCCATATCTTAGAAAAATTTGTATTCGGATTTGACCAAGATTTAGAACAAAAAAGACAGGACCAAATACATAGATGGTGAACAATACATAATCAAAGTCGTACACATCTCATATCATCAGAAATAGTTCACACGTCTTCGAAAAATAAAGCATTCAAACATAACATAGCATAGAAAACATGATCAAAATGAATATTATCACCGAGCAAATAGAGGCCACTGATGCTCAATAAGACCATCACGAAGCTCGGTATCGGAAGACCTTTGTTTTATATGTAGGTACACTAAGAATATCTCAATTAGATCAACTCTCCTCAGAGGCCTCACAGGCGTCCAAATCAATTATATCAACTCTCGCTCGATATTTGAGTGTGGGTATCCATCGAATAAGTGGTACGCTCCCCTCACTGAGGGGTAATCGACAAATCAAGACCATACCAACACTAGTAGGAAAAGGCTTATAGGTGGATTACTTAGCCGTGGCGCACCACCATTTTGGTGCGCCACGAGTATATAGTCATGGCGCACCAGACACAGGTGCGCCACGCGTAGGCCATTACCCGTGGCGCACCAAAATAGTGGTGCGCCACGGCTAAGTGCACGCTGGGTCGATGGAGGGGCACCCTCCCTAGTCGTGGCGCACCCAAGCCTTGTGCGCCACGGGTAAGTGTATAGCCGTGGCGCACATTATTCCAATGCGCCACCAAAATAATGGCCCCGGAGCCAAATTTTGATCCAACATAGCCGTGGCGCACCGAAGTTTGGTGCGCCACGGGTAACCTCTTAGCCGTGCCGCATCGCTATGTTGGTGCGCCACGGGTAAGTTTGCTGCTTTGTGCTCCCATGCACCCCCCCCCCCCCCCGGTGATCGCCTTTTCAGTTTTGGAAACGCTAAAAGAAAATGTTAAAAAATTCAAAAAATAAAATCCTTTGAGATGTGGTTATGTTACGTAACCTACTTGTTAGGAAAAATATGAAACATGATTTTCGACGGATTTTGCAATAAATCATTATGGAAAAGTAAAACGGCGATAACTTTTGCATACGAACTCGGATTTCGACGTTTAATACCTTAAAAAAACTAGAGAAAAAAACACATCCAATCCAAATGTCCTACGGCCTTTTGAGCCGTTTTTTGCCTACAGAATCCCCAAATTCGAAAGGGAACACCTACTTTTTTGAGGTTTAAGTTTTCTGGCCAGAAAAAATAAAGTCCTCACTTACCCGTGGCGCATGGAAAGAGTGGTGCGCCACGGGTAGTTTCAATACTAGTGGCGCACCACTATGAGATGCGCCACGGGTAACCTGGGGGGGCAACACCACGATCCGACGGCTCCCGGGGATCCGACGCCTCACAGCGACTTAAACTAGCACACAATCCGTGTGCTCCTTTCTTCTTGTTTCTGATTGGTCGAGAGGATAGAGGCATGGATTGGCACCTCTCCTCCTCTCTTCCTCCTCCCTCCTCCTCCCTCCTCCTCTCTTCCTCCTCTCTATCTCCTCCTCCTCTCTTCCTCCTCCTCTCTATCTCCTCCTCCTCCTCTCTTACTCCTCCTCTCCATCTTCTCCTCCTCATCCTCCTCAACGGCCGGCTAGCATCTGCACGACGGCGGCGACCTCCTCCACGAGGGAGAGCTCTTCCACGACGGCTGATACGTCTCAAACGTATCTATAATTTTTGAGTGATCCATTCTAGTTTTGTGATATTGTCACATGTTTTTACTGTCATTTATATCATTTTTATGCATTTTGTCGGACTAACCTATTGACAAGATGCCCAGTGCCAGTTCCCTGTTTTTGCTGTTTTTGTATTTCAGAAAATTTACTTCTGGAAATATTCTCGGAATTGGACGAAAATTTACGGAGATTTTTTACTCGACGAAAGGCACCAGAAGACCAAAGGGAGCCTGAGGGGCCACCCACAGGGTGTAGGCGGCCTCCTGCCGCGGCCCCCCTAGGACCCGCGGGTGGGGCCCGCCCCTGCTCCTGGGGCACCCCCTCGGCCCCCTCCGACGCCTATAAAATCCCTAAAAACCTAAAAACGTCGAGGCGGCCATTATTTTCCAGAAACTCGACCACGACGCGCCGTCACCGAAAACCCTAGTTCGGGGTCCAATCTGAATCTGATCCCGGCACTCCGCCGGAGGGGAGATCGATCCCGGAGGGCTCTTCATCGTCATGCCTTCCTCCGGGATGATTTGTGAGTAGTCTCACCTTGGACTACGCGTCCATGGCAGTAGCTAGTTGGTAGTCTCTCTCTCTTGTGATTCATGTCTTATGATCTTGTGAGCTGCCTAACATGATCAAGATCGATTATTTTAATGCTATGTGATGTGTTTGCTGGGATCCGATGGATTATGAAGTTATGTTCAGATTGTGCATGATTCTTATATGAGTAATTTATGTTCTTGCATGCTCTCCGATGTGCGTAGTTACTTTGGCCAAGTGATTATGTGTATCTCCAAAATAGGGTATTTATGCTAGATAGTGGGTTCATGCCCCCTTTTGTTCATGGGCACGAGTGACAGAAACGTCTAAGGGCGAGGGTGTGATGTTGCTACTAAGGGTAAAACAGCGATGTTAATGTCTATTTCGATATTAGTATTGCTTACTTCATGCACTTTACTTTAATGCAATTGTCTGTTGCTTGCAACTTAATACCGTTGGGTGACAGGCTGGATAGCGATCCCACGGTGGACTTTTTAGATAAAGACACAGTTGGACTCAACGGTCTTTGTTCCTTGTCGTGATGTCTGCATAAATATTATCATGTCCTTTTTGTCATAGCTAAATTGGGTTTGTGTCATGATCTTGTCAATTGCCTAGCTGTAATTCGTTCACCCATCACATGCATATTTTATTTACTTGAGAGACTACACTAGTGAACCCATGGCCCCCGGTCCATCTTTTTATATTGTTTACAACCTCATTTATTCACTTTTAATCATCATTACTCCTCTAGTCATTTTTCATATTTTATCAATTTATCATACAATTAACCGCTTTGTGTTCTGCGAGACCGGAGAGATTGACAACCTCTCCGCCGTTGGGGACAATAGATCTGCAAGATTCAGCTCTTTGTTGATTTCAAAGTCCTGCTGGTTCGATAAACCTCGGTTCGTTAATCGGGGGAAAACTGCTACTAGCTACAATTCGGCCTTCGCTTGGGGCACCACCCAACTTATCAATATCTACCATCAAGCATTTCTCTGGCGCCATTGCCGGGGACTTTGGAGCAACAGCAAGGGGAGTCTCATACTCTCAATCTCTTTACTTTGTGTTTGTCTTGCTTGCTTTATATCTCGTTTAGTTTATTTTCCTGTTTCAAAATTTTAAAACCCAAAAAAATTAGCATAGTCTTTATTCCTGCCTTGTTATTTTGTCTTATCATTATGTCTTCTACTGAAAATACCAAGTTGTGTGACTTTACTAGCACTAATAACAATGATTTCATATGCTCTCCAATTGCTCCACCCGCTACTAAAGCGGAATCTTATGAAATTAAACCTGCCTTGCTAAATCTTGTTATGAAAGAACAATTTTCTGGTGCTAGTACTGATGATGCCGCCTCTCATTTAAATAACTTTGTTGAGTTATGTGACATGCAAAAGTATAAAGAGGTAGAAAGTAACATCATGAAACTGAAACTTTTCCCTTTCTCTTTGAGAGGGAGAGCAAAAGAATGGTTATTGTCTTTGCCTAAAAATAGCATTGATTCTTGGATTAAATGCAAAGATGCTTTTATTGGAAAATATTATCCACCTGCTAAAATCATACAACTAAGGAGTAACATTATGAAATTTAGACAATTTGATAATGAACATGTTACTCAAGCTTGGGAGAGAATAAAATCTATGGTTAAGAATTGTCCCACGCATGGATTAACTATGTGGATGGTTATCCAAACTTTTTATGTAGGTTTGAATTTTTTTTCAAGGAACCTTTTGGACTCGGCCGCGGGAGGCACCTTCATGTCCACAACATTAGGTGTAGCAACTATACTCTTGGATGAGATGATGACAAATTATTCACAATGGCACACCGAACGAGCTCCAAGTGTTAAGAAGGTAAATTCTGTTGAGGAAATCTCCTCTTTGAGTGATAAGGTTGATATGATTATGTCTATGCTTGCTACCAATCAGTCCAATATTGATCCTAATAATATTCCACTTGCTTCATTAATTTCCCAAGAAAAGGATCAAGTTGATGTTAATTTTCTTAATAGAAACAACTTCAACAATAATGCTTATCGAAATAATTCTGGTGGTAACAACTATAAGCCTTATCCTCCCAATAATGGCAACTTTTATGGTAATTCCTATGATAATTCTTATAATCCTAATAAGAATGTGTCCTCTGATCTTGAAAATGTTTTAAAGAAATTTATCACTTCGCAAAAAGCTTTTAACAAAACTATTGAAGAGAAGTTGGAAAAACTGGATAGTCTATTCTCTAAAATAGACGTTCTTGCTCATGATGTTGAAATTTGAAAATTAGAACCACTCCAAATCAAGACAAACATACTGAATCTTTAAATGCTATCTCTTCAGATTAATGAAAATGAAAGGATGATGGCTCTCTTGAAAGCTAGGTGGGCTAGAGAGGCTGAAGAAGCTAGAATTGCTGAAATGAATAGGAAAACTGTTAAAGTTTATACTATCCAAACCACTAAAAAGGATCCTCCTAGTTTATTTAAAGATGATGAAATTTATTTTGATAATTGCAATCTTACTGAAGTCATTAAGTTCCTACAAAAACTTGCTAAGACACCGGATGCTAGTAAAATAAATCTTGCCTTTACCAAACACATTACCGATGCTCTTATCAAGGCTAGGGAAGAAAAACTAAAGCTTGAAACCTCTATCCCTAGGAAGTTAGAAGATGGTTGGGAACCCACTATTAAGATAAAAATAAATGACTTTGATTGCAATGTTTTATGTGATCTTGGTGCAAGTGTTTCTGTTATGCCTAAAAGTTTCTATAATATGCTTGATTTAAATCCTTTGGAAGAGTGCTATTTAAATGTTCATCTTGCTGATTCTTCTAAAAAGAAACCTTTGGATAGAGTTGATGATGTCCTTATTGTTGTTAATGATAATTATGTTCCCGTCGATTTTATTGTTATGGATATTGAGTGCAATGCTTCTTGTCCTATTATTTTGGGAAGACCGTTTTTTAGAACTGTTGGTGCTATTATTGATATGAAAGAGGAAAATATAAGGTTTCAGTTCCCCCTTAAAAATGGGATAGAACACTTCCCTAGAAAGAGATAGAATCTTCCTTTTGAATCAATCATAAGGTCAAGCTATGCTCTTGATGTTGCAAAGGCCTCCGAAAAACTTGATATTTGGCATTGCGCCTAGCTAAAAGGCGTTAAAGAAAACCGCTTGTTGGGAGGCAACCCATCTTTTATTTTCAGTTTGCTTTTTGATTTTCTTGAGTCATGAATTTATTACCTCTGTAGCAACTTCATTGTATCTTTTTATTTTGGTTTTTTGTGCCAAGTTTAGCCTCTAATGCGTTGAAAGTGCGAGGTATTGTGTTGCTGTCCAAAAATAGATTCTGTGCGCCTGTTGTACGAAAATCGTAAAATCGCCAGAATTTTATCTTTTTTATGATAATTTTTTACAGCAAGCCTGATGCTTTTATCTATTTTTCGTTCGTTTTAAGTTTTTTGATTTGAGCTGTAGAAGTGCCTCGAAAAATTCGATCTTTACAGACTGTTCAGATTTTGACAAATTCTGCTTTTATTTTGTATTTGTCTCTTTACCATCATCATATGCGATACTCTAGGGGTAGAGTGTCACATTGAGGCTTAGTAAACAGTAGCTAATGTTTAATAAAGTTGGTTTGCAATTTTTCTTGAGTTGAACACATGTGCATTTTAATTTATGAGCACTAACTCTCTAATCAAATTATGAGAAGTTTTGTGTGAAGGGAGTTTTTAAGTTCCAAAGGAGAGGAATATGAAGAAATCGAGGATGGATCAAAGCTCAAGCTTGGGGATGCCCCCATGGCACCCCCTCTGAATATCAAGAACTATCAAGAGTCAAAGCTTGGGGATGCCCAAGGCTTCCCCTCATCTTCATCGACTATCATAAGGTTATCTTCGTTGAACTTCGTTTTTATAACTTTACATATTATGTGCTATGCTTGGAGCGTCTTTTTAGTTTCAGTTTTGTTAGTTTGTTTGTTAGTCATATCTTTGTTGGATCCTATCTTTATTTGTGTGGGAGAGAGACACGCTCCGTTTTTTCGTTTGAATACTCCTTTGCTTCGCTTATATCTTTTTGAGTATTCTTAGCTACTGTCTGTTTTCTAGTAAGCTCTCGTTTTAGCTTTTATCTTGTTTAGAGCTGCTAGTTGTTAAGTTAAATCTCTTGTTCTTCACTTATATTTGTTGGAGAGTTGTTTTGGTTTCTTGGTTAATGTGTTAGATCGGAAAAATGCTATGCATGTGGCAGTGGTATGAAGTAGAAAAACCTGCATAGTCTTGTATATCACTATGTGGATAGTTTGATACCCTTCAATTGTTTTGAGGAACTAAAATAACTAATGGTTAAAATGTGTTGGTTAATGGTGTTAGATCTGATTAGTGGAGAGGTGTTATTAAAGCGTGGAGCCGTACTTTTCTGAACTAAACAACCTAAGTCAAAAATGCTAATGTGTCATGAATTCTACTAAGTTGAAAATAAGTTCCTATTGGGTAGTTACTGCAACGGTCGGGGAAGCCAACGGGGCACTTGTGTCGCCGCCACGATCCCTCTCGGGGTGTCTCTAACCATTTGTGGAACATTGAAACTGCTAGTTGTTTGCAATATACGAAATGCATTGTTGAGTTTTCGTTTTTGGCACTTCCACTTCCATATTTTGCTAGCCTCTTCGGTGCTGCACAATGCCCTCTCTCACATTTAGATTGTTGCATACTTCGCGAGCACATCCAACTCCGTGTAAGAACTTCATCCTGTTCTCCTACACATAAGCCAACTATCTTACTCAAAACAGCCACCATACCTACCTATCACGGCATTTACATAGCCGTTCCGAGATACATTGCCATGCAACATCCATCATTACATTACATGACTTGATGTCGTTCTTCATTATCATATAGTTTGCTTGATCATTGAGTTAGTGTGCAGCTTGGCTTGCCATATGTTCTATATTTTTTTCCACACTACGCTCGATCATGCATATCTTCTTTTATACATCATGTATTAGTCTTATGAGTTATGAGTACCAAAATTGTGATGATCATCTTGTATAAATAGAGTGTTGCCCCTACCTGTGAGCATATTGAAAAGAGTCCAAAGTGGCCACATAAAAGAGTCCAAAAGAGACCAATGAGAGAAAATTTAAAAGAGCCACGGAGGCCACAATTAAAAAAAAGAGAAATATAAAAGAGAGAGGGGGCAGCACTACTATCCTTTATTCCACACTTGTGCTAGTAGCACCTACACTTCATTATAGAGAGTTTTCATGTTTCATTTGTATAACTATGTGGGGAATTAACGTTATAGAACATGGCTTGTATATTACAAGGATGAGCCTCCTCAAGTGAGCTCTAGGTCTTCATGAGCAAACAATTGGATGCACCCCCACTAGTTTCATTGGAGAGCTTTTATACACTTATATCTCTATGTGCATCCGTTGCATGGCAATCACTACTCCTCATACAGTGTCAACTACGAGACTTCCTTCTGTCTTGTGGTTACTTTCTCCACTGTTTGAGCCTTTCTTTTTGACCTTCCAAAACTCCATCATTGTTCTCTTTTCCATAACATCATGGTGCCAAAGCCACTTCTTACTTGCACTAGTTGAGTAGACTTCAAAACAGTTGATTTGTGAAGTAGATGGATTAGGACACCTGACTTGATCTTGGCTATTTTTATGAATGACTAATTAGATGCTTTGAAGAATGATTGATACTTTACATTGGAGACATAATTCGCAATTCTTCTTTCTAAACCTTATGTATGGTTCCATGTCTCCAACGCACTTATTCATGAAAAGTTTGTAGCATTTGTTAGCTAGCGTTTGTTAATCATTGTTTGCCTAATGTCAACTATAGACAGTTGTTTTGGATCACCTTATTCACTTCATGTGCTTTGCATTACTATCTTGATCAAGATTGTTTTGGTTGCATGTCTCATCAAAAATTATTTATTATTATTTATCTACTCGAGAACGAGTAGGAGTTAAGCTTGGGGATGCTGATACGTCTCAAACGTATCTATAATTTTTGAGTGATCCATGCTAGTTTTGTGATATTGTCACATGTTTTTACTGTCATTTATATCATTTTTATGCATTTTGTCGGACTAACCTATTGACAAGATGCCCAGTGCCAGTTCCCTGTTTTTGCTTTTTTGTATTTCAGAAAATTTACTTTTGGAAATATTCTCGGAATTGGACGAAAATTTACGGAGAATTTATTACTCGACGAAAGGCACCAGAAGACCAAAGGGGAGCCTGAGGGGCCACCCACAGGGTGCAGGCGGCCTCCTGCCGCGGCCCCCCTAGGACCCGCGGGTGGGGCCCGCCCCTGCTCCTGGGACACCCCCTCGCCCCCCTCCGACGCCTATAAAATCCCTAAAAATCTAAAAACGTCAAGGCGGCCATTATTTTCCAGAAACTCGACCCCGACGCGCCGTCACTGAAAACCCTAGTTCGGGGTCCAATCTGAAGCTGATCCCGACACTCTGCCGGAGGGGAGATCGATCCCGGAGGGCTCTTCATCGTCATGCCTTCCTTCGGGATGATTTGTGAGTAGTCTCACCTTGGATACGGGTCCATGGCAGTAGCTAGTTGGTAGTCTCTCTCTCTCTTGTGCTTCATGTCTTATGATCTTGTGAGCTGCCTAACATGATCAAGATCGATTATTTTAATGCTATGTGATGTGTTTGCTGGGATCCGATGGATTATGAAGTTATGTTCAGATTGTGCATGATTCTTATATGAGTAATTTATGTTCTTGCATGCTCTCCGATGTGCATAGTTACTTTGGCCAAGTGATTATGTGTATCTCCAAGAGAGGGTATTTATGCTAGATAGTGGGTTCATGCCCCCTTTTGTTTCTGGGCACGAGTGACAGAAACGTCTAAGTGCGAGGGTGTGCTGTTTCTACTAAGGGTAAAATAGCGGTGTTAATGTCTATTTTGATATTACTATTGCTTACTTCACGCGCTTTACTTCATGCAATTGTCTGTTGCTTGTAACTTAATACCGTTGGGTGACATGCTGGATAGCGATCCCACGGTGGACTTTTTAGACAAAGACGCAGTTGGACTCAACGGTATTTGTTCCTTGTCGTGATGCCTCCATAAATAATATCATGTCCTTTTTGTCATAGCTAAATTGGGTTTGTGTCATGATCTTGTCAATTGCCTAGTTGTAATTCGTTCACCCATCATATGCATATTTTATTTACTTGAGAGACTCCACTAGTGAACCCATGGCCTCCGGTCCATCTTTTTACATTGTTTACAACCTCATTTATTCGCTTTTAATCATCATTACTCCTCTGGTCACTTTTCATATTTTATCTATTTTATCATACAATTAACCGCTTTGTGTTCTGCGAGACCGGAGAGATTGACAACCTCTCCGCCGTTGGGGACAAAGTATTTTGGTTGAGTGTGTGCAGGTCCACGTCTGTTGAAGGTCTAGCACCAGAGATCTTCAACATTCACATCGTTGTTGATTTCAAAGTCCTACTGGTTCGATAAACCTCGGTTCGTTAATCGGGCGAAAACTGCTACTAGCTACAATTCCGCCTTCGCTTGGGGCACCACCCAACTTATCAATATCTACCATCAATGGCGCCTCCCCCATGACGGTGAGCTTCTCCACAACGGCCGATGACCTTCTCCACGAGGGCGAGCTCCTCCACGACGGGCTTCTCCACGACGGCCGACAACCTTCTCCACGAGGGCGAGCTCCTCCACGACAGCGCCTCCTCCATGATGGCGACCTCGACGGCGATCTCCTCCATGATGCCACCTCCTCCATGACGGTGACCTCGATGGCCGAGAACGCTCTAATCAGCGACGTTACGTGCAGGTTGTCACTGCGAAGCTATAGTCAAGGTGCACGGGGTCTTACCGTCTACGCCTCCTCCACGACGGCGACCTCCTCCACGACGGCACCTCCTCCATGACGGCGACCTCGACGGCGACCTCCTCCACGATGCCACCTCCACGACGGCCGGCGAGCTTCCGGACACGCCGACGTCGGCAGTGGCCGGTGTTTTTTTAATTCGGAAATTGATAGCCGTGGCGCACCAAAATTAGGTGCGCCACGGGTATGTGCATATAGTCGTGGCGCAGGAAAACGAGGTGCGCCACGGGTATATAAACTTAGCCGTGGCACACTTTTTTTTGGTGCGCCACGGCTAAGTATATACCCGTGGCGCACCATGTTGCCTGCGCCACGGCTAAATATTTACCCGTGTCGTGGCAATCCGTGGCGCAGGGGCGGCTACTTGCCACGGGTAGCCTTTTTTGTGCTAGTGCAACCAGGGGTTGATCACTCATATACCTTGTTCTTCTTCTCCACATATGTAGGAGATCAGGTAAACCAGCACATCTCTTGTATTTTGAGCACCTCGCACGCCCGAATACATCACAATATACACGAGTAAGGTTGTTACCAGAGACAATCCCGGGGACTGAACCTGTATACATCCTTACGAGCCTGATCTGTTAGTTCATCCGATCGTGGGCATAAGCCCTACCTACATACAAATCTATTGTCGATTTACGAAACACCGACAACGGCGCCGTAAGAACGCCAAGAAGCTGGCGGAGGGCGTCGCGTTGTCCCAGCGGGAGGCAGCGAAGAAGAAGCCTACCGAAACGAATGTCGCCCGTCTCGACAAGGAGCATGTATGGCTCCCCTCCTACTCCGACGCCAGCTCCTCCGACCCCTGCGCCGTTTTTGGCAGGTACTAGTGTCCCGAAGATGACAAGGGGAAGAGCAAGGCACGGCCGAAATCCTCTCCCGTCTGATTTATGTCTAGGTGTCAAATTAGACAAATCCGGTTAGATCTTGTTTGGTAATTGCAATCCCGGAGGGATCCCGGCCTTTTAGGGCTCATTTGGTAACTGGAATCCCGGGGGGATCCCGGCCTTTTTCCGGGCTGTATTTTCCCCTAGTCCGGAGGTCGGGAACAGAATCCCGGAGTTTTACACACGATTACTTAGATTCCCGGCCGGGATTATTTTCCCTGGGTATTTCTCCCCCCGCAACCAAATGAGCCCTTACCGGGGAGAATTTTCCCCTAGTCTGGAGGTCGGGAATAAAATCCCGACATTTTACACATATTTCTTCAGATTCCCGGCCGGGATTATTTTCCCGGGACTATTTAACCCGGACAGCCAAACAAGCCCTAACAGAAAACCCGGTCCAGACCAGTCACAGTAGCATAGACCGCCGACACGGGTCCAACAGGAACGGTGGTTGCCATATACCGACGGCACGTAAAGGGTGATTCTTGCACGTATACCCCTACCTACCTGTGTATACGCGTCAGGGCCCAGCCGGCCGAGATGAAAGAGGCTTTGCTTGACGAGTCGGAGCAGCCTCATCACAGGCCTATAAAAAGCGCTGCCCCTCGCCGGCCGTTCCATTCATTCATTCAAAGTGCTCTGCTCTGCTCTCCGCCCTGCCGGCCGATCTGTGCAGCAGAGGCCACTCTCCTCCACTTTCCACGGCAGCTCTCTTGCCGCCTTCCTCGCGATGAAGAGCCAGCTGCTGCTGGTGGCGCTGTGCTCGTCGCTGTTCCTGGCGGCGGCGCAGAAGTACAATGCGGTGTACAGCTTCGGGGACTCGATCACGGACACGGGCAACCTGTGCACGAACGGCCGTCCCACGGCGATCACCTTCACGCAGCCCCCCTACGGCGAGACCTACTTCGGGAGCCCCACCTGCCGCTGCTGCGACGGGCGCGTCATCGTGGACTTCCTCAGCAGCAGGTTCGGCCTCCCCTTCCTCCCGCCCTCAAAGTCCACCACCGCCAACTTCAAGAAGGGCGCCAACATGGCCATCACCGGCGCCACCGCCATGGACGCCCCCTTCTTCCGCTCCCTCGGCCTCTCCGACAAGATCTGGAACAACGGGCCCATCAGCTATCAAATCCAGTGGTTCCAGCAGATCTCCTCCGCCGTCTGCGCCAGCAGTAAGCACCCATCACGTACTGCCTCTGCCACACCCACACACACTCACACCGTCCTCCCCTTTCTTCAAATTCAAACCCTCTGTCTAGACCGACTCTGTTGGGACAGCGGCAGCATCATTTCATCCAGCTGTTACCCAAAAAAGACTTCAATTTTGATGGGTCCCGATGACGATATATGCAGGCTGCAAGAGCTACCTGTCCAAGTCGCTGTTCATCTTCGGCGAGTTCGGGGGCAACGACTACAACGCGATGCTGTTCGGGAACTACAACACGGACCAGGCGAGCACGTACACGCCGCAGATCGTCGCCACCATCGGCGACGGCGTCGAGAAGCTGATCGCGCTGGGCGCGGTGGACATCGTGGTGCCCGGGGTGCTCCCCATCGGCTGCTTCCCCATCTACCTCTCCATCTACGGCACCTCCAACGCCGCCGACTTCGACGGCCTCGGCTGCCTCAAGAAGTTCAACGACCTGTCCACGAACCACAACAACCAGCTCCAGGCCAAGATCGCGTCGCTGCAGAGCAAGTACCCTAGCGCCAGGATCATGTACGCCGACTTCTACGCCGGCGTGTACGACATGGTCAGGAGCCCCAGCAAATACGGTACGTCGGATATCCCGTGATTCTTTTTTCAAACTTGCACATTTGGGATTGGCGGGTAGCTGGATTTCAAACTCGCCGTGACTGCTCTGGACCCCTCGTCCGTCGGCGCAGAGCACATTTGATCCTTAAGAAGAGTGCTGCAGTAGCAGCAGTAGTGCTTGGACAGGCGACGTGCTTGGATTAAATACACAGGATTGTCCCGTGATTAAAAACCAGTACGTCCAGCTACCACTGCACTGCTGGCCTGGCCACCACATGTGTCGGGCGGCGGGGATTCCTCCCGTTACGGCTCCGGCCATCGCCGTGGAAACGTGATCGAGCTCGTGGCCCGCCCGACACGACACGCTCGTGGACACTGCCACAGCGGTTTTATATAGGAAAAAGTCCAAAACGAACCTTGAATTCATAGGCAAAAGCTAAATGGAATTCTCAACTCCCGATCCCCGAAATTGGCACTATGAACTTGTTGATCCGGTCTATTTTGAATCCTGGACCTGTTTGAGTTGGGATTTCGTCCAAATTTTTAAAAAATATATTTCCGAGTCTCCAAAAATTTGGCACAAAAATATACAGATAGATATATATGGCAGGAACGTACGTCAGAAATTTCTCTTCAAAATACCATGTATTTTGGGAGATATAAAAAAGACAACTTTCGCTTGTACATATACTGTCAGGAATTTGTCTTTTTTCTATAGCCCAAAATAAAACGATTTTTTTGTCGAAATTTCTCTCGTACATACGGACCATGTATGCGTATTCCCTAAATAAATTTCGATTTTTTTTTAAACTCAAAAGTACGAATTACAAATTTTTTCCACTGTCATTGAGAGGAGCCTGTAATCCCCGTCGGGATTGTAAATTATATATATGGGCAATTTGGCAGGATCCAGAACCGTTAGTTACACACATCCAATTATGGGGAAATAATAATGGTCGATGATCAGCCGATTTGGTGGGCACTTTTTTAAAAAAAAATTATTAATCGGCGCAGAAAGAACAGCTCGTGTGTGTTCCCCAACCAAACACATGCACCCGCACGTTCTCCTCGAACGGCAACTCTCGGAAGCCAGCATACGAAATTACGAATCTTCGTCGTCGTCATCATCATGTACTCCGTAGTAGTAGATAGATAGCAGGATGTGACCTCTCTCGCTCACTCATCACAAGATTTGTCGAAAAAATGGTGCAGGATTCAGCTCGGTGTTCGCGGCGTGCTGCGGGTCGGGGGGAGGCAAGTACAACTACGCCAACAGCGCGCGGTGCGGGATGTCGGGCGCCGCCGCCTGCGCCAGCCCGGCGTCGCACCTCAGCTGGGACGGCATCCACCTCACCGAGGCCGCCTACAAGCAGATCACCGACGGCTGGCTCAACGGCGCCTTCTGCCACCCGGCCATCCTCCACTGACGACACCATCATCCATCCATCCATCCATTGTTATTATTATTATTATTTATTCAGTTGTGTGATCGATGGCGAAAAAAGAAATGTCGATGATGTTACGTTTACTTGCTGCCGAAGAGCAAAAAAAAATCACGGCAGCTTCCGAATAATTCTATGTTGCTAGTGTGTGTTTTGTTGCATCAATCAAATGGAAATGGTATAGATTGGAATGAAAAATGATGAAATTTGAAGGAACTTTCTGCCGTGGCAGCTGTGTATGGCTTTGGATCTTTCGCCGGCTCGCCGCCGGGTCATGTGTGGCCGGAGCTTTTCGAAAAAGACGCTGCACAAATCTCCCTCTGACGCCTCATCCTGTCCGAGACTAGTCGACTGGTCGAGTCGCCCGTGAGAGCAACAGAGCCCGTGACAACGACGGACAAACTCGGGCAGCAAAACGGCCAAGGAGAGGCTAAGAGTGAGCGCCTCGATGATTGATTGACAGGTGAGCTGTGTTTATTCTCGTGAAACGGAACACGGCGACAATTGCACAACAACCTCCAACAATTTATTAGGAACATAATAGTAATAGTTGAAAGGGAAAGAAAAGTCTGTAGCATACATCGTCCAAAATTTAGCCCCGACAACTCTCAACTGTCTCCAATGACAAAGTTGAACAAATTATTAGGAACGTAATAGTTGAAAGGGAAAGAAAAGTCTGTAGTATACATCGTGCCAAAATTTAGCCCCGACAACTCTCAACTGTCTCCAATGACAAAGTTGATTAGTATTCCCTCCGTTTTAAAATGTAAGCCTTTTTAGCTAGCTAGTTTAGCTTGCTAAAAAGTCTTATATTGTGTAACACACGTAGTACATACTAACGTGAAACGAGGGGATGGCAAAAGTGATTGATCATTGAGGATTCGATCGGTCAAATAGAATGGGGTTGGACATTGTAGTAAGAACGATAAAAACCCGAGAAAATTTGCCCGCGGACTAAACTTAGTCTTGTCAGTAGTCCGACGTGGCAAGACCAACTAGTGATATGGTTTTACGTTGAGACGTTATCTATGTTATTTTCCGCGACCACCGTCTCGACACCTCTGATTCTTCTATGCCACTCTGTGGTTTGAAGAGAAGGCTATGGTTGGTGCCAGGACCTACACCGCGTCTCGTGCAAAGATTTCAGTCGCAACCTGACTGCCGCTTGCGAGTATGTGTATATACTACTCCCTCTGTTTCACAATATAAGATGTTTTAGATGTTTCATATGTTGTCTAGATTCGGACTAAAAGAATAGAAAGTGGGTGAATATAGATACTAAAACATGTCTAGATACATGAGGTATAAATATGAATATGGAAAAGGGCTAAAACATCTTATATTACGGAATGGAGGGAGTATATACTACGCTGCAAAGACAAGGGCGGATATCCGTGCAGGCAATAACGATACGGGCCGGAAAGTGTCTCGATTTAGCCCTTTATTTTACAAGATACAAAAAATCATATTTAAATTTTTTAAATAATTCTGAAAAAAATCACGGATGTAGACAATAGTGCACTCTACCAACGAGCAAAATCTCAACTCAAAATAATTCATATTCTAGCGTACACAAAATAACAAAATCTGACAGATTTTGGAGAGTTCAAATTTGACACTGCTCACTATTTTCAGATTCCGATTTTGTCATTTTTGTACAAACCAAAATACAACATATTTCTATTTGAGATTTTACGTGTTGGTAGAAGACAACATTGTTTACACCCAAAAAAAATTCAGATTTTTTCAAAACTTTAAAATTATGAATTTCAATTTTTTCAAAATAAAAGGCTCCATGTAGCCTGGGCTCCATTTGTCCACTCCCCGATACGGGCCCCATATATCAAATGTGTTGTTAAGGGGGCTAACTGAGTGACTTTTTTTTTTACAATATGTGCCCCGATATGCTTTTTTGCAATAATTGCAAGCTCGTTGCAATCGTGACCCCAATAGTTGAAGTTTTGTGCAATTTCCACCGAAAAGTGTTTGGGAGGATATGATCCTACAGATAGACAGCCCATTCGGACTGTGATTGATGTGGTGGTTTTGACGGCCGAATCTCAACTACCACATCTTAAACACAAGGGAGTAAATACATGGCAAGTGGCTGACGCAAAGGCGCAAGTGGACTGAGCTATCCTTAGCTGTTCTTGGACTAACAAGATCCAGACAGCTACAAGACCCATCATCATCCTTAGGGGTAGGAGGAACCTTCCTATTCAGTCCTACCTCCATCTCTAGAATGGAGATGACATAGCTATCGTAGTTAACTCGAGGAAGGAACCGCGGCGAATCTAGACTCGATTGCGCAATCCAGATCGATCTTCAGAAAAGAGAGCCGATTCATACCACATTCACCAAAAGCAAAGTGTATGTATGGCGTGCTAGTTTGTAAATGCATTCTTTCTATACAACAAAACTTGGTCAGTTGAAAGCAAAGTGTATGCTGTGCATGTTTGTACTCCGTAATACAGGTGTGGTGTTGAAAGCAGATGCGAATGTGACAGGAATGGAGTAGGGCAGCCCGTGCTGGAGTTAGTACGACGACATGGTATGCAGTATGGCGCCTGGATCGCGGCTGGTAGGCGCAGGTAGGGCTTCCTCGGCGGTATTACAGCCGGCAAAGAAGCAATGATTGTACCTGGTGATCGAATCAAATGAGCAGGCACTCCAAGAATCTCTACTGGGGGGGCGGCAGGGGTCAACCGTTGTGTGTGTCATCATGTCGCCTGGTCCATGGTTGCGTGTGTCCGGACTTTGAAACTCATTCGTCATCGGATTCGGCTGCCTCGGCTGGACCACCCGTGCATTCTTTTCTCCGGTGGAGCTCTAGCATCTTCACCTCTGGGTGGCATAGCCCTGCATTCCACATAGAGAAACCT
The DNA here is from genome assembly GCA_012064385.1 of Puccinellia tenuiflora. Classification (NCBI taxonomy): domain Eukaryota; kingdom Viridiplantae; phylum Streptophyta; class Magnoliopsida; order Poales; family Poaceae; genus Puccinellia; species Puccinellia tenuiflora. The sequence goes on along the minus strand of QRDG01001700.1, from coordinate 690,509 downwards.
GTTAGCACCCATCAGAGCTTGGTCTGAAGAGGTCTTTTGGAATGTCTCTCCCAAAGATGGAAATTAACCTGAACATTTTGGAATGTCCCAAACGGCAATTGATGATGGTGTACACTCGGGCTCGCAGAGAGCATGCGTGTTCTCGTGGTTAACATTCATAGCAAGCATCCAGGATCCAATAGTAACATCCTCGTTGTTGAACATTCGGAAACTGCACAGATGTAGGCAAGAATCTGTTAAAATTTACATGACTCGATTTGAGGTTAAACAATGATGGAAACTTGATAATGCTTCCTATGTGAGAGCGATATTTCTGATTTTTCTGTACCAGATGCTACCAATTTCTTTGCTACGACTGTAGCCTACTATAGGCTTAAGAGATACTGACCAATTTCCACTCTTCCTCGCTGCTCTACTTTGACCAGACACGGGAAAGGGGAAGTTTGCCTAGCTACATCATTTACTAACGGATGAAAGAGACATGACCATAAGCTCTATCCATGTCAGATATAAGTTTCACGATTTGGCCTATGCTATCGGGATGAGAGAATTTCGACCATTAATAACTGATATCAAAATATTTTGGCCTGTAGGAAGAAAATGTTCCGCATCAAGACTTGTTTTCAGTTTGAAGTTCCAAGCATGTTGCCAAGTAGTAAGGGACTTCACGACTATGTGTTAGCATGACTACTTGGTACAAGGGGTCAATTGCTCTGTACCATCCAAAGATCACTCGAGTTGGAAAATACCATTCGTGCACCACTAACATATGGATCTAGGGCACACTAGTCAGCGCCACATTCAATAGAATTTTCCAATAATTTGTCTTATGGTACCTAGCTAACCTTTTCTTGATACCATTAAACACGCCTAGGATTAAAAGATAGATATTAGCTAGTACAATTACAAAAGCTTGTGTAAGATGGCAAGCTTGAGATTGCTAGTTCCACTACGAGAAGGTGAACCAGTAGCTTACCTGTTATTTTTCAGTGCAACCAAGCTTGCCACCACATCAGCTGATAAAGCATATATAGGCCCATATGCGTGAAGGAAGTATTCCGATCCAAGTAGGAAGGACTGTGGCTCATACCTGCATTCGTTAAATGAGCAAGATCAAACAAAATAGGTAGGCACTGATTTGCTACACATAACACAGTATGATCTCCCACATGGAGACATGGAATATTAGATACTCCCTCCGATCCATAAAAAGTGTCGCTCATTTTGTACTAAGTTAGTACAAACTTTGTACTAAGTGGGCGACATTTTGTACTAAGTTAGTACAAACTTTGTACTAAGTGGGCTACACTTTTTATGGATCGGAAGGAGTATTATATATGAAACCTATGGAACAATTTGTGCTCTAGGTACCTAATATGACACTTTATGCTGCTCGAATCCCTAAATGTGCAATCCCATTTGCATGGTTCAAAAAGGCGTAACTAAGCGTTCGCTTAAATGCTGAGCGATGGCAACCTAAGCGACTACTTAAGCCCTGATAAGGCCCATTAGCGCAATAATGACATAAGAGACTTGTGCTAATGGTCTCCTTCAGTCCTTCGTGCTACAGAGCTGGCCCAATAAGGCCCATTATCGAACCCTAGTCTGCTAACCCAATCTGAGTCATTCATCCTTTCTAATCTGAGTCGTCCATCTACACTTCTCATCTTTCTCTTACTTCTTCAGGTTCACGCACACATGCACAGCAACAATGGCGGAGCTATACGTGCAACCCATCCCTGCCCTGCCGCCTCTCCTTCCCGCAGCAAGCTCTTTTGCCTAGATACAACTCAATTGTTCTGCAATTAAGCACAGCCATAACCACACATTTCCCAACATCTGCTATCGTAATTCTAAATCCTGATCAAAGGAGCTCCTCAAGTACTGATGCCGTATTTGATATATCTTAGTATACCATCCCCTTATGGATTTAGGCCACTACAGTACTACTATAACTTCTGCAAGGGTTACTTCAGGGATCACAAATAAATTGCAAGGTTAGCAATTTAACTAATAGAACCGTTAATGTTTAGTTAATAGCAGACTGAGTTACAAATTCCCATCCAAGTGGTACAAATACGGAAGTTTACATATATGATCGTTTCAAATTGTAATGTTGTCAACCTAAATAACTGACATATGCAGGTTTAGGAACTCATGACACAATTCACTCTAACACATATGTTGATTCATTCCAACCATGTTGGCCATTTACTCATATCGCACATGCAGCTTTAACGGGTTAGCTAGCCAATCTCAGCTGAGCGTAACTCAAATAAGCTAGTTTCAATCCTTAACTACAGATATGAGGGATATAAGAGATTTTTTGTTTTGGATGCCCGAAGAAGTTGTTTTTGCACTGTGCCATATAGCCACGCATAACCAAGTTGCTACCACATACATGCACATGCTAGGCACTAGGCAGCTATTCATAATCCCTGAGGACTAACAAGCTCCTTAATGTCCCTCAAATAATGAAGAGGGGAGTCATTATCAACATTACTTAGGCCTGCTACAGCTGGTTAGGTGATAATGTTTGTACCTACTGATAGCGCTAAGCTTTCTTTTCTGAAACTAATGTATGTAAAAGTAAGGAACTTAACATTTCAAGAAGCAATGTCATTCACTTCTGCTAATGAAAAACAAGAAATTTGCAATACCATGACAGTACTTACTACACTTTTTACACTGGAACATTATCTAGTAGTTCGTCCAAACGTAAAAATATATATTAGTGGTCAAAGTTGGAAAATATGTGAGAAAACATTGGATCGGAGAGAACATCACTTGACAAAATGCATAGCCACTAACGGATAGTGAACATGAATTATCTTTGATTCCACACCAACCCTAAAAGAATTGATATCCAGAATTAGTTGTCAAGAGTTCATGATGCAGGTGCATTAAAACCCCCTATAAACAATTCAGTAGACTCATCGCATGCAAAGCAATGCATTTCCCTTCCAATCCTCAAGCGCAATTGTTTGCTTCAGACATCACATATCTAGGGAAGCTAAGAACTTAACCATGAAAAACCATCCGGATACGGAAGTATTTGAACCCATCCAAACAGTTATCAGCACTGAACATAGAGAAGGAAAATTTAGGCCCTTACAGCAAATGTTGCCCACTTGACCAATCCATTCAACCACACTACTTCCATACATCCTGGGATGTAAAGCAGGAAGTGGTATAATAAATGCAGAGAGACAGTTATAGGTGAAACGAGGATCATTGTCGGCACCACTCCTTGCCACTCCTTGCTTATCAGACAATGCAAATAATTGTGGTTTCCGACAATAAGATCTGACCATTCTATCACGAATCTGGAACACAAATAATTCTGAGACCATAAGACTAAAGTTTGGTGGACTATTTTTATGCTGTAGAAAGAAAATCAACTTCTAGATCAGATTTTGCTGTATTAGCTACTTTAGATATATTTAGCATGTTTATGTATTGCTTCTTAGAATTAGACATCCTTTCAATATTCCCCATGAAAAGCATTATGGAAATGAAAGAAAAAGAGCTAACCATTTCAATTTGGGATCAGTAAAAACAGGCCCCTTTTTCATGCATCCGATGTATGTTTGCGGATGTGGACGCTCCTTAGCCAACAGCAAGGAAAGTCTGTCTGCAGAACAGAAATCGGTGAGGCCAGCAGAACAAAATGTGTATGTTGGTCAAAGCCACTAAGAGGATATGTCTTGGATATTTGTTAGTTTATAACTCACCTGGTCTCAAGTAAATGTCATCATCGGCTTTGACATAGAAGTCGGAATCAAACAACGCGTAGGCAGCCTTAAAGAAAGCTAAACTAGAACATAAGATCAAATCAGTTTCCATATGAGATAGCACAATGATAAGATAGTGGTTATAATATATTTTACGTTTTGTATGGAAGCCTGCTATACTCCTCCTCGAGATCTAAAAGCACAAAATCATCATATTCTTCAACCTCTCTTTCAAGAGCTGCCATCTTAGACTTGTCATTGCTTTTGCCGATAATAAATCTGAACGCCAGACCAGTAGCTTCCTCCAGCCTGCATTGCGTGGCAACCAAAAAGGCAATTATTGGAAGAGCACTTAGGCAACATCATCACCAGAGTAAACCCAAACCAGTCGTGATATTCATCAAGCATGGTCATACTTCTCCGAGAGAGAGAGAGAAAAGAACCAGAGAATGGAAGGAAAACAAATTAACCGAAGCTGACAAGCTACATCAGAGCTGCGGCGGGTTCATCACTATACGGCAATTTTCGTTTCCAAATGTACATATGCATGAAATAGATTACCCAAGTTCATGCACATTACAGTATTTGAACTCAAGAAGCAAAACAATGAATGTTATTTATCAGTGCTAGTGAGACAAAGTCTTACAATTCACAAGGATCGATTACTTCTTCTAGAATAGTAGCATGATTCCACTAAACCCAAGAGTAACCCACAGGAGTTCTGTCAACGAAAGTAGAAGTACACATTCGCAAGTGCAGAAGAATTGGTAATACTAATGCCATCAAGCAGATAACTCGAAAGCAAACTCAGGCAAGCAAACTGGGAAACAATAGAAACCAATATCCATATGGTCCATGAGATGAGTTCTACATATGTATAAAAAATTAACCAGCACTGTTTATGCAAGAGCCTGGAAAGTATCTGCTAAATTGATGAAGATTTTAGTACATCATTGTAAAATCTAGATCATAGAAATGGACAGACGGAAAATGCCTACCCAATTCTTATCAGCAGTTCACCACTAAGTGTCACCATGGTAGGTAAGTTGGTAAGCAACCAAATTAGCAGTTCAACACTAAACTAATAGCTAGATCTCGAGTAACACGAACTAGGAAGCTGTGATACCAGCAACTAACCGGAGGAGACCTTGCCGATCCGCGGGTAGCCACGTCCGCCTGAGAGCGCGGCGCCGGCCGACGGAGCCGAACCCCGTGAAGATCCCGACGAAGGCCATCACCTTGTGCCTACCGCGCGATCCGGTGGCGGGGTCCAACGGGAGCTCGGTGGCACCACCCCCGGCATCCCCGGGGCGCCGGTCCCACGCGACGGAGACGGAGAGCGGGCGGGAGGAGTCGGGGCAGCGGCCGCGCGCCGGGTACGTGGCCGGCGCCCGGGAGACGGTGACCGCGGCGACGAGGAACCCGGCGAGGCCGAAGAGGAGGCAGGCGACGGAGAAGGCCGGCGAGGTGAGGAGGCGGCGGAGCGAGGAGCGGCGGGAGGCGGAGGAGGAGAACACCTTGGGCGAGCTGGGCATGGCTGCAGCGGCACCGGACGTGCTGCCGCGAGGGGGGGCGGGCGTCGAGGCTGCGTGCTGCGGCCGGGTGGGACAAGACGACGGCGGCGGCGTCAGATCGGAGCCGGGGCGGAGCGGCCGATGGGTGCGCGATACCGTGACGGCCTCGACCGTTTGTGTAGTGTGGCTAGGGTGCGTCCTGTGCTGGTCGAGCCGACCAGGCAATTGGCCAAACTGGTTCGGCCTCTAGGAGATCTCAAGCTTTGCAAGTTGCAACGCTCCAACTCCAAGTAACGCAGAGTGTGTCGTTTTAGACCTCGTTTTTTGAAACATTCAAAAATAGCATTTCCAAATTTTAAAAACTTCGGGAAAATCCTATATGTAGATAATAATATGATCAAGAGGTGTGTGAAAAATCAATTCAAAAGTTATTGTGTTTTAGGCTGAAAAAAATAACACCTAGGGTTGAGATTTTGCACACCGGTAGAGTTTGACATTATTTACACCTAGTATTTTTTTCAATGGTGATTTTAGATGTTAAAAATATTGAGATCCATTTGTAAGTTTGTTAGTTTCCGACTTAAAGTCAGAAATAAACCTTAGAACTTATATATGGTGGTGGGATCAAAACCTTGACTCTGAATCCTGAAATCAACATTGTGCGGCTGGCGTCGCTGGTGCCCTTGGCGATGGGCCTTGATTATGTCGACGACGTAGTGAAGAGATATGTCGCGTTGGTGCCTCTTGTGGGAGAAGAAAATTCTCCGGAGTCAAGCTAATGGTGATGAATCTCGCAATAGAGGGGATGGTGACCATGTGATGTGTGGACGCCACGACAATGGTGCACGCAATGCCATCCGAGAGAGTAGCAAGCACAATGTTAATGCAGTAAAAGAATGCAACATAAAAACCAAACAGTTAGGATATTCATTGCACCAGTATTTAATGCAACATTATCCAACGTTATTGAAAAATTCTTCTTCGGAGAGATCAAATTCTTAAAAAACTATAATTATAGATTTAGCAATGTTCTCAGTAGTATAGTCAATTAATTCAAGTCCTATGATTTTTTTTCTAACTACCAATTTCCATTACTATCTCCGGTCTATTTTTTTTTGGCGAAACACGGTAAAACACAGACGCTCAACATACACGCGCATACACTAACCCATATGAACGCACACACGCACACCCTACCCCTATGAGCACCTCCGAGATACTGAGCCGGCGGGTCAGGTCTTGAGATTGACGAAGTCACCACAGACACCTCGCTGTTGACGGGAACGTCGCCTCCCGCTGAATAATATTGCGCCTATAATGAGAAACACGAGTGTCAAACCTGGGATTTGAACTCTGGTGGGCTGGGGGTACAAACAACCTCCTAACTATCCAGCAAAGGGTTGGTTCTCACCTCCGGTCCTATTTAAGTGCGCGGAAAAGATACATCGCTAGTATAAAATCTATATAGGCTCGCAACACTCTTTCCGGATCGGAGTGAGTAACATAATAGCAACCAAACTAATGTAGTCTTTCTTAACCCAATCAATTTCAGATGTTAAAAAAGGAAAAGGTGCATGTAGTTAAGTTTATTTTTATTTTCTTAGAACTAGTTTTGGATAATTTATTTGTATCCGTAGTGAAACACCAGCACAACACCAACCACAACAAGCACTATAGCTGGCCAACCGGCCCGGCCCGGCACGACCCGCTAGGCACGATTAGTAATCGTGTCGTGCCGGGCCGGCCCGCGTGCCGCGGCGCGAGCTCCAGCACGGCCCGACAGCGCATCAACACGAATACGGCCCAAAATCAATAAAAATATGAAAAAAAAATTTAAAAAATAAATAAATAACTAATTGTGCCGTGCCGGGCCGGTCCGCGTACCTCAAATTGGAGGCCGGCCGTGTTCGTGCCGGGCCGAAAAAGCCGTGCCTCGGGCCGGCCCATTTGGCACGGCCCGTTTGGCCAGCTATAACACGCACGCACATTCAGACGACGGAACTCGCATTCAGCAGGTAGGGCGGCAATGACCACCGGTCCACACGGCGGAACCACACAACATTCCAACCAACCAGCACCAGGGCCGGGCGAGCACATGTCCAAAATGTGCATCTGAACAGGGCCTAAAAAATTTTGAGGCCCATTATTTTACATAAGCCTATTACTGATTTGCTGACCAATCAAAATAAAAAATGAGAAAACTTGAGCTGGGCCGCACGTTGCTGACTCGCTGGCTCTCTACGCTGGGAACGAAGAGTCCAATCGATCGGGATTTAGTCTGCCGTTTCCTTTTCTCTCTATTCTACCGCCTTGCAAAATGTATCTCGTCAATCGTCATTTCGACTCCCTGTCTCCCGAGCCGTCAGTCGCCAGAGGGTGCCGATTGGCAACGGCTCGGCTGGCACTCTCCTTCGTCTCGGACAACCACTCAACCAGGTGAGTTCCGCAGCCATCCGATAATCCGTCCATCTAATTAATCGCTAAAATAATTAGCAATTTTGTTAATACTTCAATTGGTTTTGCTATTTCATCTTATCCGGTGTATGCTTCTTAATTATGGAATTTGCTATGTAAGATATTAAGACATATACTGTACATTAAAATTATTGAATACTTAAAATTATCTAGTGATATTAGGTCCATTTTAAAATTTCGCACAGAGCCCCTTATTTTGCCGGCTCGGCCCTGGCGAGCACAGGGCACAACACCACGCCAGGTGGATCTCATGGTGGACGAGAACTTTCTAGAAGCAAGCGGCAGGCCACGAGCTACGAACGACGAACAACAAGGTGGAGCGAGAGAACACACACCCTAGCAGTCTCGCCGGATCTATCTGATGGTTGTTCGCTCGCCCCTCGTAGTCGGCTCGCTGGTGCCGGGCCGGTGTGGCGGCGTACGCGCAGAACGCGGGGGCAGGGAAAGGAGAGCGAACAATGCCGCCGGACAATCCGTCTCCGCCCCGGCACGCTGGAGCAGGGCAAGCAGAGGGAGCAATGCCTCCGTACAATTCCTTTCCGCGCTGCGCGCCGGTGCAGGGAAAGGAGAGGCTCGCCGGGGAGGGAAGGATCGGCGGCGGCGCCGCCGCCGCGCACCTGGCGGGGGAATCGGGAGAGGAGGAGCTCGTGTGGGCCTGTGGCTGTGTAAGAGAGAGGCTCAGCGAGGGGGGAGACCGCGGTCGGGCTCGTGGGCTGGGCCGAGAAAACAGCTCGCAAGCCCACCTGATTCCAAAGGCGAGGACGGCGATGGCGTGTCAGGCACAAGTTGAAACACTCCGACTTGGCGCCCGAACGTAACCGTCTCAACCAACAGCGCCTCGCCTCGCCTCCTCCCCCCTCGCCGGAGCGCCAAGAAACCAAGAACCCATCATCCCCACCTCCGCTTCTCTCTCCACCGCGCAGCGCCCACCGCCTCTGCTCTCTCCAGCAGTCCAGCGGCAGCGACCGATGGAGCAGTTCCAGGACGGGCACCACGTGTGGCTGCGGAGCCGCGTGCTCGGCACCTACCTCCACGCCGACGACGACGGGGAGCGCGTCTCCCTCCGCCGGAGCCGCGCGTCGATGAACGCGGCGTGGGCGGTGCACCTCTACCAGGGCGACGGCCTGTACCTGCTCCTCCACAGCGCCGCCTACGGCCGCTACCTCGCCGCCACGACCACGCCGGCGCCGTCCGGCCACCGCGGCTTCCGCGTCGCGCAGCGCAACTACGACCAGCCGGAGGTGGAGGCCATCATGTGGCAGGTCGTCGGGGCCAGCTTCGGGAACGACGTCCTGCTCCGCAGCGTCAGCGGCCGCGGCCGCTACCTCCGCGCCAACAGGAGGCACCTCCCCTGGAACAACGACGGCGTCAGCGTCGACGAGTTCGAGTACGTCAGCAACATGGTGCACTGGATCGTGGAGCACATCCCCGCCAGACTGGACAGGCCTGCCCTTCCACGTCCGGTCAGGGTGAGTTCGCCGCCCCGGAGCAATTCGTCAATAATGTGTCGATTTCATTCGGCCGAGAGCAATTCGTGGTTCTGTTCTTGCCAAATTTGCGCTTCGTGGGGAGCAATTCTTGATTGCATTTGTGTTTTCGATCACGAAATTCTGGTTGCTGCCCTGCTTCTGTGATCTCCTGAACATAACCATGGTCCTTTGCGGCTTCACCTTCAGGCCCGTCGCGCCGGAGACCTCTCCGTCGTCATGCTCAGGCGCTCGGTGGCAGCGTGGCAGCTGATTCGGTGGCAGGCGCTCTACAGCGAGGCCGGCTGGTCCGCGTTTCATTTCAGGGGGCGGTCAGCGTTCCACCTGTGGCACGAGCTGGCCCGCCGCGTCGGGGTCATCGCCGGCTTGTTCGGCCTCATCATGTGCGTCCGAGCGGGCCGCTACGGGAGGCTGACCCCACTCGTCGTCGACCTGCCCCGCGACGGCTATTACGTTACCATCGAGATCGTCGTCATCATAGGCGGGACACAAGGTGAGAGCCTCCCTCCCTCTATGTCCCCAACTCCCTACTGATCTCCTTTCTGCAGGAAGTACATGTTGGAAGTATTGAATTGTTGATTTAATCTGCTATGCACAATGAGTAGATGACATTTTGGAATGGGATGTTGATCTGCTTATGCTTGAAAAAACTATTGTAGTCTGACAATTCAGTTTACTGAAATAGCTGTGGCCTGAAACTGCTGCTAATCTGCTTCTGTTATAACTTTGAACTTGGGACATGCCTGAAACTATTTTGGAATGGGATGTTAATCTATTTGTGCTTGAAAAAACTATTGTAGTCTGACAATCAATTTACTGAAATAGCTGTGGCCTGAAACTGCTGCTAATCCGCTTCTGTTAGAACTTGGGACATGCCTGAAACTATTGTAGTCTTGACTCTTGTAGATAAGTAAAAATAGTTGAATGGAAACAATAGGTATTTACGTGTGCCTTTTGGGATTATAAGTCTGTATACAGATGCTAAAAGATGATCGCTACCTGGTTATTTATAAACCACATGTTTGCAGTCAACCTTTATATGGAACTTGTTGGTTTCATACTAGTACATTGATTCAGACAATTCAGTCTCTCCATTCGGTACTATTTGCCAACTGCCGTTAGTAAACATTATCATAGAAATTATGGAACTAAAAGAGCCAAACCAGTTAACTCTTCTCTTTTTCAGCCTGACAGAGAAGTTTGTGATATCTGTTTAATTTTAGCCTGTTCTTACTTCTGTTGAATAATCTGTGGACAAAATTCAGGTTCCATCCTACAGTACTAGGTAGAAGCTAGTGTATCACATAATATTGTTTTCAGGTTTTGTACACGAGTTGTATTCTTGGTATTGTTAGAGTAATTTATTTCAGCAAAACTGTGAGGTTTAGATGTTGTTCTGATTACTGTGATATTCTTTGGCCAGAAATACATATTGGTAGTCTTGAATTGGCTATGCAGAATGGTGTTGGTTTAGATACTATTTGGTGCATGGACATGATACTTGGAGTATTGTCTTAGTGGTGTGCTAGTCTGATAATACTTGGAAAGAGTAGTGCCTTGTGGATTTACCAGTCTGTGCACAGATGCTTGGAAAGGTTGTTAAAAAAACAATGTCATAAGTCACATATTCATATCTTCACTACTGTCCTTGATTCAAATAATCCAGTTTGTTCATTTCGTACAGTTTACCGCTAGTAGGAATTATGGGACCTACAAAACCAAATCAGTTCACTCATCTCATTTCGCCCTTGTAGAGAGGATACTAATTTTCTGTAACAATATGTGATCAAAATGCAGGTTGTATCTTACAGTAGTGCATTAAAGCTTAGCTTCTGCACTGTTTTATTTTACGAAAGTAGTTTCTGCACATTATAATTGTCTTCAGGACCTGTCTTGTTGATCTTGTTACTGTTTTTTGTTTTGTTTTGCAAAGCTCTTAGATTGATGCTATTTATCTGCTGCCTAACTGCCTCATTGTTCTGCTAATTCAGCCGCCAATGAGCTGCGATACCCGGATGTCGACGCAGAGTAGAGAAAGATCAGAGCGGGAGTCCTGACAGTTCTCCTCTTCAGAAGCTTCGCCACCTCGGACATGACGACAACAGAACTTGGCGCCTACTATTGCATATAGATAGATATAGGTTCAGAAAACTCAGAACCTCTCGTGTTTCCTCTGCCAGCTAAACTTGATCCCCTCTCCTTGTCCTTGTAGGAGGAACCTGTGTATTTTGGCCTCGCGGTTCTAAGATTCAGAACCGCTGAAAGCGTTCAGTGCAATGGCTGAACAAGTTTCGTAGGGATACTGGTTGTAATTGCTGCAGTGTTGCTCTTCTGACATCCATCTATCTGATGTTGTTGCTACTGCTTCCCGGATGAAGTTTTTCACTATAGGGGTTCTTGCAGTGATACTATTTGAGTATTTGGTGCATTCCTTTTAGAAGATGGTTGCATTCACGCGTTTCGTATATCTAATAACTTCAGTAGTTCTTGCAATGAGTTCAAGGTCGTGCAATTTCATTTTAGCCGATACAATTCGTATGAATGAACCATGTAGCCATGTAGGGCGTTCTTCCAGCGAGCTGATGATTGAGTTTCAGTTGTTCTGGTCTGAGTTTTTGCCAAGGATAAGGAAAGGAATTTATCCTGTCTTGTGTGTTGTTCTGATGCCGAGCACGTGGTTCTAAATGAGGCCGCAGAACACAGCTTGTTATTCATCTGATCAGCTACATGATGCGTTTATTACAGGATGAACGGCATTCTAATACAAACATGGGCGTTTGGTCTAGTGGTATGATTCTCGCTTTGGGTGCGAGAGGTCGCGAGTTCGATTCTCGCAACGCCCCTAATTTTTTTTTTGTCTGGCCAGCTCTGACGTTAGAAAACATCACCAGGCCATGACAGTATGACACAACAAAGTAGCAAACGCGAGACGATCTATAACAGCTGTGTGCCTGTTTCGTCTTAGAGCAACTCTTTTAGGGCATCACTTTTTGAGGTTATGGTACCTGTTTTAGGCCACCAATTTTTTTTCTGCTTTACTAGATGCCCTGGTCACGGCCGCTCCAACAGATGCCCCAAAATTCAAACTAAAAGCGCCGAACATTTGGTTTAGTTCAAACCATAGCATATTTTTTTGTAGAGACGACACATACATAAACTTCTACAACATACATTGTGAACTAAACTAGAACAACTAAAACATGCTAAAGTCCGGATTCCCTCCTTAGTTGATTCCAATCAACATCAGAGTCATCATCACAATCAAAATCGGAATCCGAAAGTCCGAAAGAATCGGAATCGGAATCCTCGATCTTGATCGCCGAAGCCGAGGGTCCAGCAGTCATGGAAGGGCCGGCCTCCGTCTTCGTCTTCTTCGCGTCCCGACTTGCGTAGAACTCGTACTCCACCATGACGAGCTTGGGGTTCTCCCGGCGGAGCTTCTCCATTGCCGTCGCATCCGCCTGCTCGGCCTTGAGCTGCTAGCGCGCCTTGCAGTCTTCCTCCTCGACCGCACGACAAACGACGCGAAAACTCGGAGCGACGAACATCGCTTGCTCGGAGTTCTCGACGTTGGAGAAATTAATCTCCGACCTCGGCCGACCGTACCGCCAACCACTGTGTCGTAGGCGAGGGCGGCCTCGTCCAACAACGGGAATGTGCCGAGCCACATCTGCGTGCAGTCAATGTGATTTCGGCGGCGCACCTTCCCGATTTCCGGAGCCGCACACCGCCTTAGCCCGTGTTGCTCTTCATCGGCGACGGAGGCGGCGGAGTCCTGCCGCGGCTTGCGGGGCTCTTCCTTGACCAGCACGACCACATGGACGCGGGGCCGGAGGCGAGGCGGAGACGCGGAGGGCAGGGAGATGGGGAAGCGGCGGTGGGACGGGCGAATCGCGACGGCGGAGGGTGAGGTGGGGAATCGGTGGCGGGACGGGCGAATTGCGGCCGCGAAGGTGGGGAATCGACGGCGGGCTGGTGGGGAAGCAGCGACAGGGCGAATGGCGGCGGGGGAGGTGTGGAATCAGTGGCGGGACGGGCGAATTGCGGTCGGCGGCGGTGAGCGTGGAAGAGAAATGGAGGGGAAAAGAGGGTTCCGTGTGGCGGTTGGCCGAGCGCGGGAAAAAAGGGAAAGAATAGGGCACGGTCACTTGAACCGCAAGACTCCCGACGTGATTGCGGGAGGAAAGAGGTGAGAGACACAATCGATGATGAAGGAGCAGAGAAGATGACGGGAACGCAAGACTTCAAACCCGGTCGCAATCCTCTGTTTCACTACCACTACAACTACAACTAAAGGGGAATATTAGAATATGCGTACGTGTTAGAGTAGGATTTAATGATCATCTTGTATTCCAATCCTACTGGCTTCTTACCTCCTAAGTCTTGTACACTGTACATGTCCCTACGAGGGTCATATCAACGCATCACAATATTCTAGGGTTCAATATTTGCCACAATTATTCCATACACTTCTTATAATGAACTGAAACATCATCAAATTGGCAGCCCAATGAGTAGAAAGTATCTTGGGCCGGTTCTGCAATAACTAAATCGACATGTGTGACACAGTACCCTACTTTTTTTTTTGCATGGCACAATAACCTACTTGGCATAGAACCCCGGCTTCGATGGGGCGGCGAGAGACACGGTGTCGCTTCCGAGCATCAGGAGCACCGATGACATTAGAGGCCGGTCAGCCGGGTTTTCTTGAACGCACAGAAGCCCGATATGGATGCATCTTAGAACGCCAGTCTCCGAGAAGCTGGTGATCAAGCACTGGTCCATCATGTCCAGCACTGTCCCGTCCGTCCAACGCTCCCACACTGCAGTAAGAAGGTCTTGAGCTTCCCATGATTTATGGCTGTTTTTCCTTCCCGTCACAATCTCCAGGACCAGGACCCCGAAGCTGAATGAGTCTGATTTCACAGAGTAGTTCCCACGCATCAGGTACTCTGGTGCCATGTATCCGCTGAAACAGAACATGATAAGGTAATCGTTAGTCCACTATTTAGAACCATATTATTAAGGACCGATCGATCAGTTCAACTTGATTTCTGTGTGTTTCTATGGTACTTACTTTGTGCCGACGACATGGTTCGTTAAACCCTGGGTCTGATCTTGCTCGAAAATTCTTGCGATTCCGAAGTCTGAAATCTTCGGGTTCATATCCATGTCAAGCAAAATGTTGCTGGCTTTCAGATCACGATGGACAACTTTGAGCTCAGTGTTTTCATGGAGGTATTGCAAACCTCGAGCGATTCCGTTAACGATCCCGTACCTCTTATCCCAATCCAGCTGTTTACGTCTCTCGGCATCTGCTGTTTTATTAAAAAAGAAATGGAAAATGCTACAACAGATCAATGTTAACGTGCAGATTTTTTCGAAAAGGATTAACGTGCAGAGAAAATGGAGATACTTTGTGTTGAGCGCGATTCAATTAGTACCGAAAAGGATTTTGTCGAGGCTCCCGTTAGAAAGGAACTCGTAGACGAGCAGCCTCTCCTGCTGCTCCAAGCAGACGCCAAGAAGTGTGACAAGGTTCTTGTGCTCAAGCTTGGCGACAGAAGAGAGTTCATTTTTAAGCTCCTCTACTCCTTGTGTTGAGCTCTCCGAGAGCCTTTTTACTGCTATTTCCTTGCCGTCTGGCATAGTGCCCTGAGCAAGTCCAGCCAGAGGAAAACTCGGTTACGAAAATATCAATATGATAGGCAATTGTCTTCCAGAAATGCTTGTTAATTCAGTATCGGTTACGAAAGTACCTTGTACACCGCACCAAATCCGCCTTCGCCAAGCTTGTTGGATTCTGCGAAATTCCCGGTCGCAGCGCGCAAAGTTGAAATGCCAATCAACGTCGAGTTTACACCTTCAGTGTCCTCTGCCCCACTTGAATAACTGGGATCTGGTTAAGAGCAATGTCGTAACAACAAGCAGATAAGTTATGTTCTTTCAGGTGCTCCGAAACGTTTCATCTTGTAAATTGGTGAACCTACTTGGCTTGTTTGCTTTTGCTAGTGGCCGCCGCTTCTTCCAGAAAAAGAAGCAAGCGACCAGGTTTACAAGAGCCATTGTAGGCAGCAAAGTGATAAGAACCATGCCAGGAACACTGTATTTTTCCACTGTGAGATAAGCAAAATGCAAAAGAAAATGGTCAGTTCAGATTGGAATATATGTTTGAAGAGGATTATATATGCATAATTCCCTCTAAACTTGGCTCGCCTCTCTCTCTCCCTCCCTCCCCCTCCCTCTAAATTGGATCGATGAGTCGACCTTCAAGCTTGGCGGTATCTGACACATGGCTGCTTATTGCTTTTCCTCCGTGTGAAAACTGAATCTTCCATACAGAAAACCGCGAGGCCGAGCTACGTGACTTAATGTTAATGAAAGGGTCCGCAGCGATCTCAACCATCGTTGTTGTTAAAATTTTGGGGGAGGGGGTACACCGAAGGAGAAGCCTAATGTTCAAGTATTCAAGAAGAAGATATGGAATTCTCTTAATCTAAGATTTGTCAAATGATAACCTACAGGAGTCTTATGGTAACACTAAAATACCTTACAAAACGTTATTGGCAACTAATTACGCGGATGTGTGTTCACTCAGCTGGTGTACAGAAACCTCACCTCCTCTGGTTGTCCTCGCCGGCGGACTTACAACCGTGGGCACAGGCGCTGGCGCTGGTGCTCCAGTGCTCGGTAATGGTGCTGGCCCTGGCAGCCGCACCATGACAGGGCCATCAAAGAAGGAGTAGGTCTGGTACCGGAAGCTGCATGTGACCCCAAGGGCCGTGACTCCTGTACTGTTCACGAGCGCCGGCAGTTGCTGCATGGCCAGCTGGGCGAGGCACTCCCGGCACCTCGCCGGGGTCAGGTCAGGCGTGCACTGCGCCCAGCTGTAGAGCTTGGGGAACTCCAGGTCGAAGTCGGCCTCCCCGAACGCGAACCGCCGCGTGGATCTGTAGGCGGCGTAGTCGGCGGTGGCGTTCACAAGCTTGTCCACCAAACTGTTGAATCGGCTCGTCTCCGACGTGACATTCCTGAGCTCCCAGATCGTGTACGGATACTCCGGCACCGAGTCCTTGGAGGCGTTGGAGTAGTGGAGCATGCAGGATTCGTAGTACATGGTGGCTTGCATGCTGTAGTCGCAGACGTTGGGCAGGTCGCGGAAGGCCTGGGTGACGCAGCTGAAGCAGGACGTCGAGTTGGAGTCGCCGCGGCAGAGCGCGCGAGCCCAGACTTTGTCCGGAGCGGCGCCGGCCTCGGCGGTGGCGAAGAGGAACGGGGACATCGAGGTGTTCCTCGGGAGGGAGGATGCGATGAGGTTGATGTTGGCGAGATAGTTGCTTCTCGCGGCGAAGGAGCTGTCGCTGCAAATTTGCCATGGGTACCCCGAAGCGCAGGGGGCGAGCACCGCGACGGCGACCATGGCCACGTATAGGACGAGGTGGTGTGCCATTGGGGGCACGACCAAGGTTGGAACTGGTGTTTTCAATGTAGATGCTATATTAAACTAAGTGGTGTCCCTTGTCGATCATGGCAATTGGCAAAGTAGACGGAAATCTTTTTTCTGCAACTTGGTTTGTTACTTTTCGACCATTCACGTCCACGAATCGCCAGAGACTACATAGTAGTAAACTTCAGTCAATGAATGGAGGGAAAAAATGGAACAATGAGATTGTCTTTCTCGATTCATCGATCGGTAGCTAGATACTTGCGGGTCAGGCTGTCATACAAGTCGCGAAAGGTTGCTAGGAGAATACTCCCGAGATTTCTTTTTAGATAAAAGGCATTAACATGCCCAACTTGATAAGTGCACAGGTCCATCACCCAGACAGGGGAAACTAGCTTCAAATAAAAGCACACAGGCCCATAGCCAGAGGCAACAACTAAAGTCTTCATTGACAACCAAACATAAGCTCGTACACCCGGAACAAACAGCGATGCCGAGGGGGATTTCAACGCTGAGGGGGAAATGTCGGGGCCCTCGACATAGCTCGCACGGTGCCCACGGCCTGAAAAAGACCGTCGGCGTAGCGTAACCGTCGGCATAGATGAGCAACGCCGAGGGTGACCGTCGGTGTAGAATAACCATCGGCATAGATAGAGCAACACCGAGGGCCACCGTCGGCACAAGCTGGCCGTTGGCACAGCACGCTTCACATCATGCGTTGGCGACCACCGTTGGAGAAAGTTAACGGCCCAAGGCAATGCCGAGGGGGTTGCCCTCGGCGTAGCTATGCATACCGCAAGTTAACGGCGCATAGCAAAGCCGAGGGGGTTGCCGTCGCCGTAGCTTGACCATGAGCCCGCCGCGCAGGGTAGGAGGTACGCACGCACCTGAGCACAACAATGCCGAGGGTAACCCCCTCGGCATTGCTCCACCTACGCCGAGGGTAACCCCCTCGGCATTGTTCCTTTTTCCATTGTATTACCCCCTTGATTTCCTGTATATATATATATATTTTATGTGACGTAAAAAATATGTCATAAAATATGTATTTTTTATGGTTTTTACACTGTTATGACTCATAAAATTGCATTTTTTATGTCAATTATCATTGTGGGTCAATATGAATGTAATTATTTGTATATCAAACATAAATTCGAAATAAAAGAAAGTAAAAGAAACTTAGGGTGCAAAATAAGTATTATGCACCCGGGGTGCTGAATAGGGTGTCTATATATATATATATATATATATATATATATATATATATATATATATATATATATATATATATATATAGGGCAGGACTAAACATGAACCTACCCTTAAGAGATTCCTATTTAGCTTAAGTAGGAACTATTCTGTTTTAGGAAACCACCGCCGCCCTCGCCGACCTCATTCTCAACTACCCACCCCCGACGCCCACACCCGTCCGGGTCACCGCCGCCCCATCCAACGCACCGCCGCCCCCGCCCTCTGGAGGTCCAGCGCGCCGCCGCCCTCCGGAGATCGACCGCGCCGCCCCCTACGGGATCCACCGCGCCGCCTCCCCGTGGGAACCACCCCGCGCCGCCGAGGGGCCCAACCTCCACACCGCGCCGCCGGGGAGGGCTCCACCTCCATCCCGCGCCGCCGGGAGACCTAGCCTCCCTACCGAGCCGCCGGGCGCCGCGTCCATCCCAGCCCCTCCCTCCATCCCGTGCCGCTGGGGAGGCCCCTCGCTCCATCTCGCGTCACACGGGAGCTCTGGCCTCCATCTCGCGCCGCCGGGAGGGCCCCGCCTCCATCCTGCATCGCCATCGGAGCAAGTCCACTAGCGTCGCCCCCTGCTCCTCCCTACCGGCGATGGCCACCGATGCCATCCTTTTCATCATCGCGCGAGCCCCCCACTGAACTCCTGCTTACTCTTGGTTCTTGAGATGGAGTTTTTTAAATATTTTCTGGTGTACCAAGGTGCGGTGCTAGAAGTTAATTTTTGTTCAATGCGCCACCGGGATGGACGCCGCCGTGCTCCCCTTGCTCCCTATGAGAAGATCGCATATTGTGTTCGCGTGTTTTTTCCCATGTTTTGAAGACTGAAGAGAGTAAAATTATTTAAGTAGATCATCCTTGCACCTGATACAAAGTGAATATGTGCGGTGTATTTTATTAGAGGAAGTTAACTTTTAATATCGGTAAAAGTTCATTTAGTTTTCTGCAGGAGTTACCTTGATACTTCAAAAAGGAAATTGAATTTCCTTAAAAAAAAATTGAACTACACTCCGCAAACTACCTTTGGTTTTATATAAAAAGAAAAAGTTCACTCCGTCCGAAGGTTCACATGTCATGCGCGAGAAGGTTCACTTGGTACAGAAAAAAGGTCATGTGCAATTGCGAAAAAAGTTCACCTCGTCCCAAAAAAATTTCAGGAAAAAAGTTCAATTCATGTTCCGTCTGAAGGTTCACATGTCATGCGCGAGAAGGTTCACTTGGTACCAGAAAAAAAGTTCATGTGCAATTATAAAAAATATACACTGCGATTGAAAGTTCACTACATATAAAAAGAAAGTTCACAGCCATATTCAAAACAGTTCACTTCTCTGTTTTTACCGGGGCGGAAATTTTACACATAAAAATCATCCCTACAAGTTTTATTTTTCCAAATCAACCACCTCCGCATGCAATTAGCAACTAGGTGAGTCCAATTTGGCCCTAGTTGCCACCACCCTCTACTCGAGCCTCAAAACGATGTCAATTTCAAAATCTTTCCCGTGATAAGATGTTTTGACATTTTTGGTAAATTAAAAATTAGTCTCAAATCGTATGGAATTTGGAAAAATGATTAAAACAAAAAAGTTGCGCCTTTTCAATACCTTTCCAACGGCATATCATTTGTTAAATTCTGATAAGCGGTTTGAAACTAATTACCAAATTACTGTCCGCCCGAAATTAAAGTTCAGAAAACCGTATCATGTATTTTCAAATCTGCTCTTAATCCGCGATGAATATCGAAAAATGTCTAGAGATAGAAAAGTTGCGCATTTTCCGTAGCTTTCCAACGGTGTATAGTTTGTGTCAATCTGACAAAAGGTTTGAAAATGGCGACCGAAATACGGTGCAAAAATGGAAAAGTTCAGGAAAACTATGTTTCGTATATTTAAAATTGTTTTAAAACCGTAATGAATTTGGAAAACCTGTAATGATGAAAAAGTTGCGCAATTTCAGTACCTATCCAACGGTATATTGCATGCGTCATTCCGATAAGGGGTTCAAAATTCACGTTAAAAATACTGTCCATGAAAAGAGAAATTTCGTGGATTCCGTCAGAAGGTTCACATGAAGTAGAGTTAAGGTTCACTTAGCATATCCGAGAAGGTTCAGAAAGTTCTAGTTTAGCTTAAACAGGAATAGGTTCCTTTTTAGCTGAGTTATATATTCACCCCGCGCCGCCGAGGGGCCCAACCTCCACACCGCGCCGCCGGGGAGGGCTCCACCTCCATCCCGCGCCGCCGGGAGGTCTAGCCTCCCTACCGAGCCGCCGGGCGCCGCGTCCATCCCAGCCCCTCCCTCCATCCCGTGCCGCTGGGGAGGCCCCTCGCTCCATCTCGCGTCACACGGGAGCTCTGGTCTCCATCTCGCGCCGCCGGGAGGGCCCCGCCTCCATCCTGCATCGCCATCGGAGCAAGTCCACTAGCGTCGCCCCTGCTCCTCCCTACCGGCGATGGCCACCGATGCCATCCTTTTCATCATCGCGCGAGCCCCCCCTCTGAACTCCTGCTTACTCTTGGTTCTTGAGATGGATTTTTTTAAATATTTTCTGGTGTACCAAGGTGCGGTGCTGGAAGTTAATATTTGTTCAATGCGCCACCGGGATGGACGCCGCCGTGCTCCCCTTGCTCCCAATGAGAAGATCGCATATTGTGTTCGCGTGTTTTTTCCCATGTTTTGAAGACTGAAGAGCGTAAAATTATTTAAGTAGATCATCCTTGCACCTGATACAAAGTGAATATGTGCGGTGTATTTTATTAGAGGAAGTTCACTTTTAATATCGGTAAAAGTTCATTTAGTTTTCTGCAGGAGTTACCTTGATACTTCAAAAAGGAAATTGAATTTCCTCAAAAAAAAAATTGAACTACACTCCGCAAACTACCGATGGTTTTATATAAAAAGAAAAGTTCACTCCGTCCGAAGGTTCACATGTCATGCGCGAGAAGGTTCAGTTGGTACAGAAAAAAGTTCATGTGCAATTGCGAAAAAAGTTCACCTCGTCCCAAAAAAAATTCAGGAAAAAAGTTCAATTCATGTTCCGTCTGAAGGTTCATATGTCATGCGCGAGAAGGTTCACTTGGTACAGAAAAAAAGTTCATGTGTAATTGTGAAAAATATACACTACGATTGAAAATTCACTACATATAAAAAGAAAGTTCACGGCCATATTCAAAACAGTTCACTTCTCTGTTTTTACCGGGGCAGAAATTTTACACATAAAAATCATCCCTACAAGTTTTATTTTTCCAAATCAACCACCTCCGCATGCAATTAGCAACTAGGTGAGTCCAATTTGGCCCTAGTTGCCACCACCCTCTACTTAGCCTCAAAACGATGTCAATTTCAAAATCTTTCCCGTGATAAGATGTTTTGACGTTTTTGGTAAATTAAAAATTAGTCTCAAATTGTATGGAATTTTGAAAAATGATTAAAACAAAAAAGTTGCGCCTTTTTAGTACCTTTCCAACGACATATCATTTGTTAAATTCTGATAAGCGGTTTGAAACTAATTGCCAAATTATTGTCCGCCCGAAATTAAAGTTCAGAAAACCGTATCATGTATTTTCAAATCTGCTCTTAATCCGCGACGAATATCGAAAAATGTCTAGAGATAGAAAAGTTGCACATTTTCCGTAGCTTTCCAACGGTGTATAGTTTGTGTCAATCTGACAAAAGGTTTGAAAATGGCGACCGAAATACGGTGCAAAAATGGATGTGCAATTGCACATGAACTTTTTTTTCTGTACCAAGTGAACCTTCTCGCGCATGACATGTGAACCTTCAGACGGAACATGAAGTGAACTTTTTTGAGGTGAACTTTTTTTCGCAATTGCATATGAACTTTTTTCTGTACCAAGTGAACCTTTTTTATGACCGAAGTGAACTTTTTTTTTAAACAAAGTGAAAACTTTTTGAACTGTCTCGGCAATGATATGTGAACCTTTCTCGCGCATGCATGTGAACCTTCAGCTGGAAGATGAAGTGAACTTTTTTTCAGAAAAAAGCAACAAGGAAGACACCGATGCGTAAGCTTCATTAGTGGATGAACTGAACTGCAAAAATTAGCTGTGAAATTCAAAAATTCATCTAGTGAACCTTCGTTTAAGCTATGAACTTCAAAATTTCATCTAGTGAACTTTCGTTTAAGTTATAAAACTCTCAATAAAAAATCAGTTCACATACCAGTTCAGATCCAATGTAAGAACAGAAAAAGTAAAAAACAATTCAGATCGGAATTTCTTGAGTGTTCATCAGCGGATTAAGTGAACTGTAAAAATAATAGACGTGAACTTTAAAATTTTATCAAGTGAACCTTCATTTCACTAAAGAAAAATATCTATTCATCTCACTAAAGGGGATGAGAACTAAATCTACAAGTTGTCTGAACTGCGAATTTCACTGCTATAGAATTTAAACAAGGCTACAGCCATCAAGACGTAGTACAACACGAGCAGCGGTTCTAAGAAAAATGGTTCACAACCAATCAATAAGCAGTTCATTTGGTCTAAAGTTCCCCAAAATTTGGAGCAAAACCGGAGTACGGCCGGCGCCCGCAAGCCATGGCATGCCGGCAGCGGCATCTCCCGCATGTCAGATGGTTGCCCACGGGCGCCCAGCAGCAGCTGGGGTAGAGGCCACGGTCACCGGCCGCCGTCGAGCAGATGGAACAGTCGGGCGCGCCCACGCGCTGGGAGGAAGGCAGGGGCGCGGCATGATGAGCAGCAGAGCAGGGGCGGCGGCGCGGTGGATCCCAGGGGGGCGCCGGCGTGGTGAATTCCTATGGCGGCGGGGCAGTGCTCAGGGAGGAGCAAGGGCGCCGCACCGGGGAGGATCCGCGCTGGGTTGGAGGTGGACGGGCCCCGTGGGCAGGAGGTGGCTGGGGGTGATCCGCGTCGGGCAGGAGGTGGAGGGAGCCACGCTGGCTGGAGATGGCCGGGGGCGCGCCGACGCGAGGTGGAGGGCATCGGCGACGCGGGAGGTGGAGGGAGGGTGGGCGGCGGCGGCGCGCTGCGAGGGAGGCCGGTGGCGGCGCGCCATGGAGGCGCTCGAGGTGGAGGAAGGGAGGGTGTGCGGCGGCGGCGCGCTGGGAGGGAGGCCGGCGGCGGCGCGCCATGGAGGCGCTCGAGGTGGAGGGAGGGAGGGCGGCCGGCGGTGGCGCACCGTGGAGGTGCTCGGAGTGGATGGGGTCAACGAGCGTGGTGGGGTCAACGAGCGTGGTGGGAGCGGGGTGTGGGTGAGGGGATCGGGAGGTAGGAGACGACCTCGTTTCGGTCGTGGTAGGTGGGTCAGGTCGGTTCGAGATGAGAGTTCGGGGTGGGTTAGGTGGGGATCGGGATCGGGACCTGCTAGTGTTGCTAAAACAGGAATAGTTCCTGTTTAAGCTAAATAGGAATCTCTTAAGGGGGGGTTCCTGTTTAGTCCTGCCCTATATATATATACATATATATATATATGATTTAAATGTGTTTGCATTTGATTTTTTGGTTGCATAATAATTTTAGCTTCTTGTAATATATCACATATGGAAAACAATGTTGCCGAAGTGAGTTTTTTCAAATTATGTTTATGAATATCATTTTTTTATTTTCTAAGTGCCAAAAATGAGTTTTTGTGAAGCAAGTACAAAAAATATGGTACAAAATGGTACCCATCCAATTATCACACAAAGTAGTCCACATTTGATGGATAATCCCCTAATATTAGGAATTTTTCGCTTTCTACCTAATTTCACACGTTTAAATGACTTTATGTCGATTTACCGAAAGTAATTCCAATTTGAACTACAAGTTTGTGATTGTTTGCTCTGAATTTTTTAAAAAGTCATTTTAAGATACACAAGTAGTGATTACTTCATA
The DNA here is from genome assembly GCA_012064385.1 of Puccinellia tenuiflora. Lineage (NCBI taxonomy): Eukaryota > Viridiplantae > Streptophyta > Magnoliopsida > Poales > Poaceae > Puccinellia > Puccinellia tenuiflora. The sequence continues at coordinate 666,755 of QRDG01001700.1, read as the reverse complement.
GAACCGTCGATAGTTTCGAAGAATTCGACATCTTTCAAAGAATAGCCATGTCGGCCATTTGGTCCATTTTTTCGAAAAACTCAAAGAAAATGAAGAATACCTCAAAAAATGAAATCCCTTGTCATGGAGTCCTATTATGTGTACTAGTTGATAGGATAAATGATAAACTTGATTTTCAACAAACTTTTCAAACAGATACTTCACAAAAAGGTCTATCATCTATAAACATGTATATGTTTGAAACCAAACAAACAGATATGACCATTCCCGTGGCATAGTTTGTGATAATGTGGCCATATTTGGAACAAAGGTGTATATTGGTATGAGAAACAATGTTGCCGAAGTGAGTTTTTTCAAATTATGTTTATAAATATCAATTTTCATTTTCTAAGTGCTAAAAATGACTTTTTTATGAAGCAAGTACAAATAATATGGTGCAAAATGGTACCCATACAATTATCACACAAAGTAGACCACATTTGATGGATAGTCTCCTAATATTAGGAATTTTCTTGCTTTCTACCTAATTTCGCATGTTTAAATGACTTTATGTCGATTTACCGAAAGTAATTCCAATTTGACTACAAGCACTACAAGAAATGTGCTACCTAGTGACCCTCCATATTGGTCACTGTAAGGTAGACCTGGCCATGGGCCGGGCCGGGCTTCGGGGCGGGCCTGGAAAAGCCCGTAGCAGAAAACCTAGGCCCAGGCCCACCCAGGCCCTGTCGTCGGGCCTAGAATTGAGGCCCAAGCCCAGCCCATTGGCAAAAAATAGAGGCGGGCCTAGGGCCGTGGGCCGGGCCTCTTCCTTAAATCGCACATATGTGTAGCCCAAGCCTGGCCCTACGAATCCTTTGGGCTTAAAACGCAGGCCCAGGCCCACCCGCAGGCCTCAAAACTTAGGCCCAAGCCCTGAAATTTCGGGGCGGGCCTGGGCGGGCCGGGCTTCCCGTGGCCAGGACTACTGTAAGGTCACGATTTTTCATTTGTGACCTTTTTGTGACAAAAAACAGTTGGTCAAAAGATGAGGGTCACTAATGAAACTACGTGACCTTTTTTGGGAATTGGTCATGGATGTCTATGACAAAAAAAAGGTCACAGATTTTGTGACCAAATTATTTGGTCACTGGCCATCTGAGCAGACCACGTCAGATCCAACGTGGTAGAGCTGACGTGGCAGTATAGTGACCAAACGAAATGGTCGTAGATCAGATTCAGCCCGGTCCAATTCTCTACTTTACATGGGCCAAGCCCAACAATTCAGTATTTTATTTTTATTTTCCTATAAATTCTTCTCAGTTACATGGGCCAAGCCCAACATTTCAGCCATTTAATTTATATCTGGGCTTTGGCCTTTCGTCAAATGGTTCTCAAATTTCAAATGGTTCTCAAATTCCGTTATTAAATTTTTGAGCTGGTCCCACTAGTCAGATGCGTCCCAGTAGTCACCTGGGACCCACTTGTCATGTCCATCTCATAAATTGGTCCCACACAGCAGAAAGTTGCAAATTTGTCAACTTATTTTCATAAGTGGGTCCCAATTGTCAGGTATACATTTCACTCGTTTTCAAATCACATACATAATCAATATTTCAAACAGATCAGCAACACATGAAATTCATCAAATAAAACTAAATTGGTCTATTACAATCTTTACATGGCCTTTACAACACATATGACTACTATTATACAATATACAATAAGCAACTCATTGTTAAGTAGAATCTTCAGTCTTGCTCACAGCTTCAAACTCATGCAGATTTGCTGCATCAAACTGTTTCCAAGAAGAGCTGTTATCAAGAAGTAGAAACATCCAAAATGTAGTATGTGCCAGTCATTAGTGAAGTTGAAGATTCCAGCCTCTTCAAGAAGGGAACAGAAATATCAGCAAATAGCACGAGGTTGTCATACCTCATAGCATCTGGTAGATATGAGCCCTGATGAGATTCTGGAAAAGTTTGGCAATCCTTGTCCTTCTACACATCCATGAAATTCAAGTTTCAGATAAGGCAGGGTCAACAATGACATGGAAGCATAATTGACAGCTCTAAATCTATGAGAATCATAATTAATAACTCACTCAGGTAACTGACAGCAAGCAATAGAAGGGAAACATGCTTAAAGTCGCAATAGAAGGGAAACATGTTTAAACTTGGGTATTAAAAATCAAGCTCTAGCCAACATAAGCAACATTTAAGTTCGTTTTGAGTGGACAAGAACACATAAATAATGATTAACATCTCAGAATCTCAGTGATAACTTATAAAACAACCACAAAACAAATCGAACACAAATGTTCCGAAGCTTCTACCACATTTATTTAAGTACATGAGAACAATAGTACAATTCTCTGCAAAAAAATAAGAGTACAATTCATTCTCTCTGAATAATCAGCAAAACTGAGATAAACGTTCACATTTGATTTTGCACATTATTCATATTAATGATCTTGAACTAAGGGAAGATGCGTAATAGCACATGAAGACTGCCAGGAACTAGACATCTACAATTGACTTGGTTATTCTACACCACCAAGCAAATTTATTTCATGTAATATAAGTGAGGGCCAACATGGAAGAGGGAGACAGGGGGTAATTTACCTTTCTGCCATTTACCAACTGGTGCCGAAACAATATGTCCAAGGTTATTCTCCATGTCCTTGTCAACCTTAATAGCATCCCTGCAGGAATAAATAAGACAATATACTAAACATTAGCTATCGCTGCATGCCAGTTAATAACAACATTGCTGCACCAAAGGATATGCAATACAAAAGGATACCAAACCAGGATCACATTCCACCAGCAGAATTCACTTCACACAAGCGCGATGCCCCCACCATAGAGAATCACACATTGATCAGCATCAGTATGTCACCTAGCAGTATCAAAATTTACTAACTTAGAACAATTTGAGTTAGCAAACATAAGTAGTTGGGTATCGCAGAAATTTTTTGGCATCCATCCTAAGAGAGTGGCAAAAATATTCAAGACACACCATGCTTCACAATATTTGGTATGCTATCAATCATCAAGCACTAGAAGTCTGATAATAATACGTAGTAGCCATGTCCAGATGAAAAAGGCTCAAACGGCAAAAGTCAAGTCACCCTCAGAATCACCAGGTTGGAAACCAATGTCATCCTATGAATTCCCTATGTTGCACATGCATACAAATTTCCAACAGAATTCCTCATTTACGTCAATAATACAGGTTATCTATCACTTGACAAAAAAAATGAACCCGGTAGACCCTCCTCACACAGTAAATCATCTCAGAAGATACCGCTAAACCTCATAATAGGAACGACGTAACAAGATACTTCACAACCCACCGTCTGAAGGGGACGCGGCTTGCGCGGAGTAGAGGGGACAAGGGGGCACGTACCATAGGTGATGATAGCGCTGGTAGGTGGGACCTTGAACTTCCTGGCGATGATCTTGGGCACCACGGTGAAGGGCGCCTCCTCCGGTACGCTGAACCTGTGAAGCCACAAAGTGAGGGGGGTCAGCATCATGAACAACCGCTCAGGCCGCGATCCGCGAGACGAGATCTGGTTCGAGGAGGGAGAGAGTTAGGGTAGGGGGAAGAGGGGCGGTAAGAGAGGAGAGGAATCGGTGGTGGGCACGGTGAGAGGTGGGCCCTAGCTTCATGTGTGGGCTCCGGTGACTGCTGGTTCCCCCGTGGGCGAGCTCTGAGCAGCTAGATCGGGTGAGATGGGAGAGGAATCGGTGGTGGGCGCGGTCAGAGGGGAGATGAATCGGAGGATGGGATGCGAGGGAGGGCTAGCTAGGAGCAAGGTGCAGGCCGGCGGAGGTGAGCTCGGGCGTGGTTGGAGGGGTGGAGGGAAGGAGGCGTGGGGGCGTTCGGTGTGGTTCGCCAGGGGATCGATCCGGAGACGGGGAGGGAGGTTGAAGCAGCGAGATTCGCGTGGCTGGTGCGGCCGGCTAGAGGGAGGTGTGCGGGGTCGCGGAGGTGCACTATGTTCAGACGAGAATGGGGCGGCGAGCTTCTCTCGGTCCTGTCGCTGGCCGCCGTCGTGAGATAGAATGGAGGAAAGGATTGGGATCATTTCGCTAGGGTTTCAGTGGAGGCGGAGGCGACGTGCTGGTTTTATTCCAGAAGAGCGCGCTCACGACCGTCAGATCGGCATCCGACGGCTCGCTGTGCACCATCAGCTGTCCAACGGGCCTAAGGTTCAAGCAGGGAGCTGGGCTGGGCCAGTTTCGGCCCATTTTGGCAGAATAGTTAAGACAGAAAAAACTTTTGACCTGAAATAGTCTATTCCGCACGAAGTGGGTAAAATTTCAACGACATGTGCTTCGTCGTTTGCTCATGATTATTTAAAAAAAATTAGATACACAAGTATATATTTTATCAGAGATCACAAAGTGTTTCGTAAGATTCAACCCCTGACTAAAAACGACCGTGTCATCAATTTTGATTGCATTTTGAAATCACAATAAAGTATTTAAAAAATGAAAATCCTTCGCAATGCATCATTATATGTGACCTAGTTCTGAGGAAAAATAAATAACTTGGAATACGACAAATATTTTTAAAAAGTGTTCTCATAAATGAATACCATATACGAAGATTCGTGGCTTTCACGCCAAATGACGAATGTTATGCAACTTTCACGGTATAGTTTGTTTAAATGTGCCCATATTATGCACAAGCGTGCATCTTGGAATGGAGAACAATGTTTTCAAAGAAAGTTTTCATTTTCTTTACACGAAAAAGTCATTTTTCATTTTCCTAGTTCCAAAAATTGTATTTTTTGAAGAACCTACCAAAAATATGGTGCAAAATTAGCCCCCTCCAATTTTAAAAAAATATTACATGTGACCTAGTTTTGAGAAAAAATAATAAACTTAGAATACGGCAAATATCTTGAAAAAGTGTCCTCGGAAATGAGCTAACATGAACGAAGATTCATGACTTTCAGGCCAAATGGCGAATGTTATGTGGACATTCATAGAATAGTTTGTTAAAATGTTCCCATATTTCACACAAGCGTGCATTTTGTAATGGTAAACGATGTTGCCGAAGAAAGTTTTAATTTTCGTTACATAAAAAATCGTTTTTCATTTTTTGAGTGTAAAAAATGGGTTGTTTTGTGAAGAACCTACCAAAAATATGTTGCAAATTTGAACCTAACCAATTAATGAAAATACTAGGCCATATTTGACGTATAAATAAGTAAGTGTTTTTGTGTTAAAAGGTTTCTACCGACCTCTCGTAAAAAATACAAATTTATACCGATTCGACAGGAAGCAGATCAAATTTGAACTACATGTGCTTCATAGTTTGCTCATGATTTTTTGAAAAAATATTTTTTTGGTACACAAGTATCTATTTTATCAGAGATAGACCATGAGTTTCGTAAGATTCAATCCCTGACTAAGAACGGTCGTGTCTTCAATTTTGATCGCATTTTGAAATCGGCATAAAGAATTCAAAAAAATCAAAAAATAGAAATCCTTCGCAATAAGTCATTACATGTGACCTAGTTTTGAGAAAAAATAATAAACTTAGAATACGGCAAATATCTTGAAAAAGTGTCCTCGGAAATGAGCTAACATGAACGAAGATTCATGGCTTTCAGGCCAAATGGCGAATGTTATGTGGACATTCATGGAATAGTTTGTTAAAATGTTCCCATATTTCACACAAGCATGAATCTTGTAATGGCGAACGATGTTGCCGAAGAAAATTTTCATTTTCGTTACTTAAAAAAATCGTTTTTCATTTTTCGAGTGTAAAAAATGGGTTGTTTTGTGAAGCACCTACCAAAAATATGTTGCAAATTTGAACCTAACTAATTTATGAAAATACTAGACCATATTTGACGTATAAATAACTAAGTGTTTATGTGTTAAAAGGTTTCTATCCACCTCTCATAAAAAGACAAATTTGTGCAGATTCGATAGGAAGCGGATCAAATTTGAACTACATGTGCTTCATAGTTTGCTCATGATTTTTTGAAAAAATCCTTTTTAGGTACAAAAGTATCTATTTTATCAGAGATACACCAAGAGTTTCGTAAGGTTCAATCCCCGACTAAGAACGGTCGTGTCTTCAATTTTGATCGCATTTTGAAATCGGCATAAAGACTTCAAAAATTTTTAGAAAAATGGAAATCCTTCGCAATAAGTCATTATATATGACCTAGTTTTGAGGAAAATAATAAACTTGGAATACGGCAAATATCTTGAAAAAGTGTCCTCGGAAATGAGCTAACATGAACGAAGATTCATGGCTTTCAGGCCAAATGGCGAATGGTATGTGGACATTCATGGAATAGTTTGGTCAAATGTGCCCATATTTCACACAAGCGTGCATATTGTAATGGTGAACGATGTTGCCGAAGAAAGTTTTCATTTTCGTTACATAAAAAAATCGTTTTTCATTTTTCGAGTGTAAATATGGGTTGTTTTGTGAAGCACCTACCAAAAATATGCTGCAAATTTGAACCAAACCAATTTATAAAAATACTAGAACATATTTGAGGTATAAATAACTAAATTTTGTGTGTTAAAAGGTTTCTATCCACCTCTCGTAAAAAATACAAATGTTTGCTTATTCGGTAGGAAGCTGGTCAAGTTTGAACTACATGTGCTTCATAGTTTGCTCGTGATTTTCTGAAAAAATTATTTTTAGGTTCACAAGTATCTATTTTATTAGAGATACACCAATAGTTTCGCAAGATTCAACCCTTAGCTACAAACGGTCATAACCGCCACTTTGACCGTATTTTGAAATCCGAATAAAAAATCAAAAAAGAAATAAAAAAGGGAAAATTGTATTTTTCATTTTCTAAGTGAAAAATCATATCGAAAGATTCATTTAGGAGTTTATGATTTTTTTCTATTATTATGATTTTCTATTGTTTAACTCGTTTTTTGATTTTTCTATAATGAGAAACATTTTTTTTAAAGAGATACAATGAAAAACTAGTTACCTTCCTATTTTCGCTATGGGCCAAATACACTTTTTTGAGGGTTCATGGGCCGAATACATGTGATGTAGAATATGAGGGCATTCCGCCTTTATTTCTGCATGGGCCATAACCCACTCAGCACAAGATAAAAAAAAGTGGGGGCCTCATCCCACCAAGGCCCAAGCCCAGTCGGTGACATACATTAAGTATAGCCGATGTGCCTTTGTAGCACGAAGCATGAGGTGTCCTGGTGGATAGGTTCTCCCATGTGTAGGGAGAGGTCGCGGGTTCGACCCTGCGAGCTCATTTTGCTGTTTATTCCAGAATTTTAGTTAATATGGTCTACATGTCAGCTGGGGTGGGGCGGGACCCACATGTCAGGATGATGGGGGCGGGACCCACATGTCAGGTTGGAATATGTCAGGGGTGTGGGCGGGACCCACATGTCAGAAGGGTGGGGCAGTACGGCGGGACCCATATGACAGGTTGGTAGGCGGGTCCCACGTGTCAGTTGGGGCGGGACGGCCCCACATGTCAGCTTGGTGGGCTATACGACGGGACCCACATGTTAGGTTGGTGGGTGGGACCCATATGTCTGGTTAGTCATCAAATCAATGTGTGTGCTTCTCTTGACAATGGGTCCTACATGTCAGAGTGACACTTAAGCGAAAATGACACCTAAACACTAGTACGTAGTCGAGACTATAGAGTTGGATGTCCAGTCAGAGCGATACATAATCGAAAATGCAACCTAAGCACTGACAAGTAGGCGAGATTGCTGCGTTGACTGTCCACAAATGCGAATGACCATTTAAATTGGTCGTAATTGACTAGAAAAAAGGTCATAGGCTAGTTGCTCTCTTCTATGACCAATTCATGCAAAGAGACTATGAACTTTCTGTCAATTTTGGTCATTATGTTTTTGGATTTGGACCCTCCAAAACAGCTTATGACCAAGTGGTTGAAATTGGTCATAGATCTATGACCAATATTTTCAAGGTCACCATAAAAAGGTCATAGGATAGCATATTTCTTGTAGTGAAGTGTGTGATAGTTTGCTCTGGAATTTTAAAAAAATCATTTTAAGGTACAAAAGTAGTGATTATTTCATAGAACCGTCGATAGTTTCGAAGAATTTGACCTCTTTCAACAAATAGCCATGCTGGCCATTTGGTCCATTTTTTCGAAAAACTCAAAGAAAATGAAGAAAACCTCAAAAAATGAAATCCCTTGGCATGGAGTCCTATTATGTGTACTAGTTGGTAGGATAAATGATAAAATTGATTTTCAACAAACTTTTCAAACAGATACTTCACAAAAAGGTCTATCATCTATAAACATGTATATGTTTCAAACCAAACGACCAAGATATGACCATTCCCGTGGTATAGTTTGTGATAATGTAGCCATATTTGGAACATAGGTGTATCCTGGTATGAGAAACAATGTTGCCGAAGTGAGTTTTTCCAAATTATGTTTATAAAATCATTTTTTATTTTCTAAGTGCCAAAAATGACTTTTTTGTGAAGCAAGTACAAATAATATGGTGCAAAATGCTACCCATCCAATTATCACACAAAGTAGACCACATTTGATGGATAATATCCTAATGTTAGGAATTTTCTTGCTTTCTACCTAATTTCACATGTTTAAATGACTTTATGTCGATTTACCGAAAGTAATTCCAATTTGAACTACAAGTGTGTGATAATTTGCTCTAATTTTTTACAAAAATCATTTTAAGTTACACAAGTAGTGATTATTTCATAGAACAGTCGATAGTTTTGAAGAATTCGACCTCTTTCAAGGAATAGCCATGCCGGCCTCTTTCATAGAACAGTCGATAGTTTCGAAGAATTCGACCTCTTTCAAGGAATAGCCATGCCTTACTGTAGGGCGCTACCCAAAAAGGTTAGATTGTGAAATAGTTTCAGACCAAGTTTATTTTGTGAATTTCTTTCCCTTTTTTGGTTATTTTTATCCATTTTTCCGTCAAATCTTAGCACACGGCAAAGATTGTCGTCTTCTAATTGGCTGAGGCAGTTTCACGTGGATCACCATACTGGAACGTTGGATCAAGCAAGATCCAACGGCTGAATCTTGTCCGCCTTATCCTCTCTGCTATTTTCCTGTACCTTCCCGTGGCCACACATGCCTTATCCATTCCCCTCTCCTTGCCCCCGTCTCTTCCGCATATCCAATCCTTCGCCCGCTGCATGGCCCTCGCCGGCATCCACCCCCACCACCGCCTTCGCCCGACGCATGGCCCTCGCCGGCTTCCACCCCCACCACCGGTTGGTACGCCACTCCCACCGCCTCTAATCGCTACAAGTGCCCCGTTCTTTAGTGCTTCCTTGGCTCCTTACTTACCTCAAACCCCTGTTTTCCTGCAGCAGTTTGGGCCTCCATTGCGCTGTGCGTGCTCGCGGCAACTTAGAAGAAGGCGGTGGCAGGCGGGTCTGGGAGGAAGTCCGAGGAAGATGAATCCATCGCCCAGTGTACGTGGACGGGCTCCTGTGGTCGTGGTCGAACGGGACGGTGGCCGACGTGGAGATGGTGGAGGCGAGCGAGCTCCGGCGGCGGAGCAAGCATGACGACCGTGCACGACGCGACGGAGAGGGCTCTGTCCCCGCGGAGGAGTCGCGCCTCCTCAGCTTCTTCTTCGTCAAGCTCTGGACGGGCGCCCTCGACAAGGTGGGCTTCCTCAGGCAGCCCTTCAAAAGCACGCCGCCGTCCTCGCGTTCTCGACCGTGAGCCAGAAGCAGCGCAACCGTCTTTGTCACTGTCCTCACCGCGTCGGACACCGGGGTGAGCCAGGAGAACACCACTGTCCTCGTCGCGCCGACGACAGCGAGCCAGGAGCAACGCCGCCATCTTCGTTGACCAGCTTGACCACGTCGCCGTCCTCGTCATGTTCTTCGGCGACGTGGATTCCTCTCCAGCGACAACGTGGACATGACCCGGAGACGCCACCGCTGTCCTCGTGGACCGCTGTCATGGATGCAGCTCGCCGTCGACCTCGCGGCGAGGACGCCGCCGGGCAGGATTTTTTTGAGGACGCCGGCCACCAACGCCGAGGGTAACCTTCACACCATCTCTCAAGCGTGCTCCACCAACCTACGCCGAGGATATCCCCCTCGGCACAGCTCCACCAACGTCGAGGGTTACCCCCTCGGCGTAGCTCCTTCACCCCAGCCCTCCAGCATGCTCCACATGGCCACCTACGCTGAGGGTATCCGCCTCGGCACTGCTCCTGGGCGCCGTCTTCTTCGTCCCGTTAAGTTTCTGTGGCGACGGTTAAAGTGTGCCGAGGGGCAAAGTAAACCGTCGGCACAAGTCTCTATGCTGACGGCCGAAGCAGCGCCGACAGTATCGAGCTGCGCCGAGGACCACCTAAGCCGAGGGTTGAATGCCGAGGGTCACTGATACGTCGCAAACATATCTACTTTTCTAAAGACTTTGCTATTGTTTTGCCTCTGATTATTAATGAATTTGTTTGGAACTAACCCGAACTGACGCTGTTTTCAGCAGAATTGCATTTGGTGTCTTTCTTTTGTGCAGGGTTCAGAAGTTCGCGGAAAATTCCAGAAAAATTATAAAAAGTATTTTTGAGGGAAAAGAGTCACGGAGCCAGAAGACCGCGAGGGGGGGCCACCCCAGGAGCAGGGGCGGGTCCCACCCGCCGGTGGGGGCCAGGCCGCGGTAGGAGGCCGCCCCTGCCCCTGGGACCTCCTCTGGAGACCCCCTTCGCTTATAAGCGCTGTTTCGACCTAAAAAAGCAAGCCCCCCGAACGCTTTTTCCAAAAACCTTACGGAGCTCCGCCGTCATCACGAACCCTAAATTCGGGGTCCATGATCGCTGTTCCGGCACCCTGCCGGAGTGGAGATCGCCGCCATCATCACCGCCAACACCTCTCCATCAACCAACCATGTCATCCCCCACCATGTGTGAGTAGTTCCTTGCTGTAGGCAAGGGGATGGAAGGGATTGAATAAGATTGCTTATGTAATTCGATGCCAAATTGTTAGGGCACAATGCCTAGTATCCTCTATTTGTGTTAATCGTCGTTGGTACAACTAGTTATGCTTAATGCTTGTCACTTTGGGCCCGGGTGCCATGTTTTCTGATCTGAACACTTATGTTTGCATGAGTATAATTGTTGTTTGGATCCTATCTACTAGTTGTATGCACTTGTTGTCAACCGGAACCGGAGACCCCGAGTGACAGAAACGGGGACATCGATGGGAATGGTTGGCAACTCGAGGATTACATGTATTCATTGAGTGTTAATGCTTTGATCCAGTGTTCTATTAAAAGGAACACCTTAATTGCCATTTGTTCCTTAATTGGTCCGGCTGAAACCGGATGGCAGGACAAAAGATGCCGTGCAAGTTCTTATTGCAAGCACATACGGCTAAATTAGGAATACATGCCTATGATTGTTTGACACTTGGATGCTATTTATATGTTTATTTGCTTCGTGCTTGGTTATGTTCATTTCATGAGCTATCTTATTCATGCAACGCCCATCTATCTGTCCCTATGCCTACGGTGTTTTAATCCCGCTATTTACAATCATTACTTTTACCGTTATCATTGCTGTCTTTATTTTACTACTGCTGTTACTAGTCTACTGCTGCCATCAAATCACTGTTACTACAGATAAATTGCTTCGAGAGAAATCCTTTTCAGGTGTGGTTGAATTGACAACTCAACTGCTAAGGCTTATAAATATTCTTTGGCTCCCCTTGTGTCGAATCAATAAATTAGGTTCAAACTACCCGCGAAGACTGTTGCGATCCCCTACACTTGTGGGTCATCAAGACTATTTTCTGGCGCCATTGCCGGGGAGCATAGCTCTATTTATAAGTTCACCTGGGAGTTTTTCTGTCTGCTGTAATTTACTCTTTATCATGAAGGGTAAGCGAGATCCTAAGTTTCCAATACTACCTTCCACCACAAGGAAAGGTACTGCTATGAACTCTAAAGCTACTCTTGATTCACCTACTGTTTTAAGTCAACTTGTTACACCACCTGTGAACACTCGTCCTATTGATGATGCTTTACTTTCTGAGTCCGATACTGCTTCTGATAAATTTGATGATGCTTCTGCTGTGCTTGATGATGCTGGTTCTTTAGGCCCCTTTTTTGAATCTCTTGTTGCTAGGTCTAAAGAAATTACAATGCCCAATGAAAATCTTACTACACTTGTTAGCTCTCCTAATCCATATAATTATGAGAGTAGGTATCCTGATGATTCCTACATTGATCTTAATGATGAGTTTATTAGACAATATATGGACTGTTCTACTTCTAAAGATCCTGATGCTTTGAGAAAATTGCTTGAAAAGCATGCTGTTAAGAATTATTTTACACCTGATCCTGAGTTTGCTACCTCTCCCATATGCATTAAAGATGATGATTTTAATTTCTCTGTTGATCTTTTACTCATATCTAATGTTGAATCTGATCCTTTTTGTGGAACTAAGGATGACAGTGCTGTAGAACACATGAACAAATTAGCTTCGCTTAGCCTTCTATTTTTTGATGATAAAAAGATACAGCGTTACTATTTAGTAAAGTTGTTTCCTTTCTCATTAAAAGATGATACCAAAGTGTGGTATAATGCTTTACCTTATGGATCCATAAAAAGTCCTCATGAATTGCTTGATGTTTTTCTTGCAAAATATTTTCCCGCTCACATGCAGCATGAGGCTTTGCAGAGAATTTTCAATTTCAGACAATTGGAGGATGAGCATCTCCCTAAAGCTTGGGGGAGATTCGAATCACTACTCAGGGCTCGGCCAGGGGATGATATTCCAAAGAATGAACTGCTTGATATATTTTATAATGGACTAACTCTTAAATCTAGGACATACCTAGATAGCTGTGCTGGTTGTGTTTTCAGGAAAAGGACTGTAGATGAAGATGAAGAACTAATGACTAAGATTGCTAAAAATCATGATGAATGGAGCATTCCTGAACCTCCTCCATTACCAACTCCGAAGAAAAGGGGAGTGCTCTTCCTAAACCCAGAAGATATGCAAGAAGCCAAAAGATCTATTAAGGAAAAAGGTATTAGAGCTGAAGATGTGAAGAATTTACCTCCCATTGAAACTTTATGTGAGCCTACCACTCACCCACCTATGGTAGAGGTACACACTCTTCATAATTTTACTGTTAATGATATTCCTTATAGTAAGCCTCCCAGTCAGTGTTTGGATGAATTTGATAACTTTATTATTAAACAAACTCATTTTAATATGCAAATTCAAGAACAATTAAATGATAACACCCTGGTTATTAAAAATTTGCATTCTGTCTTGGAGAAAACTGCTAATGATGTCGGAGGTCTTGTTAAGCATTTTCATATGGTCCAAACTCAACTTGAACAAATTACTAAAGTGCAAAAAGACTTGCTTGTTGGATTTCCTACACAAAGTAATAAACAAACTTGTGGTGTTTTAACTAGAGGAGGTATCTCTACTCAAGATCCTCTTTATCCTGAGGGACATCCTAAAAGAATTGAACAAGAATCTCAATTGGTTGAAAATAATATTACTAGTTCCCCTAAAAAGAAAAAGAAAAGGAAGAAACATAAAGAATTAGGAGAAGCTAGTAATATGGAACTTGATAAAGAACCTACAAGTAATAATCCTAATTCTGTCTCTATTTCGGATGCTGAAACTGAAAGTGGTAATGCGCATGATAATGATACTAATGAACCTGAAGAACAGGAGGAGGAGACTGCACCTCCTGTTGCTAAAAAACATGGTAAAGAGAGAGAGCCATGGGTGCAAAAACCCATGCCTTTTCCATCTAAATCTCAGAAGGCTAAGGAAGAAGAACACTATAACAAATTTTGTGAATGGATGAAGCCCCTCTTTTTGCAAATTCCTTTGACAGATGCTATTAAGTTGCCTCCCTATTCAAAATATATGAAAGACATTGTCACTAATAAAAGAAAAATCCCTAATGAATAAATCTCCACTATGCTTGCTAATTACTCTTTCCATGGCAAGATTCCTAAAAAGCTTGGTGATCCAGGTATACCTACTATTCCTTGCTCCATTAAAAATAATTATGTCAGAACTGCCTTATGTGATCTTGGTGCAGGAGTTAGTGTTATGCCATTTTCTCTTTATAAGAGACTTTTATTAGATAAGCTTATTCCTACTGATATTTCCCTTGCTGTACCCATTGGAATTTGTGAGGATGTTCCTGTTAAAGTTGCTAATTGTTTAATCCTAACTGACTTCGTGGTATTGGAAATGCCTGAAGATGATAATATGTCTATTATTCTTGGGAGACCTTTTCTTAATACTGCAGGGGCTGTTATTGATTGCAATAAAGGAAAAGTTACTTTTAACGTTGATGATAAAGAACACACGGTGTACTTTCCAAAGAAGATTAATACCAAAATTGGTTTGAACTCCATTGAGAATATTGAATCCATCAAGATTGGAACTATTGATTGTCCTATTCATACACATTCAAGAAAGTATGAAACTCTCATGATTGGGACAATTCCTATTCAATATGAGGTAACTTGATTGTTTGTTGAATATTGAATAATTTATGTCAAATAAAATTGGTGTGGTAGCAAGACTTGATCAACCTTGCTAACAAACCAACTTTAGCAACATAAAGGTATCAAGATTCATTAAATTGTCTTCTTTTGCTCATATTTAGTTTTTCTGTAATTTTTATTTCTTGATTAGTTTGTCCCTTTTAAATGTCAAATTCCTGTTTTATTGGCTTAACTTTATTCTCTTATAAGTTCTTCGGGAAAAGTTGTCGAAAAATTCCAGAAAAATTACATGAATTTTATTATTTTTAAAGAGACACAGGAGTGACTGGGGCTGACCTGGGGGATGCCCCAGGGGCACACGCGGGTCCCACCCGCGGGTGGCACCCAGGCCGCGGCCAAGGGCCGCCTGTGCCCTCTAGTGGGGCCCACCAGGTGAGTCTCCTCCCACTCTCTCTCTTTCACTCGAAAAAAATCATCCCCCATTGTTCAAACCCGAGCTCTTGCTCTTTGGTGCTGGAATTTTCGATCTCTTTGTTCAGCCCATTATTCTTGCTGAAATTTGGAGCAAATCCTCTCCGGTATGTGACTCCTTCACCCCTCCAATTAGAATCTTGAATAGTTTTGTATAAGTTGAGTATTTTGCTGTTGTTTACGACTTTGAATATGAACTTGCATGCTTGATTTTGTAGCTTGTTAGATGGATTCGATGCATGTACTAGTTGATATTGAGTTATAGGAATAGTCTAATGCACTTCCTACATTTTATTTTCAAGTTTTATGAGGTTTGTTGAAAAATTTCAGAAAAGGAAGAACATGCCTAAGTTCAATTTAGGAGGGATTTTTAAGAAGAAGGAGCCCTCTTCTCGTCGAGAAACGAGAGGGTCAAGCTCTAATGCACCAATGAGGCCTTCATATAATGAAGATTTGGAGCCACTTGGTGTTATTGTGCTTGCTCGAGAGACGGATGTGCGTTCATCGGTATACCCATGTTATGAATTTTTACAAGCTGCAGGTATACACAATGAATTTACTAGTCTTGTCACTAATGCATCGTTGAAAAACGTTGTATTAGTGGAGAGGCCCCAATATCTTAAGCTCACTAACATCTTTGTGTAAAGCTTTAATTTCAATGATGATCCATATCACCCTAGTGTGGAGTTCATGCTATATGAGCGACCGTGTAGAATGCCTCTGTCTGAGTTTTGCAGCGCTTTAGGAGTGAGGAACTCGGGGCTCACAAGCAAGATGAACACGCAGCCCCAGTACCTCAAGGAGCTCTATGCCGGAATCTGTCATGATGATTGGAGAGACTCTACGCGTGCAAAATTTGGGAGCATTCAGTTTCTAGCTGTGAGGTATTTGGGCTATGTCATTGCTCGTTGTATCCTTCCTCGGGATAACACGAGCAACATGACTAGCCTTGATCTTGCTATTCTTGCTGCCGCATTAACTGTGATGAAACTTATAACATTGGCGCTCCTATTGCTCGTCGTCTTAGCACTAATAAGGTTAGAGGGCCTATTTATGGAGGCATTATTGCTTCGATTATGCTTGCTACTGCCATGCTTCCTCGTAGAGAAGATGATTTGGAGTTGGATTTCATTAGGCTTAATCTTGCTGCAATGAAAAATCACCACTATGTCACTTATGATTCCACTTTGGAGAACTTGCAGTATAGAACTATAGATTGTTATTTGGTTTTGATTTGGATAACCCTCGCTTTGTGAGACTGCCTGCTCCTGTTTTGTTTAACTCTGCTGCTAGGGACGGATACTCGTTTCCTGAGGAGGTGCTGGATGAGTACCTCGCATCACTAGCCCCTGAGGAAGACCCAGAGGAGGAGCCACAGGACTCGCAGTGGCAGCCACAGACGGGCGCCAACTGGGGCGTGCCGCCGCCGTGGTAGATGGACCCCACTTAGGCCAAAAGCCTAAGCTTGGGGGATTACGTATTTCTCACCGACATTTTTTTATTTCGTTCACTCAACTATCATATGACGGTGTCTTTGTTATTCCTTTGTATATTCATTAGTTTTCTTTTTTTTCTTTCTTTTCGCTCTTTTCAATTTGCTCAGTCGCCTTAGTTGTTCTTTTTGTTTATTAATCAAAAACCCAAAAAGATCTCCTCTTTGTTTGCCTCTTCTTTCTCATAATCGAAAAAAGACCAAAAATATTTTCTTTTGTTTCTTGTTCGTTTATTTTCTACTTCGTTTTTAGCCGCTTCTTCCCAAATTGAAAACAGCAAAAAGATTTCTCTTTAGTTTTGCGTTGTTCCTTTCACTATTCGAAAAACACAAAAATATTTTCTCTTCTTCGTTTTGTAGTCGTTTCAGAGTTCAACCCGTGTTTGTGACGACACTTGCACATCTTTATTATTTCTATATCCTCTGGTTGTGCAAGCGTCTATGCAATAATGATGATATTTGGCGATGCGGATGTGATGAGGAAATTCGGTATGAACTCTATTTGTTTTCATTTTTGTACAGATGCTTATCCTCATGCTCATGTTTCAGTTTGCTATGGTAGAATGTTACGTAGATGATATTACTTAGCTTTTATGGATTCCTATGCTTAGTCTCAACTTGTTAAGAGTGGATAATTTGTCATGTAGACGTGAGCATGTTTTGCATTATTTATAATATGGTATGGTGAAGTGAGATCCTCCTCCAAAAGATTTATTTGAATTGACTTGGCACATGTTCACACATGTAAAAGACTAAATATAAAGTCTGTTAAGCCTTGATGATTTATTGTGCTTAGAATTGTAGTGTCACTCTTATGCTTTATTCATTGATTGATTTTTGTCGCAAAGCATGATTATGACAGTAGTGCTCTTGATCGGTCGCTCCCGAGTCTTTTGCTAGCCTTCATTTGTACTGGGTGTAATTGTCCATCCGTGCATCCATTTTCCTTAAGCCACAGTATTCCATTTGATTCCACCATATCTGCCTATGCATGGTATTTCCTACCATTCCAAGTAAATTTGTCATGTGCTACCTTTAAAAATAAAAAATTTCAAAATACTTCTTCTTTGTGCCTCTATTTTTAAGCTCATGAGGGAGCAGTAGAGAGCTAGATATAACTTATGAAAAGTGAGGTCATTTCCCCCCTTTCACTCGGTGTTGATGGATTACGTCTTCACTTGAATCAACCCGAGAGCAGCTTAAGAAAAAAATATAAATATAACTCACCAATTCTCCTCCGCGCAATGCAAATCTGAGAAATCAGCCCAAACATTGGACAGTGGTGAAACCAAGGAGAAAGAGGAGCGTACTCGCTCTTCTAAGAACCAGCTTCTCTCACAAGTCTAAAAACCTTGCTTGTCATGAGGGACTAGATAGTTTCTCTGTTGTGAAATCGTTGACGAAAGCATACATCTCTCAAAACTGTTTTACTTCTGCTTATAAAAATAAAAAGCTCTGGCACATGATTAATCCCTGCTTCCCTCTGCGAAGGGCCTGTCTTTTATATTTATGTTGAGTCGTTATCCTTCTTTGAGCACCATCTTGTAGAGCATTGCTGTCATTCTGAGTATAACGTGCTTTGTCCCAAAGTCTTAATGATTGGAGCATGTTTGAGACGCTTCTCAATTCTGAAAACTTTATATCTAGTCACCGTTTAATGTCTCAAGAGGTGCCCAGCATTTATGTTTTGCCCTACAAAAGGGGCAAGCGAGAGATCACTTTACCATGCCTAGTTATATGCATTGCATTGGTGCTATTTGTTTGCATGTTTAAATTATTACTTGTTAGCATATTGTGGGTTTTGCATAAGTCTCCATGATTGCTTTAGTTATATTGTTTTTGTAACTTCTCTCTTGTGCTTATTAAAATACTGATCATGGTTTAAACTTCTATGCTCTAAATGAAGCAAATGTGTTTGTCAAAGTTTCTTTTATCGCCTCCAGTTTGTCAACTGAATTGCTTGAGGACAAGCAATAAGCTAAGCTTGGGGGAGCTGATACGTCGCAAACGTATCTACTTTTCCAAACACTTGCTATTGTTTGCCTCTGATTATTAATGAATTGTTTGAACTAACCCGAACTGACGCTGTTTTCAGCAGAATTGCATTTGGTGTCTTTCATTTGTGCAGGGTTCAGAAGTTTGCGGAAAATTCCAGAAAAATTATAAAAAGTATTTTTGAGGGAAAAGAGCCACGGAGCCAGAAGACCGCGAGGGGGGGGGGGGGGGCACCCCAGGAGCAGGGGCGGGTCCCACCCGCGGGTGGGGCCAGGCCACGGCAGGAGGCCGCCCCTGCCCCTGGGACCTCCTCTGGCGACCCCCCTTCGCTTATAAGCGCCGTTTCGACCTAAAAACGCAAGCCCCCGAACGCTTTTTCCAAAAACCTTACGGAGCTCCGCCGCCATCACGAACCCTAAATTCGGGGTCCAGGATCGCTGTTCCGGCACCCTGCCGGAGTGGAGATCGCCGCCATCGTCACCGCCAACGCCTCTCCATCAACCAACCATGTCATCCCCCACCATGTGTGAGTAGTTCCTTGCTGTAGGCAAGGGGATGGAAGGGATTGAATAAGATTGCTCATGTAATTCGATGCCAAATTGTTAGGGCACGATGCCTAGTATCCTCTATTTGTGTTAATTGTCGTTGGTACAACTAGTTATGCTTAATGCTTGTCACTTTGGGCCCGGGTGCCATGTTTTCTGATCTGAACACTTATGTTTGCATGAGTATAATTGTTGTTTGGATCCTATCTACTAGTTGTATGCACTTGTTGTCAACCGGAACCGGAGACCCCGAGTGACAGAAACGGGGACATCGATGGGAATGGTTGGCAACTCGAGGGTTACATGTATTCATTGAGTGTTAATGCTTTGATCCGGTGTTCTATTAAAAGGAACACCTTAATTGCCATTTGTTCCTTAATTGGTCCGGCTGAAACCGGATGGCAGGACAAAAGATGCCGTGCAAGTTCTTATTGCAAGCACGTACGGCTAAATTTAGGAATACATGCCTATGATTGTTTGACACTTGGATGCTATTTATATGTTTATTTGCTTCGTGCTTAGTTATGTTCATTTCATGAGCTATCTTATTCATGCAACGCCCGTCTATCTGTCCCTATGCCTACGGTGTTTTAATCCCGCTGTTTACAATCATTACTTTTACCGTTATCATTGCTGTCTTTATTTTACTACTGCTATTACTACTCTACTGCTGCCATCAAATCACTGTTACTACAGATAAATTGCTTCGAGAGAAATCCTTTTCAGGTGTGGTTGAATTGACAACTCAACTGCTAAGGCTTATAAATATTCTTTGGCTCCCCTTGTGTCGAATCAATAAATTAGGGTCAAACTACCCGCGAAGACTGTTGCGATCCCCTACACTTGTGGGTCATCAGTCACCTTCTGCATTGACCTAAGCCGAGGGTAAACGGACCCTCGGCGTTGAACTTCCTTCCTGTAGTGACATGAGATTAAACAGAGCTCATGCCGTTCTTATTTGTAAAATTTTCTTTGATTACCCTATTCTTCTAATTGAAAGGTGGAGCTCCTGCCCGTTTACCCGAAAAAAATTAAATGGGGGAGGGTGCCGGTGAGCGGAGGATCGGTAGCTCCGAAATCATCAAGTCCACCATGGCATGATCTTTAGGCTTGGACATGGGCTTCCATTGTTGCAGCAATAAGCTAATTTTGAAGAAACATTCAGCAAGCTGAGAAGGAAATATAGCCTCACTTGAAAATTTATTATGAATATTTCATAATAAAGCCACGTATTAGCTGCCGGTAGCGACTTGATAATGAATAAAAAATGACGGAAGAAGTACACATAACCCCCACAAGTTTCTGAAAATGGACAGAGAACCCCCTCAAGTTTAAAACGGCTCACATAATCCACTGAAGTTTGCAAAACCGGACAAAACACCACATGAGCCAGTTTTTAAGCTGTATTCGTAGGTGGTATTGCGTACGTGTCATATGCAGGCTTTTGTGGCTGTGCGGGTGGCCCCATGAGCAAAGGATCTGCATTGCTAACCCGTCGCAGTGCGCCACTACTGATATTGACCTCGGGTCGAACATGAGAGAGAGACCGGTGACGCATACGACATAACAAAAAGAAAGAATAGAACATAGTAATTCATTACGCTGACACATGTGTCCATATCAGTAAAACTGCTCTCAAAACCACCTTACACGTCTCTTGGGAGTGATTTGTCCGATTTTACAAAGTTTAGGGGGTATGTGAGCCGATTTAGACTTGAGGGGGCTCTCTGTCCTTTTTCTAAAACTTGGGGGGGGGGGGGGGGGGGGGGGGGGTATGTATACTTCTTTCAAAAATGACCAAAAGGTTTGATGTTTCAATGACCCCAAAACTATACCGCACCGAAGCCATAACACAAGAGAAAAAAAAATGATTTGTGTCCTCTGCCATACCGCACATAGTCCATCCGAGGGACCGTGGCGAATCAAGAGTTGGTCCCCAGAACGGAGATGTTCTCATGCCAATTGCCAGATGAAAATACTCCATACGATCCATAAAAAGTGTTACTCATTTTATACTAAGTTAGTACAAACTTTATACTAAGTGGACGACACTTTTTATGGATCGGAGGGAATATTTGTTTTAAGAGGCTAGAAGAACTTCGGGATATAATGCTCATTACCTGAAGAATTTTACGGTAAAGCCAGCGAACTTGTGCGGCACGTCTTGGTTGCTTGGTAAACTGTCCCTCCAGCAGTGGAAACACTGGTCACGAATACTACGTTTCTCGTCAAGTTCCAGCTTTTGTTTGGAACGGACGAACGGTGCATCTACCCTGTGAAACAGGGAAGTTTCCTATGAAAACACCATTGTTGGCTGCTTGTTGCGCCAGCTATATCCAAAAAACGGCGACTGACCTAAAATTGGCTGTAACTAAGAAAACGCAAATGTATGCCTAACGCCGATAGGGATTGAGCACACTTAAGACTTCCTTCGTCGTCTTTTAGTCGCAGTTTAGTCGCAGCAGAGACGAGAAACCCATGGATGGGCTGCAACATGTCCACCTGGGCAGCTAGGCGACGCAATTCCGCTAAAACAGTGAAAGCAACCAGTCTACGGCGACCGTCGCCGGGCGACGCAATTGTATATGCGACGTCGTCTATGGGCGTGTCTGGCGACGGGTTAGCAATATGTATGGCCCTGCGAGGCGTGTGTGGGCTAGATCAAGACGTTGTATATTTCGTTTCCTTGCCTGCATTGTATCCGGATAGTTTATTATCTGGCGTTTGGTTGGTAGTATTAGAGGCTAAATTGGCTGTGAATATGTAAACTTCTGATGTTTGGTTAGTCATTACCATGTGTTTTAGGCCTACAACAAACTGCCTGTTTTCTGTAGTGACTGTCCATTGTTGTAGTCTGCACTCTCATTAGTGGTGATCTGCTCCCAAACTACATTATCAAGTCATAACTACTAAACAAATGGAGTTCTAGTCATAACTGACTGTGAATATCAACGTTGTTTTAGTCCTAACTACTAAACAAATGGAGTTCGTCATGATAGTTGTACCTACTAAACGAACGACAGTTCATCACGATAGTTCTAACTAATAACAATTTATTAATTTAGGATCAATACACGTACATTAGTACATTACGCGTACATGTACGCATCAGTACATGTACAAAATCCGTAGATTGTGGAAGACCCGTCCTTGTAACTCACATTCATGATGGCTCCCATCCTCGTCGGTGGCGAGCAGTGCCACACTCTTACCTCTCCATGTTGGTGCCCCCGTCCTTGTCGCCCCGTCAAGTTCTCGTGGTGGCCGTTTAGTCCCTCGTTGGATGCAGCGTCAAGGCACCCACTTAGAACGAACCCTTCTATAGCAGGTGTACCCGATGCCGCGACGGCCGGCGACCGGATTGAACATGAGGCACATATAGGAGACCCGGCAAGGCCGCGGGGGTGTTGAGACACGCAAAGAACTGGCGAAATCTAGGGACAATCCTGCGAGCATGTGGGACGACCAACACGGCCAGGCTCCCGACTTTTTTTTTGAGAGAATGCCAAAATGGCAAACCATATTTTTATAGAAAGGGGAAAACATGTACAAGATACAGGACAGCAGACCTGCAACACACCACAACTCACACCTAAAACCCTAAGCCTACTATCGCGCCCGATCTCTACTCCCTCTCCTCCCCGCAAGCTTTCAAAGATTAAACTCCTCTTTGATCTTACTGACCAAGACCTCATAGTTGAGCTGATCCCTCTCATTTCCGAAGACGTGTGTGTTTCGCTGCTTCCATAAACTCCATGCCACCAGAATCACCATGGTGTCGAAACGCCTACCCTCCCCCTGGCTGACAGCCACCACTCCGTCCAGAAGCTCTCCATCTGTGGCGGCTCGATCCGCTGCGCTGCTCGCCGCAAACACTCCACCCCGACCATCCGAGCATATACGCATTGCGCTAGGATGTGGTCTACCTTGTCCTCCTCTGTAAACAGATGAAACATGGCGTCGTCTGCTCCTCGAGACCATGCCTGAACTGTCTCTCGGATGTCCACAGCCTGCCTCTCGCGGCCAACCAAGCAAAAATTCTGCACTTCAGAGGTGCGAAGGACTCCCAGATTGCCGGAGCGAACTCACTTCTGATATTTCCATAAAGGTGGACATGTTGGAGCGTGCAGTGTTGTATTTGAAGCGGTGGCAGATTATAACTTGTGGATTGGGCACTTTTTTCTGGTATGGTCGGCTCTCACAATGACATCGAAGTGCTGCAATGTTGTCCGTTGTTTGGGAGACTTGCTGATGGCCAAGCTCCAAAGTGCAACTATGAGATCAATCCCCAATACAAGGGGTACTACCTGTTAGATAATATCTATCCTCGTTGATCGATATTTGTGAAGACAAGACAGACCGCAACCTGTTGGTGAGGCAAAATCTAACTTTGCGAAGAGATAAGAGAGTGTCCGGAAAAATATGAAGCGGGTATTTGGGGTGCTCCAAGGGGAGTTTGCTATCTTTCAGTACTCTTCTCTATCAAGGTCGCTACATTAGATATGGGAGATTATGAATGCTTATATCATGCACACCATGATCAGCGACAATGAGCGAGATGCTAATATGGTGTTTGATTAGGGGTTTGAGTACCGGGTCCCTCTTGTCTAGCCACATCAGGGCGTGCCGACTGAGTTTGTTGATTTTCTCGTCACGCATCAACGGATCTGTAACTCATAATCAACTACAAAACGTCACACATTTATGGGCACTCAGAGCACACCCCAGTAGTTTTTATTAAAACTAGCTGAATTTTAATTTTAATTTAAATTGTTGTAATAACTATATGTTTCCTATGTCTAATTTATTATTGAACTATGCAATTAAATTTGTTGTGATTTATATAGAAGTATCAAAATTGGTAAACACTGGATAGGGACGGCTGTTCGGAGGTGCCGCCTTTATTATGCCGGGCATGTGTTCGACACCTCCCAAACCGAACAATTTTGGGGTCGCCGAACATATTTCCGGAGGTACTGGTGGAGATGCTCTAACCTAAATCTCTGTTAACCGAGACCTAGCAAAAGGGGTTTTTATTCACCAAATTGAAATTGTAGCAAGCGTGACTCTTATAGTGTCAGTACGTTAATGACAACGTACTGAACTTGTTATTATACTATATACTCTTCTATGACCGGGGGTGCACTGACGGGGTTGACATGTTTGACGTGGTGCTTGAACTGGCGCTGATGTTCGTAGCGTAGAACGGCGGCCTCGACGGAGCATGGAGAGAGAAGGTATTGCTACCGAGCATCATGACCACCGTCGACATCATCGGCCGGTCCTCTGGGTCGCCCTGAATGCACAGAAGCCCTACGTGGATGCACCTCAGAGCATCGCTCTCGGAGGAGCTGCCCTTGATGCAGGGAGCCGTCATCCCCAGCACAGTTCCTGCCGTCCATTGCTCCCATATCTGCACGTACGGTTTACCGCATCAATGAGCGAGCCAAGTTGCATTACGGGCTAGTGAGATATATGCAGATAGAAGCTTAAAAAAAAGATATATGCAGATAGAAAGGACATACGGTGGTCAAGAGATCCTGAGGCTGCTGGGAGTCATTGTTCTTCCTACCCGTCACAATCTCCAGAACCATGACGCCGAAGCTGAACACATCCGATTTTACAGAGTAGTTCCCAGATATGATGTACTCGGGCGCCATGTATCCACTAGAACACCAAGACGAGGTCATGATTAAATTTGTATTCCGTAGTACGTACACTGGTTGTGAAACTAGCCAACTACTCTTTGATGGTACTACTTACCATGTGCCGAGGACACGGCTCGTCACGCCCTGGGTCTGATCTCTTCCAAAAATCTTGGCAAGGCCAAAATCCGAGATCTTGGGGTTCATCTTCATGTCTAGCAAGACATTGCTCGCTTTGAGGTCACGATGCACTACTTTGAGGTGGGAATCTTCATGGAGGTATTGCAGGCCTCGAGCGATTCCGTTTATGATCTTGTACCTCTTTTCCCAGTCCAGTTGCTCGCGTTTCTCCTTGTCTGATAGAAGAAAATAGTATACGATGAATGTGATTTTGCATTATAGATTGAGGCAAAGCTGCTTCTGAATCAATCTACAGTGAAAACGTAGGTAGGACGGAGTTAGTACCGAAAAGGATCAGGTCAAGGCTTCTATTTGGTACAAACTCGTAGATGAGCAGCCTCTCCTGTTGCTCCAAGCAGACGCCGATAAGCCTGACGAGGTTCTTGTGCTTTAGCTTTGCAACCAAGGCTAATTCATTCTTCAGCTCCTCTACCCCTTGCATTGAGCTCTTGGACAATCTCTTCACCGCTATTTCATAGCCGTCTGGGAGAGTACCCTGATCAAATTAAACCAAACATGATCTCAGCCACAAAAACTTCAGTCCTATTCGCTTTTCAAGATAGGTTACCTTGTACACCATGCCAAATCCGCCTTCACCAAGCTTGTTACTTTCTGCAAATTCCTCCGTTGCAGCTCGCAAAGTTGAAATGTCAATTGCTATTGACTCTAGGCTTTGTAGACCCTCGTCTTCTTGAGCAGAATCCTTCAAATCTGTTTGAACATAAATATCATGTGACCACAAGACACAAGTGCATAAATTTTGAGTGAATTTCACTTCTTACCTCCTAAATATGCATTTGTGATAGTAATTACCCCATCTAGTAAAAAATCGTCTAAATTGTACATTTAGAAACTTTAGACACTTTTTCCAGATATTATTTCCATTGTGCAAGGTGTGAGGGGACGATGACGAGAAATGGAGTAGATGGTGAAGAGAATGCTGGATATGATCATCGATGACGCCCTTTAGTTTTTAGATATTTTGCCACACCACACTTTGCATACCGACCTTAACCACCGAAACATACAAAATGCTAAAATGAGGGTAAACCGTGTTTAATTTTCCCTAGGTTCGGTATTTAGTAAATGTCTCACTAAATAAGTTAATATATGGCACAAATGCATAACTATGAGATAAAAAGGTGGAATTTATCTAAATTTTAGCCCCCCGGTAAGTTTAAGATGAAGACGGAACTGACACACGTACCTGGTTGCTTTTCCTTTGTTAGTGCCCGGCGGTTTCTCCACGAAAAGAGCCAAGCAAGAAGGTTTGTGGCTGCTATTATAGGTAGCAGAATTACAAGAACCTTGCCAGGAACATTGTACTTTCTTCTTCCTGTGAATGGAATAAGATGAGATAACTGAAGTCAGGTCAGATGAATCATGAGCTGAAATACCTCAAGGTGTCTCACTTAACTGGGTAGAACAGCAATGAAAGCTAGAGATTGTTCAAGTGTACGAAGGCAGCACTTCATCGAGTTCAAATACACAGTTTTCACAAAATACAACTGCTGGAAGCTTAAAATTGAGGTGAAGCAGCCAGCAGAGGAGGCGTACAACACTAGAACGACAGAAAGCAGGGGAAGGCGAGCAGACCAGAGGAGGTTTTTTTTTTTTTTTCAAATTAAGGAGCTCCCGATTTCATTCATCATGAAAGCGATAAAACAAGGTATTAGCAGAGAAGCTGAGCTTTTCCCAAAGATGGAATTTAGTACAAGTTAACTCACCCTGTCCTATCGCCCCTTCCGGGACATCCTGTGCCGGCGCCGGCGCTGGCGCTCCGGAGCTCGCTGCCAGCTGCACCATCAACGGGCCATCAATGAAGGGCTTGGTCTCGTACCGGAAGCTGCATCTCGGGCCAAGAGCCCTGGCTCCGATTGCGACATAGTCCGGCAATTGCGCCATCATCCGGGCGAGGCAATCCCGGCACCGCGCCGGCGTCATATCCGGCGTGCACTGCGCCCAGCTGTACACTTTGGTGAACTGCCCCCCGTCGAGGGCGGCTTCCCCGGAGGCGTACCGCCGTGTGGAGTTGTACGCGGCGTAGTCCGCAGTGGCGTTCACCAGCGTTGCCACGGCGCGTTCGTACTGGCCTGGCTCCGACGACGTGGCATTCGCATTGTTGTAAGTTACGGAAGCGAGGTCCGCGTCCACAGTTCCGGAGTCGTCGGCGGTGAGGAACTGGACGTTTGAGTAGCGGAGCATGCAGGGATCGTAGTAGATGATGGCGTCCTTGTAGCTGCACGAGCTCTCGAGGTTGGCGAAGGCCGTGACGAGGCAGCTGAAGCACAAGGTGGCGTTGACATCGCCGCGGCAGAGCGCGAGAGCTGAGACCTTCTCCGGAACGGCGCCGACCTCGGCGGTGGCGAAGAGGTCCGGCGACGACGAGGCCTTCTTCGGGAGGGTGGCGGCGATGAGGTTGAGGTTCGCCTGGTACGTGCTATTGTCGGCGAATGATACGGCGGTTTCATAACCGCACAAAGGCCATGGGTATTTTGCAACGAGGGGTTCGAGCAGTGCAAGGGCAACGAGAAGTACACATAGGACGGGAGGGTGAGCCATTGCGCACGGTGGAACCAGCAACAACGGTAAGAGGAGCTTTTGAAGACGGGTTACCGATCATGGTAAGTGGCATGGGAAGACTCCAACCAGGATAATCTGTGTGATTACCTATGTGCAGAAAAACACTCCATAAGACATTAAGACCTACGGAGTATGTGTCAACCCTAATGGTTCATGTTCACCTTATACATACTAGAAGCTTGTGGTGGTATGGAAAGTCCAAATGGCACCCGAGCTACATGTAGCTCAGAATTTTTTAGTAAATCGAAATCTGCATTTTTTATGTGTCAAACTAAACGTCTAAAATTCATAGACGTAGATATTAGCTAGATCTATCAGTGTGCAAAATTTTAATGCAAACTTCGCATTATCTCAGACTCCACAAAAGTAACAAATCTGGAAAGTTTTCAAGTGTTTGAATCGGTGCATTGTTCACACACTAGTAGGAAAAAACCTACCTGTGGTGCACCTATTTTCCTTACCCGTGGCGCACCATGGTGCGCCACGCTACCACGCTACTGGTAATATTTACCCGTTGCGTACCAGACTGATGCGTCACAGGTACTTCAGTTACCCGTGGCGCACCTCATTTTTGTGCACCACGGGTAACAATTTTGATTTTTTTTATATAAAAAGCACATACCCGTGGCGCACCCTATGTTGGTGCGCCATGGGTAACAATTTCAATTTTTTTTAAAGCGCGTTCGTCCTCGATGAGGACGGCAACCGGGACGGCTGGGACTCGCCGGAGGGGTCGTCGGTGCGGAGGAGGAGGCGGAGACGGTAACGGGGACGAGGCGAGCCGGCAGGGGCTAATCGGAGGGGTCGTCGGTGTGGAGGAGGCCGGAGACGGAGACGAGGACTGGGCGAGACGGCGGGAAGGACGCGGGGACGACCGGGAGGAGGAGGTCGGGCGGCGGTGGCGGAGACGAAGACGACCGGGAGGAGGAGGCCGTGGCGACGGTGGCGGAGATGAAGAAGGCCGAGAGGAGGAGGTCGTGGCGACGGTGGAGGAGACAGAGACGAGGATGTGGCGTCGGCCATGGAGGAGGAGGAATAGAGGAGGAGGAGGAGGAGGAGGAGGAGGAGAAGTTAGAGAGGAGGAGGAAGAGAGGAGGGGGAGAAGTTAGAGAGGAGGAGGAAGAGAGGAGGGGGAGAAGTTAGAGAGGAGGAGGAGGAAGAGAGGAGGAGGAGAAGAGGAGGAAGAGAGGAAGAGAGGACGAGAGGAGATGTGCCAATCCATGCCTCTATCCTCTCGGCCAATCAGAAACAATAAGAAAGGAGCACACGGATCGTGTGCTAGTTTAGATCGCCGGGAGCCGTCGGATCACTGGGAAGCCGTCGAATAGTGATGCGCCACTAGTATTGCAACTTCCCGTGGCGCACCACTCTTTCCATGCGACACGGGTAAGTGAGGTCTTTATTATTTTTTGTCTGAAATCTTAAACATGAAAAAACTAAATGTTCCCTTACGAATTTGCGGATTCTGTAGACCGAAAACACCTCAAAAGTCCTTCGGCCATTTGATTTTGATGTATTTTTTCTCTCGTTTTTAAGGTATTAAACGTTAAAATCCGAGTTCATATGCAAAAGTTATCGCCGTTTTACTCTTCCATAAAGTTTTTTTTTGTTGCATAATACGACGAAATTCATGTTTGAAAGTTACCCGAACAACTAGGTTACGTAACATAACTAGATCTCAAAGTATTTTATTTTTCGAATTTTTTACCAATTTCTTTTATTTTTTTGAAAACTGAAAAGGCGATTGAGGGGGGGGGGGGGGGGGGTGCATGGGAGCACAAAATGCAGAAAGTTACCAGTGGCGCACCAACATGGTGTGCACCACTGGTAAGGTGACCCTCTTTCTATAGAAACTTACTCGTGGCGCACCAAAATGGGGTGCGCCACTTGTAAGTTTCCAGCACCCCGACCAGCACGGCCGCCACTTAGCCGTGGCTCATTGGGTAAGGGGTGCGCCACGGGTATGTGCCTACCTGTGGCGCATCTTGGTGCGCCACTGGTAAGGTGACCCTATTTCTATGGAAACTTACTCGTGGCGCACCAAAATGGGGTGCGCCACTTGTAAGGTTCCAGCACCCCGACCAGCACGGCCGCCACTTAGCCGTGGCTCATTGGCTAAGGGGTGCGCCACGTGTATGTGACTACCTGTGGCGCATCTATAACGGTGCGCCATGGGTATGTTACTAGTGGTGCACCAAGGCCCGGTGCACCACAGGTAACCATCCCACCTATAAGCCTTTTCCTACCAGTGACATATTCAGATCTTGACATTTGTCATTTTGTCTAGCCTTCACTATAACGAATGTGCTATTGATATTTTGCACAACGATCGATCTCAATATTATCAACATCTAGGATTTTATTCCAATTTTTTTTGAAACTTTCAAATCGTGATTTTGAATTTTCTAAAAACCGAGCTCCATGAAGCTCGGGATCCAAAACGATGTACTCACTCGTGGTGCAGCTTTATGATTACTATTTAAAGAGTATTTTAATAGGGAATAGTATCCTTACAACCCGAGGGCTAGGTTTTAATCATGATCCTATGCACCAAGATCCATAAATCATTTCAAATGGGTGCTGTTGGGTGAATGTCTTATTGGGTAAACTCACGGCGCAAGACGAGCTCAGATTCGCTGACTTAGAGTTTGGTGTCTTTGGTTCATTGATGTGTGGGTCCCACCCTTAAAGGACCCGCATGTCGGTGACCACTAAATCACCTGACGTACGTCAGCTAATCCTGAGCGGCGCGATACGACTGAGGAGTCCAATACGAGATGTGGCAGGCTAACGATCACCTCCCTTCGTGGGCCGACACAAGACTCAACATGGGCATGCTCACCCCCTAAGCTTACTCCATCAAGTGTTGTACAAGACTTTGGTCTTACTTGGTGTGCAAGACACTAGAAACTGTAGACTCAAAGTAGGACTCTGATACCCTACCGACTCGGGTATCATGTAACCCTCAGATGGCCGTGTATATGAAGCCAGCCAGTGGCGCCTCCAGAGTAACATCCGTATCGATTCCTAGTAGCAATTCGGCGACATTGTAAGCGAGAAAATCATTAGAGACGACACCTGAAGTGTCAACGCCATGATAGTTGGTGCCTACCGTGGGGCAAGCTACCAAAGATGTATTGTTCCAGGTAGGATGTGTAGCTGGGATCAATGATATTGCCATCGGCCGAGTTGCGCATCGAGACGGATGGACCCTCATCGACAACTGCGATTAGCATCTGGCTCATGACTCACTCGAGTATGGCTAGGTCGTCCCCTTTGGCGAGATCTTCATTGACTTCATCAACGATACCGTCGCCTCCTAAGGTAACACGGAAGCCCACGACGACCCCCATGAAGGATCCATGTCCATCAAAAGTGTTGACTCTGTATTACCTGTCTTTGAAGAGGATCACCTCGTATGTCGAGGGGTGTCTAATTGGTAGGCCCACGAAGCGAGGTGCCCCGTAGGACTAGGCAGACCCATGGTCGACTCAGGGCTGCACAACTCTATGAGCTTGCACGCACCAGGATGGGCCGGCTTAAGACAGTGACGAATCGAAGGCGAAGTTCAAGCACAAGGCGGTGGTTGACTTGTCGAGCAAGAGTTTCTCAAAAAAAAAAAAGACTTGTCGAGCAAGAAGGAAGACCATGTAGACTCCAAGTAGGACACCGGCTCCTGGACAAACCAAGGAGATACCTTGTAACCATGTGACAGATTCATGGATACCCAATACATGTTAAAAGCAAAATAACCAGAACGAGTGAGCCTAGCCGGACAATCAACTCCCCATCCTTTGCCATCGAGGGGCGGTCTCTCCTGCAGAACTACACACCTCCCAGCCGGAATGTACTTAGCAGTGGGTCACTCTGGAAACCGCCTACAAGAACAAATCATCCCTCTGGTCTAAGCCCATCAAACAAGCGGCTACCACTACCCGCTTTGAGTTCACCTCCGCGGAGCCATCTCACATAGCCTCATCATTCATATCCACCCCAAACCATCCCATTTGACCTTGGCGTCAGAGCTAGACACCTCGAAACCCATGATGACCCACAAGTATAGGGGATCGCAACAGTCTTCGAGGGAAGTGAAACCCAAATTTATTGATTCGACACAAGGGGAGCCAAAGAATATTTATAAGCCTTAGCAGCTGATTTGTCGGATCAGCTGCACCTGGAAAGTAACTCACTTGGTGCAATTTATCAGTAGCAACAGTAATATAACTGCAGCAGCAATAAAGTAACAACAATAATAATGTAAAAACATCAATAGTAGCAATTGTATTGATAGCAGGATTTAAAACACCGTAGGCATAGGGATGTAAATACGGGCGCTGCATGGATGAGATAGTTCATGAAATAATTACTAAGGGCAACATGCAGATAAACAAATAAACAATATCGAAGTGCTAATAAACATAGGCATGTATTCCGTAGGTAGTCGTGTGTGCTTGCAATAAGATGATTGCACGACATCTTTTTTCCAACCATCCCGTGTCAGCGGGGCCTTTATTTGAGGAACCGAAAGGTAATTAAGGTACTCCTTTTTACAAAGTACCGGAGCAAAGCATTAACATTAAATGAATACATGTAACCCTCAAGTCAAAACCATCCCCTCCGGTTGTCCCAAAAGCTGTCACTTTGGGGCCTCGGGTTCCGGACAATAACAGGTGCAAACAACTTGTAGATATGATCCAAAACAACATTTATCATCATATGTTCGGATCTGAAAACATGGCACTCGGGCTCTAAGTGTCAAGCATTAAGCACACCAAGTTGCAACAACGATAAAAAGCACTCTCACAGATACTAGGCATCATGCCCTAACAATCTGACATCTTATTACATAAACAATCTCATCAATCCCTAACATCCCCTCAGCCTACAACGGGGAATTACTCACACATGGATGGGGAAACATGGATGGTCGATGGAGATGTGGTGGTGATGGCGATGGTGACGATCTCCCCTTCAATCCCAGTCCCGGCAGGGTGTCGGAACAGGAACTTCTGGTCCCCGAATTACGTTTCGAGGAGGCGGCGGCGCTCTGTATCTTTTCTAGAAAAACGATCGGGGGTTCTGGCATTTTTGCTGAAAACAACGTTAGTCCGCATTAGTTCCATTCAAATCATGCAAATTAGAGGAGAAATAGCAGCAAAAGTGTTTGGAAAAGTAGATACGTTTTGGACGTATCAAACTCCCCCAAGCTTAGCATATTGCTTGTCCTCAAGCAATTTAGTTGGTAAACTGAACGTGATAAAAGAAACTTTTACAAACACATTTGCTTCTCGTGATGTAAACATACTTGTTCTTATGATCAACACTTTAACAAGTGCATGATAAAAGTCATAATAGAAATGCAACTTACCAACCATATGGACATATGAAAAGATTCCAACATACTAAGAATTAATAATATGGCATACGGCTATTGACAAGATTGCAATGCTCAAAACAAAGTTTGTTACGATGGTATCTCGCTAGCCCTTTCTGGTACCGCAAAATATAAATGCAGAGCACCTCTAAAGTTCAAGTGGAGACTAGAACAAAGATATCAAAGATACAAACATCACAGCTATAACTCAGTTAATAGTATTCTGCAACAAAGCACATTATACTAAGAATGACAACTATGCTCTCGAACAAGTGCTCAAGGAAGGATATGGTGACTCAACATGAAAATAAAAGACATGCCCTTCGCAGAGGGAAGCAGGGATTAGTCATGTGCTAGAGATTTTTCTTTTTTATGAAACAGAAGTGAAACAGTTTTGAGATATGCATACTTTCGTCAACAACTCCACAGTAAAGAAACTAGCTAGTCCCCTGTTTCAAGCAAGGCTTTTAGACTTTTAAGAGCGGCTAGTACTTAGAGGAATGATGTCACTCCTCGTTCTCCTTTGTTTCACCACTAACCAATGTTTGACTGATTTCTCAGGTTTGCATTGCGCGGAGGAGAATGGTGGGTTATATTTATATTTTGCTTAAGCCGCTCTCGGCAAATTCAAGTGAGGACGTAAAGCATCAACACCGGGTGAAAGGGGGGAAATGACCTTGCTTGTCACAGGTTATATCTAGCTTCGCTACTGCTTCCTCATGAGCTAAAAATAGAGGCACAAAAAGGGGTATTTTGAATATTTTAAAGGTAGCACATGACAAATTTACTTGGAATGGCAAGAAAATACCACATATAGGAATTTATGGTGGACGCTTTGGAAAGACTGGTTTCAAGGATTTTGGATGCACGAGCAGCATTCCCGCTCAGTACAGGTGAAGGCTAGCAAAAGACTGGGAAGCGACAACTAGGAGAGCAATACTTGTTATAATCATGCTTTGCGACAAAACAATATTAAACAAGGCATAAAAGTGATATCAATACTTTGAGGCAAAAAGTTCAACGAGGTATGAGACTTCGTTTTAGTCAATCATGTGTAAACATGTGCCAAGTGAATCCAACATGAATTATTCGGAGGAGGATACCACAATACCATACTAATTATGAATGAAGCAATACATGTTAATTTCTGCATGGCAAATTATTCACTCCTAGACGGTTGAAACTAATCATAGAAAAATATGAACTACCAAGTATACATTACCAATACAACTAATTATCAGGACGAGCCAAAGCATGATCATCCGGACAAGTATATGTACAAAAGAGAAAACAAATAGAGTTCATACCAGCCCATTTACCATGTCCACTTCACCAAATATCGTCATTATTGCTCTTTCACTTGCATGACCGAATGATATGGAAATAAAGATCGAGCCCAAGCGACGCTGTGAGAACTGGTCGAACCCTGCATCCACTATACAAAATAAAAGAGAAAAGGGAAAATATTTTTTGCTTTTCGAATTTTAAGAACAAAGAGAAGCAAACAAATAACTAAAGGAAATCTTTTTGGATTTTCAAATTAGCAAGAAAAGAAATGTTAGAAGAAACCAAAAAGGAAAAAGAGAGAAAACCAAAAACAAACCAAAAACTTAAATAAAGGAAAATGTTTTTGGGTTTTCGAATTTTGAAAGACAAAAACTACATCCAGAGACTAAATCTAGAAGATGAAAAAAATGGATATACAAAGCAAGAACGCAGAAAACGGCTAGAATATGAAAATGAGTGAAGTGTCGGTGAGAATACGTACTCCCCAAAGCTTAGGCTTTTGGCCTATGTTGGGACTCAGTGGTAGCCACCCCATGGGTTCCATCCTGGTGCATCGTAGGTGGGGTAGGTTGGCTCCGGTGGCTGTGACGAGGAAGTCCCTGTGCCCTGGTAGTAGTGTGAGGAGCCTCCCCCAAAATAATTTGGGTTGTATTCCCCTCCAGTTGGTGCAAGCTCTTGTTCAATTGTGTGCTCCTCATGGCCCTCTTGGGACTCTAAATAGGCATCCAACTCCTTTTCCTCAAATGCCCATCCTCCCCTGGCATCATGATTAAACAAAAGAGGTGCTGGAAGACGAACTAGTCGCTTAGAGTTAGAAGCAAACAACAATTCATAAAACATGTTATCGATGGTGGAAGAACGCGTAAAAAAATGATGAGACTTCATGGAATGCAAATCGAGTCTAGAATCTGGAAACTTAATATCAGCTGGATCAAGTCTTAAACCAGAGTATGAAAGCAGACGCGAGGCAATGATGCCTCCATAAAATGGTCCTTTCACACTATTAGTGGAAAGACGCCGAGCAATCAAAGCACCAATATTGTAGGGTCTATTACCAGTGAGTGTGGCATCAAGAATGACCAAATCAGGAGTTGAAATTTTGCTCGCATTGCCTGTTGCTAAAATACCTCTAGAGATATAGTAAGCAAGATATCTCATGGCTGGAAATTGAATATTCCGAATCATCCCCTTATTGGCGATGCGGTTCTTCCCTTGGCAAAATCCTAGGAAGAGGTACTTGAACTCCCTAGAATCCTCCCTAATCCTCCTGGAGGTTCCCCAACTTGGAACCTTAATCTCCCTGCAAAACTCAGAAAGTCGCATATCCACAGCTTTGTGATAAATGTTAAATGACACAGTGGGATTATCTCTTGAATTGTGGAATTAAAACTTTGCACAAATGACATAGTGAGTTTTAGATATTGTGGAAGCTCATTAGCTGCAAAGTGCTTCAAACCTGCATTAGATATTAGCTCATTGAAATCCTCTAAAATACTTGCAGCTCTAAGAAAATCTTTGCAAGGGAAAATTGAAGGATACACAGGTTCTTCATGTTCAACCTCCATAACCTGAGGTTCAACTAAGCTTGTTGGCACAAATGGAGGGTTTCCATAGTCATACCAATCAATCTTCTTATTCTGATTTTTTTTAAATACCTCATAAAACTTGATTTTAGAGCGCAAAATTCATGGGTAATACTGTAGGAACTATAAGAGAGCTAAACCATGCATCAAAACTAATTAACAAGCTCATACACAAGCATGCAAGCTCACTAACAAGTCACCTACAGCAGCAAAATACTCAAGATATACTAAACCATTCAAAATTTTGATTGGATAATCGGAGGAGTCACATACCGGAGAACAAATGATCCAAATCTCAGCAGAAAAGATGGGCTGAGCAAGCAGATCGAAAATCTCGAGCAAGAACAGCAAGAACACGGGTTTGAGCAATGGTGGAGTGAAATGTCGGGAGAGAGAAAGGATGGGGAGGAAACTCACCATGTGGGGGGCCTGGTGGGCCCCAGGCGCCACCCAGGCGCGGCCAGGGCTCACCTGCCCACATGGTGGGTCCCCCTGGGTAGCCTCTGGTGCTGCAGGGCCCCATTTTATAAATAAAAATTTTCAGAAATTTTCTAGAAATTTTTGACAACTTTGATTTTGGACATTTTCAGAATTATAAAATGAATTGAAACCTCAAAAATGAATTTTTAAAAGATGAAAAACTAAGCGAATACTAAAATCACAGAAGTGCAAGAACAATCCTAAAAAATATCATGGAAATCATTGTTTCATGTATATAAAATAAATTTGAGAGCAAGGTTGATCAAGTCTTACTTCAAGCTTATTTTATATAACACAAAAATTTTGAGTTCCACCAAACAATTAGGTTACCTCAAACTTGATGGCTATTGTCCCAAACATAAGAAATTGATATTCCTTGTGATATTCATATATGGGACAATCAATTTCTCCAATAACCGTGTGCTCTTTATCATTAACATTAAAAGTAACCTTCCCTTTATTGCAGTCAATAACAGCCCCTGCAGTGTTTAAGAAAGGTCTCCCAAGAATGATAGACATATTGTCATCTTCAGGCATATCAACCACAACAAAATCAGTTGAGATAAGACAATTATTGGTCATTTGAACGGGAACATCTTCACAAATGCCAATAGGGACAACAGATGATTTATCAGCCATTTGTAAAGAAACATCAGTGGCTATCAATTTTTCCAAGCAAAGCCTCTTATAAAGAGAGAAGGGCATAACACTTACCCCTGCACCAAGATCACATAAAGCAATTCTAACATAATTATTCTTAATTGAGCAAGGAATAGTTGAAATACCTGGGTCTCCAAGCTTCTTTGGAATTTTTCCATTAAAAGAATAATGAGCAAGCATAGTGGAAATTTCCTCATTAGGAATTTTTTTGTTAGAAACAATATCCTTCATGTATTCGGAATAAGGAGGCAGTTTAATAGCATCAGTCAAAGGAATTTGCAAAAAGAGAGGTTTCATCCACTCACAAAATTTATTATAATGCTCTTCTGCCTTTGATTTATATTTCTTGATAGGGAAAGGCATAGGCTTTTGCACCCAAGGTTCCCTTCCACTACCATGCTTCCTAGCAACAAGTTCTTCCTTATTATACTTCCTATTTTTAGGAGGTTTTCCAGGTTCTTCATCACTTTCTTCTTTATTAGGATCATTGTCTTTATCAATACATTAACAAGTTCATTATCATCTTCAGTTTTAGCATCAGAGATGGAAATATTATTAGGATTCTCTAAGACGGGTTCTTTATCTATTTCCAACTCATTAGTCTCTCCTACTTCTTTATGCTTCTTCTTTTTCTTTTTCTTTTTCTTTTTGGGAGGACTAGCAATGTTATTTTCAACCAATTGAGACTCTTGTTCAATTCTTTTAGGATGTCCCTCAGGATATAAAGGATCCTGAGTAGCAGTACCACCTCTAGTTATTACACCACAAGGGTTGGTTTATCATCCTTTTTAAAGGTTTCAGCAATCAAATCCTTTTGTACTTAAGTAATTTGTTCAAGTTGAGTTTGAACCATGACAAAATGCTTGGTGAGGCCTTTAACATCATTAGCAGTTCTTTCTGAAACATCATGCAAAATTTTAATTATATAAAAAAATTCTTGCAGTTGATTTTGAACTTGCGTGTTGAAATGAACTTGCTTAATAATTAGGTTATCAAATTCATCTAAACATTGATCAGGAGGCTTCCTATGAGGAACATCACTATCATTAAAATCAAGAAGAGAGTGTACCTCTACCACAGGGGGGATGAGTGGTAGGCTCACATAATGCTTCAATAGGTGGTAGATTTTTTACTTCTTCAGCTTTAATACCTCTCTCTTTAAGAGATTTCTTTGCTTCCTGCATAGTTTCAGAATTCAGCACATGAATGCCCCTCTTCTTCGATGTCTGAGTCGGCACTGGTGGGGGTGTTGGTGGGGCTCAGGTGTAGACCAATCATCATGATTCCGGCTTATTTTAGCCAATAATTCTTCAGCTTCATTTAGAGTCCTTTTCCTGAAAACACAACAAGCACAACTATCCAGATATGTTCCAGATTCATCTGTTAGTTCATTATAAAAGACATACATGAGCTCATTTTTAGGTATCATGTGTCCAGGCCAGGCCCTGAGTAAGGCACAAAACCTCCCCCAAGCTTCGGGTAGACACTCTTTCTGAATTTGTTTAAAATTGAAAATTCTTTGCAAAGTAGCGTGTTACACATGAACAGGACAATATTTTTCAAAGAAGATTTTTACTAATTCATCAAAGCTTTTGATGGATCCACTAGCTAAATTTTTTAACCAACTTTTAGCTTCATTTCTCAATGAAAAGGGAAAAAGCTTTGTTATGTAATAACCTTGTTTCTTCTTGTCATCAGAAAACAACCTACTCAAAGTAGTGAGTTTGCTCATGTGTTCTATAGCATTATCATTTTCTTTTCCATAAAAAGGTTCATTTTCAACAATGGATATAAGTGACAGATCAACAGAAAAATCATAATCCTTTTCCTTAATGCTAATAGGAGATGTGGCAAACTCAGGATCATGAGCAGTTTTATAATTCATAGCTTGTTTTTCAAGAAGTTTCTTCCGTATCTCAGGGTCGAAAGTGTCAATATCCATGCTTTCTCTAATAAATTCATCATCAATTTCAACATAAGCATCATCAGGACAACTACTACCATAATTCCCTCTCTCAAGAGAGATAGCAGGTGTAATGACATTTTCATTAGGAATTTCATCAGATTCAATTTCTTTAGATTTAGCAACCATAGAATCCAAAAAGGGCCTAGAGAGCTAGACTCATCTAGTATAGTAGAAGCATCATCAAATTCATCAGACATAGTATCAGAACCAGCTGAAGCAACATCTGAAGTGTGTGTGTGGTGGTGGTGTAACAAGCTTATCAAAAACAGTAGGTGAATCAAGAGCAGCCTTAGTGTTGAGAGCAGTACCCTTTCTCGTGGTGGAAGGTAGTATTGGAAACTTATGATCACGCTTATCCTTCATAATGAAGAATAAATTGCAGCAGACAGAATAACTCCCAAGTGAACTTATAAATAGAGCTATGCTCCCCGGCAGCGGCGCCAAAAAATAGTCTTGATGACCCACAAGTATAGGGGATCACAACAGTCTTTGAGGGAAGTAAAACCCAAATTTATTGATTCGACGCAAGGGGAGCCAAAAAATATTTATAAGCCTTAGCAGCTGATTTGTCGGATCAGCTGCACCTGGAAAGTAACTCACTTGGTGCAATTTATCAGTAGCAACAGTAATATAACTACATCAGCAATAAAGTAACAGCAGTAATAATGTAAAAACATCAATAGTAGCAATTGTATTGATAGCAGGATTAAAAACACCGTAGGCATAGGGATGTAAATACGGGCGCTGCATGGATGAGATAGTTCATGAAATAATTACTAAGGGCAACATGCAGTTAAACAAATAAACAGTATCGAAGTGCTAATAAACATAGGCATGTATTCCGTAGGTAGTCGTGTGTGCTTGCAATAAGATGATTGCACGACATCTTTTGTCCAACCATCCCGTGTTAGCGGGGCCTTTATGAGGAACCGAAAGGTAATTAAGGTACTCCTTTTTACAAAGTACCAGAGCAAAGCATTAACATTCAATGAATACATGTAACCCTCAAATCAAAACCATCCCCTCCGGTTGTCCCAAAAGTTGTCACTTTGGGGCCTCGGGTTCCGGACAATAACAGGTGCAAACAACTTGTAGATATGATCACATTTATCATCATATGTTCAGATCTGAAAACATAAGTGTCAAGCATTAAGCACCAAGTTGCAACAACGATAAAAAGCACTCTCACAAATACTAGGCATCATGCCCTAATAATCTGACATCTTATTACATGAACAATCTCATCCAATCCCTAACATCCCCTCAGCCTACACCGGGGAATTACTCACACATGGATGGGGGAAACATGGATGGTCGATGGAGAGGCGGTGGTGATGGCGATGGCGACGATCTCCCCTGCAATCCCCGTCCCGGCAGGGTGCCGGAACAGGAACTTCTGGACCCCGATTTAGGTTTCTTGGAAGCGGTTGCGCTCTGTATCTTTTCTGGAAAAACGATCGGGGGTTCTGGCATTTTTAGGTCGAAGGAAGTAAATAGACGAAAGGAGCATCGTCGACCAAACCTCCAGGTGGCCAAGTGGGCCCCAGGTACGGCCCAGCCTGGGCCGCGGCCAGGTGCCACCTGGGAGCTGTGGAACCTCCCGCATCTCCCCTTCTGGTTCCGTGGGTCTTCTGCCAAAATAGAATTTCTGGAATTTTTCCAGATTTTTCCGAGAACTTTGATTTCTGCACAAAAATAAGACACCAAGACAATTCCGCTGAAAACAACATTAGTCCGCATTAGTTCCATTGAAATCATGCAAATTAGACGAGAAATAGCAGCAAAAGTGTTTGGAAAAGTAGATACGTTTTGGACGTATCAACCCACAACTGACGTCCTACACAATAATCCACCCAGACCGCCGTACGAGCCGACCAACACGCACGTGGGCTATGGGCATCTAGTGAAGCTCCCGTCCCATCTTTTCAGTACACAGGCTTGTTGTGCCATGATGCCCTATCTATAAGGCCATGGTACACCCGTATATAAGGGGTACGCCCCGTCTCGGAGGGGGATTTAGAAAATCTCCACTACTCACACACTCATTTCGATGCACAAACACTTGCTCTTCTTCCCCCGAAGGAGAATAGCCCAGTCGGCTGTACAGCCAGCCGGACCACCCTTGTACTTTGAGCACCTCATACACCGAAATACTCCACCCACCCAAGATTAGGGCTGTTATTGGCGACGAACCCGGGGCTTGAACATGTATACATCTTGGTGTGCTTGAGGCTGTCAGCCCATCTGATCGTGGTCACAAGCCTTAGCTACATTCAAATTCACTAACCAGTTACGAAACACTCACACCCTGGAGTCAGCGTGTATATAAGGTTGGCCCTAGGTTCTCACAAACCTAAGTTCTCAAGCTCTAGGTCATAGCAATCAAGGTATCGACTCGCCAAGAGATATCCCGCCGACTTGTAATCAAGATTACGTATCTAGATCCATGTTAATCAAGTAGGAGTAGGTCTTGATCTCCATGGTGAGGGCCGAGTACGGAAACCACCGACGAAAAGAGGAGAGAGAGAGGGGACGTAGGAGACGAGCGAGTGGAGTGAGTGCAGAGAGTGAGTGATAACCCCCAAGAGCAGGGGATCACTTTAGCACCTCTCAATGTGGAAGAAGGGTATCGATCCGCAGGAGCAAGAAGGAAAAGTTATCTATTCCCTACAACTAAAGTGTCACAAGTTTTAGTTGATTATGCACTAAACAAGTTTAAGGAACAAGATGGTTGACTTAATGGATGGAGGTTTAATGTAACAAAACAAAAATGTAAAAGTGTCCCAATCCTCTTCAATGCAAGAGGACAAGACAAAGGTGTAAACGGTGCTTGGAAATAAGGCCTAGGGATCATACTTTCACTAGTGGACACTCTCAACAATAATATAATTGAATACATAGATATTTCCTCTTCACTATGCTACCCCGAACTATCCTCTGGTTGGATAACGAACACCAATCCAATGTGTAGGGCTACAAAAAGAACACCTTAAAGTTGCATTCCACATCTAGGGACACTTCATGCTTGTCACTATCCGCATCCAGAGATAGTACTAACAAACACCACAATATCATAGAGACATCCAACACAAATAATAACTCATGATAAGTATTCATGTAATCTTTAGCCTAAGAGCCACACACGGTGCACACACTGTCAACTTCACACCATGGGACAAAGGTGACTCCAGAAATCACATCAATAAAACCACTTGAATAGCATAATTCATAAGATAAAGAAGAGAACCATCTATGGATTCAACTAGATTACAAAGCTCATGATCACATAAAGATCAGACCATGTGAGAGAGAGATAAACCACATAGCTACCGGCATGAGCCCTCAGCCCTGAGGGAGACTACTCCCCCTTCATCATGGAGACGGTGGAGATGTCGTTGGGGGAGATGGAGATGATCTTGCTGTAGATGTTGATGATGAACACGCCGGAGGGGGGTGGAGCCCTCCGGAGGTGGATTCCGGCGGCGTTTCCCCCCTCCGATCTTCTCCGGCGGCAGCATTCTGCCTCTCTGTTTCTGGTTTTGTGTTTCTCCGCCGCCCCTCTCTGGAAAACATCGGGGGACTATTTTTATAGTCGGTTTTAGGTCACGAGGAAGCTTCGGGCAGAAGGATCGGCGCAAACGGAGCCACGAGGCCCAAAAGAGGTGGGCCCACGCGGCCAGGTATAGGGGCCGCGTGGGGCACCCTCTTTTGGCCCTCCGGCCTCCGTTTGCTTACTTCATTCGCTCCGAAGTCTTCCTCCTTCCAAAATAATGATCCCCGTAAATTTGCAGCTCATTATGACGTCGTTAAGGCCCTGAAATAAATAAGGAAAGAAATAGGGGTTTTCTGCCTGCGCAGGATTAATTCCATAAAGAGGGAAATCATTATTAATTGCCAAAAATCATTAAATAACAGTAATATACCCCTTATATGATGCAAATATGAATGGAATACAAGTATTATAGTGCAAAGTTCATGTATGCATTTTACATGTATCAACATCCCCAAGCTTAACTCATGCTCGTCCTCGAGTATGAAAGTGATAAAACTAACATGAACTTTGCAATATAATAGCAACATGGATATAAAAGATGATTGCTACTGCTACATAAAGTCAATTGATTCATTAATTCAAAGAAGTAGCAATATGCAAACAGTTTATAAAGTGATATCAAGTATTCAATGTAAGGATGTTCAATGATAGTTCACAAAGTGTAACATAAAAGATAGTAATATGGACCACATGTATGCAATATGATAAGTAAGAACATCCTACATTGGTGTAACAGCCCCAGCTTGGTAATGAAAAATACGAAGAATTTTTCCACTTTTTGTTTTCATGTTTGCATCATAGCATCCATATGCAATTGCCATTTCTAACTTTCACTTGGAAACAAATTGAAATGGGGAGGCAAACTTCCCAACATCCAAACCAATGCAAATGCTCAACTTAGCAAACCAAATCATTCTTGGACTTCCAAATGGTTTAGGAAGTTCCAAGTTTACTTTTTGAAACCAATTCTCAATTTCTAAATATTGTCAAATAAGAAATGAATTTGAGAATTCAAATTGGTTCAATTCAATTTCTATTTTTGAAACCAAGTTAAACATTCAAAAAATTCAAACTAAAATCATGGGGAGCTTCATTGTCATTGTTAGAGCCTCCATGAATATTTTCAGTATTTTTGGGAATGTTTAAGTGCTTCAATAAAATACAAATTGGAAATTGTCAAATTTACTTAAAATTAAAAGCTGTGAACAAATGTTGGCCAAAACATTTTATTTTTCCCCACCAATTTTTGTGGAGATTCTAAAGGCTAAATGGAGACTATATGAATTTTTACAGATTTTATAAAATTATTTAAAGACCCCAATTAAATTGCAAATTCTGCTGCTGGGCTCTTTTGTAATT
This sequence comes from Puccinellia tenuiflora, assembly GCA_012064385.1. NCBI lineage: Eukaryota > Viridiplantae > Streptophyta > Magnoliopsida > Poales > Poaceae > Puccinellia > Puccinellia tenuiflora. Next base: position 623,105 of record QRDG01001700.1, on the reverse strand, counting down.
ACAGAAAATGGACGTAGGGGGGGTTTTGCAAAAAGTTCTTTCCCGCACAGTGGCGGCCAAGGCCACTGGCGCCATGCCGCCGAGCTGGCCGACGCCCATGCCGCCGTCGGGGCCCTCCCTGTCTTTCCTCCCTGGTGGGCGAGGACCCCCACCTGCTCCTGCCCCCTTTTCCCCACTTGTTGCTCCCTCGCCTCGTCCTCTCTCGAGCTCGTCCATTCCCGCAGCTAGTGTCGAGCTCGCCGCCGTCACTCCAGTGCACCCCGGTTAGATCGAAGAGGACAGGGAGGTCCGCCGCATCCCCTTCTCCCTTCTCACCATCGAATCCGAGCCGGGGTAGTCCGGGATCGACGGAATCATCCCCGACGCACCTCCGCCTCCGCCGCCGCTCGCCGGGACGATTCCGGCATCTCCGGCCTTTCCCCGCCGACAACGACCCCTCCATAAGATCCCTGGTGAGGCCTGCGTGCTTGCTAGCCCTCTCCCGCGCCCTTCTTCCCTTCCTCGCCGCCGATCGGTCACATGGTCGCCGGCGTCGCCGTGCACTGCTTGCCCGGCCTGCCCGAGGCTTGGGCCGGCCTGAGGCCGGAGGCCTCGAGCTGGTGCCCGGCCTGAGCGCCCTGCCTGGGCCGGCACTAGGCCGGTGCCTTCGGGCACCCACCCGGCCCGCAGACCGGCCTAGCCGGCCTGAGGCCGGCCTGTCTGGGAAAATTGTTTCCCTTTTTGAATTTGAAACAAATTTAAATAGTCGATAACTACTTGACAAATGCTTCAAATTCGACAAATCAAATTTCAAAATGTTAAGGAAAACAAACTCTACCAATTGGAATCATTGTAACTTTCTTTTGGATTTATATTCTTTTGGTTATTTAAGAATTCCTAAAATGGGTTAAATAATACCCAAATTGGGAAAAATCATAACTTATTAAATATTGATCCAAAAATTATAAATAAGATATCAATGTGATCAACACTTCAAATGCAATCAAACCATGCTAATATTACATCATGATCACAAATATTTATTCTACGTTATTCATAATTGGTTTAAAAGAGTTACATTCCTTTAATTATTTAATTCGCTATTTATTCTTCGGAACTCGGAAAATTACAAATAAGGTACCAAAATGATCGGAAGAACAAAACCTATTTAATCATGTCATGTTCATGCATATTTGAGCCACATCCTTTGTAATGTGATAATTTATAAATAATGTGGCCACTAAGATAAATATGGGGTTTGTTTCCAAATAATTGCACTAATTAGTTGGAACTCCATTTAATTTGTAAATAAATTAAATGTTGATATCAATGCATCAACTTGTCATGGCATCATGTGATTGAGCATTGCACCTTGTGTTCGTGTGATTTATTTGTTCTTTTGTATTATTTTGGGTATCGATAGATTTCGGAGTTGAGGTCACCCCGACCTATCCCGACAAGCAGTACTACACGCCCCGGCAGCAAGGCAAGAGATAACCTAACCTTCTTGGCATCTAGCATCCAAATGTTTTACAAACTTATTTTATCCACCATAATATTGCATGCGATTCCAATGTCTCTTTTGATCAAGATGTAGAGTATCCTATGAATGCATGTTTATCCCCTGAACCATCACATGCTTCCCCTCCTATAAACCCTAGGTTTGATGTGTTGCCCGGAGACAAAGATATAATTGTTGTTATATATGCTTAGCCATGCTTAGTCAAATGATATATTTTTGTCCGGTGATTTAATTCCATTATTATGAATGGTGGTGGAATGTTCGGACATGATGGTTACTTGTGGTGGATAATTAATTTGCTAAAAGGCTTGGATGAGTTGCCATCGGGGATGGTGTTTTGCCTCATTCTTGCCGCCTAGGATGAAAGTGCTTTTAGCTAGAACCAAGAACCGAGCGTGCTGCCATTGGTGGGTGTATGGGCGCCTTACTAACTGAATAACTTGTGCGGGCGTATCCAAGGGTCCTCTAGTTCGGTTTTCCATTTGCGTGTGAGTGAAAAAGAAGATGTTGCGGAGGATTTGTGTTTAGTACGTGGCGATGGGGCAGGGTGTTGAAATAGGCACTGAACCTGTCCTGTGGCCACAGATGACTCTTGGATAGTCTCATGCGAGGTAAAGGTTTAACCGCGCCCACTCGCCGGCCTTCCCCGGAAGAGGGCCAATCAGGTGAGCCGGACGGTACCAATGGGTAAAATAGTACACCCCTGCAGGGTAAATCTTTTCGAAAAGCCGTGTTCGCGGTTATGGACAAACTCTTGGGAAAGGCGGATTAGCTCATAGAGAACCTTAATCTTAATTAATTAATTTGGTAGCTAAAGGTTGCAACTCAACGTGTGTGTAAAAGGTTCATTTCCTCGAGGGTGATTCGAGGGAGTGCCTTTGGTGGAGATGAGATATGGTTGTGGCTACAATTCGGTTCGCCGAGAAGCGAAGAGGAAAAGTTTACTCTCTTACCCCCTTTATGAAAAATATTCTGAATAGACGATGCCTTGGGTCTTTTTATATCTTTTAAATGAAAATCTAGCTTTATGCAAAATAGCTACATATACATCTTTAGAGCCTCCGTCAATCATTGGGCCTATATCGCCCTACTAAACTTGCGAGTACGTCGTACTCAGTCTCTCTTTGCTGCCTTTATATTTGTATTTCAGAGGAGGACGACACCGAGCAGCTAGGTGGGTTCTTCGTGGACGTCGACTAGTAGTCCGGGGTTCCCAGGTGGCAGCTTGGGACCGTGGAACAAGCTGGTTGGGATCTTTTATTTGTAGGCCTCTTAGGCCATATATTTGCATCTTGTTGTTAGACAACACTACCCGCTTCCGCTTGATGTATTGTTGGATCGGTGATCCTTTTGTGTGTAATATTTGTATCTTCTCTTATATGAGTTGCTATATGCTTTTGTGTCGTAGAGTCTGCGATGTGCCAGTTGTTCCACAAGTCTCGGTCTCTTTACTATACGTGATAGCGATGTCTGAGCTTATGGCATGATCAAGGTGTTGTGTGCCGATGATCCATTCCGAGCACACCAGCCAATGAGTTTTGGCCTGGGATTGGTAAACCCAGTAACCCTCGATTGTGTAGCATGACCAGTTGCACAACGCTTCACTGTATAGTTCTGGGGTCGGGGCGTTACAAGTTGGTATCAGAGCAGGACTGCCTGTAGGAAACCCTTTCTATTGGTCGATGTCGAGTCTAGTTGAAAATTATTTTTAACCTAAAAATGAGTTGTGAAAACTTCTTAGGATTCTTTTTACTCCTCATCCAACCATAGTTTAAAAAACCGGACCGGTAATCGAACCGGTCAGCCTCTCGGTTCAGGTTTTTACCAGTCGAACCACTGGTTCACCGGTTCACTGTCCGGTTTTTTAACCTGTAAAATAATATTTTTTCTATCACAAAATACGACAAATATGTATCTAAATAAATTCAGACTTGGCTCAAACATCGAATTTCTAGGCTTCCAGCCGTCCAGCAATAAAAATTAACACATAGTCTCATAGTCTCATACTCTCGACTCTCATACATGATAATGCAAGAATTAAACTTTCAAGTCTCAAGTTTCAGAACCATAGCACAAGGTCCAAATTCAACGATATTGGAAGTTCCAATTAGGCACATGCCCACGACCATGATGCTCTTCATCTGCGTAGTCATCATCATCTCCAACTCCAACTCCAATATCTGGACTGGACGGTCGACGGCGGCGATGCACAGCTCTGGAGTCTGGACTGGACGGCCGACGGCGGCGATGCACAGTTGTGGACGGCCGGCGGACAGCGGCCTGCGGCCCCCGCCCGTGGAGGCGCGGAGGCGTGGAGCAGAGCACCTCGAGGTCTCAAGCGGCGGCCATGGCGTCCCGCCGTCCCCGCATCTCTTACTCCCTTTCTCTGTGGCGGCTGGGCAAAGGGATCGAGTCGATCTAATCGTCCACAGAGCAAAACCTAGCTTCTTTTGCGTATTTCCAACTTTGCCCCTCTTTTTTTCAGCCAAAAACAATTACAACGAGGGGTAATTTCGGAAAGGGCACTGAACCGGCCGGCTCACCCAAAACCGCCGGTTCGCCGGTTTAACAGAAAACCGGCCGGTTTTTCCGGTTTTTCCCGGTTCGCCAGCGGGGCCGGTCCAGTGCGCTTAACAGACCGGTGAGGTCGCCGGTTCCGGTTTTTTCCGGTTCAACCGCCGGTCCGGTCCGGTTTTTTAAACTATGCATCCAACTCGCTCTACTCTGATTCTTACCTCTATTTGTGTTGAGCTTGGTGACAAAGTTTTAGGTTCTCGGGGTTGGGTTCTTACCGTCCAGTTATGTCTCGAGACCTTGTATCTGTTTGCTATCGCCGCAATGACGTGATGTCACCGTGGTTGCCTAAATCTGTTATATTGTTTGCCATCTTCAATATCTATATCTGGAAGCACCCCAAATGATCTATCCTATCTGTCGAAGGTGTTTACTAACTATGTCATTGTTCCAATTCTTCAGAATGGCTCCTACCCGTTGTGGGGAATCAAGCAATCCTGATGCACCGCCGCCACCCTCAATGGCGGAGGTCCTAATGGCCATTGAGCAGAACCGGCTACGAAATGAGCGTCTGCTCGAGCAGCTGGTGCAGCAAGGGGCCAGGAGGAACACGGACTGCAACACTCTCACGGAGTTCTTGCGCTCCCAACCTCCCACCTTCTCTGAAGCTAAGGAGCCAGTTGATGCGGATGATTGGCTTCGGGCTCTAGAGCGCAAGTTTGCCGCTCTTCACGTTCCGGTGGCGGAACAGGTCAATTTCGCCACCTATCTGCTGAATGGAGCCGCCGGCTCCTGGTGGGAGAGCCACGTGGCAATGTTTGCCGCGGGCCATGTCTTTACTTAGGAGGATTTCCGCACCGCTTTCCGTGCGGCGTACATCCCCAAGCCCATCATGGACCTCAAGAGGAGGGAGTTCCTGGACTTGACCCAGGGACGCATGGACGTCCAAGCCTATGGGCGGGAGTTCAACCACCTCTCCCGTTACGCCCCGCGGGACGTGACGAATGATGAGGACAAGCAATACCTCTTCCGTAAGGGACTCGCACCTCGTCTCCGATACGAGCTCCTACCCTTCAAGTTCACCTCCTACCAGGAGCTCTACAACCAGGCTCTCACTATGGAGCAGGGTAGGAAGGAGCTGGAGGCTTCCAAGAGGCCAGCTTCCACCGACAACCAGAGCTCCTCTTCTTCCGAGGGCAAGAAGCGCCGGGTATTTGTGCCCTTCAGCGCCGTGCCTAAGGCACCCTTCACGCCGAAGCCCATCGGGTACTTGCCACCTCCGCCTCGCCCAGCTACTTCGACCTTGGGTGCGGCTGGAGGCGGTTTTCGACCTCGGCTGCCTGCACCACCGGGGCTCACTTGCTTCGCTAGTGGCCAGCCTGGGCACTACTCCAGGGAGTGTCGCCAGAAGGCACCGGCTACCGCAGCACCTGCACCAGCACCCTCTACCCCAGCTGCCAAGACCACAACCGTTAGCCGAGGCCGCCTGAACCACGTCTCGGCTGAAGGAGTCGAAGAGGACCCCAGAGTTCTCATGGGTACGCTTCGAATCAATGATTACCATGCTTCAGTCTTGTTTGATTCTGGAGCATCGCATTCATTCATATCAATAGCTTTTGCACACAACCATCAAATTCCATTTGGGAACATGGACTCCCCGTTAGTGGTCAAGACCCCATGCTCTAGTTGGCACACAAAATGGGTTGCTCCAGAAGTCCAGATTACCATAGCCTATTGGTCTTTCCCATTCCAGCTGATAGCACTGAAGTCAGATGGGCTAGATGTAATTCTGGGGATGGATTGGTTAGTCAAAAATCAGGCCAACCTGGACTGTGCTGCCAAGTCTATCACCGTGATCCACCCAACCGTCGGGCTGGTGAGTTATTGGTCACCCTCGTCCGCAATTCCCTCCGCTGCCACTCCACTCTCACCGGAGATCAGCTTATGCTTCCTGGAAGGAACCACTCCGCCCGAAATGCATGATGTTGCTGTGGTGTGTGATTTCCCCGATGTGTTTCCGGAGGAATTGCCTGGCATGCCACCGGATCGTAGCGTGGAGTTTGTGATCGAGTTGGTTCCGGGAACCGCCCCAATTTCCAAGAGGCCCTACCGTATGCCAACGGAAGAGCTAACTGAATTAAAGAAGCAACTTGATGAGCTGCTAGAAAAGGAATTCATCCGGCCGAGTAGCTCACCTTGGGGCTGCCCGGTCATCTTTGTCAAGAAGAGGGATACAAATGTTCCTCGTCTGGTTGTTGATTACCGCCCTCTGAATGCGGTGACTATCAAGAACAAGTATCCAATTCCCAGAATAACCGACTTGTTCGATCAACTAGCTGGTGCAACGGTATTCTCCAAAATGGATCTGAGGTCAGGCTACCATCAGATTAAAATCCGGAAGGAGGATATTCCGAAGACGGCTTTCACCACTCGCTATGGCCTATATGAATACACCGTCATGTCCTTCGGCCTCACAAATGCTCCGGCTACATTCATGAGGCTGATGAACTCCATCTTCCATGAGTACCTCGACAAGTTTGTCATAATTTACATTGATGACATCTTGGTCTACTCCAAAACCGAAGACGAACATGCTGAGCATCTTCGACTAGTCTTGACCAAGCTTCGAGATCACCGCCTCTATGCCAAGTTCTCCAAGTGTGAGTTTTGGCTAAAAGAGCTCATTTTTCTCGGTCACGTGGTGTCAGCTGCTGGAGTAGCGGTGATACCTGACAAGATTCAGGCAATCCTGGATTGGCTAACTCCCAAGTCCGCCAAAGATATCCGAAGTTTCCTTGGATTGGCGGGTTATTACCGCCGATTCATCGAGGGCTTCTCCAAGATAGCCAAGGAACTGACTGACCTCCTCAAGAAAAACAAACAATTTGTCTGGTCAGTCAAGGCGGAAGAAAGTTTCCAAACTCTCAAGGTCAAGCTCACCACCACTCCGGTGCTTGTCCTTCCCGACACCGACAAAGACTTTGTCGTCTATTGTGATGCATCCCTCCAGGGTTTGGGCTGTGTGTTGATGCAAGAAGGCCATGTTGTCGCTTATGCTTCCCGTCAACTCAAACCACATGAACAAAATTATCCAACTCATGATTTGGTGCTTGCCGCCGTGGTACATGCTCTGAAGCAATGGAGGCCCTACCTATTGGGCAACCGTTGCGAGATCTACTCCGACCATCAAAGTCTAAAATATCTCTTCACCCAGCCGGATCTGAACTTGAGGCAGAGAAGATGGTTGGAATTAATAAAAGACTATGATGTGACCCTCAACTATCAGCCCGGCAAGGCCAATGTCGTGGCTGATGCGTTGAGTCGCAAGGCCTATTGTAACACCGTGATGGTTGAAAAGGCACAACCGGCTCTCCACGAGGAATTTGCTCGGTTAAATCTGGAGATTGTTCCCTCCGGATATCTAGCTAACCTCGAGATCAAATCCACTCTCGAGGATGATATCAAGGCCGCCCAGCAAAATGATGCTGAAATCCTCGAGATCAAAGAGAAGATAGCTACTGGGAAGGCAAATTGTTTCTCGGTTGATGACAATGGTGTTGTCTATTTCGGTGACCGTTTAGTGGTGCCCAAGAGTGGGAACATAAAAGAATTGATCCTCTCAGAAGCTCACGAGTCACCCATCTCTATTCATCCGGGTAGCACAAAAATGTATCAATATCTGCGCCCACAATTCTGGTGGTCTTGCATGAAGCGCGAGATCGCCGAGTATGTTGCTGAATGCGACGTCTATCGCCGAGTGAAGGCTGAACATCAAAGGCCAGCTGGTACCCTTCGCCCCATAGCCATCCCCGAGTGGAAATGGGATGAGGTTGGCATGGATTTCATCACCGGCTTTCCAAGATCACAAAAGGGCAACAATGCCATCTGGGTCATCATCGACCGTTTGTCAAAGGTCGCCCACTTCCTTCCGGTTCGTGATGATATTCGAGCAAGCCAACTTGCTGACTTGTATATGGCCCGGATTGTTCCTTTGCATGGGGTTTCTTTGCGGATCATCTCAGACCGTGGGAGCCTTTTTGTGTCCAAATTTTGGCAAAGTTTCCAAACGACTCTTGGAACCCGTCTCAACTTCAGCACCGCCTATCACCCTCAAACCGATGGCCAAACTGAAAGGGTGAACCAAGTTCTTGAGGATATGCTTCGGGCTTGTGTTATCTCCTTCGGCATGGGTTGGGAAAAGTACCTCCCCCTCGCCGAGTTCTCCTACAACAATAGCTACCAAGCCAGTTTGCAGATGGCTCCCTTTGAGGTCCTTTATGGGAGAAAATGCCGAACTCCTCTCAATTGGTCGATCCCGTCAGAAAAGCTACTATGACAAGCACCATCAAGAGGTCCACTATGAAATTGGTGACAAGGCCTATCTTCGAGTCTCTCCCCTCCGAGGCGTTCGTCGCTTCGGAATCAAGGGCAAATTGGCACCTCGCTATGTTGGCCCTTTCACCGTCCTAGCCAAGCGAGGAGATCTCTCCTATCAACTTGAGTTGCCCTCCAACTTCTCGGATGTGCATGATATATTCCATGTCTCCCAACTCCGTCGTTGCTTCAAGGATCCAATCCGTGGGGTTGATCATGAGGCATTGGACATCTAGGAGGATTTGACCTATCGCGAGCATCCTATCCGCATCTTGGATGAAGCGGAGAGGAAAACCTGCAACAAGACTATCAAGTTCCTCAAAATCCAATGGTCTAACCATTCCGAGGAAGAAGCCACATGGGAGCGAGAAACTAGCCTTCGTCAGGAATACCCCACCTTCTTCACTCAAGCCTAGAATCTCGGGACGAGATTCCTGTAAGGGGGGTAGAATTGTAACAGCCCCAGCTTGGTAATGAAAAATACGAAGAATTTTTCCACTTTTTGTTTTCATGTTTGCATCATAGCATCCGTATGCAATTGCTATTTCTAACTTTCACTTGGAAACAAATTGAAATGGGGAGGCAAACTTCCCAACATCCAAACCAATGCAAATGCTCAACTTAGCAAACCAAATCATTCTTGGACTTCCAAATGGTTTAGGAAGTTCCAAGTTTACTTTTTGAAACCAATTCTCAATTTCTAAATATTGTCAAATAAGAAATGAATTTGAGAATTCAAATTGGTTCAATTCAATTTCTATTTTCGAAACCAAGTTAAACATTCCAAAAATTCAAACTAAAATCATGGGGAGCTTCATTGTCATTGTTAGAGCCTCCATGAATATTTTCAGTATTTTTGGGAATGTTTAAGTGCTTCAATAAAATAGAAATTGGAAATTGTCAAATTTACTTTAAATTAAAAGCTGTGAACAAATGTTGGCCAAAACATTTTATTTTGCCCCACCAATTTTTGTGGAGATTCTAAAGGCTAAATGGAGCCTATATGAATTTTTAAAGATTTTATAAAATTGTTTAAAGACCCCAATTAAATTGCAAATTCTGCTGCTGGGCTCTTTTGTAATTACAGAAAATGGACGTAGGGGGGTTTTGCAAAAAGTTCTTTCCCGCACAGTGGCGGCCATGGCCACTGGCGCCATGCCGCCGAGCTGGCCGACGCCCATGCCGCCGTCGGGGCCCTCCCTGCCGTGCCTCCCTGGTGGGCGAGGACCCCCACCTGCTCCTGCCCCCTTTTCCCCACTTGCTGCTCCCTCGCCTCGTCCTCTCTCCTCTCTCGAGCTCCTCCGTTCCCGCAGCTAGTGTCGAGCTCGCCGCCGTCACTCTAGTGCACCCCGGTTAGATCGAAGAGGACAGGGAGGTCCGCCGCATCCCCTTCTCCCTTCTCACCGTCGAATCCGAGCCGGGGTGGTCCGGGATCGACAGAATCGTCCCCGACGCACCTCCGCCTCCGCCGCCGCTCGCCGGGACGATTCCGGTGTCTCCGGCCTTTCCCTGCCGACAACGACCCCTCCATAAGATCCCTGGTGAGGCCTGCGTGCTTGCTATCCCTCTCCCGCGCCCTTCTTCCCTTCCTCGCCGCCGATCGGTCACATGGTCGCCGGCGTCGCCGTGCACTTCTTGCCCGGCCTGAGGCCGGAGGCCTCGGGCTGGTGCCCAGCCTGAGCGCCCGGCCTGGGCCAGCACTGGGCCGGTGCCTTCGGGCACCCACCCGGCCTGGCCGGCCTGTCTGGGAAAATTGTTTCCCTTTTTGAATTTGAAACAAATTTAAATAGTCGATAACTACTTGACAAATGCTTCAAATTCGACAAATCAAATTTCAAAATGTTCAGGAAAACAAACTCTACCAATTGGAATCATTGTAACTTTCTTTTGGATTTATATTCTTTTGGTTATTTAAGAATTCCTAAAATGGTTTAAATAATACCCAAATTAGGAAAAATCATAACTTATTAAATATTGATCCAAAAATTATAAATAAGATATCAATGTGATCAACACTTCAAATGCAATCAAACCATGCTAATATTACATCATGATCACAAATATTTATTTGATGTTATTCATAATTGGTTTAAAAGAACTACATTCCTTTAATTATTTAATTCGCTATTTATTCTTCGGAACTCGGAAAATTACAAATAAGTTACCAAAATGATCGGAAGAACAAAACCTATTTAATCATGTCATGTTCATGCATATTTGAGCCACATCCTTTGTAATGTGATAATTTATAAATAATGTGGCCACTAAGATAAATATGGGGTTTGTTTCCAAATAATTGCACCAATTATTTGGAACTCCATTTAATTTGTAAATAAATTAAATGTTGATATCAATGCATCAACTTGTCATGGCATCATGTGATTGAGCATTGCACCTTGTGTTCGTGTGATTTATTTGTTCTTTTGTATTATTTTGGGTATCGATAGATTCCGGAGTTGAGGTCACCCCGACCTATCCCGACGAGCAGTACTACACGCCCCGGCAGCAAGGCAAGAGATAACCTAACCTTCTTGGCATCTAGCATCCAAATGTTTTACAAACTTATTTTATCCACCATAATATTGCATGCGATTCCAATGTCTCTTTTGATCAAGATGTAGAGTATCCTATGAATGCATGTTTATCCCCTGAACCATCACATGCTTCCCCTCCTATAAACCCTAGGTTTGATGTGTTGGCCGGAGACAAAGATATAATGGTTGTTATATATGCTTAGCTATGCTTAGCCATGCTTAGTCAAATGATATATTTTTGTCCGGTGATTTAATTCCATTATTATGAATGGTGGTGGAATGTTCGGACATGATGGTTACTTGTGGTGGATAATTAATTTGCTAAAAGGCTTGGATGAGTTGCCATCGGGGATGGTGTTTTGCCTCATTCTTGCCGCCTAGGATGAAAGTTCTTTTAGCTAGAACCAAGAACCGAGCATGCTGCCATTGGTGGGTGTATGGGCGCCTTACTACCTGAATAACTTGTGCGAACGTATCCAAGGGTCCTCTAGTTCGGTTTTCCATTTGCGTGTGAGTGGAAAAGAAGATGTTGCGGAGGATTTGTGTTTAGGACGTGGCGATGGGGCAGGGTGTTGAAATAGGCACTGAACCTGTCATGTGGCCACAGATGACTCTTGGATAGTCTCATGCGAGGTAAAGGTTTAACCACGCCCGCTCGCCGGCCTTCCCCGGAAGAGGGCCAATCAGGTGAGCCGGACGGTACCAATGGGTAAAATAGTACACCCCTGCAGGGTAAATCTTTTCGAAAAGCCATGTCCGCGGTTATGGACAAACTCTTGGGAATGGCGGATTAGCTCATAGAGAACTTTAATCTTAATTAATTAATTTGGCAGCTAAAGGTTGCAACTCAATGTGTGTGTAAAAGGTTCATTTCCTCGAGGGTGATTCGAGGGAGTGCCTTTGGTGGAGATGAGAGATGGTTGTGGCTACAATTCAGTTCGCCGAGAACCGAAGAGGAAAAGTTTACTCTCTTACCCCCTTTATGAAAAATATTCTGAATAGACGATGCCTTGGGTCTTTTTTATATCTTTTAAATGAAAATCTAACTTTATGCAAAATAGCTACATATACAGCTTTAGAGCCGCCGTCAATCATTGGGCCTATATCGCCCGACTAAACTTGCGAGTACGTCGTACTCAGTCTCTCTTTGCTGCCTTTATATTTGTATTTCAGAGGAGGACGACACCGAGCAGCTAGGTGGGTTCTTCGTGGACGTCGACTAGTAGTCCGGGGTTCCCAGGTGGCAGCTTGGGACCGTGGAATAAGCTGGCTGGGATCTTTTATTTGTAGGCCTCTTAGGCCATATATTTGCATCTTGTTGTTAGACAACACTACCCGCTTCCGCTTGATGTATTGTTGGATCTGTGATCCTTTTGTGTGTAATATTTGTATCTTCTCTTATATGAGTTGCTATATGCTTTTGTGTCGTAGAGTCTGCGATGTGCCAGTTGTTCCACAAGTCTCGGTCTCTTTACTATACGTGATAGCGATGTCTGAGCTTATGGCATGATCGAGGTGTTGTGTGCCGATGATCCATTCCGAGCACACCTGCCAATGGGTTTTGGCCTGGGATTGTTAAACCCAGTAACCCTCGATTGTGTAACATGACCGGTTGCACAACGCTTCACTGTATAGTTCTGGGGTCGGGGCGTTACAATTGGTCATAGAATGAAGATGAAAATTTAATATAAAAGGTGGACACTTTGGAAAAGATATATAAATGAGTAGAGGTAAAACATGCATAAGTTTCATCTATCCTCTAAACTATTATACTTAATTTATTGATTGCAATGGTAATACTTGGTGTCAAGCTCTCATTCCCCTAACATAGCATCTGGAATGATTAAAGTTTAATGTGAAAGCAAATATGAGTAGTGGCCTTGATAAAGCAAATGGTAGATGTCTCATGCCCCTTGAATACAAGTACCTACACCATGATTACTCAACTTGGGAAACAAAGCAAGTTTAAGTTATCTATCATTGTAAGTAAAAATGGTATTATCAAGAGCCTCAACTGGGGTACCTCTTGTCACATGATATGGATCAAGCCCACATCAAAACAACAAGACAAACAAACATAATGAACAACCTCAACACCCTTTTTATTTACCACTTGATATAGCTTTTTATTGTAGGGTGTATCACAAAAAGTTCAAAATAGCATGTAAGTAAATTTCCACCATGAATTATGCATGGCTTAGATTAGCGGCCCAGGTTTCTCTCTAACCATTTATACAAACTCATTTAAACTTACTCTATTTCCACATTATTTCACCATGATAGGCATCCATAAACAAAAGTACATGATATCAACTAAATAAATGATGGAACATGTTGAAAGCTTTGCATGTGACAACACATATGGGCTAACTCCCAACCTTAAACATTTATCAAGCCACTTTCATCATAATATTAATCACAATGGTTCATGTTTATTAAATGCAAGTAAAGTGTGCATCAAGTTCGCGAGAGCTTTTTAACCAACTTTTCCCATTACAATAAATAACATAATCATTTTCATTTAGAGGTATAGATAACACAAATAACATGATAAACATACTCGGAATAGCATAAAGCTAATAGGTAGATATGGTGGACTCACTGGAAAACTTTGGTTGAAGGTGTTGGAAACAAGTTTTTACTTGTTGGAATTTTTGGGCTAGCAAAAGGGAGAAAGATGACCATCTAGATGCATGCATGAGTGTCCATAGAACTAACTAATGCATGTCAATCAAGGTAAAATAAAATACGTCATCAAAACATGAATAAAAGATAGCTCATGATAAAACATTTGCAAATTATTACTCATAAAGAAGCTCATGAATCATGCAACTATATGTGTCATTAAAAATCAGCTTAGACATCCCTTTTCCCAATACAATAAAAGCATGCAAGATATTTCAACCCATATTTCCAGTAGCTTTCTCATATATAAATGATAGTGGTGGTCTCAGAACAAAAATCAAGCCAAAACAAAAAACAAATAAAAGACGCTCCAAGTTTATGCGATAAAGTGCATTGATAGAAAAACAAAAGTTAGACGTGTGCAAACCGAGAGTGTGTAGGTACAGTGGGGTTGTCTTCACATCCCCAAGCTTATGGTTTTCACCATCCTTGGATAGCTCTTGGTGCATCTCCTCTAATCCCTGTGAAAAAACTTCAAAACACCGTTTCTCCCATTTCTTTTCTGTGGGGTGACATTAGTAGTTATAGACAAATGCATTACTTGCGACTGATAATACTAAGACAAAAATTCATGTGAATGTCCAGAAAGTGTATAATATTGTATGCCTATTAATAAACTCAATTGGATCAACAAGATTCAAGTTAAAAGTTCAAAACATGCATCAAAGAATATTGGACAGAATCTGTCCAGAAAACTGACAGCAGCGAAACGTATTTTTCTACCTAACTTACGCATGTCTAAAACTTCTGAAAACATTCATGCAGACGGAGAATGAAAAGTTGCAGTTACAGTAAAAATATCAGCTCATTCGGAGTTACAGAATAAGAATTAAAAATCAAACCGTGCACAGACCTGTGCTGGAATGAAGTCTCCGCATGCAAAATAACAACTTTCTCAAACAAAATGGGTAAAACTTGGCACTTTATTAAAAATTCCTGAAACTAAACTAAAAACTAAGTCTCTTGTTACAACAAGAGGACACAAATAAAATAAAAACAACCGGGTTGCCTCCCGTAAAGCGTTTTCTTTATAGCCATATAGCTAGGCTTACTTACTCGGTATCAAGATGATTGGAGTGAGGTGGCTTGGCATCCCCAAGCTTAAATTCTTGTACTTAGTTGATATATGTAGGGTGAGCCTAGGGGTAACATCCCCAAGCTTGAGTGTTTGTCCCTCTTGATCTTTGTTTATCACCCTCAACTCTTCCACTTGAAAGTTCTCTTCACACATAACTCATCATAAAACTTGATTAGAGGGGTTAGTGTCTCCATAAATTAAATCTCCATAGGTACAGCAAAGACATATCATGAGTTGATTCTAAACATTAGCTAATATTACTATGGTTGTGCATTGCTCTTCGATCAATAGAACCACACAAAACACAAGTAATGAGAGTAATGCAAAATAAAGACAGAATCTGTCAAAAACTGGACAACCCATAAAGAGTGAATTTTCAGAGGCACTTACGTTGCTCAAATCAGAAAACTTTGAACTAATGAAATGTGTATTAATAGCTGAAAATTTCTGTCGTAAAATTTCAGGTCGAAATTCCTTTTCTGTGATTTTTAACATTTTTCGCAGTGAAGCTTAGGAATCTGTTTCCTGGACAGCCATGATAGTTTTAATGATGCTCACATAGGAATACGAATTGAAATGCAAAGGTGAGCATCAAGGAAAAATATGAAACATATTTAAGTCTCACCCACTTCCTATGCATTGGGATCTTGTAAGAAAATAAATCAATGAAGCATATAGTAATTAGCATAGGAAGGTAAAGCAAGTGCGACATTAAAACCTTCAACATAAAGAGAGGAAACATAGTATTATTGAGATATTTAGAGACATGTTTCCCTCTTTCAAAATAATTATTAAGATCAATATAAGGTTTAATATCATGGTTGCAACAAATATTTGGAACTAAATATAATTGCAAACCACATAAGTATTTCTCAACATAAGCAAATTTCTCCTCCAAGGTGTGAATAGGGGAGTTCAGAAATAAAGTTCGACTCTCATGAGTGAGAGTATCATCACAAGCAGCAAGTATATCATTTTTATCTGCACATAAAGTAGTAACAACTAAACATGGAGGATTATCAATAAGCATAGGACCATCATCTAAAGCATTATCATATAGCATGTCTAAATCATATCCTTCATCATTTTTAAAATCATTATCAATAATGTTCTCATTAGGCATAGGTTCATATTCTTCCTCATCATCAGGATCATAAAAGCAAAGTTTATCATTAGCTAAATCTTGAGTGTTACCCTCATCCATATGTGGTGAAGGTGCAAGTTCCTTCTCTTCATTCTCTAGTTGTTCATCAATTTCTTCATCCTTTTGCTCTTCATTGTCTTCTTCTTGGGGCTGCATGGACATCCCCAAGCTTAGGCTTTTATCCTCTTCCAAGCTTATGTTTTCATCATCTTCTTCCTGCAAAACATTAGATCTTCCTTAGGCAAATCTCTTCCTTGTGTCAACAACATAGATATTTTCATCAAATTCATCTATGCAGATATTAAGGATAAAGGCAATCATATTTTTAGATTGAGAAGCTATAGGGCAGGTTTCATGTTCATCAATGAAGGTGTTTAATTCATAGGCTGCCACAAAAATAACAAATTGCTCTACTTCTGCCATCCCTAAGTGAGCATAAATCCCTGTATGATAAGTTGCAATAACAGGTTCAACTTTATTGGAAGGGCATTGGAATTCAAAGTGTCTACAGTATTCAGAGCAACAAGTTTCTTCCTTATGAAAATTAAGCAGCTCATTAGCAATTTTATTTAGATACCTTATGATGGTTTTTAATCTTTTCCCTTCGAAAGATTATCTAAATTCAGCAGCTATCATGGCATTTTTATAATAGTTTTCCATTTTTTAATTTTTTTGGGTTTTTGATATAATGCAAAACTGAAAGTAAAACTAAACTAAATGCAAAACTGAAAGTAAACTACAATATATGAAAAACTGAAAATAAAAATCTAGTGCAAACAAGAATAGAAACTTAAGCGCTACGCTCCCCGGCAACGGCGCCAGAAAAGTACTTGATAATCCCCAAGAGCAAGGAATCACTGTAGCACAATTCAATGTGAAAGTAAGGTATCGATCCGCAGGAGCAAGAAGGAAAAGTTATATATTCCCTACAACTAAAGTGTCACAATTTTTAGTTGATTATGCACTAAACAAGTTTATAGAACAAGGTGGTTGATTTAATGGATGGAAGTTTGATGTAACAAAACAGGAGTGTGAAAGTGTCCCAATCCTCTTTAATGCAAGAGGACAAGACAAGGTAACAAGGGTGTGAAAGTTTCCCAATCCTCTTTAATGCAAGAGGACAAGACAAAGGTGTAAACGGTGCTTTGGAAATAAGGCCTAGGGATCATGCTTTCACTAGTGGACACTCTCAACAATAATAATATAATTGAATACATAGATAATTCCTCCTCATTATGCTACTCTGAATTAATTTCTGGTTGGATAAAGAACACCAATCCATTATGTAGGGCTACAAAAAGCACACCTTAAAGTTCGTATTCCACATCTATGGACACTTCATGCGGTCACTATTCGCATCTAAAGATAGTACTAACAAACACCACAATATCATAGAGACACCCAACACAAATAATAACTCATGATAAGTATTCATGTAATCTTTAGCCTAAGAGCCACACACGGTGCACGCACTGTCAACTTCACACCATGGGACAAAGGTGACTCCGGCAATCACATCAATAAAACCACTTGAGTAGCATAATTCACAAGATAAAGAAGAGTACCATGTATGGATTCAACTAGATTACAAAGCTCATGATCACATAAAGATCACACCATGGGAGAGAGAGATAAACCACATAGCTACCGGCATGAGCCTTCAGCCTCGAGGGAGACTACTCCCCCTTCATCATGGAGATGAGGAGCTTGATGGAGAGGTTTATGAAGAGGTGCAGCCCGGAGTGGAGACGATCTTGCTGTAGATGTTGATGATGATCACGCCAGGGGGGGGGGGGGGGTGGAGCCCTCCGGACGTGGATTTCAGCGGCGTTTCACCCCTCCGATCTTCTCCGGCGGCAGCCCTCTGCCTCTCTGTTTCTGGTTTTGCGTTTCTCCGCCGCCTCCTCTGGAAAACGTCGGGGAACCTTTTATATAGGCGTTTTTAGGTCACGAGGATGCTTCTGGGCGAAGGATCGATGCAAACGGGGCCACAAGGGCCAAATTGGATGGGCCCATGCGGCCTGGTAATGTAGCCGCGTGGGACCCCCCCTTTTGGTCCTCCGGCCTCCGTTCGTTGACTTCTTTCGCTCCTAAATCTTCTCCTTCCAAAATAATGACCCCCCTAAATTTATAGCTCATTATGACGTCGTTAAGGTCCTGAAACAAATAAAGAAAGAAATAGGGGTTTTCTGCCTGCGCAGGATTAATTCCATATAAAGGGGAAATCATTATAAATTACCAAAAATCATTAAATAACAGTAATATACCCCTTATATGATGCAAATATGAATGGAATATAACTATTATAGTGCAAAGTTCATGTATGCATTTTAGATGCATCATGCGTATGCCGGTCCGGGCGCGGGAGCGGAGAGTGAGATGGCCGGGATAACCTGGTCAGCCGACATACGCTATGTCGGCCTGGGGTATCCCGGCAGGCTGGGCATCGGTCGAAGAGGTAGCCTGGCAGTGTCGGTCGAAGGAGATCCGGGGCGCGTCGAGGTAGCGGCGATCACCCGACATGATGACTTGGGCACCGGCCCGGCCAGTCGGGTGGCCAAGGTGGGTTGACCCGAGAGTGGTGCTGCCGACATAAGCCTATGTCGGCATGGCGTGATGCCTTCATGAGGAGCCGGAGCAGAGGATGTGGCCCGCGAGGTATGTCGGCAATGGAGAATCAGCACAACCAGGTTAAAGGATCCGACATTGCCCTATGTCGGATCAATGACAGGAATGTCGGCCTGGGCCATGCCAATGTCGGCTCAGGCTGCCTTCTTCTACCTTTCCTTTATCTTATATGTATTTGCTAGTCGTCTCTTCCTTCTACTGTACAAATAGACTACCAACTCTGAGGTACCCGGGGTTATATCCCCGACAGTAGTCCCCGAGGCTATGTGGGAAATCGTAGATTCGCGCATAGGCTATTCAATTAAGGTATCACGGAGTTGGTATCGAAACATAGCCTGCACGAGCTGAACAACTATGTAACCAAATTGGGCAAATTCGCATCAATATCTAGCCTTCACAGGCCATGTTGGTTTATACATTGCCTGCGTGGGCTGAATCGGCATATAGCCTTTATCAACACCCCTGTATGCTGGTTTATAGCCGACTCGGGAGTTATCGAAGTCGTATGTCAACAGCACGAGCTGGACCATCATACATCCTGCTTGTGAAACATCATACGTCGGTGTCTAGCCATCTCGGGTATTACCGTAGTCGTATGTCTCCAGCATTAGCTGGACCGACATATAGCCTGCATCGGCATTATCATATACCGGTTTTTAGCCTTCTTGGGCATTACCGAAGTCGTATGTTGGCGGCATGAGCTGGACCGACATACAGCCTGCTTGGGCATTATCATATACCTGTTTTTAGCCTTCTTGGGCATTACCGACATCAGATGTCTCCAGCATGAGCTGGTTTGACATAAAGCCTGCATGGGCATTTCTCATATGTCGGTTTCTGCCACCTTGGGCTTTTACCGCACAGATATGTCGGTTTCTAGCCACTCTGGGCGTTTACCGACATCTGATGTCTCCAGCATGAGCTGGTTTGACATAAAGCCTGCATGGGCATTTCTCATATGTCGGTTTCTGCCACCTTGGGCTTTTACCGCACAGATATGTCGGTTTCTAGCCACCCTGGGCTTTTACCGACATCTGACGTCTCCAGCATGAGCTGGTTTGACATAAAGCCTGCATGGGCATTTCTCATATGTCGGTTTCTGCCACCTTGGGCTTTTACCGCACAGATATGTCGGCAGCGCTAGCTGCACCAACATATAGCCGTCATTGGCTGACTTTGACATTTTGCCTTCATGGGCACTTGTCAAATGACGAGTTGAGATATTTCTCAACACGTAACACTCAGTGAGATTAGATATCTCTCGACTCAATGCACCGAGATAATGATGCTATGATATTCTGTAAGCTCGGATAATTGAAGAATCATGAAAGTCAGTAAAGCCGATAAAGATAACAATTGTGAGATGCTTGATGATGTGAGATGAATGCCGTGATATCTTGGCAAACCAAAATAAACGGCGATTCGAGATATTGCAGGATGCCCTGATATTTTGACGAACCGACATAAACGGTGATATGGAGATATGGCATGAAGCCATGATATTTTGGCTAACCGAAATAAACGGTGATCTGGCGATATAGCATGAAGCCATGATATTTTGGCAAACCGAAATAAACGGTGATTTGGCGATATAGCATAGAGCCATGATATTTTGGCAAGTCAAGATGACTGACAAATCCGTAATATTTGGTGATGTATTCTCACCCGGGAATATCTATGCCAACATACAAGGTTAGTCAATGCATATATATAGCAGATATTTGATCTTATCAACAGCTTTACTAACAGATGAGATTAACCTTAGAATATGATATAAATTTTTCTTCTAGCAGCAAAACTATGCATGAAGACGCAGACTCGGTTCCAACCGAGTCCCCGAGTCACTTTTCTTATCTAGGAGATAACACAAAACTGGACTGTCAGTCCAGTCCCCGGGTCAAGACATCTTGCCCTCGGGGAAAACAACTAAGCAAGACGGAAAAGAGGGGGCAGTCCCCGAGCATCATTCGACGCTATCCAAGAGCGTGATGCTGACATATAAATGATACTTACGAGGCAATGTCGTTGGAAAAAACCGAGGAAGGCGCTGATGCCGGCATGGAGATCAATATGCCGGCCTGGGCCACCAACATCTCGGCCCGGACCTCTCGGATTCGAACTGTAGTCAACTCGAAAATGAGTTAACACCCGGGGGCGATGCCGAAGTTGAGTCCCCGAGTCGCTTTCCTCAACCGGGATCTGCCGATGATGTCCGTTGGTGGAGGCAGCGCTAGCCTCTGCTTCACAGCGGCATGCTCGAGCGCGGGGGACGATGGCGACGTCGAGTCCCCGCGTTGATGAAGAAGGTCCCATCCGTATTTGATCCAGCAAGCGCCACTACCAGTCCCACGGTGGGCGCCAACTGTCGTCGTGGTGAACAATAGATGCCCAGGGGTAGGCTTGAGTTTGGGGCCGATGGACGCTAGAGGATTCGGGGAGGGATTATGCGCAGGAATACGCACACTAAGTGAAGCACACACGCGGTTTACCCAGGTTCGGGGCCCTCGGGAGGAGGTAAAACCCCTACTCCTGCTTGTCTGTTTTGTATATGATGATGTATATGAGAACTACAAGGTTGCTCCTAGAGCTGTTTTTCTAGAGGAGGAAGAAGGCTCGCAAAGGAGTGGGGGAAATGAGCCCCGGGTCGGGTCGGTCCTCCGTGCGCTACCCCTGGTGCTCCTTATAAAGGGGAGCCCAAGGGACAAGAGGTGGCCCACATGTCACTATACACTGCACGGGTGCAGCACTGTAGGTGATTTTCCTACTGGGGTCTTGTCTGCACTGTATACGCGTCATCACTTGTACTCTTGTCATGTCCACGCCACTGTAGCCACGTTGCCTACGTCCTGGTCTTCGTCATCCTGTCCTCTGCTCTTATCTCCTGGGAGGTGGTAGCTGGCACTGGTACTCGTCGGGGGAGCTTATGCCGGTCTGAGCCAGGGGCGTCCCAAGACCCGGCATCCATGGAGAGTAGTCGATGAAGAGAACCGACATAGTCTGTGCCATCGATGGGTTACTATGTCGGTCACGGGGTGATGAAGTGCTGCGTATGCCGGTCCGGGCGCGGGAGCGGAGAGTGAGCCGGCCGGGATAACCTGGTCAGCCGACATACGCTATGTCGGCCTGGGGTATCCCGGCAGGCTGGGCGTCGGTCGAAGAGGTAGCCTGGCAGTGTCGGTCTAAGGAGATCCGGGGCGCGTCGAGGTAGCGGCGATCACCCGGCATGATGACTTGGGCACCGGCCCGGCCAGTCGGGTGGCCAAGGTGGGTTGACCCGAGAGTGGTGCTGCCGACATAAGCCTATGTCGGCATGGCGTGATGCCATCATGAGGAGCCGGAGCAGAGGATGTGGCCCGCGAGGTATGTCGGCAGTGGAGAATCAGCACAACCAGGTTAAAGGATCCGACATTGCCCTATGTCGGATCAATGACAGGAATGTCGGCCTGGGCCATGCCAATGTCGGCTCAGGCTGCCTTCTTCTACCTTTCCTTTATATTATATGTATTTGCTAGTCGTCTCTTCCTTCTACTGTACAAATAGACTACCAACTCTGAGGTACCCGGGGTTATATCCCCGACAATCACCGTACATCCATGGATGGCCCATCTGCATCATGCAACTTTATATCAAACGCAATCACGATGCTAAAATTAGTACCGTGTGGTCTAAACGAGAAAGTAGTTGCTAACCTTTTAGGACACTTGGAAACAAAGAGGAGGAAGCTTAAGCGTGGCTCGGGCACCTCATATCATATTTGTCTTGTGTGAACTCAAGTGGCATCGCTCTAGCAGGCATTTCACCGAACACCTCTAGTGCATATGAAGAAAAAAAAAACTAGCACAAACCTACACCACCTCCCACCAGAAAAAAAACAAGAGAAGGGGAAGAGGGGCTGCATATATATAGGGCCAGACCTTTTGTCCCGGTTTGTATCTCAAACCGGGACAAAAAGGCCCTAACGACCCGGGACAAAAAGGGCCGCCGGTTTCGGGGCGACGTGGCCGGAACTTTAGTCTCGGGTTGAGACACGGCCGCGACTAAAGGCCCGGGCGAAAGGCCTGTTTTCTACTAGTGGTCATGCGTGAGAGGTTTTGTTTTTGTTTTTTTCAATTAACAGGTGGGGGTGAGAGGTTAGCGTGGCCCATTCAGTAAACCATCCCCCCATCTCTGACAATTCTGGTATCGAATAGTACCTTTCTCTTGAGTAGTGATTTTGAGATCATGTGTTCTCTTTATTAAAAAAAAGTGAAAAATCATATTTATAAATTTAAAACAAATCGGAAAACAAACAATTTGTTTTAAGCTCAATGATGTATCCTACGAAGGTGCTACATATCACTTTGAAATATTTTTTATTCTCAACTACACGTAAATGAAAAAAAAAGAGTATGAATCTGATGATAGTGAACAATGCAGACTTGTCATTTTTTTTTTGTTAGCCCAGAGTTAAAAACAAATATTGTTGCAGTTTTGCATGTATGTAGGATACATCATTGATTATATCTAGCATTGTTTCAGTTTTTTCTTAAATCTATAATTATAATTTCCAATTTTCAAAAATAAAGGGAGCACCGGAAAGTAATTTTCGCATTCTCTTCCCTTACTACTACTAGAAGCACTGTCCGCTATTGTTCGGAGTGATGAAGTCGCGGTCGCCCTGAAGCTCTCTCGGCGGCCAACACTGTCCGCTATTGGTACGGTCCAAAACTAGACCAAGAAAGGGGGGTGCTTGCGATGGCGACGCGGTCGCCCTGAAGCTCTCTCGGCGCTCCCTTGCCGGCGCCGCGCTCTCCCCGGCGGCTGCTGCCGCCTCCGGGTGGCCGGCTCCTGCGCCCGGGTGGGGCGATGGCCCCGGAGTCGCTCCTGGGGCGTCGGTGGGCCGACCTCGCCGATGAGGAGGAGGAAGACGCCGCGGTGGCCGCCGAGCTCGAAGCCAGGTGCGTTCCCCCCCCCTTCTCCCTCGTTTGGTGAGTTTTTGCAGGTCGCTCGTCGCATCCCGCGCCGTCCTCTTCGCCGCCGGGCGGTGTCTTTCCCCGGCCGCCGGCGCCTCCGTGCCGTGCGATGGCGCCCCCCCCCCCCCGGCGGTGGGTGCTTGCGGTCGGTCGGATGCTGGGCGTGGGGCGCCGGTAGCTGCCGTGTCCACGGGGAGGTGCCCGGTGGATGCGGCCGCGCCGCCCGTGCCGTGTGGTTCCGGGGTGGTGGCGGTGCAGGCGGCCCGCCGCTCCCCATCGCCTGCGGTGGTGGTGCCTGGCCATCCCCCGTGCCTGCTGCCTTGCCAGGCCGGGTCCTGTTCTGATGGGCCGGCAGCCTCGGTGCGGCCCACCTTGGAGTGGCGGAGCCAGGACGCGCGCGTGACGGCCCAGCGCCAGCGGGAAACGCTCCCAGTGCGGCACATCGCCTCCTTTGGCCCAGCCCGCCCACTGGGCCTTGGCTGTGGATACCAAGGGGTACCCGCCGCCTGGAGCTAGGGTTCCCAGCTTCGCCTCGCTGTGTCCGTCGCGCCGCCTCGACCGCGCGCTCCGTCATCCCAACGCCGCCCCCGCCTCCCCTGGTGCGGTCCTTCGCCGCCGTCGCCGCCATGAAGCGTCTCCGGTCGGAGGAGCCCGCGGAGGACGTCCATCCGCGGCGTCGTGGTCGGTCGCCGACCCCTCCGCCCCCTCCTCCGTCGCGCTCCCGTGCCTCCCCGCCTCGGTCCCGTGCTTCCCCGGCCCGGCTCCGCGCGTCCTCGCCGCGGGCATACCGGCCGCCGGGCCGGCGCTCCTCTCGCTCGCCCCGGCGCTCTCCTGGTCGGCGGGAGAGGTCTCCCGAGGCTGGCCGCAGGTCCCCTCGACGGGCAGCGCCTCCTCGTGGTCGCTCTCGGTCCCCGGCTGGCGACCAGCGGCGTGCTCCTTCTCCGGAGGGCCTGCGCCGCGAGGAAGCCTTGCGCAGGGAGCTGGAGCGCCGTCCTCCTGCCGGTGCCCGCTCGCCCGACCGGCGTCTTGTCTCGGAGCCGCGCCGTGAGAGCGGGTCGTGGCGTGAGGATCGGGCTGCTCACCCGCAAACTCGTCACTCGCCACGGTTCTCTCGCGCGGGGGGATTCCGAATGGTCCGTCGAAGAAGAAGCCGAAGAAGATGAAGAAGAAGGTCAAGACCGGGTCGGGCGGGGTGGCGGGTGGGAGCCAGAGTGGGCTTCCGTCTGCGCCTCCGCCCGGCATTGTGGGGGGAGCCCTGCCCCCCGCTTCTCACGGAGGGAGTGGTGCATCTCTGTCTCAGGAGGAGGCGGGGATCAGCTCCCCCTCGAGGCACCAGTGCTTCAATTGTGGGGTTGTCGGGCCCTTTCGCTCCCAGTGCACGCAGCCCGAGTGTTGCATGCGGTGTGGTGATACCGGGCACCGTTGGTCGGCGTGCTCTGTCTTGGCGGGTCAGCCCCAGCGCCCGCGTTTGGAGCTCCTGGGTCACGGTGTGGAGTCCATCTTCTATTTCATTGATCTTGGTGGCACCCCCATGACCGTCCCACAGAACCTGGCTCTGGTGACCGTGCTTCCTGAGCAGCTCCCTCCTGTGGCTGCGGGGTTGACTGTTGAGATCCTCCGCGACGAGCTTGCACAGGTCATGCCTGGCCATGAGTGGCAGGTTCGCGAGATCTCCTCGTCTGAGTTGGCTGTGGTGTTTCCTTCTGCCGAGATGCTCCGACTGTGCTCTATGGGCTCCACCTTCACATTGCCGATCAACAAGATTCAAGTGTCTATCGAGGCGTCTGCGGTGGATCCAGAGAGGTCCTTGTCCCTCATCTCTGTCTGGGTCCAGCTCCACGGGATCCCAGAGGAGGCCCGGAGGTCGGATGTTGTCGAGCTCCTCTCGCGCCCTTTGGGCAAGCTGGCGGAGGTGGATGTCCGATCCCTGCCGGGCTCTGGGCCGGTTCGGCTCCGTGTTCTTGTCCCCGAGCCGGACATGCTCCCTGGGTACCTGCCGACGGTCTACTTTGGTGGTCGTGGTGGGAACCGTGGGTCGGTCATTCGTGTCGAGCTTGAGGAGGACCGCGCTCGCTCCCCGTCTCCCCTGGCTACAGGTGGGGGCTCGACTGGAGACGGTGGGGCCTCTTCCGAGGACGACTCATCAGACGACGACGACGACGGGACGGGTGGGCCGGAGCCGGTGCCGTCTCCCCCGCCTCCGGAGGGCTCCGCCCCGGCTCCCCCACCTTCCGCCTCGGGCCCCCCACGGTCCGCCCCCCCGCCACAGACTGTGGTACCTGTCCTCGCGCAGCCAGTCCAGTCTCCACCCCCCTGTGGCGCCCTCGTTCTAGTTGCTCCCTCTGGTGCCTCTCGCCCGGTTACCTCGGAGCCTCTGGCGGTTTCCATTGCCCAGTATGGCTCCAACTTTGGCCTACTGGACATGAAGCTCGCGGCTCTGGGCCGTCCCTCCCCGGCCGATTCCCAGGTGGATTGTGGGAGTGTGGGGCTTGAGGTGGTTCCTCCCTCGTCGCCACGTTCGGCGGGTCTCGTCTGCTACACCCTGTCCCCTGGCTCGACTCCGACCTCGCCGGCCGCCTCCCCCCCCTTGGTCCCTGCGACTCCAGCGGCTGGGTCCAGCGAGCCGGTCACGGTCCTCCCCGACACTCCCGTGACTGGTGCGCAGCCTCGGCCATAGCGGCGACCCCGTCAGCAGGCGCCGGCTACTCCGTCTACCCGTTAGAGCGCGCGGCTGGCTCTTGCGCGGGGTGGTGCGGGGATGCCGGTGCCCACGGTGGAGGAGCAGGCGATCCAGCTTACTGCGACCCGCCGTAGTGTCTCAGGTACGCCACGTTCCCTTTCTTCCCGTGCTTCTTCTGGTTCCAGATTTTCGGTTCTCGAGGAGATCCCGGTGGACCAGTTGGCCCAGGTTGCAGATGACTGTGGTGTGGTCTTTCGGGGGGAGCGGGGACCCCGTTTAGACCAGATTGCAGCCATTAAGGCGAAGGAGATCTATGAGGGGGCCCTTGCCGCCTCAAGAGCTCAGGCGGAGCTTGCGAGGGAAGGGCCCCCGGAGACGGGACCTCTGGTACAGGTGGTACCAGAGGATACTATTACTCCTGTTAGTACGTCGTCCGGGGTGGTTGTTCCGTGTGCGACCTCCCAGCTGGGGAGGCCCCGTGGTCGACTGCCCAAGGCACCATCCCGGCCCTCGACCGATAGTGGGGCCCAATCGGTTACCCGTTTGGGGACCAACCCTTCTCACGTTTCCAGATGAGTACACCTATTCGGCTACTTGATTGGAACATGAGGGGGTTTGGGCAGGATGGCCGGCGGGTACCAGCTGATCAGATACATTAGAGAGGAGGAGGTTGATATTGTGGGTGTCCAGGAGACGATCAAGCAGGACTTCTCGATCCATGAGCTGCAGGGTCTTAGTTCTCATAAGTTTGCTTGGCAATGGCTCCCTGCCATTGGGCACTCGGGTGGTATCCTCCTTGGAGTGAAGGAGGATACCTTCGAGGTTGAGGACATGGACCGCGGGGAGTTTTTTGTGAGCATGTTGCTCACGCATAGACGGACCTCCCTACAGTGGGAGGTTATCATTGTCTATGGCCCCGCGGATCATAGTAGACCGGCTTGCTTTCTGGCCGAGCTTAGAGCGAAGGTGGAGAGATGCTCCACTCCGCTTGTGATCGCCGGGGACTTCAACTTGATTAGGTCTCCGGAAGACAAAAGCTCGGCTAATGTGGACCTCCAGCGCATGAGGATGTTTAATGACTGTATTGCGGACCTCGCTCTTCGTGAGCTTAGGCGGGTGGGAGCGAGATATACCTGGTCTAATAACAGGATTAACCCGGTCCGGAGTGTGCTGGACCGGGTATTTGTATCTGTGGATTGGGAAGTCAACTTCCCTCTCTGCTCCCTTAGGGCTCTGACCAGAGTTGGGTCAGACCACTCCCCCCTCCTCCTCTCGACTGGAGGGGTCCAGCCACCGAGGTTGAACCGCTTCCATTTTGAGAACTTCTGGCTTGACCAGCCAGGGTTTGTGGAAGCAGTTCGCCAACGGTGGGCGATGGCGGCTTCACATCCCCCGCACGTTTTTAACGCGGTTGATGTGTGGCACCATTGTGCGTTGTTGGCTCGCCAATTCATGAAGGGTTGGGGTGCCAACTTAGGGGCCGAGCTTAGGCAGCGGAAATCCTCTATTCTTGAGGAGATCCAGACCTTAGATCTAGCGGCGGACTCAGTGGGTCTTACCGCTGAGGAGTGGCTTCAGCGGTACACCCTTGAGGATTCCCTTATGCGGATTTATAAGGGTGAAGAGTCCTTTTGGCGACAGCGGAGTCGTCAAAATTGGATCCTTAAAGGGGAGGCGAATACAGCTTACTTCCATGCGATTGCCAATGGGCGTCGTAGGAAGTGCTCTATTCCATGCTTGTGGGAAGGTGATCGCTTACTGGAGGCGCCAGGAGAGATATCTTCCCATATTTACTCCTTTTATAAGGAGTTATTTACGGTGACACCCCGCTCGGGGGTGTCGCTCTCGGTAGACTTCTGGTCAACGGGGGCCAGGGTCTCTGAGATAGAGAATGAGGCCCTTACTCTCCCGTTTCTTCCGGAGGAGGTTGGCCGGGCAATTATGGACATGAGGACTAATTCGGCCCCCGGGCCGGATGGTCTCCCGGTCATCTTCTTCCAAAAGTTTTGGGAGAGTATCAAGGCGGTGATCATGCCCATGTTCCAAGAGTTCTACATTGGAACATTGGTGATGTCCCGCCTTAATTTTGGTGTTGTGACCCTTATCCCCAAGGTTGTGGGGGCATCGGACATACGCCAATTTAGGCCTATTACGGTTCTTAATGTTATCCATCGGATCTTCTCGAAGGTGTGCGCCTTGAGACTAGCTCCGATCCTGGAGCGTCTTACGCACCCCTATCAGTTTGCCTTCCTTAAGGGGAGGTATATTCATGATGGGATTCTAGCACTTCATGAGATCGTCCATGAGGTCAGGACACGGTGCCAGCGGGGCGTGTTCCTTAAGCTGGACTTCCAAAAGGCGTACGACCGGCTCGACTGGGCCTTCCTCCGGTTGGTTCTCCAACGGAGGGGGTTGATGAGCGGATGATCCGGTGGATTATGCAGATAGTTATGAGTGGGAATACCGCGATTAACATAAATGGGGAAGTGGGTCCCTATTTTAGATCGACGTGTGGAGTTCGACAAGGGGATCCTATATCCCCTTTGTTGTTCAACGCCGCAATCGATGCCCTGGCGGAGGTCCTAGAGCGTGCTAAGACCTCGGGCCACATCTCTGGTGTGGTTCGACACCTTGTCCCAGGGGGCGGTGTGACGCATCTGCAATACGCAGATGATATGATGATTATGGTGGAAGGTTCTGATCTTGATATTATCAATCTCAAGTTCCTTCTACTGTGTTTTGAGGCCATGTCGGGCCTCAAGATCAATTTTGACAAGAGTGAAGTGGTGGTCCTGGGGTATCCCCCGGAGGAACAGCGTAGGATAGCGGACAACCTCAATTGCAGGTTGTCTTCTTTCCCTGTGTCATACCTCGGGATGCCCATAAGGGACTCACGGATCCTGATTCGCGACCTTGAACCGTTAGTGGAACGGGTCAGGGCGAAATCAGAGCCGTGGCAGGGGAGGTTTACCTCCAAGGGGAGTAAGACCATCCTAATTGATTCCTGCCTCTCGAGCCTCCCCATGTACATCATGGGGCTATACCTCCTGCCGGAGGGAGTACATGCGAGCTTTGACAAGGAGCTCTCCCGCTTCTTCTGGCAAGCGGCGAGCGGTAGGCCCAAGTACCACATGGTTAAGTGGTCGGACTTGTGCGCCCCCAAGGAGGTTGGGGGCATAGGGCTTTTGGCCTCCCGCCAGATGAATAAAGCCCTGTTGATGAAATGGGTTTGGAGGATCCTTAGAGATGAGGGGGGCCTCTGGCTTCAACTTATCAAGGCGAAGTAGTTGAGAGGCTGCCCCCTTATGGCCTGTGAGAGGAAGGAGGGATCTCAGTTTTGGAGATCTATCCAGACCATCAAGCACGAGATACGGCTAGGGGCGACCTTCTCCGTAGGTGACGGAAGAGGTACCCTGCTTTGGCTGGACTCATGGCTTGGCGGTCGCCCTCTGCGATATGAGTGTCCGGATCTCTTTGCGATTTGCTCGGACCCATTCCTCTTAGTTGCAGATGCCTTCCGTATGGGGCGTTGGAACATCGGGTTCCGCCGCACTTTTGGTCCGGTTGAGGCCAACAGTTGGGCGATGCTTCTGGCTCGCCTCCCTGGCGCCCTCTCAGGTGACCCGGATAGCGTGACCTGGACCCTTTCGGCTGCGGGTAGCTTCTCGGTAGGCTCTGCATACCGGGCCCTATTTAGAGGGCATGTTCTGCCTTGGACCTCCCATCTTTGGAAGGCTCCAATGCCTCTTAGAATTAAGATCTTTACGTGGCAACTCCTGAGGGACCGCCTTCCATCGGGTGTGGAGGTGGCCAAGCGACTTGGCCCAGGGGATGGGACTTGTCCGCTTTGTGCGGTTCCCGAGTCGGGAACCCACATCCTCTTCTCTTGTTCTGCTGCTCGCTTTCTTTGGAACGTCGTGGCTGAGGCTCTTGGACCTGAGTGGCAGGCCCGTGACCTTGGCGAGTTCCTGGAAGTGCAAGCGAACCGTACCGGTAGGAGGAGGCGCCTCTTTTGGTTAGTGTTCGCGGCGATGACCTGGACCCTCTGGACTATCCGGAACAAGATGGTTATCGAGCGTGTCTTCCTGCGGCGTGCTTCTGACTCTGTGTTCAAATTTCTTGCCTTTTTACAGCAGTGGCATCCGTTGTGTAGACAGCGGGACAGGGAGCGACTGGACGACATTCTCAGGGACCTCCTCGGAGTGGCGCGCAGGATTTCGACGTCGACCAGTCGCTGAGTTGTTTCTCCTCTTGGAGATGTATCGATCTATTTTCTTACTTGTTGGGTCTTCTTGTGCTGTGGCCCAGCGGACCTAGTTTGTCTTTTATTTTTCTTGTTGTGCTTCGGCACGGAGTTTGTATGACATTGAAGCGGTTGCTTTATTTATAAAGCTGGGAGTAAAGCCTTTTTCGGCAAAAGATGAAGTCGCCCGCCGGTCCGTTGATAGGCACGGAGCATCTGCCTCGTAGCATTTTTCGAGCAGAACGGAAGTTTCCTATGACAACACCATGGTTGGCATGTTGCGCCACGTATATCCAAAAACCGGCGACTGACCTAAAATTGGCTGTAACAAAGAAAACGAAGTGCATGCCTAACAATCATAGAAATAGAGCAAGATACCAAGAAGTTGGGACCTCCTTCGCCGTTTTTTTGCGCGACAGAGATTAGGACCCGTGGACTGCCACATGCCCACTGGGCTAGCTGCGACGCAAAATGAGGTCGACGTCTCGCCAGTAGCCAGGCAGCTAGCTAGGCGATGCGATTCCGCATACTCTAAAGATGATAGGCGACGGCAATGGTACTTTGTCTGGCAGTACTGTACTAGTCGTCAAAATGAGGATCGATCCAGATGAACAACCATACTACGCTGTTGAACACGGCCACGTGATTAGGAGCAATCATACATCAGTGTGGTCGTTTTCCACATTCAGATCAGGTGCATGTGACACATAGAAACAGGACTAGGAGACACTGATCAAGTGTACTAAATTTATCGTAGTTGCACTGTACCATGTCGTGCGATGTATGTCTGTCTATTAAAGCATAAACTTTTATACACCCTTCGATCATAAAAGTGTCGCTAATTTTATACTAAGTTGGTACAAACTTTATGCTAAATGGGTGACACTTTTTATGAATTGGAGTTAATATGATGCTAAAATAGATAAATGTGTCGTTGTTCAGTGAACTTTTATAGCATGTGTACTTTAGTAGCTGACGTTCTATAAGATATGGTGCGCTCGTCACATAACTCCACAAGATGAGCAAACAGGTTTGATTTGTGTCTCTGGATTTTAATTTGCGTGACATGGCAAGCTGACTTAGACTAGGCGATAGTTTTTGCGCCGTGTCCCAAGTTGTAGTTCGTGTCTCGGGATTTAAATTCGAAAATGCTACATTTACGGAGCAACCCTACCGAAAAATTCCTATGGGCTGACGTGCTTGATGCTTCCCCATGATTTTCCCTCCCCGCTGATTTTTCCGGGTGGGCCCCTCACCTTCCAATCAAATCGTGACACCTCCTTCCGTAACATGCTGGTCCGTAGAAACAGCCCATACTGTAGCATCACTCATTTAAATTTGTGTGACATGCATGGCAAGCTCAGTAGACTAGGCGCATGTCTCGAATTTGAAAACCTAAGATTAGGAAAAAGACAAGATCAACATTCTTCGCACGCCTTCTGCCTATTTTCCATCGCTCGCTCGAGTCACGTACACGACGAAACAAAAGAAAGAGAATTTCTTCAACAACAAAAAACAGAGGAAACTGTGTGTGATCTCTGGACAACTTCTCTGTCTGCTGCCTCCTCCAACCACTAATACTTCTCCAAAGTATCCAGCGCTAATGCATGTATGTGTATGCACAAATAACAGTAAATGGTTCAGAATCACTAGAAAAAGACAGACTTTTGATAAGGTTCATCTAGCTAGAGATACTCGATTACCTAATTGCAGTAAGTAAGCCCAAACTTATGTAGTTGTGCACGCACTGAAGCCCAGCGCACGAAAAAATAAAGCCCACAATGTATGAATACATCGTTTTGAATCTTTGTACCACATGGCCCAGATTTTGGAGAAGAAAAACTAATATTCACAGGTGTTAGAAAATTCGGATTTTTGGTACGCTGAGACATATTGATTTTGATCTACATATCTGCAAATTTTCACTAGAAAAACCTATCTGTTTTGGCTACAAAAAAATGACAAATCTATCCCTCCACAAAGGAAAAGAAACTCGTTTTTTATGGCCACATTTGTCTTTTTTATATACATCACGAATGATAATATATTCTGAAGCAATTCATGTTGTACTTACTAGATGTGTAGATGTACCCATATTTTGTTTAATAGATTTGTAGATGTAACCGTATTTCTTTTAGAATTTATTAATATTTGAAAATGTGGTTTTTGATACTTTTATGAGAAGGGCTTGCTCGGGAGCAAATAGAAATTTTGGCTTGGACTATAACATGTGGTTGTTGGCCATCGTATGGTCTCGCCTCTCGGAGCAACACCAGACGCCCCCCCCCCCCCCCCCCAAGAGCCCTTTTTTGCCGCCGGCAAGACGAAAACGGCAAAAATCTTCCCAGCCGCGCCCCCATAGCCTCCCCAAGACGAATTGTTGCTTCCCACGTGTCCCCCGCCGCTCCTTCCTCCTCCCACCTCGCACTCCACTGGTTAATCTGCTGGGTGGGAGTGCGGCTGGGAAGGTGGCTCCCCAGGACCCTTTTTGCTGCCGACGGAAGAGATTTGCCCCCCAGGACGTCTCTTTTTTTCATCAGGCGATGGTCCTGGGGGGCACCAACATCCGAGTAGCACCCTGGCCGCTGTTCATCGTGGCTCCATTGCTTGCCGTACGTCGACCATCGGGTTAATAGGTAGCGGACCAAGGTACATAAGATTTTTTGAAGTCTCAATCACTTAAAATAAGGGTAACCACGATTCGAAAAAATGTACAACTCACATTTAATTGCACTTTTTTGAAATGAGTTACACTTATTCTGAGGAAAAAACATGCAACTATCACTAGTAGAAAAAAGCTTACCTGTGGCGCACCTGTATGGCCTACCCGTGGCACATCATGGTGCGCCACGGCTACCGCGTCACTGGTAATATTTACCTGTGGCGCACCTGGCTGATGCGCCACAGATATATATATTACCTGTGGCGCACCTGGCTGATGCACCACTGGTATAGATTTTTCGGTTTAAAAAAAAAGAAAATACGCCACTGTCGGCCGACCGGAGCGTGCGACAGACGGCGGGGCTGCACGAGGGTGGGGCGCTCAGGGCACGTCGTGGAGGCGTGGGAGGAGGAGCTCGTGGGCGGGAGGAGGATCTCGTGGGAGGGAGATGGATCTCGTCGATGGGAGGAGGAGCTCGTCGGCGGGAGCGGGAGCACGTGGCGGAGGAGCTTGCGGTAGCGGGGCTCACGACGGTGGGAGGAGCACGTCGTGGCAGAGGAGCTTGCGGCGGCGCTGCTCACAGCGGTGGGAGGAGCACGTCGTGGTGGAGGAGCTCGAGGTGGCGGGGTCGAGTACGAGGTGGCAGCGGAGAGCACGTCGCCGGATCTTGGGAAGCAGGTGGAGGAGCACTGTCGCCGGAGCATGTTGCGACGACCTCGGGTTCGAGCTTGGGAAGAAAGGAGGAGTAGAGATAGAGGATAGGGTAATGGAGGAGAGGTAGAGGAGAGATAGAGGTAGAGGCAGATCCGATGCGCCCCCTCTCGACCAATCAGGGAGCAGAACGGACTAGCACACGGATTGTGTGCTAGTTTAGGATCGTTCGTAGTCGTTCGATCCGACGTCTAGATGTGGTTTTACTCGTGGCGCATCTAATAGCCTTGCGCCACGAGTATTTAACTACCACCACCTCTTCCATGCGCCACGCGTAAGATTTTATTTATTTTTTGCCAGAAAATCTTAAATATAAAAAAATAAGTGTTCCCTTTTGAATTTGGGGATTCTGACGGCCGAAAACAGCTCAAAAGGCCGTAGACGATTTGATTTGGATGTAACTTTTTTTTTAAGATATTAAACGTGAAAATCCGAGTTCATATGTAAAAGTTACCACAGTTTTACTCTTCCATAAAGTTTTTTTGCAAAATAAGTCGAAATTTCGAAATTTATGTTTGTTAATACCAAGTAGGGAACGTAACATAACTAAATCTCAAAAGATTTTATTTTTTGAAATTTTATCATTTTCTTTCATATTTTTAAAAAATAAAAGCCGATCCGGGGGGGGGGGTGGTGTGTGCATGGAGCACAAAGTGTAGAAAATTACCAGTGACACACCATGTCCCAGTGCGCCACTGGTAGGCACTTACCAGTGGCGTACAATGTCCCGGTGCGCCACTGATAGCAACTTACCGGTGGCGCATGGAGAAGGGGTGCGCCACTGGTAAGGAGGGGGCACCCCAGACAGCCCGGGCACCACATATCCGTGGCGCATGCGTTTCAGGGTGCGCCACTGGTATTTGTCTACCTGTGACGCACCATATCTGGTGCGCCACGAATATAATACTAGTGACGCACCACCTTCCGGTGCGCCACTGGTTGTCACCCACCTATAAGCCTTTTCCTACTAGTGTATGTGGTAGAAATGTGTAGCTGTTTTTCTTTCAGAAAAGGGACATACCTGGCCTCTACATTAAGGAGATGCATACGACCTTCATTTATTTATTTATTCAACGAAGGCCGGCAAAACGACTTACAACAATCATACAAACCGAAACCGCCAAACAAGGTAACAACAAACCACCAACTAGCACAACGATAGAGAAAATGGGGCCTTATGCCTTGGTCTCAGCCATAGCCGCGTCACCGGCAAAAACTAGAGTAAACGCCTAATGCTCAGGATTCGCTGATTGTCGCCACCATCTTCCGCATCCCCATCTCTAGGGTGTAGATCGAAGAGAAGCCCCTCGCCAGTCTGCCATCGACGCCACCACAACGTCAAACAACGCCACTTACATCCGCCTGTACATCATAACGCAACTGCCGCTGAGACCCCATTGTGTCATGCCATTGAGATGCACGGATGTCGAGACGGTAGATGCAAGACCCCCTCCATCCAGCACGTGCTCCAAGACTAAGCCCCCAAGAGGGATAAATACACCGACATTGCCGCTATCGTCCGATTCGAGAGACCCGGATCTAGCACTAGTACAGAACCTCACATCACACAGACGGCCCCAGGGACACACCTCAGTCGGTTATTCCAACCGTCTCCAGCTCGGGATCGCTAATGTGTGTGGTTCCATTAGAGCCGGTTCCGGGAAACCGACCGTGATGCGAGTAACCCTCAGACGATCATGAATAAGAACCGTCTCCAATAAGGAAAACATCAGAGGCGGTCAGCAATAGCAGTCGTCTGTAATGATAATCCTTTGCAGATGGTTGCATTTGCTAGCCGTTGTTAGCCTACGGAGTGTCCGGGTTTTCTCTCTGGCCCATGAATGTTCATGCCCTTTGTCATGGTATTGTCGAATCTAGCCGCGGCAGGGGTGCCATCAAGCTAGGTAGAGAGAGGGGTTTAGGAGACGTGGGGTATTCCGGCGACGGGATGACAAAGGGTTTACCCAGCTTCGGATCTCGCAACGGTGGCGAAACCTTACGTGCTGCTATAATTCACTATAAGGCAATATACGCCGATTATAATGAAAGGTGTGTTAGAGCTTGCCCTGAGGCGTCCCTTAGGCCGGCTTATAAAGGCATCTGGACCTAGGGCTTACAGGAGGAAACCTAACCAACTAAGTCACAGAGTTCTACTCTAATCCGGCTTGGGCCCTGCCTTGTGGGCTAAGTCTTCCGCAATGCAGGCCAGCTTCTGGAACCTTCCCTTAGCCGGATGGGCCTCCTGCGCTTCATCGTACTGGGCCGCTCGGTAAGCCGGATTTCGGCTTACCACCACTATGGGCCACCTTGGTACGCTGGCTATTAGTCTTCTTCGTGAGGGTACCTATTCGGCATAACCCCAACAGTAGCCCCCGGAAAGCTTCAAGTACTTCAGTGGCTGGCTTCAATCTTCTGGCAATGTGTTGTCTAGAAAATTCATCATCCATCGTCAGTCATGGAGCATTCCCAGAAACCTGCAAACATGCCGAACAGCTTTGTCGATTTCGGTGTGCCGGTTCTTCATGTCAAAAATCACTTGAGTGCATATTGACACGCGTCCGGCGATTTGACGGATGTGTCAGACCCGGCAGAGTGAGTGGAGTGGCATCTTTGAATGTAGGGGCTAGTTTCCGTTTTTTCCGCGCTGGAACCGAGGCGTCAGAGGGAAGGAAACGTCTCCAACGGCTCGATCCCGTGACGCGTGGTGAAAATATCGGCTCCGGACCGTTGCACGTATCTCAGCACGCCCACTATTTAAGTTGGACGCCTCGTCTTCGCCGCAGCTACCAGTCCATTAGCAACCCTAGCGCAGAGCTCCTCCAGATCTCATCTTCACCGAGCTCAAGTTCTTCTCTCCTCCGCTCATGGCGTCCAGTGCTCCTAGCTCCCCAGTCATCGACGCGACTCCTCTCAACTCGGCGCCACCGATGGGAGGTGAGGCTTCCACAACCGCCGCCGTCGGCTCTATGCCATCTGCCGCTCTCGCTGCTTCTTCCCCTGCTCCGGCGGACCCCTCCTCCGCCGCAGTCTCTGGGCACGATGAAGTTACCCTAGCCAAAGTTGTAGCCGAGGCTGCGGCTACGGTTGCCTCAGCTTCCGCAGCTACCGCTGATATGGCCGAAGAAGCCCGGGCCACTGAGGAAGAAGAAGAGAAGGAAGCCGGCGACAACGAAGGCGCCGCCAACAACCCGACCCACAACTAGGGTTGCTCAGTGGTCGATGATGTCGAGCTGACGGAATGATGGCCGATGGGGCCATTCTTCCGTCTTCAGAGTCGGCGCCGACTTGGCGATCCGCCTTTGGCGACCCTTCTCCTACTCCAATCAAGGATGAACGGTTACTTCTTTCTTCTCATGTCGTTACGGGGTTCTCTCTGCCGCCTTCGGCTTTCTTGATCGAAATCCTGGACCATTATGGTCTCCAGCTTCATAACATCACCCCCAACAGCCTCCTCTACATATCCGGCTTCGTAGCGCTGTTCGAAGGCTATTTAGGATTAGCTCCTAGGTTAGACTTCTTTCAGTACTGCTTCGGAGTCAAGAGGCAGACAGTTCAGAAAGAACTGTTGGTTGCCGGCTCCATCAGCTTCAACTGCCGCCGGGACATAGATTGGTACCCTCAGGTGCCAATCGTGGATTCGGCTAAGGGTGGGCGTCCACCTTCTTCTATTGCAAGGATGTAGCGCCTCCAAACAGGCTGCAGGGTCTTGCTCCTTTTGAAGATAGGGCCGCAACAGAACTCCCTTCGTGGAAGAAGAAGCCGGCAGCAAGAATGCCGGCGGAGCTTGCCGCCATCAAGGCCAGGATCACAGAGCTGACCTCCGGCACCCCTCCCCTAACTGGGGAGGACACAATAATTTGCTGGATGAAGAGACGGATCCAGCCCATCAACATCGTCCTCGGCTTTTATGCGAGTACACGAGCGACTCTGATCCCATGCGGATCAGTAAAAAGGACCTGGAGCAAGGCCTCTTTGAGGCTCGCTTCAACAAGCTTATCAAAGCCCGGCCTGGCGAAGGCCGGCAATATGAAGAATCATTGCCGATGTATACGGCAACCAACCCTCCCCCAAAGGTACTTTGTCGAACCAAAGTTCAATTCTTTGAGAGACTCGGGTTTGCTTTTGTCGGACTAACATGTAATATGTCAGATTCCTGGAGTTTCCGCCGCTCGTCCTGCTGGCAAACCATCGTCCAGCAAGGTGCCAACACGACCCATCTCCTTTTTCTTCGGCTACCGCAGAGAGCCGAAAGAGGAAAAGCCAGTCTACCACGATTGGCGTTAAGTCATCCGAGGATGACGACGTTCTTGCCGGGCTCAACATACCCAGCAAGAAGTAAGTCGGCTTAACACGTCTCTTATTTCCTCTTGCAATTTTTCTGGATCTTTGCATTCTTACCCCTTTGAAATTGCAGGATAAAGAAAGGCGCAACCTTAAAGCAAAAGGTATGTGCCACGCACAAGAAGGCCTCTCCAGCCATTCCTCCCCCAACTCCTTCGGCTTCAAAGCCAACTCCAGTGGAGGAGAGCTTCCCCCGAACCATGGTGGTAGGTCCAATTCTCGGGAGAGCCGGGATTATACCTCCCACCCATTGGACGGAGATGACGGGGAAGACGGCTGAAACTTCTCCACCAAGGGCTGAAGCTCTGGCTAATGATGCCCCAATCTTTCCTCTGATTAAAGCGGATGCCTTCGATGACGAGGGGTGCATCAAGCCGGAATTCATGAGCCGGTTCATGCGTGCACCTCGGTTTCCCTGGAAGAAAGGAATAACTATCCAGGATGATGAGCCGGACCAAACCAAGGCCTATGACACCTTTGATGTCATAGAGATCCTTGAAGATCAGCAAAATTACTTTGCAGAGAGCTTTGAAGCCGGCATGACGCTTCTCCGTGAACACTACCAGGTAAATGACTTCCCAAGTAGCCCCCGAGTACTATGCTGGGTTAAGTTTTATAAACTAGTCGACATAGTGGTCCGAGATGATGCATATGCATATATTTAGCCCCCCAGCAATGAAATGCCATCCTGTAGCTAGTCTTGCTCTTCAATATAGCTTTAGGCTTTTAGTACCTCCTTATGCAGATCCATCGCAAAATTAGTGCTGAAATGATCAACTTTTTGGGTGTGCGAAATAAGGAGATGCGCCGGCTAAAAACAGAGTTGGCAAACAAGGACGCCATCATCACCGGCTTCGAGGCGGATCGCGTTCAGTACCAAGGTACGAATGTCGAAAACTTAACTTTGTATAATGGTTATTTTTATACTGCTGACATTTTGTCTTGCAGATGCCATTATAAAAGCCTAGGAGTTTGCCGAGAGCGCCGACATCCTTGACCGGCTCCGCGACGAAAACATTGAGCTAAAAAAGCTTAACCAATCAATGTCGACGAAGCTAGAGACAGCCAGGAAGAGCCTTGCGCAAGCCGAAGAAATCCTGGAGACGGAGTGGCAGAATCACAAAGACGCCTTTCGTGAAGTCCAGGACCGGCTTGGCAAGCGCCTCAATGAATCGGTGGCAATCGACAATCAGCTTTTGAGTAAGTTACTTAAAACCTCAAATTCACCGCTTTCTGTCTTAGCCACTTTATAACATGAACTTCGCCTCTTACAGCTCCGGCGGGTTATGGCCATGAATTGACAGCGGAAACCCGGCTTGACCGGAATTTGGAAGTGGGGGAGCTCCTCCCGAAGATCATTTCTTCGGGAAAGAAGCTTGCCGAGAAATTCTTTCCCGGCAACCCCGAGCCACTGGCGGACCTTGGAACCTTGGCAACTGAACTGGATGATGCAGCGTCGGCCTTTGACAATCGGCTTCGATCCAGCGCTCGTGGAGGTGCCAAGACGGCTTTGGGCCTAATGATGGCACACTACCCGGAGGCGGAGGCTTGGCGTGTAGCATCCGGATTTCCCCTTGAGAAAGAGGATGGCTCTCCGTTGGACACCCAAGACCGGAAGAAAATTCTGCACTCCGTCTTCGGTTATGCCAGCAAAATCGCCAACATGGTTTCCCTTACCACATTCTTCAAGGAGGTGCCGTGCCCACCGACTCCCATCCAATCTGACGATGAGGGCGAAGAAGCGGACAAATCTGCATGAGCCGAACTTGCTCTTTGAGCCGGCCATCCCTGAAAATGTAATTTGCAAGATGTAAAGCCGTTCAAACAATATATATGTCTAGAAACAACTAAGTCTTTTGCTGTATGTTAATCAGCTTTTATATTTGCAAACTTGCAATTTTTATGCCTCAGTTTATTCTGGCCTTGACACCTTAGCTTTTAAACGCCGACAAACCTATTACGAAGGAAACTTGCTGAGTAACAGGGTACATAATGACCAATCAGTTTAGACCCAGAACAAGTGCCGCCTTTCGGTGCCGAAACGCTTTGAAGCAACCCGGCGCAAAAAGCTAGCAGACAAACATTAATTTGGCAAAACGTTGTTTTTTCATCACCTTAAGGCGGATTCAATATGAAAGACAGTTTACCGACAAGCAACACAGGCAATTTCGGGTAAACAGATGATAACAATAAGATCATTGGGAAATAAAAGATGGTACAGATTCTCGAATTTCACATGAGAGAAGCCAATTTTTATTTCATGATCACATTGACATGGTTACAATAGAATTTGCTAAGTGTAAAAAGGACGTAGCTGAGCGATATCCATGGATGTTTCATCTCATCTAAGTCGTCATCTACATGCCTTTTCCTCTTGCGACCTTTCTTCCTGGGATCTTTCTTTGAATCCCTTAAGTCGAGGAGATAATATGACCCGTTTTTCAGAGCTTTGCTGATAACGAAAGGTCCTTCCCATGGAGGTGATAATTTGTGCTGCCGGCTTTGCACAAGCCGAAGCACTAATTCGCCTTCTCGAAAAGATCGATTCCGCACTCTACGGCTTTGATAGCGACGTAGATCTTGCTGATAGATGACGGATCGTTGGAGAGCCAACTCTCTTTCTTCTTCGAGGATGTCTAAGCCGTCTTGACGTGCTTCTTCTGCGTCTTCTTCGACGTAGGTTGTGACTCGAGGCGACGTGGATCATGTCGGTTGGGAGTACCGCTTCTGCACCATAAACCAGGAAGAAAGGGGTGAAGCCGGTCGATCTATTTGTGGTAGTACGAATACTCCATAAGACCGCCGGCAATTCATCAACCCAAGCGCCGGCTGCTCGATGCAATGGGGTTTCAAGCCTCGGCTTAATACCTTGCAGAATAATGCCGTTAGTGCGCTCTACCTATCCATTGGATTGCGGGTGTGCCACCGATGCCACGTCGAGCCGAATCTTTGATCGGCTGCAAAACTTTGATAGCTCACCGACGGCAAAGTTTGTGCCATTGTCAGTGATAATGCTATGCGGTATGCCGAATCGAGTAGTTATCTCGACGATGAACTTTGTAGCTGTAGCTCCGTCGAGTTTCTTGATGGGCTTTGCCTCCACCCACTTTGTGAATTTGTCGACCGCCACCAGCAGGTGAGTTAAGCCTCCTCTTGCCGTCTTGAAAGGTCCCACCATGTCAAGCCCCCAGACCGCAAACGGCCAAGTAATAGGGATCGTCCGGAGCTCCTGAGCCGGCAAGTGAACCTGCTTTGCATAGCGCTAACATCCTTCACAAGTCTTGACGATGTTGATAGCATCCTCCTTAGCCGTTAGCCAGAAGAATCCGTGCCTAAACGCCTTAGCAACCAACGCCTTTGCCACCACGTGATGCCCACATTCGTCGGAGTGGATTTCCTCAAGGATTTGCCGCCCTTCTTCTGAGGAGACGCATCTTTGGAAGATGCCGGATGTGCTCCATTTGTAAAGCTGTCCGTCAATAATCGTGTACGCCTTTGATCGACGCTCAATTTGACGGCTCAATACCTCGTCGTCCTTGGGCAGTTTCTTATTAATCAGGAAATCAATGTAGGGCGTGGTCCAATCTAGGGTTACCAAGCACACTTGAACTGATTCTGCCGACAAGGGATGATCTTCGTCGCCGCCTTTGATGGACGGCTTATGTAGATGGTGGAGAAATACATCTGGGGGCACTGCCTTTTGCCTGGAGTAATGATAGAGGCTTTCAAGCGACACCAAGACAAAAAAGAAATATTTCTTCCTTACAACTTCAGGTAAGTGTTACTAATTGCTTGTACACATTCTATTTTTGCTCACCCGGTATCTTAAGTCTAATTGATGAGTTATATGCGCATGCCTCTGTATGTAAATTTGCAGCTACCACTTTATTCTCGTGGTCATTAGATATCACCAGGGAATAATTGAAGTCTACGACTCATTAAGGAGAGACCCTAGAGAGTACAAGAGCTTGTTTGATGTCATGAAAGAGTAATTTAAATTCTTATCACATTACTATACCGACCTCTCTTTCATTCATTTCGTGATATCAAGTAATTAATTAATAACAGATGTTTTGTTCTTTCTTTGTCGAGTAGAGCATGGCAGACATTCGTCAAGGAAGTACCCGGTAAATGGCACGAGAAGCTGGTATGGACTCTGAACCAAGTAAGTAGTACTATACCTATATCCATGAATTAATGTAGTTTGCAATACCATTACCAAACTTAATGTGTTGAATTCTATTCTCGAACAGTGGTGTCTGGAACAGCCAAAAGGGACCCTCTTATGTGGGTACTACGTTTGCGAGTACATTCATAGGATGACTTATGAAAAATTCGAAAATCGAAGAAACGCAGAGGTACGTAATTATACATTGTTCACAAGTTTTTTTTGACAAAATAATATGCATATCAATTGTGTGGAGTTTCATTCATAATTGTTTAATTTTCTCCTTCTTTTAAAGATTGTAAGGAAGCGGGCCGGCCTCCTACCAGATGACCGTATAAGAGCAATTGGGGAGGAGCTGGCGGGATTTCTTCTTGATGATGTCATACCTGAAAATTCAGAGCACTAT
Organism: Puccinellia tenuiflora; assembly: GCA_012064385.1. Lineage (NCBI taxonomy): Eukaryota > Viridiplantae > Streptophyta > Magnoliopsida > Poales > Poaceae > Puccinellia > Puccinellia tenuiflora. Next base: position 580,484 of record QRDG01001700.1, on the reverse strand, counting down.
TATCTACATATATAAATGTACTATGATTTCATGCATGTATAATTAATGCATTTGAGTACTTTGTGTACGGAAACGTGACGACAAATTCATGTGTTACAATTAATTTGTAAGTGTGTTATATATATGCATCAACGTGTGATCATAGTACAATATAATTTATATCGACGTATCGACGTGTTTCCAAAACTATCCAAAACCCCGGCACTAAACACACACGACACCCGGTCCGTGCAATTCTGAAAAAAATTATAAAAGAAAAAAAAGGCCTAACGGTAGTCCCGGTCCGTGTTACGGACCGGGACTAAAGACATCCAGCCCGCGGGCTCGCCCGTGGCCACGTGGGAGGTACTCTAATCCCGGTTCGTAGCCAACCGGGACTATAGGGGGGGGGGCTCTAGTCCCGATTTGGTAGTCCGGGTTGCCCAGCCGGGACTAGAGGCCGTCTGGAACCGGGACTACCTCCCCGTTTTCCACTAGTGATACTACAAATTATAGATATATTCTGGGCGTATCACTATGCCACGAGATGCCGCCAACGTCCGCCATGACCGAATTCGGAGTATGGGTTTCACGTGCAGTCGAATCCTAACCGTCTAGACCCCGCAATTATGATTAGATTTTATACTTCATAAATTAAATGTTAATTTTATACCGCATTTATTCAAACCCTAAGCGTACAAGTTTTAAATCGCCTATTCACCCCCTGCCCCTCCTCTAGGCGACATCTCAATCTTTTCAGGTGGATCGTGTCTATGCGGCAATGAAGAATTTGCTTCGTGATTCGTAACTCGTAGCAGTGGCATTGGCAAGAGGGGGGCAGCAAAGAAGGAGTACAAAGTCTTAACTTTCAGGCTGAAAATCCAAGGTCTGGACTTAGTTGGTTGTGCCTGGCAATGGCCTTGTTGATGACATTGCTTTGAGAGTACGAACTTTCACCAGGGTGAAAACATATGATCTTTGATCGGGCGACGACGGCGCTGGTGCATTGTTCCCTTCTTAGAGGCGTCGATTTCTGGAGAAGTGGACTTCAGGTGTTGTCTTGGTGATGTAACCACTGCAGCTACAATGAATTAATCAATATAGCGGGATCTTTCTTTTTTCTTCTTCTTCTTTTTATTCTTTTTGGCTCTATGCATCCGTAATGTCTATAGGACATTCCGTTGTTGCAGAGGCATGAAAAAATGCTTAACTAGACACCTCCTAGAAAACTAAGCACTGATATTTAAGAAAAATCTAGTTTATTTATATAAACATCTATCTAAATACACCCTATTGTACATGGCCTGTGAGTGCTTATCCAGTTCACCCGAAGAGGTAATGGTGCATCGTAACGGTGATCCTTATCCGCAGTCATCATTTAGTGTTTCCTCCGTTCTCCTAACCCTCCCCCGGCTGGCGGCGCCGCGCCACTCCGGGGAGCTCCTCCTCCACCCTCCTCCGGTCTCCTCCAACCTCTCTGTCCCCCCGCCGCCGTTGGAGGTGTCATCGGGCCAAGCCTGGGCGGCATGGTGGCGGAGGGGATTTCCACTGGTCGCGACCCGAGGGATTGGGCGGGGGTGCCCCGGATATCATTGGTGGTGGTGGTGCGTGGCGCCGACGGCCGGAGGGTGAGATGGCGGTGGTGGCCCGCGGCCGGATCGCATCTACGCCACTCGACGGGGCGCATCACATGGGAGCCGGGGCGGCGGCCCCGCGCATGGCGGCGGAGACCTCTTCTCTCGAGGTTGACGACCGGCCTCGTTGTGATCTGGAGTGGTGGATCTTGGGCTCCCACTCCGATCTGTTGGTGGTGGCCCTATTAGTCTTCGAGTACCAAATCATCGATCTGCTACGTGTGTTCCTCCATGATCAGGCTGCTGTGTTCTGGTCTTCCCATCGGAGATCTCCGCGGAGTGGCGCATGGCGTCATTGGATATCTAGATTGGAATTGATCTGATCGTGCGCGCTCTCATCTATGGCCAGAGATGCTTCATGAGGGCAAGGCGCGAAGCTTCGCTGCCTTGTCGTGGTCATGCAATATGTCTAATAGATTTCCATGACATTGACAGTAGTGAAGAAAGTCATGGTGGCTGTGATCGGAGGCTTGTGTTGGCGGAGAGGAGGTTTGGTTGCGTTGAAGACTCTAGGCACAGGTTTTCATGTGTGTCAAGTGTTGGGGACTTGCAGCAGCGGCCTTGGCAAGAGGGAGCAGCAATACAGGTGGACAGCGTGAAGGGGTCGTTGCATAGAAAACAAAAGTTTTCCTACGTAACAAGCGGAAGAAACCCCACGATCTAGATCTATTAGATGCAAGTAGCGAAATGAAGATCCAATCTCTTACCCTCGAAGATTGAGCAAACATTTTGTCGGTGCAGGGTTGGCTAGTCGATTCCCCAACTAGACTCGTCTAGTCACGAGGAGATGTATTATCCATGCGATCCAATCCGATGAAGCGCCGCACGAGCAGCACCTCCGCGGTATCCACACGTACGGCTCGATGTAGACTTCTCCTTCTTGATCCCGCAAGCAAGGTGGAAGTGGCTAGATGGATCTTAGCAGCACGACGGTGTGGTGGTGTTGATGGTGGAGTTCTCCTACGGGAAGGGCTACGCCAAGCCGTACACGAGGGAGAGAGGAGGAGGGAGGGAGGGGTGCGGCTAGGGCATAGGGAAGGGGGCCGACGGCCAAGGCTTGGTCCACTCCTCCATTGGCCGCACCCCACCTTATATAGGTGGCGGCTAGGGCAAGGGCTTGGGCGCCCCATCTAGGTCCGGCTGCCCTTGGGTGCCTTAGCTCCCAAGCAAGCCGAGTCCTAGATGGACTAGGCCTCCACTTCCCTTTTCCATATGTTGGCCGGCTGGGCCAAGTGGGCTGCCAGCCTGCCATGGTGCGGCCAGCCCAGTAGGGCTGCTACACCACCACTTTGGACCATGTGGGCCCCACTTCTAAACCCTTCTAGAACCTTCTAGAAAATTCCGGAACCCTTCCAGAAAAAATCGTAACCTTTCTGACACCTCCGGAAACCACTTTCCTTATATGAATCTTATTCTCCGGACTCTTCCGGATCTCCTCGTGACATCTAGGATCTCATCCGAGACTCTGAATCAATATTCGTTCATACCATCAATTATCTCATCGCAAACCCTAGCTACATCAGAGCGTTAAGTGTGTGACCCTACGGGTTAGAGAACATGTAGACATGATCCGATCAATAATCAATAGCGGGACCGGGATGCCCATATTGACTCCTACATATTCAATGAAGTTCCTTATCGATTCAACCACGATGCCGGATATTCTTAATCGCCTATACGATTCCCTTTGTCTCATGATATTTAATTTGCCCGAAATTTGATCGTCGATATCTCCATATCTAGTTCCATCTCGTTACCTGGCAAATTCTCTTTACTCGTCCATAATATAGGATCTCCGTGATTACTCCTAATCACACGTTTGCAAACTTTCCAGATGCTATATTACCGAGAGGGCCCAGAGATATTCTACTCCGTCACATGGAGGGACAAATCCCACTCTTGATACGTATCACCCAACAACCTACCATCGAAGATACCTGAAAGCCACCTTTATAATCACCCAGTTACGAAGTGATGTTTGATGTCCACAAAGTATTCCTCCGGTAAGCGGGAGTGATATAATCTCATGGTCTAAGGAAACTATACTTGGCATACAAAAGACGTTAGCAATGAAACTTGTGTGACACGATCAATTGCAACTCTTTATTATCGGGTCTTGTCCATCACGTCATTCTCCTAATGATGTGACTCCATTATCAAGTGACTATTATAAGTCCATGGTTAGGAAACTCTAACCATCTCTTGACTAACGAACTAGTCCAGTAGAGGCTTACTAGGGACAATATTCCACACATGTATTATGTTTCCAGTTAATACAATTATATCATGGATAATAAACTATTATCATAAACATGAATATGCTAATAAATCATTTTATTATTGCCTCTAGGGCATATTCCCAACAGTCTCCCACTTGTACTAGAGTCAATAATCCAGTTTACCTTTTCTCGATCCAACACCCATGGAGTCTCAGTGTTGATCATGTTTGCTCGTGGAAGAGGTTCTGTCCATGTATTGTACTATACAGTTCTCTATGTTCTCTGCAAAGCATCAATGTCACCTACTTTCACATTACTTTATCATCACATGATAAAAATCATCATCATATGATGAATATAATATTTTTGGTTATAGAGTGAGATTTTCGTTTCCCTTTGATGCCTACATGACGTATGATTAGTCAAAAGAACTTTCACATAGTATGTGCATCCGGAACTCACTCAATCTTGAAACAAAAATTTTCAAACCAAAATATTATATCTTTTAATCCTTGAATTAATCATATACTCCTATATGTTGTAGACTCAATAAATCGACAGTGCAATACATGTCACTTCGATATTTTCGATCATGCTTTCGCTACGCTTCTGCCTTTATGAGACTTCCAATCTAGTTTGGTGTCATGACTTCAACCAAGTCTACCAATCTCCAGATTCAATTATCTCAACTCCATGTTAAAATGACTCCTCATCCTAAGACGTTCTTCTAACCAAGAACCTGGGTCACATTTCGTCAACTACAAAATTATGGTTCTTATATGTTTAGTCCTATGAACAATTCATAGCGAGCACCAACATATCCTCCAACCATTATTTCTGTACTGAGTTATCAACTCAATGTTTCACCAATTTCTCACATGCAAATGAACCTTTCTTTTCTTGTTCCATTTTGAACTCCATCAAAATCTTACTTAGGTTAAACATCCTGACATAATGCTTTATCAAATACATCTATCTCAATAGATATTTGACGCTCAAACTAACTTCATAAGTTATTCATTGGTTCCGGACTTATTTACAACATTTATGAAATCTCTATTTCACTTAATCAAGATGTTGTAAACTCCCACTCAAATATACACCATATACATATTAAATTGTGAAACCACTTTGGCTCCCACTCAGAAATATGTTATCTTTATATTTGACCATGATTAACTAGCTCCCACTCAAACATATGTCACCACATATTTTGATCATAGAAAATAGTTTCTGCTCTAACTTAACATATGTCACCACATATCTTAATTAGATCTCACTCAATTCCTCATGAGTATTCTCGATATTTGAACACCTCCAAAAGTTTAATTAAGATTTTAAATCGAGAACTCTTATACGAAACACAGTCCTTTAAGTTTTATTTATTCTCTACAAACTCTTTTGAGGAATAAATATGTGAAACATCACTTTCACAAAAAAAAGTAACAATTACTTCGTGATTTAAACTTAACGTAGGATTTGACTCTTATTCATTTTCGTATTTAAGATTTTTATTTCTCCTTTTGTAGTTCGTAGGTATCTCTTGTTTCTTAAACATGACAAGTAAATCACGAATATTATTTTGCAACATGACAAAATTATATATTCTTGAATCCTACTATCACTAGTAGAAAAACCACCTTTCGGACAGAGCCAAATTTGCATTCATCCCGGTTGAGTGATAAACCGGGACCAATGCCTGGCATTGGTCCCGGTTCGAGCTGCCAGGCCCCCGTGAGGCATTGGTCCCGGTTCGGTTGGGGTCATTCGTCCCGGTTCGTGCTACGAACCGGGACTAAAGCTCCCGCGCCGGGACACGTGGCGCGCCGCGAGCATTAGTCCCGGTTCGTAGCACGAACCTAGACGAATGCCCCTCCCCTACATATATATGCACCCAGCCACACCCCCTCTTCTCTCCTCTGTTTTTTTTGCTTGGATTGGTGGGAAGTGGGTGCTACTTTTTTTTTCCTTTGCCACGCACAAGATGTGTTCGATGAAATGCCCGAGCCACACTTAAGTTCACACAAAATGATATCCTCGACCGAGGTTAGCAACTTTATCCTTTTCATCTATAATTGATACAGAAATATTGCATGTGTCGATGTACGGTGGTCATTTCAGTATTCAATATGTTTTTCTAATTGTACTTGATAAACCTCATTATATGATGTGCAGATGGATGAACGGCAGCGATGGATGTACGGCGACCGACGCAGTCCCGATTTTATTGCAGGCCTGCATAAATTTCTCGTTGTGGCCGAGGCAAACAAAGAGGATGGTTTTATGCCTTGTCCATGTGTGGACTGTCGGAACGTCAAGGAGCATTCTTCCTCAAGAACCCTTCAAGGCCACCTACTTCGGAGAGGTTTCATGCCCAGCTATAATGTTTGGACCAAGCACGGAGAAAGAGGGGTTATGATGGAAGACAATGGAGAAGAAGAGGATGATGACAACTATCCTATGTTCCCTGAAGAATACGGTGATACTGCGATGGAAGACAATGAAGAAGAAGGAGGTGAAGAACAACGGGCGTCAGATGAGCCCGATGATGGTCTTGGTCGGGTCATTTCTGATGCAAAACGAGAATGCGATACAGAAAAGGAGAAGCTGAAGTTGGAGGCCATGCTAGAGGATCACAAAAAGTTGTTGTACCCAAATTGCGAAGATGGCAGCACAAAGCTCGGTACCACACTGGAATTGCTGAAATGGAAGGCAGAGACTAGTTTATCTGACAAGGGATTTGAGAAGTTATTGAAAATAATGAAGCCGAAGCTTCCAAAGGATAACGAATTGCCCGAGACTACGTACGAAGCAAAGAAGGCTATCTGCCCTCTAGGATTAGATGTGCAGAAGATACATGCATGCATCAATGACTGCATCCTTTACCGCGGTGAGGAGTACGAGAATTTGGATGCATGTCCGGTATGCACTGCACTGCGGTACAAGATCAGACAAGATGACCCTGGTGATGTTGAGGGGGATGACGAGCCCCCCAGGAAGAGGATTCCTGCTAAGGTTATGTGGTATGCTCCTATAATACCACGGTTGAAACGTCTGTTCAGAAACAAAGAGCATGCCAGGTTGTTATGATGGCACAAAGAAGAGCGTAAGAAAGACGGGAAGTTGAGACACCCCGCCGATGGATCGTAGTGAAGAAAAATCGAGAGAGAGTTCTCGGACTTTGCAGGTGACACAAGAAACTTATGGTTCGGTCTAAGTACAGACGGTATGAATCCTTTTGGGGAGCAGAGCTGCAGTCACAGTACCTGGCCCGTGACTCTATGAATCTACAACCTTCCTCCTTGGTTGTGCATGAAGCGGAAGTTCATTATGATGCCCGTTCTCATCCAAGGCCTGAAGCAACCCGGCAACGATATTGATGTGTACCTAAGGCCATTAGTTGATAAACTTTTGCAGTTGTGGGCCATACCAGGTGTACGTGTGTGGGATGAGCACAAACAGATGGAATTTGACCTACGAGCGTTGCTGTTCGTAACCATCAATGATTGGCCTGCTCTTAGTAACATTTCAGGACAGTCAAACAAGGGATACAATGCATGCACGCACTGTTTAGATAAGACTAAAGGTACATATTTGGAAAAATGTAAGAAGGTCGTGTACCTGGGGTGTCGTCAATTTCTTCCAGGCAGTCACCCCGTAAGAAAGAAAGGCAAGCATTTCAATGGTGAGGCAGATCACCAGAAGAAGCCTAACCTCCCTGATGGTGATGCTATATTTGGTATGGTCAAGGACATAGAAGTAATCTTTGGAAAGGGTCCTGGCGGTCAATCTGTTCCGAAAGACGTCGCTACCGGACACGCGCCCATGTGGAAGAAGAAATCTATATTTTGGGAGCTACCCTATTGGAAAGTCCTAGAGGTCTGGTCTTCAATCGACATGATGCACGTGACAAAGAATCTTTGCGTGAACCTTCTAGGCTTCCTCGGCGTGTATGGGAAGACAAAAGATACACCGGAAGCAAGGGAGGACCAGCAGCGTATGAAAGACCCAAACAACAAGCATACGGATAAAGAGCGTCATTACTTAAGCAGCTACGCTCTTACGAAAGCAGAGAAGGAAATATTTTTTGAATGCCTGAGCAGTATCAAGGTCCTGGCTGGCTTCTCGTCAAATATAAAGGGAATAATAAATATGGCAGATAAAAAATTACAAAACCTGAAGTCTCATGATTGCCACGTGATTATGACGTAGTTGCTTCTGATTGCATTGAGGGGGCTTCTATCGGAAAATGTTCGAGTACCCATTGTGAAGCTATGTGCATTTCTCAATGCAATATCTCGGAAGGTAATCGATCAAGGAAGTCTGACAAGGTTACAGAAGGATGTGGCCCAATGTTTTGTTAGTTTTGAGTTGGTGTTCCCCCCATCATTTTTCAATATTATGACGCATCTCCTGGTTCACCTAGTCGACGAGATTGCAATTCTCGGTCCTGTATTTCTACACAATATGTTCCCCTTCGAGAGGTTCATGGGAGTCTTGAAGAAATATGTTCATAACCGTGCTAGGCCAGAAGGAAGCATCTCCAAAGGCTATGGAACAGAGGAGGTCATTGAGTTTTGTGTTGACTTTATTCCCAACATTAAGTCGATTGGTCTTCCTGAATCGTGGCATGAGGGGAGACTTAGTGAAAAGGCACGCTAGGAAAGAAAACAATGATATGTAGGGACGGGCATTCTTTCACTCAAGCACACTACACAGTTCTACAAAGTTCCACCTTCGTGGCTCCGTATATCGAGGTACACAAGAATATTGTACGCTCCAAAAACCGAGGGAAGCCTGACTCCTGGATTAAACAAAAACACATGGAGACTTTCGACAGTTGGTTGCGATTACATCTCATGAATGACACCGATGTTGGAGATCAACTCTACTTATTGGCCGCGTCACCATCTTCGACTGTATTGACTTTCCAAGGGTACGAGATAAATGGGAATACATTTTACACGATCGCCCAAGATAAAAAGAGTACCAACCAAAACAGTGGTGTTCGCTTTGATGCAACAGACAAGAATGGAAAAAAGGACACATACTATGGTTACATAGAGGAGATATGGGAACTTGACTATGGACCTACTTTTAAGGTCCCTTTGTTTCGGTGCAGTTGGGTCAACATGAATGGAGAAGGGGTAAAGGTAGACCAGCTGTACGGAATAACAACAGTGGATCTCAAGAATCTTGCGTACAGAGACGAACCATTCGTCCTAGCCAATGATGTGGCTCAGGTTTTATATGTGAAGGACATGAGCTCCAGATCGAAAAAAAAAAGATATGGAAACAAATACATCACACGATGAGCCAAAGCGTCACATAGTTCTTTCAGAAAAAAGAAACATCGTGGGAGTCGAGGACAAGACAGACATGTCAGCAGACTATAATAAGTATGATGAAATTCCGCCCTTCACAGTGAAAACTGACCCAAGCATCCCGTTACATAATGAAGAAACTCCATGGTTACGGCCGAAGAAGCGATCATAGAGATCATGTCAAATGCATGAGTGTTCTCAAAAACTTTTTATGTATGAGTGTTGTCAAATGCATTACACAATTAATATATGTATGATCGAGTGTTCCCAAATGCATTAAACCTTTTATGTAATTTGTATTCGGTCTTTAGTCCCGGTTGGTATTTATAGCTAAAATATCAGGGGAAATCTTCATCTTTAGTCCCGGTTGGTAGCTGGAACCGGGAAAAAAGGAGCGTTGATATGTGTGCCTTATCTTCTGCTTGAGATCCAACAGCTCACAAGGGCTCGAAAGAAACACACTCTGATCCAACGGCTCACAACCGCCCGCAGGAAACACACGATCCGTGTGCACACGATCCAACAGCTCACAAGCACTCGAAAGAAACACAACTCTGATCCAACGGCTCACAAGCACTCGAAAGAAACACAACTCTGATCCAACGGCTCACAAGCACTCGAAAGAAACACAACTCTGATCCAACAGCTCACAAGCGCTCGAAAGAAACACAACTCTGATCCAACAGCTCATAAGCGCTCGAAGGAAACACACGATCTGTGTGCTTCTTCCACCGCTTCCCGCCTTCGTCTTCAAGCAATTTCTCACTATATATATGTAGGCTTGGCCGCCATTGCCATATCACATCTAAACTCACATCTGCAACCTCATCACTCTTCCATTGTAACAAAATTTTGACTTAGGCGTTTTTGACTAAGGTGTTCTCGGGGACGATGTCCATGTTGGACCAGAGGGGCGATGTGCGGGACTGGGCTCCACCGGGCTGGCACTGGGAGGTGCTACCTTCCGGGACACACAGCTTGGTGAGGAATCCGGGTGACGTCGTCGACCCGGATCTTCTGTGGTGGCCGTCGCGTGGGCCACGCTCGGTGCAGAGGGAGCCGGCCCCCGAGGAGGAGGTACGTCGCCGTATCAGGGAGGAGGATGAGCACGTCCGTCACTACATGTATCTATTGGATAGGCAGTATGATAGTAGGTGGTCGTTTCTTCAGAGGGTTCCTTCTCATGTGAGCTATGACCCTGTGAGGGTTCCTTCTCTTTGGATGCGCAGTGCCGGCGGCTCAGCACCCCGCGGCTCAGGAACCGGTCGAAGTTCTCTTGCCTGATGAAGATTGTCCATGGCTACGGCGCAATCAGAAGAAAGGGACACACACGAAGAAACAAGTGAACACTAGATAGGGATGTTGTTGGTGATGTGTAATAATTAATGTATTAAACCTTTTATCAAATGCACACGGTTTCCCCGTCATACAGCCCAACGGTGGCTCGTGAGTGCCTGCATATCAAATGCACCGTTGGGCTGTATGACGGGAATCCGAATGATTTGCATATAGGGTCATGTGGCTGATCCAACACTGGTTTTGCCCATCTGGAAGCTTGCGCATCCGTCTCGCGTCGTCGTGAGCAGCAAATCGACCTTCGATCCAAGCAGCCGCAAGACTTCTCTGATGATCTAACGACCGTCCCAAAAAGTGTTGGGAATGTTGTAGATCATCAGAGAGCCTTGCAGCTGCTTGGATCCGACCGAGGGGCATGGCTACCACTTCCACCACCACCACTCCCACCTCCTCGGCAATTCATCATTGTGTCACCCTAATCCAGTGGTTGGATTCAACCTACCTGCAGGGACGTCGCTATTTATAGGCGATTAGAAGGTGTAACTGTGAAAGAAACACACGATCCGTGTGCACACGATCCAACAGCTCACAAGCACTCAAAAGAAACACAACTCTGATCCAACGGCTCAAAAGCGCTCGAAGGAAACACACGATCCGTGTGCTTCTTTAGTCCCGGTTGGTAACACGAACCGGTACTAAAGGCCCTGATCCAACAGCTCACAAGCGCTTGAAAGAAACACACGATCCGTGTGCACATGATCCAACAGCTCACAAGCACTCGAAAGAAACACAACTCTGATCCAACGGCTCACAAGCGCTCGAAGGAAACACACGATCCGTGTGCTTCTTCCACCGCTTCCCGCCTTCGTCTTCCCGCAATTTCTCACTATATATATCACATCTAAACTCATATCTGCAACCTCATCACTCTTCCATGGCTTCCACCGTACTAACCTACCGTCAGGCGGAGGAGCTTTCCGCCTCGAACTACCCCTGCCCGTCCGGCTACCGCGTCCCCGCCGGCTGGATGCTGAGCGCCGGAGGCGTGCCGGTCCCTCCTGTCCCTCAAGGTGTGGCGCGCCGGGCGGCCATCACGAACCACTACTACCTCGAGCTCACACCGGAGCAGCGGATGGATCCGGGCTGGCATCCCGACTACCGCCCGACTTGGGAAGCCTTCTTCATCAATCGGCGTGAGAGGGCGCTCGCCAGGTACGAGGGGGATGGCCCTCCTCCTTCGGACTTCAACGAGGCTGGCCGTCAGCTGTGGTGGGCTGGCCGGACTCTCCAGGGCGTTATGAACTACATCATGGCTGGCGATAACCCCCGCCTGCGCTACCCTAACATGAAGTCCGGGGGTGCTCACCCGTCGAGGTTCGAGCCACGAGCGCCGTATGAGTACGATGACAGCGACGACGATGATGACGGCGACTACGAGTACGAGTATTATAGGACTAGGCAGGAGTATGACTAAGATTGTTAGGACAACTGATCCACTGTTGTCATTCTGTACCGTATCAAATGCACCGTTGGAGCTCAAATTTAAACACTTTTCATGTTGAAAGTTTAGTGAGATTCAATAATATGGAAAAAATAGATATGAATTAATTCAATAGATATAAATTAAATGAATATATATAAATTATATAAATAGATAGATTACATTTTTATCAACAATTTGATATTTTAATTGCATTTTTCTGATAAACAGATGAAAAGATATTGAATTTATAAATTTAATTAATGACTTAATTAAGTTCAAATTCCAAAAATTATTATTCAAATTTAAACACTTTTCATGTTGAAAGTCTTTTCAAATTCAAAACCATATGAAATTCATATTCAAACACCTTAATAAGAAAAAAAAATGCGGGAACAACATTAAGAACTTAAAATTTTCAGGGCATTAAAATTTTCAGGGCATTGTTCCCGGTTCATGCCACGAACCGGGACCAAAGGGTATTTTGGCACGCGCCTTTTCGGTGCTGCCGAAAATGACCTTTAGGTCCGGTTGGTACCACCAACCGGGACGAAAGGGTAGGCCATTGGTCCCGGTTGGTGCCACCAACCGGACCTAAAGACCCTTTGGTCCCGGTTGGTGGCACCAACCGGACCTAAAGGTCTTTACCTTTTAAATCTGGCCGGCCTCTTCTTCTCCCCCAACTCCTCTCATTTCGCTAAGGACCGGAGCGCGGAAAACCCGATCGAGCGCCGTCAGGCTGCCGAAATTTCCCGCGCCGCCGTCCGCCGTACGCGCCGCCCTCCGCCGCCCGCTCCTCCGGCCGCGCCTCCTCCACCACGCGCGAGCCTCCTCCGCCTCGCCGCCGCCTCTCCTCCACGCGCCGAAGTGGGTCCAAACTCAGGTGGGCCCCACTTCTAGACCCATCTAGAACCTTCCAGAAAATTCCGGAACCTTTCCGACACCTCCGAAACCACTTTCCTTATATGAATCTTATTCTCCGGACTCTTCCAGGTCTCCTCGTGACATCTAGGATCTCATCCGAGACTTCGAATCAATATTCGTTCATACCATCAATTATCTCATCGCAAACCCTAGCTACATCAGAGCGTTAAGTGTGTGACCCTACGGGTTCGAGAACATGTAGACATGATCCGATCAATAATAAATAGCGGGACCGGGATGCCCATATTGACTCCTACATATTCAACAAAGTTCCTTATCGATTTAACCACGATGCCGGAGATTCTTAATCTCGCATACGATTCTCTTTGTCTCATGATATTTAATTTGCCCGAGATTTGATCGTCGATATCTCCATATCTAGTTCCGTCTCGTTACCTGGCAAATTCTCTTTACTCATCCATAATATAGGATCTCCATGATTACTCCTAATCACACGTTTGCAAACTTTCCAGATGCTATATTACCGAGAGGGCCCAGAGATATTCTACTCTGTCACATGGAGGGACAAATCCCACTCTTGATACATATCACCCAAAACCTACCATCGGAGATACCTGAAAGCCACCTTTATAATCACCCAGTTACGAAGTGACGTTTGATATCCACAAAGTATTCCTCCGGTAAGCGGGAGTGATATAATCTCATGGTCCAAGTAAACTATACTTGGCATACAAAAGACATTAGCAATGAAACTTGTGTGACAAGATTAATTGCAACTCTTTATTATCGGGTCTTGTCCATCACGTCATTCTACTAATGATGTAACTCCGTTATCAAGTGACTATGATAAGTCCATGGTTAGGAAACTCTAACCATCTCGACTAACGAACTAGTCCAGTAGAGGCTTACTAGGGACACCTGGTTGTTTATATTCCACAAATGTATTATGTTTCCAGTTAATACAATTATATCATGGATAATAAACTATTATCATAAACATGAATATGCTAATAAACCATTTTATCATTGCCTCTAGGGCATATTCCCAACACAGCGTTCTGGTGGTACTAAGTACCGAGCCGTGATGTTCAGGGTGAAGACTCAAGATCTGGCCTTCATTGGTTGTACCTGGCAATGGCCTTGCTGAAGGCATTGTTTTGGAATCACGGTCTTTCTTCAGGGTGAAAGCCCAAGGTCTGGCCTTCATTGGTTGTACCTAGCAATGGCTTTGCTGAAGGCATTGTTTTGGAGAACTTTTTTGTGGTCCGGGTGTTGTACTTTGGTGGTGGTTAGAGTGTTGCTGTTGCGAGTGTTCCATCACTCCGACGGGGTCTTTGATTTTAATTTTCGCTCTTTCTTATTTTTTCTTGGTTGTGTACATCCTGGATATCTTTCGGACATCTTGTTGATGCAGAGGCTGTGTGTAATTGGTATGTCTGCGATATTAATATATTCCCTTTATAAAAAAAAACGTTTCATGCTGGAAGAAGTAGCAGTTGTTACTGCATATTCAGAAAAACTGTAGAGGGTCCTCACAATCTTTCCTATTGGTTGACGAGTTGGGGTGAGGGAAACCTACTAAAATCCCTCTCAGACCTTGTTTGATACTAAATATTTTGTGAGTATTAGTAGGAATAATCTTCACGGGGATTGGGTGAAACCCTCACCTTCACCCATCCCATAAAATCCTCACTTATCTCTAATCCACTAGGGAGTAGTAATGGATTAAATACTAAGAAAAATACATCAGAATTTGGAAAAACGTAGGGATTAAACTAACCTAGTACACTAGAACCAAACATCGTTTAGGAAGTGGAGATTTAGAGTTTGGTGAGAATAATCCCCATAAATCCTTAAAAATACACTCTACCAACCTCAAGGGATTGCCGGCGGGATATAAATTCCACTTCAACCTTGGTAGCTCGTCCCCAACTCATCTTCTTGCATGCATCTTCTTCTTCAGTGTACTGTACTGTATTGCCTGATGACGCGCCTCCTAGTCTTTCTCCTCGGGATGCTCTTCCTCTCACATACTGCAGGTAACATGCAAAGAAAGCTAGGCAATGGCAGCTGCTTCAGGTCACGTGGATCATTCCAATCCGTACTCTCTCCTGACAATGTATGTCTCTTGATTGCCAGAGTCGGGCGAGGTGGGCGTGTGCTATGGGACGAAGGGGAACAACCTGCCGACCCCAACCTGTGGCGCACAGCTGATGATGGATAAGGGCATCACGAAGGTGAGGGTGTACGACACCGACCCAGAGATGCTGACGGCGTTGGCCAACACCGGCATCAAGGTGGCGGTGACGCTGCCCAACGATTGTATCGCCGCCGCGGCCGAGGATCCAGATTTCGCGGAGTCGTGGGTGCGGGACAACATAGAGGCCTTCTACCCGGACACGCTCATCGAGACCGTGTGCGTAGGGAACGAGGTGTTCAAATCGGCGAGCGAGCTCACCCCGCAGCTCGTCCCGGCCATGGAGAACATGTACAAGGCGCTGGACTGGGTGGGCTTGGCCGACGCCGTGAAGGTCACCACGCCGGTCGCGTTCGATGCGCTCAATAATACGTTCCCGCCGTCGGCGAGCGTGTTCCGGGACGACATCGCCGAGTCGGTGATGAGTCCCATGCTTGACTTCCTGGACCAAACCGGTTCGTACCTCACGGTGAACCTCTTCCCCTACATTGCGTACATCGCTCATCCAGAGAGTATCAGCCTCGACTACCTGCTGTTCCGCCCCAACAATGGCGTATATGACACAGGGAGCAAGCTCACGTACTACAGCCTTTTCGACGCCCAGCTTGACGCCGTGTACTATGCCATGGACAAGTTGTCGTCGTCCAGCTCCGGCGTGAGGGGCACCGGGGGAAGGAAGCTGCTCAAGCAAGGGGGTCAGAAAGACCCAGTCGTCGGCGAGACAAATAAGCCGCCCCTGACAGGACACAGTCCTCATAAGGCGGCCGCGGACGACGACGACGCTCGTCCTTGCGAGGTGGAGTCTGTGGAGAGCTCCAAGGCGTACGTCGGCAATCTCATCAACAGGGTGGTCAACGGCGAGCGGGTCACCGGCAACCGCGGCACACCGTACCGCCCGGACGCCGACATCACCGTCTACATCTTCGCCCTTTTCAATGAGAACCTCAAGGAGGGGCCGGAGGAGGAACGGAACTTCGGCCTCTTCTACCCGGACGAGACGCCCGTGTACGACGTCGACTTCCACGGCTGCAACGTCGACAAGTTCGAAGGCTGCAACGACGACAGGAGCTGGTGCGTGGCGAGCTCGGCGGCCGGGGATAAGCAGCTGCAGGACGCGCTGAGCTTCGCGTGCGGCAGTGGTGGTGCCAACTGCAGCGACATCCAGCCCGGCGCACGGTGCTATTCGCCTAACACCGTGGTGGCACATGCGTCCTATGCGTTCAACGACTACTACCAGCGCCACGGCAGGTCCAGCATGGCATGTGACTTCAGCGGCGCCGGTTCCGTCGTCTACCAGCAACCAAGTGAGCACTTATCTTCTTCTTCTTCTTCGCTTGTTCACCCAATTAATTAATGTTATTGTTCTCTTTTCTGGGCCTGCCTGAGACTAGAATTATTCTAACTCGTGGGTTTACTCAATTATTTGCAGAGATAGGCAATTGTTTGCTCCCATCAACACCAGCAACTGGTAAACTTGTAGCCATGACCAAGAAAGGATAAGCTGGTTGTTTTCCATTTATTTGTCTTTTTTAAGACAAAGACAAACCACAATACGAAAAAATAAGGTCATATATAAGGTCACAAAAACGTGCAGCATAAACATATATGTATTTTGATAGTTCATTTTACCGGTGTATTCACTTGCTCCGTTTATGCCAGAAATCTGTTTAAAAATATATGTACACGGTTGGAGTAGCCAGATTATTTTTATCCCACATGAAGAGCAGCGGCCCTCAATCGCTTTACCCGTTCAGTCAAAATTGCTCAACCATAGCCCGCGTATAGACCTTGGCTGTGTGATCCTCAATGGAAAATTTAACACGGAGAACAGCCACCCACAAAAACTGTGATATTAGAACATCTCCACAAGATGGCCTAAAGAAGCCCCTAAAGGTCCTTTGGGGTGCCGGACAGAAAAACCGGCCATGATAGGGTCTCTAAATCTCTTATCCGACCCAAATCATGTCCGATACCGTCAAGTGGGCCTCCAATTTTGGCGGCCGGCTTGACGGTGTCGAACACTGTCCAGGCCGCACCTCCGACAGGTATGGCTCGCCTGTCACCGACACGAAACGAAGCGACGCATCGATTTGTAGAAAGCAGTGATTCAGCGGTGCAGGCGGGACATCGTTTCAGTGGCAAGTCAAAGCGGCGCATCATTTCAGTGGCTAGATGGACGGCATAGTGAAGCGTTGTCTCATAGCAGCGCCGCTGAGCCCACGCGGCGGCATGCATGCCGTCTTGGCGTTAATGGCGAAGCCAGCCCTGCTCCTTCGACCGGCTTTAAAATGCCACCACCCGCCCTCTTATGATCTCTCACACACTCCACCACCATCCCTCTCCCCTTCCACTCGCATAGAAACATGCACCGCCGCGGACCCGGTGTCTGACCGACGAGGAAGACCACGAGCGACGCCGCCGCCTTGACGGCTTCTGCGGTGCGCTGCCAACGCCGCAATGAGGCACGCTGCATCCAGGGGCTCCAGATTGCGGCAGCCCGGGCTATAGCGCCTCCACCTCCACCGCCCGACCCGCCTGACGACCGTCAAGCCGATGACGGTCGATGTCGGCACAGTGGAAAGCAGGGTACCACGGGCCGGCCTGCCAGGACCCGCAAGATTCTTCAGAAGATTTCGCTAAGGACCAGGCTCTCCAAGCCTGGCGAGCCTCGCGAGGATTTTTCCTCGCGAGGCATCTTTTCTCCTCGCCAAGGGTTTTTCCCTTGGCGAGGAATCTCTCCTCGAGAAGGCGTCTCGGACGCCACCAGCAATTCCGCTAAGGACCAAGCCGGAAGGCTCGGCGAGGCCTTTTGCCTCGCGAGGCTTCCTTCCTCTCGAAGCCAGCTCTGCCTCCGCGGCAGAGCGCACATGGGCTCGTGCAGAGTGACGCGCGCACCTGCGCGCGGTAACGACGACGCCGCAGTTGCCGTTTCCATGTATAAAGGAGTCAACAAAGCAGCCAAGCAAAGCGGACAACGAGTATTGCCGCTTTGGTGACAAGGGAACCGTCTGCAGCTACGCTCCAAGGGCGACGTCACCGTGGGACCCGTTCCACCTCCGCAACGCCAGCCCACCGTCCTGGTTGGCCGGTGGCCCTTTTTCAGCTTTGGTGACGCCGCTCCCCTGCCGTGGACCGCGTCCATGGACCTTAGCTTTATGGTAGACTCCACCTTTTTGGTGCACCGCGCCTCCTCCTTCGTCGCCATGTGGTAGCCCTTCCCGCCCAAATGTTTGGGCGGAAGAGGCCCGAGACACCTATAAAAGGAGGAGGAGCCCGTTCGGGCAAAGGGTTCGATCTTTGGTAGGCATTCTGGGTTCACAAGTTCACCATCTTGGAGCTCAGACAAAACCCTAGCCATTGTAGCCACCTCGAGCTCGCCAAGCTCACTCTGTACTAAAACCTCTCCAAGCAAGTGCAATACAACTCGAAGCAGGACGTAGGGGTTTTACCTCACCTAAAGGGCCCTGAACCTGGGTAATACCGCGCGTTCCTCTCTGCAGTGCTTCCCCGCAGCGAGTCCGACGAGCACCGTCGCCGGAGCACATTGAGGGTTGTTTTGATTCCGTGTTCAGCCCCTTACTCGATCCTTCGTGAGACACACCCAGTTCCTGGGACAGTTCTCCGACATTTGGCGCGCCAGGTAGGGGGCTGAGGCGCATCTTCAACCTCGACACCGCCATGGCCGGCCCTTCTCGCGCCGAACGACTCGCTCGCCGGACGGCTAGCGCCGCCACCGCTCCTCCTGCCGGCCGCCCGCGCGGCCGCCCACGTGGGAGTACTGCTCCGGAGCGCCACGTCGACCCCGAGCCCCGCATCGAGCACCCAGAGGACGACGACATCGACCATGCTGAGGATGACCTCGGCGAAGAGGAGGCCTCCTCCCTGCACCCGTCGCGGGACCAGGCTGCTTCCTCGCTGGGCCGCCCTGCGCCCAGCCCGGCGACTGCGCTCCTCATGGCGCAGGAGCTGCTGCAGTACCGCCCCACGCCGGAGGCCCAGGAGGCCTGGCTCAACCGCGTCTCCGAACTTATCGGCGCCGCTCGCGCCGCCGCTCCTGCACCGTCTCGCTCGCTGGTCCTCTCTGCCCGCGCGGGGGACGTGGCGCATGGCGCACCTCACGGTCCCCCCATTCCTCCTCGTCACCCCGCGCCTGATCCCGCTCCGGCTCCACCGGCTCCACCGCAACCTGCTCCTGGGGCTCCTCCTCGCGACAACCGCGCCGTGTCGCACGCGTCGTCGCCGCACGACTGCCAAATCGTGCAGCGAGCCCCAGAGGACGCACGCGTGAGCATCGAGCGCAACCAGGATCGCCACAACCGCGCCGTCCATGACGTCGCCGCCGCAGGGCGCCACCTCCGCGCCACCCTCGCCAACGGCACGGTCACCTACGGCACGACGGCCGCGTTCACTCACAGCCTCCGTCGCGTCGTTTGGCCGGTCAAGTTCCGGCCGGATCTTCCTCCGCGCTACGACGGCAAGAACAACCCCCTGGAGTTCTTGCAGCTCTACACTCTGGCCATCCAGGACGCCGGGGGCGACGACAAGGTCATGGCGAACTGGTTCCCCATGGCCCTCAAGGACTCCGCGTCCTCTTGGCTCACCAACCTCCCTGCCGAGTCCATCAACACTTGGGAGGACCTCTGCCGGTGTTTCGTCGCCAACTTCAAGGGCACGTACGAGCGCGGCCTCACGTATAATGACCTCCGCGCCGTGCATCAGAAGCCTGGCGAGACCCTCCGCAAGTACATCCAGCGCTTCAGCCAAGTGCGCAACAAAATCCCCAACGCCACCGACGCGCAGGTCATTTCGGCCTTCCAGGCTGGGGTCACGGATGTACGGATGCTCGAGAAGCTTGGCATCCACGACAACATCACCACCGTCGTCAAGCTTTTCGACTTGGCGGACAAGTGCGCCAAGGCTGAGGAGGGCCGCTTGTTCGTCAAGAATGAGCCAGGGGACCCCGCCGAGGGGTCCAAGAAGAAGAAGAAGTCCACCGAGAAGCGCAAGACCACTGCGGTCCTCGCGGCTGAACCTGACGCCAAGCAGCCTCGCCAAGCTGCCACTCCAGCCGCAGGACCCGAGAAGAAGGACGATCGCCCTTTCTGCATCTACCACAACAGGCACTCCCACGCCACCGAGGACTGCTACGACCTCAAGAGGCTTCGCGAGGCTCGCGAAGCAAACGGCCGGCCGCAGGGCCGCGGAGGCCGCGGCGGCGGCCGCGGCGGCCGCGGGGGGCGACGCTGGAACAACAACTACGACGACAACTACCAGCAGAACCCCCAGGCCAACGCTGCCCAGCCCATGAACGACAACCTCCCTGCCGAGACTCCTGAGGGCTACCAAGTGCCTCGCGGGGCCGCTTGCATCCTTGGCGGGGCTCTGGCCCCCAGCTCCAACCGCCACTTCAAGCAATTCGCTCGCGAGGTCGCGGCAGCCCTTCCCGAGGTTGAAGCCTCCACGCCCCTCAAGTGGTCCCAGTGCCCTATCACCTTTGACTCCACCGACCACCCCAAGTCCACCTCGACTGTGGGCACCATCCCGCTGGTCTGCACCCCCACCATCAACAACATCGCCGTCTCGAAGACTCTCATTGATGGGGGTGCAGGCCTCAGCGTCATCTCTGTCGAGACTTTCGAGAAGCTGCAGGTGCCCTACGAGCGGCTCATGCCCACCAGGCCCTTCTCGGGAGTGACAGAGGGTCTCACCACCCCCTTGGGGCAGGTGAGGCTCGCCGTCACTTTCGGCACCCAGGCCAACTACCGCACCGAGCTGATCGACTTCGACGTCGCGCACATCGGCCTGCCCTACAACGCCATCCTCGGCTACCCCGCCCTCGCCAAGTTCATGGCGGTGACCCACCACGCCTACAACCTCGTCAAGCTCCCTGGCTCGGGTGGCACCATCGTCATCCGCGGCGTGGTCTCGGACGCCTTGTACGCTGCGCAAGTGGCCTACAAGGCTGCCGCGGTGGCGTCACCCGCTGACGAGGACGAGGAGCCCCTACCGAGGCCCCCCGCGAAGAAGAAGCAGCTGTTCTCTCAGGAGAAGGCCGCGACGAAGCAGGTGCCTCTTGGGGCAAGCGGCTCGGGGGCTAGCGTCACCATCGGCGCCAACCTGCCTCCCAAATAGGAAAGCGCACTCGTCGCCTTCCTCAGGGCAAACTCTGACATGTTCGCTTGGACACCGTCAGATATGTCTGGAGTACCGAGGGAGGTGATCGAGCACCACATAGCCGTGTGTCCAAACGCACGCCCCGTCAAGCAAAAAGCGCGGCGCCAGGCGCCAGAAAAGCAAGATTTCATCGTCAAGGAGGTGGAAAAGCTGAAGAAGGCCAGCATCATCAAGGAAGTGGTCCACCCCACTTGGCTCGCCAATGGTGTGGTCGTCCCCAAGCACACCGGAGGAAGCCGCCTCTGCATCGACTTCACCGACCTCAACAAGGCCTGCCCCAAGGACCCCTATCCCCTCCCAAGGATCGACCAGATCGTGGACTCTACCGCCGACTGCGCACTCCTCTGTTTTCTGGATGCCTTCTCTGGTTACCACCAGATCAAGATGGCGAAGGAGGACGAGGGGAAGACAGCATTTCTCACCCCTTGCGGTGTGTTTTGCTACGTCTGCATGCCCTTCGGCCTGAAGAACGCCGGCGCCACTTTCCAGCGCCTCATGAGGATCGCCTTGGGGGCTCAAATGGGGAAGAATGCAGAGGCCTACGTCGATGACATCGTCGTCAAGACTCATGAAGAAAGCACGCTCATCCAGGACCTCGAGGAGACCTTTGCCAACCTGCGCAAGGTCAACATCAAGCTAAACCCCGCCAAGTGTGTCTTTGGGGTCCCTTCGGGCAAGCTCCTCGGGTTCCTGGTATCCCACCGCGGCATTGAGGCCAACCCCGACAAGATCAAAGCCATAGAGCAGATGCAGCCTCCTCGTCGCCTCAAGGACATGCAGCGCCTAGCGGGATGTATGGCCAGCCTTGGCCGTTTCATCTCCAAGTTCGGCGAGAGGGCGCTGCCATTTTTCAAGATCATGAAGAGGTCTGGTCCTTTCAAGTGGACCCCTGAAGCAGAAAAGGCCTTTGAGGACCTCAAGAAATACCTGGCGAGCCCACCCATCATGGTTGCCCCACACCCTCGCGAGCCTCTGAAGCTGTATCTTGCAGCCACCCCTCAGACGGCGAGCGCGGTCTTGGTGGCTAAAAGGGAAGAGCCAGTCCTCGCCAAGCAGACCTCTACATCGCCAAGCCCAGAGCCACCCGACAAGGAAGCACCCTCGTCAAGCCTCCAGCCTCATGCCGAGCCTCTACAAGCGGGGCCTCAAGAAACCCCCGTCGAGGACTCCACCAAGCCTAGAGTGGAGCCAGCCGCTGCCACGCCAACAACTACCCTCGTCGAGCACCCCGTCTATTTCGTCAGCACAGTGCTGCGAGATGCTCGCGAGCGCTACCCCATGCAACAAAAGCTCCTCTTCTCGCTCCTCAGCGCCTCCAGGAAGCTACGCCACTACTTCCAGGGTCACCCCATCAAGGTGGTCACCTCATACCCCCTGGAGCAAGTCCTGCACAACCCAAACGCAACAGATCGCGTCGCAGGCTGGGGCATCGAGCTACAACCTTTCGAGCTGGAGTTTGACACCACCAGGGTCATCAAGGGCAGGGCGCTGGCCGATTTCATGGCCGAGTGGACGGACACACGCGAAGAAGAACCTCAAGAGGAGGAAGCCACAGCCTCAGGTGGGACGGAACCAGGCTCCTGGACCATGCACTTCGACCGCGCCTTCGCGGCCAGGAGTGCAGGGGCTGGTGCCGTCCTCACCTCACCAACAGGCGACAAGCTCTACTACGCCGTCCAGCTGTGCTTCGAGGACAACGACAAGGTCTCCAACAACATTGCTGAATATGAAGGCCTCCTCGCCGGGCTCAAAGCCGCCATCGCCCTCGGCATCAAGGGCGACTCTCAGCTCCTTGTCAACTTCTCCAACAAAAGCTACACGCCTAAGGACACCTACATGGTGGCCTACCTTGAAGAGGTACGCAAGCTGGAGAAGCACTTCAGGGGCATGGAGCTCAAGCACATCCCGCGAGCAGAAAACCAAGAAGCAGACGACCTCGCCAGGCGAGCAGCAAGAAGGGAAGCCCAGAAGCCTGGAGTATTCGAGGAGAGACTCACCAAGGCCTCGGTCAAGCAACCAGTGGTCAACATTAGCATCGACGAGGAGCTCCCACCAGCCCCATCAAGCGGAGCACCAAGCTGCGGGCTCCCCTCCGGCGATCGCTTGCTGCTGACTCTGGTACGCCAAGACACTAGTTGGATCGACGAGATCAAGAGCTACTTGCAAGACCGAGTCCTCCCTGAAGACGACGCAGAGGCTGAAAGAATTGCTCGCCAGGCCAAGTCCTACTGCCTCCATGATGGAGACCTGTACCGTAAGCGCCCCAATGGGGTTGCGTTGCGGTGCGTCCCTGCCGAGGAAGGCCGCCAGCTCATCAACGACATCCATAGCGGAGAGTGCGGCCACCATTCTTCCTCGCGCACCCTTGCAGGCAAGGTCTTCCGGAGTGGCTTCTACTGGCCCTCAGGGGTCGCTGAGTTGAAGTAACGGATCAACCGAGCGATATTTTCCTGGAAAATTTCTATACGGAAGAAGTTCTTGTGTAGTCATATTATTACTTAGTACCATTTTCTTGTGTACTAGGTCCAGGAAGAATCAGCAGACGCAAACTGGCCGTTAGATACAGATGCCTCTCTTCTTTCCACAGCTTGTAGTGATGTTCAAATGCTTACGCTTTACCATACTTTCACTCACTTCAGGGATCCTGGTAATAATAGTGTTTTCAGATATTGTTATCACCGTCGTGTTACGCTATAACTCCCTGATATTGTATAATAATTGAAATGGCCTTTAACCAATGAATAATTAAGGTTCTTGTTGGCTCAAATCTTGTTCCATGTTTGTGCTAGATGGCAAGTTATTTGAAAAAATAATTAAGTAGTTTATTTCATTCGACTGCCCTGCAAAAGTTTTTGGAAACTACTAAGAATTAACGATGCAAATAGCGCGGACACGGGACGACCAACTTCCGCCTGGTATTGTCCGACGGGACTAAACGGAAGAATTGGGATAAGATGAAGCGGGACACGAGAGTCCATTGGGACCCACTTAGTTTAATGTAAGCACAAACAGCCGGGATCGGAGCAGGTGGGCGAACTTTGGTAGCCATGTTAATATATGATACGCAAGCTGCAATAGAAAAAAAAACAAGGAGTTACAGAAATACATTTGCAGGAAAATCAGTGCTTCAAGACGCAGCTGCCATCGTCCAATCCTGCGACGCATGCCAATTCCACGCCAAGCAAATCCAGCAGCCCGCGCAAGGACTCCAGACGATCCCGCTCTCCTGGCCGTTCGCGGTCTGGGGGCCTGGGACCCTTCCCGCGAGCGCTCGGGGGCTACCGCTACCTCTACGTCGCCATCGACAAATTCACCAAGTGGCCTGAGGTGGAACCCGTGCGCACCATACCGGCGAAGTC
Organism: Puccinellia tenuiflora; assembly: GCA_012064385.1. NCBI lineage: Eukaryota > Viridiplantae > Streptophyta > Magnoliopsida > Poales > Poaceae > Puccinellia > Puccinellia tenuiflora. The sequence goes on along the minus strand of QRDG01001700.1, from coordinate 555,937 downwards.
AGCGGTGAAATTCATAAGGAGCCTGGTCTGCCGCTTCGGCGTGCCCAATCGCATCATCACCGACAACGGCTCACAATTCATCAGTGGCGCCTTCAAGTCCTACTGCGGCAGCCTCGGCGTCCAAATCTGCTACGCCTCGGTGGCGCACCCACGAAGCAACGGGCAGGCTGAGCGAGCCAACGCCGAGGTGCTCAAGGGCCTCAAGACGAGAAGCTTCAACCGCCTCAAGGCCAGCGGCAAGCATTGGATCGATGAGCTCCCCTCGGTGCTCTGGTCCATCCGCACCACGCCAACAAGGCCAACTGGTGAGACGCCGTTCTCCCTCGTCTATGGTGCTGAAGCCGTCCTCCCCAGCGAGATCACTCACGGCTCTCCCCGAGTCCTGGCCTTCAAGGAGGCTGAGCTGGACGAGCTCCACAATGACGACCTCCTGCTGCTTGAAGGGCTCCGCCGCAATGCGGCCCTGAGAGCAGCAAGGTACCAGCAAGATCTCCGTCGCTACCACAGCCGCCACATCCGCCCGCGCACTCTCGAAGCAGGAGACCTTGTCCTGAGGAGAATCCTCTCCAAGGCAGGCCTCCACAAGCTCTCGCCAATGTGGGAAGGCCCCTACAGAGTCGTGCACATCGCCAGGCCTGGCTCCGCGCGGCTCGAGACGGAGGACGGCATCCCTGTCGCCAACCCCTGGAACATCCAGCACCTGCGCAAGTTCTACCCCTGATCGTCCTCGACGAGCAACTTTTTGCATCAAGGGAGAGCCACGCGCCGTCATCCTCCACGAGGAAAAATTTCGGGCTCCCCTCTCTACTACACGCTGCCGCGGGCCGTTCGAGAAGACTCCCAAGCCATCACGCCTCGGCAAGGTAACCTCTTCAGGCACCATGCCTTGGCGTGGTGGATCCCCATGCCCAGCCATGGAGGATCGCAGGCTCTACAAGCCACCCCCGCATAGGGGCCCCCTCTGAGCTCTCTCTACATGCGTCGCCCCGAGCACGCCCCTCCGAGAGTCTCAGCCACAGCATGTGGAACCCCATGCCTGACATGGCGGATTTTTGTGTTTCTGGCCACGTCAGTGTAACGAACCTATGTTTCAGGTCAATTTGAACCTTTGCGCTCTGCGCCAGCGTAGGTGGTTGCTTTGGTAAGCCTTTATGTTATTGCTGTTTCATCCTTGCTCGTATGATCCCTCCTGTGTATCTCGCGAGCGGGGGCTAGCATGGTGCCATGCCACGGGAGCATCCCGGCAGCGCCTAAAACCCAAGGGATCCGAGCTCTGAACTCACGGGTCAGCTTTCATGCATGTCAACTCCCAAGGAGCTCTGAACTCATGAGCCGGCTCCCGTGCACGTCAACTCACCAAGGACCTTGGTGCATGTTCTCCTCGCAAGACACACATGAAGGAACCTATGAGCGCGCATAAGTTATCTAGCTATGTATTGCTTGTGGGTACGTCTATCTGTCAAACACAGGAAGCGGGCCGAAAACACCTCGTCAGGGAACCGACACCCTCTCCAAGACGAAAACACCTCGCCAGGGAACCAACACCCTCTCCAAGGCAAAACACCTCACGAAGCTAAGTCCTAACACTTGGTCATTTTTTCCCTCGCTGGTTTTCACCCCTCGAGCCCCTTTTTCTCTCTCCTGCGCCTCATGGGATGCTTGCGCGTTGAAGGGGAGCCCCAAGCATCGCGACTTGGGAGCTCTTACCTCTTGAGGCCTCACGCACCCCCCGGCCTTGTGGAGCCCTGACTCTCACGTACCGAAGCGGCGGTGGTGTAGCGCTAAGAGAGGGTCCTAAGACGCAGAGCAAAAAAGACATGAAAGGGAAGACAAAAAGCCTCACGAGGGATGTTCACCAAGCAAACAAAGATAAAAACAAGTCTTTACAGGGCTATTACAATTAAATGCTAAGATAAATTCGTGCCTCTGCACGTCCAGATACAGGAGTTCAGGCCGTCGCGCCCCCCGAGGTGCCCGCTTTGTCCACGGCAGCCTCCGTCTCCTCCTCCAAGGCATCCTCCTCATCATCGCCTTCGATCACGACTTGGTAGAATTTCTTGGCGTACGCGTCGGCGACCTTCCGCGCCCTGACGCTGATAGTGACCGGCGGCGCCATCACAGTCTCGAGGTCAAGTGAGGGCTGGAGCCTCACGAGGTTGCTGAAGATGCGGCTGGTGGCGATGACGAGGAGATCGCGGCTCTCCTCCACGACGCGCTCGTCAAAGCTCTTCGCCACCTCCTCAAGCTTCTCAAGGAATTGCTCGAAGAAGAACGAGTACGCGGCTTCATCGTCGATCTCTGCGGAGAAGGAGGGGACGTCGATCCTCAGATCACCCCCGACCGCGCGCGCGCGGCTCACCAAGCTTTGGAGAATGCCCTGGCGCTGGCGCGTCATGGACCGGCCAATTTGGCGCTGGTCCCGTGCCTGCTCCACGAGGCTCACGACCGGCCCCACCTGCTGACGGAGCTCGTCCAGGTCTCTCTCTAGGGCGATGGCGTTCCCCTCTGCGCGAGCCTGGGCCTCCCTGGCGACCTCAAGGCAGGAGGTCAACCGCTTCTCCTCCTGCTCGAGCGCCTTGATGCGGTCTTGGAACTCTTTGCGCTTCGCTTTGAAGCGGTCCTCCTGCTTCGTGGCCTTCTCATCATAATCTTTGGAGAGGCTTTCGCGAATGAGCTGGACCCTGGTGTCGGCCTCATCCTGGATTCTTTTCCGCTTCACCTCAAAGTCGGCGTTGGCCTTCTCGTGGCGCTCCGCGTAGGTGGCCTCACTCTGGGCCACCAGGCCCTCGCGCTCCTGCAGCTGCCCCTCGCGGGTGGCCTGGGCCTCCTCGAGCAGCTGGGCCTGCTCCTCGCGCTGGCGCAGCTCTTTCTCGCGGAGGGAGAGCTCTCCCTCGCGTCGCGCCAACTCCGCCTCGCGCGGCGCCAGCTGCCCCTCGCGAGCATCCAGCAGCTCGCGGAGCTCCTTCAAGCTGGCCCTTGCGACCTCGGAGTCAGCGGCGAATTTCTGCTTCGCGGCCACTAGCTCATCATGCTTGGAGGCGGTCTCCACCTCGAGCGCTTCCCTGGCGGCGTCCAGCTCTTCCATCACCTCCTCCGCCTCCCGCTTGACACTATCGCGGGTCTCCTTGGCGAAGCGAAGGGCCTCTTGGCGCTCCGCCTGGGCCGCCGCGTCCTGCCGGCGGCACAACTCCACCCTCTCGTGGAGGAGGGCCCAGGCCTCGCCGAGCCTTGTCCGTTCCTCCGCTAGGGCGTTTTCTTCTTCGGCGAGCTGCTCCTCCAGCTCGTCGAGCGTCCGCCGCGCCTGGTTGAGGACGACTCGGCGACGAATTGCTTGGCGCCGCGGCTCCTGCAGCGCCAAGGTCCCCGCACCACTGCTGGGTGCGGAGTCCTCGATCCTTGTCGAGGCGCCTGGGGCCTCCTGCCTCGGGCTCACGGCCGCCTCTGGTGCGGCCCGGGGGCTTGTAGGGGCGCCTCCCTCGTCGCCCGCTTCAGGTGCCCTCTGGGGGCTGGGCGCCCCCTCGCCCCCAGCTCCGGCGCTTGTGGGCTCCAGAGGCGCCTCTGCCTCCTGCTCCTCAGGGGCGTTCCCTGCCCCTTCCGTGACGGCCGCGTCCGCCACGGCCTCGGGCGCATCGGCTCCTCTTGAGGGAGCCTCCTCCCCCTCCGGAGGCGGCTCCAAGACGATCTCCTCGTCCACCCTCTCCTCCTCCGTCCCGGGCTGGACGGGAGGAGTGGCCGTCCTAGTGGGCGACGGAGGCACCACCTCTTCCATCACCTCCTCCGCGCGGTGCTCCACCACGGGAGGAGTTGCCGCCTGAGCTGACGACGGCGCCACCTCTTCCATCACCTCCTCCGCACGGTGCTCCACCACGGGAGGAGTTGCCGCCCGAACCGGCGACGGCGCCGCATCTTCGACCACCACCTCCACGCGGCGCTCACCCGCGGGAGGGACAACCACCTGCCACGGCTCGTCAGCCGCAGGCGTCTCCGCGGCGACGCTGGTGGCCTCTCCAAGCTTGCGGAGCCGCCGCCTCTTTGGCTCCGCAGGTTACCTGAAAGGGAGACAGGTAGAAGATCCTTCAAGAGGGTTTTCCAGAAGTAAAATGATAAAGGGAAAGAAGAATCAAGGCTTACTCGTCAGCCATCACCCACACCCTTTTCTTCGCCTTGGGCGGTTGGGTGTTGCTTCCTCCGGCCTCCTCCTGAGGCGCCCCTGCCTCCACGCGAGGAGCGCTCCTCGCGGTCGCGGCTCTCCTGTCGTGAATGGCCTTGGAGCGGGGCTCGCAGCGTCCTCCCCTACCGCCGCTCGTCTCCTCCTCCTCTCCGACGCGTTGGGAGCGGGCGACGCGGAAGGCACCCTCCTCATCGCTGGAGGAGAGCACCTGGAGGTCCACCTCGGCAGGAGCGCTCCTTGAGGAGCCGGCGGAGCCTCTTGAGGGGTTGGCGCCTCTCGAGGCCTCGTCCTCGCCGACGGGGTCGGCACCCCTCGAGGCCTCCTCCTCGCCGAGGGATCCACGCCTCTCGAGGCCTCTTCCTCGCCAGACTCCTCGATCTCATCCGGCTCCGGAGACTCGTCCATGTACTCCGGCTCCGCCGCCCACGGGTTGGGACGAGGCCCGCGGTGCCCCGCGGGCACAATTCCCCACTCGTCGAACACGGGCATGCACCGGCGTTGCTCGTTGATGCTCTCCTCGGCAAAGCTGATGAGCGGCCGGGCCTCCTCGTTGGTAGGAGAAGGGATCTCCGTCGTCGCGAAGAGGACCCCCATGACCTGGCGTAGCACCTCGGGCGTGAAGCCGTCCGAGCTCAGCCGCATCGCGTCCCCCTTGCCTGTGTACCGCCACACCGGCTCGGAGTGCCACTGGAGAGGAGCGATCCGGCGCCTCGTGAAGTCTCTCGCCACCATCTGGCCGGTGACCCCGGCCACGCGGATGCGCCGGATGCACTCGTACACCGTGTCGAGCCTCTGGCCCCCGAAGTCCGCGCTCGCCCAGCGCGCCCACTTCCTCGGGGGGGCCTCGGGCACCTCCAGGAGAGGATTTGTCTTCTTGGTGTCGACGAAGAGCCACTTCTCGCGGAATTTCTCCACCTTCTTCGTCACTTTGGTGATGGCGTTCTCACCGCACCAAGCGATGGGAATGTAGTTCTCACACCTGGCGGCGGCGATGCGGAAGGAGACGCAGCCGAGCCGCTCGTCGGGGGCGGTGCTCCGGAGAGAGTAGAAACTACGGAAGAGCACCACCGAAGGGCGGATGCCAATGTAGGCCTCGCAGAGGTGGGCGAAGATGGCAAGGATGAGGATGGAGTTAGGATGAAGATGAACCAACTGGATCTGGTACACCTCCAGAATCGCCAAGAGGAACTCAGAGAAGGGAGGAACAAGACCGGCGTAAAGAGTATGGACGAAGATGGGGTAGAACCCCTCGGTGAGCCTGCTGCCGGACGGCCTCCTCTCGGTGGCGCCGTGCTCATTGGTGCCCGCCGCTGCCACATGGCGCACCTTTGCTATTGCCACCGCGTTGACGCGGGTCGGCGGCAGCGCCTCCACGAGGGCAGCACCGCACGCCGCCGCCGCCGACGTGCCGACCCGCATCACAGCCTTGCCCTTCGGGTCGATGTTTGCTTTCTTGGGAGCCATCGGTCGCCGGAGAAGAAGACGAAGACCCTGGAGTTGGAGCGCTCTGGGAACAAGGAGATGTTTTGGAGGCGCTGGGAGAAGAGTGCGGAGGAGTTATGGGAGAAGTGAAGGGCGCAGTCTGCGCGCCCAGGCTTTATTGACCGGCTCCCGAGTCATGGCGGGTCCCACCACGTCGCCCGTTGGAGCCGAGGAGATCGTGGCCGCGGGCGCAACCGCTGCGCCCCATGTGTCACGGCCCCGGCAGGCACCGTTGGGCCCTCGACGCTTCGCCTTCACCCATGGGCCTCGGCGTGCCCATCGCGGGCCCGGGGGCTACTGTCGGCACAGTGGAAACCAGGGTACCACGGGCCGGCCTGCCAGGGCCCGCAAGATTCTTCAGAAGATTTCGCTAAGGACCAGTCTCTCCAAGCCTGGCGAGCCTCGCGAGGATTTTTCCTCGCGAGGCATCTTTTCTCCTCGCCGAGGGTTTTTCCCTTGGCGAGGAATCTCTCCTCGAGAAGGCGTCTCGGACGCCACCAGCAATTCCGCTAAGGACCAAGCCGGAAGGCTCGGCGAGGCCTTTTGCCTCGCGAGGCTTCCTTCCTCTCGAAGCCAGCTCTGCCTCCGCGGCAGAGCACACATGGGCTCTGCGCCCATGTGCAGAGTGACGCGCGCGCCTGCGCGCGGTGACGACGACGCCGCAGTTGCCGTTTCCATGTATAAAGGAGTCAACAAAGCAGCGCCAAGCAAAGCGGACAACGAGTATTGCCGCTTTGGTGACAAGGGAACCGTCTGCAGCTACGCTCCAAGGGAGACGTCACCGTGGGACCCGTTCCACCTCCGCAGCGCCAGCCCACCGTCCTGGTTGGCCGGTGGCCCTTTTTCAGCTTTGGTGACGCCGCTCCCCTGCCGTGGACCGCGTCCATGGACCTTACCTTTATGGTAGACTCCACCTTTTTGGTGCACCGCGCCTCCTCCTTCGTCGCCATGTGGTAGCCCTTCCCGCCCAAATGTTTGGGCGGAAGAGGCCCGAGACACCTATAAAAGGAGGAGGAGCCCGTTCGGGCAAAGGGTTCGATCTTTGGTAGGCATTCTGGGTTCACAAGTTCACCATCTTGGAGCTCAGACAAAACCCTAGCCATTGTAGCCACCTCGAGCTCGCCAAGCTCACTCTGTACTAAAACCTCTCCAAGCAAGTGCAATACAACTCGAAGCAGGACGTAGTGGTTTTACCTCACCTAGAGGGCCCTGAACCTGGGTAATACCGCGCGTTCCTCTCTGCAGTGCTTCCCCGTAGCGAGTCCGACGAGCACCGTCGCCGGAGCACGTTGAGGGTTGTTTGATTCCGTGTTCAGCCCCTTACTCGATCATTCGTGAGACACACCAAGTTTCTGGGACAGTTCTCCGACAGTCGAGGAGGCGCAGCACCACCTGCGCAACCACCTCCCGGTGCCAGCCGACTGCCATCTGCCGGACGACTGGCTGCAGAACATGGACAACGTCCCGGTAGCTCCGCCCCTCATCGGACAAGCAAGGCTGGAGTACATCCAGTCATTGTGGTAGGTGGAGGTTGACGCCGTAGTCACGAAGGAGGAGCAGAGCTGCCTGCCACCATTCAACGCGTTGGCGGTCCACTGGGACATCCAGGTGGATGTCGAGTACACTGGCTGCCTCCACAGCTTCTCCACCACCGGCCTCTTCAGCTACCAAGCTGCACCGGTCATTGATATCGATTCCCGGCCAGAACAAGGGCTTTTAAGATTCTAGTCAAAGAAAGCTTTCTCCACGGCCTACGTTGATTATTGATATCGACATTACCCGAAACGGCCCCTTAACCAGAGACATATGCATCAGCGCACGCTGAAAATAACAACCTTACGCGCGGGCTCGCGTGCTGACAAACGCTCAATTAGTGCGTGGGCAACTGCGTGTTGGGCCAAACGGAGACGACGCGCGAAGTCCAACTGCCAGAAATTTTCCTGCCGCCACGGGGAAGTCCACGCGCGAAGTCCTGCTCACGTCCCTCTGCCGCCGGCCGCCGGCCGCCGCCCGCGCTCGCCCTCCGATTCCCCGAGCTCGCGGTCACCGTGCACGGAGCCGCCCCGCCGGCCGGCGGCCGCCCGCGTCCTTGCCGGAGGTAGTCGAGCTCGCGGCGGTCGTCCCTATCCCTGCCGGAGGGAGTCGAGCTCGCGGCGGCTGTCCCCGTCTGCGTCTCTGTCCCGCGGCAGCGTCCCCGTCCCGGCCGCGGAGGGAGTCGAGCTCGCGGCGGCCGTCGGCATCCCGGCCGTCCCCATCCCGCGGCGGCGTCCCCGTCCCGGTCGTCCCCGTCCGCATTGTTAGAGTATTATACGAGTAGGACTCTATTAGACTTGTAGTCCAAATAGGTCTAGTCTAAGTCGGTTAGTTTTGCTTCTATATAAACAATGTATTGCGGCACTATTGAATCAATCAATATACAAAGTATTGCAATCTATCATGGTATCAGAGCAGTTCGCTCCTCGGCCTAGGGTTTAGCCACAAATCGCTTCCGCCGCGCCGCCCCCGGCGAGATCTCCATGATCGCCGGGGGCGTTGCATCCCGTAGTTAGTTTTTCTTCCAAATTCCAATAAATCAGTTCATAGTTTTAGCAAATTTTCGTTTTTCCAATTAGATTTTCCTTTAGCTACCAAATATCCGTGTACACCTCTCGCCGGCGACTTCAGCAGATCGATTCGACTCCACGCACGTGCATACGTGCCTCAAGGATCGATCAGCTCCAACTAGCTGCATGCGTGCTGTGCATGGGCAAGGATCGATCAGATCCAAGGATCGATCAGCTGCCTCTAGCTGCACCGTGCGTCCGTGCTACTACGCCGCCAAGTCGCCGCCAAGATCGTCATGAAGCAAACCGAGCCATCGACTTCAACGCTGCACGTGGTCATCATCGCCGACAACCATCTACATCAACATCACCGCATCGTCGCCGCAACCACCGATCGTGGTCATCGTCAACGCCAACAACAAGTTCTTCTTCTTCACCAGCGACGCCGCGCTGATTACAAGCGGAAAACACGGGTCTAATCCCGGAAATCTACTACTGCTACAATTCAATCTCCATCAACAACTACTTGTCGTCTTCGTCCATCATGACCTCGCCGTCAGAGTTGCAGTCTATTTTTATTTTTACTTTACCAATTTTCTTCTTACAACTATTTCGTCTACTCCGGCGTCAACGGCGGACAACTTATTCGCACCGACCGGTCACGGAGAATTTCCTTGCTGATCCCTCCAACTCTGGCTCGCATGGCTCATGATGGTCCCTGTCTTCGCACGTCCGGTATTGGCACCACCGACGCGTGCCTTCGTCCCCGGCGCGCCCCCGAGTCCGGCAAGCTCGGCAAGGCGTGCCGCCTACCTCAACTACGTCTACGACAACAACGTCTACCTCAACAACAACAACGGCAACTTCCCAAGGCTCAACGACGACATCGACCACAACACCAACAACATCAACGACATCCTCAACGGTGACTACATCACGCACGACACCATCGACCACGACTACAGCGCCCACACCCTCGGCTACATCGACATCGGCATCAAAGGGCTATTAACTCGGCTCCCTCTCCAGTTCACGCCTTCGGATTATGCTCCAGTCAGACCGTCCGTGACGATCCAGCTGTACGCATCACTACCGATCCGACTGCGGGGGGGGGGTGTTAGAGTATTATACGAGTAGGACTCTATTAGACTTGTAGTCCAAGTAGGTCTAGTCTAAGTCGGTTAGTTTTGCTTCTATATAAACAATGTATTGCGGCACTATTGAATCAATCAATATACAAAGTATTGCAATCTATCACGCATCCCCGCTGCTCGTGCCGCCCGCCTGCCTCCCCATGTCCGCGTCCAGGCCGCCAGCGCTGTCCTGCTCCGGCCGCTGCCCGCGTCCCCGGGCGGCCGGCCGCCCGCCCGCCCGCCCGCGAGACGCGCAGCCGCTCCTAGCGCTAGCTAGCTCCAACGATTGGGGACCCAATTGCTTTTTAATTTTTTGACTATGGACCTATTTATAAAATTTTGGGACCTGTTTGTTGAAGAAACATGTTTTTTTTTTTTTTTTGATTTTTCAAGAAACATGTTGTGATGTTGTATTTCAGTGCGTCTGGTAAACTGGAGCAGTCCGCGCGCTATATTTTTGGGCATCTGGAAAATCGATGTCGACCACGGCGCGCTAAAAGTGTGGCGCTGTAAATTTTTGAATCGCGCCGGACTACCCCGCTTCTATTGGAGGTGCTCTAAATCATCGAACTGAAATTACTATTAAAATAGTCAACTTAGCAGACATGCAGAAAACATTTTTCATCACATCCTGGCCACATTTGTAATCCCATATCATAGCACGAAAAACATCAAGGAGATCATGCATGTCAGCTCTGAACAATAAACTCGCCCAGCATACTTGGGTTTGCAACAAATTTTATGGAGATCAAGTTCGAAGAAGAAATGAGAGTTAAAAGACTTTGCAAAATAATGTAAATGTTCTAAATTTTGTTCAATTTGGCATACTCACCTTCTCATTTAGGAAGTGTCTTTTCTGCTTAGTTTTTTAAGAGGAACCACATATTTCAATAATATAAAACCAAGATACATGAACAAAGATTCGTGAAAACTATAAGACAGACCAAGAAAAAGCATATGTCCTAGAATCTTTGCACATAAAACCATAAAGGATAGAAAATATAAAACGATCTCTAGGGTTTTCTATGTATGCCAGCAACCGCAGCCCAATCCTCATCGGCGTCGGTGCAAGTATCGATTGATAAGTCACTCGCCGAGGTATTATCGAATTCGGGCTTGAGAGAAAAAGGTTTGATGTAAGGTGGCCGACCCTAATGGAGAATTAAGTAAGAGAAGCTCGAGTTTGAGAAGGAAAAGGTTGACGCCGCCAAGATCAAAGTCAAGCGTTTGTGATCATAGTCGACACGGGAAGAATCAAGTAGATTTGGAAAGCGCCCCAATTTCATCTCACAAAATAAAAGTAGATTCGAAGATTTTACGGCCGTAGAACATGGATCTCGTTCTGAAGTATTGATACACGTTAAATCATCACCCCATCTTGCGCGAAATAGGGTTTGCACCAACGAAGCTGGAGGAGGAAACACCGGTGGCGATGGAAGAGTCGACATTTTTCATTTGATTTATGTGCATTTGATATTGTAATATGTGGCGGACATGGGGGGTTATTGATGGATGAGAATTTAAATTTCTACTGTATATTTGTAAAAAAAATTGTCCAAAAATCTATTGAGATATCCTATCTGGGGTCGCGCTGGGAACAGCCATTCCCAATACGACGGTAAGGTGTGGCAGCGCTCTCAATAGCATTTATTCGGTGTAGTGTTCGGGCCGGCGATTGGTAGCGCAGTTGGACGCTCTAAGTCACGCTATGTCAATTACAAATAAGAACTTCAACATATTGCTGAAAAAAGCATACTTTTTCACATATCTGATTACTAGTTCAAAATTATTGGACTGAAGAATTGACACTTTCAAACGCACCTACCCTTTTGTCCATCCAGGTGCTTTTGGATTCACTTTTAGTGTAGATTCTGCTGAATGCTCCGGTCAGTCTTCCTGAGTCTCAACAAGTGCAGGCTGGGGAATAGTCATCGGATAATATGTTCATTTGAACATACGAGTCAAAACGTCCCTCGATCAACATACCTTTCTATATGCTCGAACTAATCGTCCGCCCCATTTGACGAACCAGGACAAAGTTGTCATACACGCTTCTTCCTCTCACGAAGCAGTTTGGTTAATGCTGACAGTTGATGATATCTCACAGCTTTGGTCGAAGCTGATCTGCCAGCAATTAAGAGAAGAGTTTCCAGAAGCTTTCTCCTAAACTAATCCGTTGATGATCACCCATCTCCAAAGTGTCTCGACATATTCATTATCTTTCTTTCTTTTTTTTTTGACGAAAATGCAGGCATGGCTGCTATTTCATTGATAGTAGTAGGAAAAAAAGAAGTACAAGGACTCGAACCCAACCAAAAAGGAGAAAAAGACTAGCAAAACTAAAAACCAAACATCTACAGACTACAGAGTGGTTCCAGTGCAGACTCAATCAGGTTGGGGTCGCAGTAGCAGGCCAGCAGTCCGGGAGCGTCCTGCCGCGCGCCACAGCGTCGCCTCATGGAGGATCGTCGCTTTGAGTTCAGAGAGGTTACAAGCGTGTCGCTGGAAAATGCGCTTGTTCCTCTCCTTCCAAGTCATCTACCATACCAGCTGTGTTAAGGCCACCCAGCTTTTGCGATGGATCTTCTCCGTCATGTCTCTAGTCTCGGTCACCCAGGAGGAAGATAGGCTCTGATCGTTGCGCGGAAGGTAGCTTGGGGACGGCCAGCCAGCGGTAGAATCTCACACCAAAGCTGAGTCGTGAAGGGGCACGTAGAATCTCACATATTCATTATCTTACAAGTGAATTCTCAGGAAACACCCTACTTTCTTGAAACTCCTTGTTCCAAAGAGCCTACGAATCCAAAGGCAACCTTTGACCAGAACATTGTAGAGGTATATTCACATCTCAGTACATAGTTGAGACCTATTCTAATAAGGAGATCATATTATTATAACATGGGCTTGTTCGAAAAATACATTCAAGGGCGTTTGGTCTAGTGGTATGATTCTCGCTTTGGGTGCGAGAGGTCGCGAGTTCGATTCTCGCAACGCCCCCATAATATTTTTTCTTGTTTGTTTTTATTTCTGCTTCTCACCTTTAAATTCGGTGAACGCCTTCCACCGTTACACCAATGAAATAGACTACAATTCATATGTGTTGCTATCATACTAGGTCTCATATTTGTCTTTCCACAAGCAAAAGACAAATCACCACTTACAAATTACAAGCCACCACAACTGTTTAATGTTAGAGCCGTCATGTTGTTGTTAGACATCCCATAACGTCTTGTCATCCCACAAAGCATCGTTCGAGTTTTTTTTTTATCGAACAACTTCTATTGCTCATCCTTTCCGTTTCATAAGAAATGACCGCGTAGCCTCCACACACATTGGACCTGCTGCCCGGTCCACTTTAACGCCATGTAGCGATCCTATTTTTCAACTGGTTTTGTGTTGATAATGCGGTTTCCACAGTTCTTTACGGGGTCATCCTCTTTTCTTTGGTTAGGGAGCTTCCCTCATGTTTACTAATTTATCTGTTTTCTGCTATTTATTCTGGTTTTCCTTTCTTTTCTGTAGATTTTTTCTTTTTCATTTTTTCAATTTTTCACTTTATGTTTCTTTTCGTTGTCTCCTTTTATTCTTCTGCACTTTTTTCTGCTCGGAACATTTTTTTTGTATACTGATGAACATTTTAGTAATCTGTATGAACATTTATTTATATGGATACACTTGAAAATTTATTCTTACTCATAAGAACATGTTTTATTGTATGTTGAAACAACTTTCCAACTCATGAATTTATTCTTACTCGCATGAACACAATTTTTAACATGTAAACATTTTTCACTATATCGTTATGTTATTATAAAGTTAATTTATAAAAGTTAATATTTTATTAAGATTTCACAAAATAAAAGAGTCAGTACATTTTACTATCATGTATTGGTAAGCGTGAGACCACTGCGCTCAGAATCTATTGATACAATCTCATCACTCACGGGCTTCGGTTCTCCGTTTACACTTTATATTCGATGAGTATTTAGAGCCTGCTTGGTTTGTGGCCAATTCTTTGTTGAAATAACTAGCAGTATAAACATGACTTAGCAATTTTTAAGAATTACTAGGTAAGTGCCCGTACGTTGCAACAGGGGTATAAATATTTTAAAAGATGGATGGATGTCCAGAATAACAACAATTGATGATCTTGCCCATCAAATCATGGTACTAAATGGTTTTTGTGTATCATATACATAGAATATACTTGCGTTGCTATGGTCATACATTAGTGTAGAAGACAATAATATTAATTATTGCACACAAAAAAGAGTCAGTCCACAAGAAGACATTTGCCAATGAATGGTGGAGCATTTCTGATTTATAATAAATTGCATGAAGCAGTTACTAATAGGATAGCATGATGACATGTGCTAAGAACAAGTATAATAGTGGGCTATAAGCCTGCTTACATGGCATTTTAGCTTAGGTGGAAGAGAGAGACAATGAAAAAGGTGAGGAGTGGGGTCTCATGCAAGAGCCAGCCTCTTCACTTGCTTCTAAGAAAAAACAATAAATTAGAGGAAAGAGAAAGAGAGAAGTGACGAAAAATGACTAATCTAATAGCCAACTTATAGACACCCCCTATTGTATGAGTGTATCATGTTGCTAACTCTTGATGACATGGCGGTTTCATATAGCCGGCTGATGGCTATATTATTGAACTTGCTCTAATGAAATCATATGGTGGAGCATGTATAATTACTATGGGTAAGAGTGAAACAGCGACTAATGGAAATCAAAAGTCTACTATGTGTAATACTTATGCTTTAAATTATAATGATATGTAATTGTTAAAAGGAAAACAAAATACTTGCACCTAACTTAGAAACATAATGAATACCGAACGCGATCAAATATGTAAATATGACACCAGAAACATTAGGTACTTTTAAAAATGGAATATTAAAGTGCTTACAGGAACCATCGAAAGTTATAAGGCCATAATTTGCATCGGAGCCCTCTCATAGTCCCCCCATCCTCCACTAACATCTCGCGACCCTATCTCTGCCCTTGGCATAGGCCCTTCATCCCATCTTCGGAGATGCAGTTCATTTTTCTTGGTTGCCATGGACGAGCTCCATGTCCTTCGTCATCACCGGTACGTTCGACATATGGATCAAACATGATAAGCTTGCGCTAGTTTCTGGGAGTCGAAACGCTAAGGGAAAAATGAAATGGGAAAGAAAACGTGCCCCCATTCGTGAATTCGCGTCGGTCTATCCGTTCAAACAACCTAACGTGCTAATTCTTCCGATTTTGAATGACTTATTTTCTAGGAAGCTACCGCGACTAGTTTCAGGTGTCTGTTTTGGACTGTTTTGCAGATTACCAACAACTTAAGAACTAACTGTACCGTCATACCCAATTTTGCAACATGTTGTACTAAGAGCATCTCCAACCGCTCCCCCAAATCCTTCCTATAGGCCTAGGCGGACAGCCAGGTCACCGCCCGGACAAAAAATCTCCAAATAATCGGGGTTGGATTTGGGGTTGCCTAGACGTGTCTGGGTGCGCCCTCCACGTCAAATCCGACATGCCAGACTCATCCCAAGTCTCCCAGTTGACCATATTGCTCCAAATCACCACCTCTCTCATCTTTGTCCTGCATTTTTTGCCACCGTCATATGGCCTCGTCTGTCCTAGTCGCTGACACGCTCTCCACCGTGTGCCAACGATATGGAAAAGGAAATTGCGGAGAAGGAGGTGACTCGCTAGAGTCCATGGGGATGAACAAGGCAGAGATCGGGTATATGAAGCCATAAACCATCGCCCGGAGGGGTCGACACACCCAGTAGGCACTGCAACA
Organism: Puccinellia tenuiflora; assembly: GCA_012064385.1. Taxonomy (NCBI): domain Eukaryota; kingdom Viridiplantae; phylum Streptophyta; class Magnoliopsida; order Poales; family Poaceae; genus Puccinellia; species Puccinellia tenuiflora. Next base: position 540,799 of record QRDG01001700.1, on the reverse strand, counting down.
CATATTAGTTTCTGCCACAGTTTGATTCCATGGTAGAAACTCAAATATCCGTCATAACCGCACCACTACGATGGTCCTGTCGTTCGTCGACAATATCGCATCATAGATGGATCATACGACGGTTTAAAGGAACTATCGTGGATGTGTGATGAGTTTCGCCTGACCGATTAGACCCGAGGCCCAAATCATCGCGACGAACCAAACTGTCATGGTTGGTTGTCCCCTGGTCGGGACAGTGGAAGCACATTTGTCAGAACAATGATTACCATGTCAGTACTGTCGGGAGACGTCAATGTTGTCGTTTAGTGTGACGTCATAGGAAACATGGCACAATAGGTTGCTTCCATGTGGCAACACATTTTTGCGACACGTGTAGCAATGATCGCTCGAAGTGTGTAATCTCTGGTACATGCCCTCAAGACCAATAACCTGGCGATAACTGGGCCATCCAAAGGTAGACACATCGAACAACAAAACGGCGACACGTGGCACAACAAAATCTATACCGTTCACCAATCCTAGGTGGACACATGGATAAGTCACATACAGGCGTGGTTTACCATACGCATGACACTTGGCCTCATAAAGGCTTGCCACGTCTCATCATAAGATATCTACACGTGGACAAACCAATGATGCACATGTGGACAAATGCTATTTCGATACGTAGCCCAATCTAACTGAAAGGACACGGATGTCGCCTAGAGGGGGGTGAATAGGCGATTTAAAATTATTACGGTTAAGGCTTGAATAAATGCGGAATAAAACTAACGTTTAATTTATCAAGCCAAAACCTAAACTAGCTAGGTTCACCTATGTGCACCAACACTTATGCTAAGCAATATAATCAACTAGGTGATAGCAAGATATATGACTTTAAGCTCGATGTCTATCACAAAGTAAATAGCATAAGTAAGAAGCTCGGGTATAGAAATACCGAGGCACTTGGAGACGATGATTTATCCCGAAGTTCACTTCCCAATGGAAGCTAGTCTCCGTTGGAGCGGAGCGGTGTTCACCAATGTGAAACACCGAGTAGCCTTGATATGGCACACCGTATCTCCGTTGTGTCTTACCACCAATGTGGCGAGGCACTTGTCACTATGTTGCCGTTGAGGTTGACAACTAGAACCTTTACAAGGGTGAAGCTCACTCCACAAGTTGGAGGGTCTTCACCAAATGCACCTAGCCACCAAGACTCGATGCCCAAGGCCGAGGCACACACCACAACTCAATTGGTGGATCCCGGCAAAGTCTTCGTAGCTACCAAAGCTCCGAAGCGAACAAGGTTGGGCCTCCCTCCACAACCTAATTGGAGGCTCCCAACAAATCCCGTGAGCCACCAAGACTCCGAGAAATCAACAACCGTCTAGGGTACCAACGTGCCCTAGAGGAACAAGCTCTAGGGCACCAAAGCACCCAAGAGGAACAAGCTTCTCAACTTCACTTCCACGTATCACCGTGGAGAACTCAAACCGCTGCAACTAATGCAATGGCAAGAACACACTAAGTGATCAAGTTCTTCCAACCCGAATCCAACCAAAGCAACTAATGCTTGGGAGGGATTAGAGAGGAATAACAAAGGAGAAACACAAAGAAACTCCAAAGATCTAGATCCAAAGTGTTCCCCTCACTTAGAGGAGACATCAACCGGTGGAAACAAGGATCTAGATCTCCTCTCTCGTTTCCCTCAAAAGGTAGCAAAAACTACCGGAGAGATTGAGAGAAAGCCAAGCTTGAGAAGGTCAACAATGGAGGAGAAAATAGCTTAAGAGGTTGGCAAAAGTTTAGCGTTTATTTTGGGGAAGAAGCCCCTTAAATAGGGGCACTGAAAATATGGCCGTTGGGTCATTTTCGTGCAGCCAAAAAGGAGAAGGAAGGAGCAAACCAGGCAGGCCGGCCTGGCAGTCGGCCCAGGCCGGTGGGGAGGCCGCGGGCGCACCAGGGAGCCCGGTTTGGGAACCGGCCCAGGCCGGTGGGGAGGCCGGGGCTCCACCCGAACAGCCCGGTCTGGGAGCCGGCCCAGGCCGGTGGTGAGGCCGGCGGCCCACCCGGGGGGACCGGCCAGCGACCCGGACAAGGCCGGCAGGGAGGCCGGGGTGGCGGCCGAACGGGCCGGCCTGGGAGCCGGCCCAGGCCGGCGGTGAGGCCGGCTGCCCCCCCCCCCCCTTTTATTTTCTTTTATAATATTCTGTCTAAAAAACTTCCAACACTAAAACCGTCATAACTTTCACTTCCGAACTCCGTTTTCGATAATCTTGGACTCGTTGGAATCGTCACAACGAGCACTACAAGAATATGCAGAGAAACATCATTATTCAATAAGATATGGTAAAACCAAATGATGAAAGGTAAAAGCTTTCTATTGAAAACCGGAAAACCATATCTTTTGCAAATGAGGTCCGAATGACATGAAACCACTTTTGTTGGAAAGAGGACGACAAATGCTACTCAATAACAAGTGAAAATATTGAAACCAAGCAAGGGAGATTTTGCTAATAAATGGAAGAGTGAAACCTTCCGCATAGATGGACCGGCAAAAACTCCACCACCGAAAACTCAATAGGAGACACATATGAAAATCGTCTTCGGTGATCTTGCCCTTGTCATGACAAGCACGACAAGCACCATACCACACTCCGATAAGAGCCAAATAGAAACCAATAAAGATGATGCCAAAGATGCAAAGGTTTGAGCTCTCTACGACCGATACACTAAAGCTCACTTGAGAGCCCCTCTTGATAGTACGGTTACCTATCCTAAAACCCGGTCTCCCAACAACACCGCGAGACCGGTAAAATAGAAACCCTATCAAGATCATACCTTTGCCTTGCGCATTCCACTTGAGCTAGATGGTGACGATCTTGATCTACTCTCAAGTGGATCACCTTTCTTGATTGTGCTCCGCTTGGTGAAGACTCGCATATTGCTCCCCCATACACCAAGATGGGAGAGGCACTCTTCGACATATTTTCACTTGGCCTTTATCTTGATGACGATCACCACGTGACGCAATCCTCCATGGACAACATAGGATCTTCCTCTTGATTCATGCTCATGGAGAAACACCTTGGCCTTGATCAACAAATGATCTTCTTCTTCACATGCCCTAATCTTGTATGTTGATCAACTTGCACTTAGCCTTGATCAACATATAGTCTTCTTCTTTTAGCCTTGACTCCAACATATGGAGTCCAAGCATTCCTTATGGACCAACACTGCAAATATAACTCAAAGCACACATTAGTCCATAGAGATTGTCATTAATTACCAAAACAACACATGGGGGCAACCATGCTCTTTTTCTTCTTCACATGCCCTGATCTTGTACGTTGATCAACTTGTACTTAGCCTTGATCAACATATAGTCTTCTTCTTTTAGCCTTGACTCCAACATATGGAGTCCAAGCATTCCTTATGGACCAACACTGCAAATATAACTCAAAGCACATATTAGTCCATAGAGATTGTCATTAATTACCAAAACAACACATGGGGGCAACCATGCTCTTTCAATCTCCCCCATTTTGGTAATTGATGACAATCCCTTTTGAGAGGGTTTATATAATGAATTAAGCAACCTTGCAAGACAAGGATGCATGAGCATGAGAGGCAAATGCTTAAGAACCAAACGAAAGCATAAGACCAAATTCCCTTAAACCCTCTAAAACTTCTCCCCCATTGGCATCGATTGCCGAAATGGGAAGAAAAATTTAGAAGGCCAATATAATATGAGTTCCTCCACAAGGTATGCATTTCTCAGTATATGAGTGAGATCAAATGCACATATCCATTGACGAATAATAGAGGAAATCAAACTATATTGAGGATCCAAAGATTGCAAAAGGATGAAATCATTCTAAACATCTCCACCAAGGAGAAAAGCAATCAAGAAGATCCTAACCGAGAGTTCTAAGTAAAATTAGAGAAGCTCCCCAATGTTCATACACTATTGAGGAGTGCACAAATATGGAATCCTCACTCTCCCACAATCATCTAGAACACTCACAAAGTGCAAGGATGTAACCATTAAAGCAAAACAATGCACTTGCACCAAAGATGTGATTGAGCCATAAGGAGATACCAATTTAAAAGAAATTATCAATAAAGGCCCAACCAAGAGTATGTGTGTGTGACAAGACAATTAATTTGGTAAGACACATAGTCTTAATCAAATGGAGATAAGTTATATATCAAGTAGTGACACACACAACTTACAAAGAAGATTTTTTAAAAAAAATGTTCACAGGCTCAAAGATACCAATTGGAAATTACAACCAATAAAAAAAACAAAGAGCAAGTGAGAACACTTAGCCAACAAAATCAACATACTCACCGTGATGAGCATGAAGAGAAGAATCTTCAATAGAAAGTGAGTGCGCAAAGATGCGAATAGAAATAAAACAAGCACTCACGATACAAACTTGGAGCCGCCAAAGAATTATAGATAAAAGACAAGGTGACTTGAAAGAAAGTAGGATACCAAATAAAAAGGTGACCTCTCTCATATGTATAGGTTTCTAAGTAGACAATGATATTCATCGACAAAGAAACTTGCACATATAAAATGGTCAAAGAAAGGAGACTATGGTAACCAAAAGGAAGTCATGAATATACAAAAAGAGATTATTGCTTAAAAGCATAGCACATAGCTCAAATTTATCTTATTGTATATAAATGAACTTCAAACACATCAAAGGCATCACACATATCACTAAGGGAACAAGAGATAGTGGAAATGCTTTGAGATAGGCAACAAGTATCACAAAGAAATAATTCCAATTGTAGGAAGGTTTTTGCAATTTCATCACAAATATCACAAAGATATACCAAGTGAAGGAAATAAGCCAAAACCACAACAATTGCACATTTAAAGTTTTCATGCCAAGGGGCAACCTACACAAGGTTGAATACAAGAAAAATATGCATGGGATAGATACTTGTTACCGAAATAGCATTGGTGATGATGAAGATGAATTTTTGTTTATCATCAAAGCTTGACTCCAATAATCACATGGTGAGAACACCTTCCTTATGAATGAGGCAAGCATCCAATGCATCTCCATTGTACCTAAAACAAAATTCAAGTACAACATGGTTCCCAAACTCATTGGGTTCCATAGTAGTTAGATACACTACAATACATAGGAAACACTCCACATAAATATATGCATATAGATATGAAATTGAATTTCATGCACATCTTAGCCGATTAAGGATTTGGTGGATTATCCCCTATATATTGGATCAAGAAAGACTAGCATGCCATAAAATAAATATACTAGTAAATATGCATGCATGGACTTACAAGAACCAAATGAGATACAATTTGGACAAAACACCAAGTAAACCAAGAAGAGAGCACACCAAAGTGTGACACAAAAAGGTTGTCCAAGTTATATCAAAATCCAAATCAACACATGATTGAGGAAAAATCAAATCAACATATGATTGATTCCAAAACACATCAACACATGAAGTGTGATATCAATAGGAGTCAAATCAAACAACACGTGAGAGATAAGACACCAATTGAAAAATAAGATACCAACTAGGAGACATGATACCAAGAAGAGGATAATACTTGACCGGAATCAAGTAAAGTCAACTAAAGTAATAAGGTATCAAAATTCTCACAATAAATATCAATTGAAACAAATATCTACGGAGGAGATATTTAAATTCCAATTAATACCAATTGAAGGTACCTAGGCAAGGCCAATGAGCATATAAGATAAAAGAAAGAGACATGCTCAAAGGGTTTTCTCATTCTATAGGATAAACATAAAACAAGAAATGAGAAAGCAAAACTCCCAAGAGAGAGCAAGGTTACACTAAATAAACCAAGCACCCTTTACACTTTTCATGATGGCACAAAGCATCAAGAGAAAAAGATTTGTCTTCCATAAATACATACGATAGAAATCAAATGCGAATTGAAAGGATCAAATATTGATAGATAGGATAGTGTTCTAAATAAAAAGGAATGCTCCCCCAGGATTCATGCATTATTTTGATATTTGCATTTGAATAAAAATGCATGCTCAAGGGATCATTACTCTTCATATTTTATTTACAACACTAAACACTACCAATTTGAAACTTAGGATCCATGCAAGAGGCAAGGAAGGCAAAGGGAGTCAAAATAAATATTTTGGCAAGAAATGGGGCAAATAAAAGACAATGCCAATGTAAGGATAATCAAAAATATTCTATCACAAACATAAATATGGATTGTCCAAGGACAGTGACCATTTGGAATTATTTTCCCGATGATAAGATGTATCCAAGAATATCCTCACAAGATAAAACATATGGCAAGAGATAAGAAATAAAAACACCATATTTAAATAAGGTTTGTTGGTAGTTCCAACCATTCAAACCAACCGGCAAGGCCATGGTTAGAATAATATGGAGCAAATGGTTTCTCAAATAATATATAGGGATGCATATTAGAGAGAAACCATACCAAGCAAACTCACACAAACAAGAGCCAAAGGATAGCTAAAAAGCAAATTGGAACTTGTTCAAGTTAATATGCCACATAGAAATAAGATAATTTACAATATCAAATCTAGGTGGCAAAACCTCAAATGTTCACATTTTATGGGGTTGTAATATGCACATAGCGTATTGCTCCCACACAATGTGATAATTCATTTCTTCTTAACAAGAGGCAAATATCAAATAGAGATAATTAATAGACATTATAGAATTTGAATTTCTCATGAGCATGACACACCACATAGTTACTAGATAATCTTGATATATCAATACTAGGTGGTGTTACTCATATACACACATTTTTAGGTTAGTGAAGTGCACAAAGCATATCACTCCCCCAAAATGGGATAGTCCATTAATTTCTCAAAAGAGCCCATTGAAATCAACACAAGATCCAATAAGGACTCAACACAAAGTTTACACATATATGGAGCGCACATTAACATACACAAACTTGATTGCTCAAGGTAAGTAATAAGCACATCATATACAAGCACATGATAGGAACAAAACTAACACATGCTAGGGAGCAAGCAACTTTCAATGTATATATAATTTAAATATAAGTTACCGCAAGAAGGAGCATTGGATATGAGATAGATATGTGATAATCCAATTGACTTGGCTAAATGAGATATAACCATGAAGATCCCTTAATTCTTCAAATGATAGTCAAGTCTCCAATGTCCTCCATCACAACCTATTGATCAAGTTTGAGCTTGTTGGTCCCCAACCAAGTTGGGTCCTAAGAGGTTAGTCACAATAGGCTTGGCAACCCAAATGGTTCTTTTCTTGACACCACTTTGAGTTCCCACATATTTGGCAAACACATTGCCAACCCTATCCTTCCTAAGAGAATAAACATCATCAATAATTATGGGGTTGGATAGAGTACCGTTTGTGCATGAAGAAGCTAAGTGGCCCTTCTCACGGCATAAGTAGCAATATCGACTCTTTTCTTTCTTCTTAATAGGCTCCTCAACTTGAGGAGCAATGACTTGAGTCTTCTTAGGAGGTGGCCTTTGTTCAACCCGAGGTTGAGCATGAGATTGAACAATAGGCCGCTTCCCTAGTTGCTTCTCACTAAGAGGCTTCTTCTTCATTGGGCAATCCCTAACATGATGCCCTTCAATTTTGCACTTGAAGAAAACAATCTTGGCCGAGTGATTGACTTGTTCTTGGCCCTTCTTATTGCTACTTTTGGACTTGTTCTTGATATTGGCACTACCACAGAAAGGGCTATCAGTGGCGCACCAAATTACAATTCTGTGGCGCACCCCCAGGTTTGTTGGGTGCGCCACAGAATTCTCGCCACAAAAATATTTTCTGTGGCGCACCTGGCTTGGTGCGCCACAGAATTCTCACATTTTTGTGGCGCACCAGGCCAGGTGCGCCACAGAATTCACATTTCTGTGGCGCACCCACCCACCGTGCGCCACAAAAATATTTCTGTGGCGCACCCCTCTTACCATGCGCCACAGAATTTTTTTGAATTTCAAAAAAAAAGGGCGGACAGATCTAGATATGGATCTGGCTAGATCTAGATCTGGTCGCCGGAATTTCGTTTCGTTTCGTTTTTTTGGAGGCCGTAGATGGGTGGAGGAGTGAGTCGCCGGAGGTTGGTGGAGGATGGTGGTCGCCGGAGTTCGCCGGAGTTCGCCGGAGGTGGAGGAGGAGGTCGCCGGAGTGGAGGAGGAGGTTGCCGGAGTGGAGGAGGAGGAGGAGGTCGCCGGAGTGGAGGAGGAGGTCGCCGGAGGTGGAGGAGGTCGCCGGAGGTGGAGGTCGCCGGGGTGGAGGAGGAGGTCACCGGAGGTTGAGGTCGCCGGGGTTGTGGAGGTGGTCGCCGGAGTTGTGGAGGTCGCCGGAGTTGTGGAGGAGGTCGCCGGAGGTGGAGGTGGAGGTGGAGGTGGAGGAGGAGGTGGAGGTGGAGGAGGAGTAGAGAAGATGTGGAGGAGAGGAGAAGAGAAGAGATGGAGGAGGGAGGAGAAGGGGAGAGAAAGGAGAAAGGAAGAGGAGAAGTGGAGGGAAGTGGAGGGAAAAGTGGAGGAGAGAAGGAGAAAAGGGAAAAGAGAGGGAGAAGGGGGCTGGCGGGATTCAAATTTTGAATCCCGCCCAAAAATTCTGTGGCGCACCAATGCCAAGGATGCGCCACAGAATTATTGGGCGGGATTCAAAATTTCGCATCCTTGGCATTGGTGCGCCACAGAATTTTTTTCCCTTTTTTTGATTTTTTTTATTTTGCTGGGAAAATTCTTCTGTTGGCCATAACTTTTTTTTGGTTTGGAATTTGAGGATTCTGTGAATTGCTGACCGGGTAAACCCGAAATTTTCTCTAGTTTTTTTTAAGGTATTATTCGCATTTTTTCGACGTCGTATGCAAAAGTTATGCCCGTTTTAATATTTTTTCACCTACTTTTGGAAAAAAAGTCAAAATGTGTATTTCAAATTTTTCCTAACAAATAGACCCTATACCTTCCCTATATCTGAAAGGATTTTATTTTTTGAATTTTTTATCATTTTCTTTCACTAGGTGCAAAACTGAAAAGGCGATCCACGAGGGGGGGGGGGTGTGCGTGGGGTGAAAAAGTGCTGCACTATTCTGTGGCGCACCGTGGCTAGTGCGCCACAGAAATTCAACTTTCTGTGGCGCATCCTTCTCCATGCGCCACAGAAAGATGAATTTCTGTGGCGCACCAGCCACGGTGCGCCACAGAAAAGGCCGAGATGGACCACGGCCCACTGATTGAAGGTGGGGCCCACGCGTATTCTGTGGCGCATGAAGAGTGGTGCGCCACAGAAGTCTCTCTTTCTGTGGCGCATGGCGTGGAGTGCGCCACAGAAAGTTGATATTCTGTGGCGCATGGGCTAAGGATGCGCCACAGAATGTTCACATTTCAGTGGCGCATCGACAGCCATGCGCCACAGAATAATTTTTTGTGGCGCATAAATTAAGGGTGCGCCACAGATAGGCAACCTCCCTATAATGCTTTTCCTGGTAGTGTGGAGTTGAATCCAAGTCCACTCTTGTCATTGGGGGATTTTTGCACACTCAACATGTTGTCAAATGTGGCATTCCCTTTATGACGCTTCTCCACATCTTTCTTCAAAGAAGTGGCTTGTGCCTTGTGCTCTTTAGTCTTCCCTACAAGGTTAGTAGCTACACAAGTACTAGTGGAAGTTGAGGCTTCATTGTTAGAGCAACTAGGCACGAAATGTAATTCAACATATGATTTATCACTAGTGTGAGATGAAGAATTACAAGGACTAGCACATGGCATTGTAGCATTTTTAGTAGAAGTTGTGCCATTGTCCACATGAGGCTCACTAGATATTACCTTGGTAGCGATAGCCTCATGAGCTAACTTTAGCTTATCATGAGATACTAGAAGATCTTCATGAGAGCTCGAGAGCTTCTCATGGCTTTCTTCTAATATCTCATAATTGCTAGTTAGCAATTTAAGTTGAGCCCTTAGCTCAACATTTTCCTTTAAAATGGATGCTTCACAAGAAATAGAGTTAGTAGCACAAGCATCAACATTAATAGCAATGGGAGAACAAGTAGGGAGCTCTTTTAGTAATTGAGCTTGGAGTTGATCATGAGACAAAGTGAGATGTGCAAGAGAATCTTCCAAGGACTTGACATCCTTTTCAAATTTCACATTAGCCTCAAGGAGTCTAACAATTTCAACAACAAGCTCATCATTTTTTATTTTAAAATCATTAGCCACTTTGAGAGCTCTATCATGGGTTTCATTTGCTTTAGATAACTCTAGAGTAAATGTCTCCTCAAGAGATTTCTTGGTGGTTTGTTCTTCTTCAAGAGCTTCCTCAAGATCCGCAATCGTGTTTGCATAATCACGTTCGCGGCTAAGACTTTCATTTTCACGAGCTTCCAAATTTTCAATAGTAAGCCCTCGCTCAACAAGGGTGCTCATGATTTCATGTAGGTTTTCACAAGCATTTTCATTCTTTAAAAGAGCATTAAGAACCATTAGACCTTTCTTATTAAAGTAAGCATCATCTTCTTCATTATCATCATTATTGTCATAATCATCACTACTTGACGATTTAGAAGATATGCAAGGACTATCAACACAAGCATGTGAAACATTTATAGTTCTAGATGTGTTTAAGTCCAAAGATAAATCATTGCAATAAGATAGATATGAAATATCATCTAAAGGAAGCTCACTATCATCATTGCGAAATTTATCCCTACTCACCATTGCATTGTTTTGTGGCTTGCCACATGTAGGTGAGGTAGAAAAAGTTGAGAACTCATTACGCCCAGAGATGGAGGGAGAACAATCATTCTAACTATCAATGGACACACCATAATTGTCTTGAAGCTTGGTCCATAGCTCATGAGCACTCCGATAAGGAGAGATCGACAAGGCAACTACATTTCTTAAAGACATGAAAACAACTTTAGAAGCTTGAGCATCTAGATAAGAATTTTCCTCATCCTCCAAAGATAATCTTTTCGGATCCTTTGGAGGAGGAAAACTCATATCTAAGATTTGCTCTATAGATGGATCAATGTCCCTAAAATAATTTAGCATGCGATTTCTCCAATCATTATAATTAGTGCCATCGAATATTAAAGAGGCATTGTGCACAAAACCACTAGACGACATCTTTACTCTCTAGGCCATGAAGCCCTATAAAGAGAGAACCCGCTTTGATACCAATTGAAAGGACACGCATGTCGCCTAGAGGGGGGGTGAATAGGCGATTTAAAATTATTACGGTTAAGGCTTGAATAAATGCGGAATAAAACTAACGTTTAATTTATCAAGCCAAAACCTAAACTAGCTAGGTTCACCTATGTGCACCAACACTTATGCTAAGCAATATAATCAACTAGGTGATAGCAAGATATATGACTTTAAGCTCGATGTCTATCACAAAGTAAATAGCATAAGTAAGAAGCTCGGGTATAGAAATACCGAGGCACTTGGAGACGATGATTTATCCCGAAGTTCACTTCCCAATGGAAGCTAGTCTCCGTTGGAGCGGCGCGGTGTTCACCAATGTGAAACACCGAGTAGCCTTGATATGGCACACCGTATCTCCATTGTGTCTTACCACCAATGTGGCGAGGCACTTGTCACTATGTTGCCGTTGAGGTTGACAACTAGAACCTTTACAAGGGTGAAGCTCACTCCACAAGTTGGAGGGTCTTCACCAAATGCACCTAGCCACCAAGACTCGATGCCCAAGGCCGAGGCACACACCACAACTCAATTGGTGGCTCCCGGCAAAGTCTTCGTAGCTACCAAAGCTCCAAAGCGAACAAGGTTGGGCCTCCCTCCACAACCTAATTGGAGGCTCCCAACAAATTCCGTGAGCCACCAAGACTCCGAGAAATCAACAACCGTCTAGGGTACCAACGTGCCCTAGAGGAACAAGCTCTAGGGCACCAAAGCACCCAAGAGGAACAAGCTTCTCAACTTCACTTCCACGTATCACCGTGGAGAACTCAAACCGATGCAACTAATGCAATGGAAAGAACACACTAAGTGATCAAGTTCTTCCAACCCGAATCCAACCAAAGCAACTAATGCTTGGGAGGGATTAGAGAGGAATAACAAAGGAGAAACACAAAGAAACTCCAAAGATCTAGATCCAAAGTGTTCCCCTCACTTAGAGGAGACATCAACCGGTGGAAACAAGTATCTAGATATCCTCTCTCTTTTCCCTCAAAAGGTAGCAAAAACTATCGGAGAGATTGAGAGAAAGCCAAGCTTGAGAAGGTCAATAATGGAGGAAAAAATAGCTTAAGAGGTTGGCAAAAGTTTATTGTTTATTTTGGGGAAGAAGCCCCTTAAATAGGGGCTCCGAAAATATGGCCGTTGGGTTATTTTCGTGCAGCCAAAAAGGAGAAGGAAGGAGCAAACCAGGCCGGCCTGGCAGCCGGCCCAGGCCGGTGGGGAGGCCGGGGGCGCACCAGGGAGCCCGGTTTGGGAACCGGCCCAGGCCGGTGGGGAAGCCGGGGCTCCACCCGAACAGCCCGGTCTGGGAGCCGGCCCAGGCCGGTGGTGAGGCCGGCGGCCCACCCGGGGGGACCGGCCAGCGACCCGGACAAGGCCGGCAGGGAGGCCGGGGTGGCGGCTGAACGGGCCGGCCTGGGAGCCGGCTGCCCCCCCCCCCTCCCCCCCTTTTCCTTTTCTTTTATAATATTCTGTCTAAAAAACTTCCAACACTAAAACCGCAATAACTTTCACTGCCGAACTCCGTTTTCGATAATCTTGGACTCGTTGGAATCGTCACAACGAGCACTACAAGAATATGCAGAGAAACATCATTGTTAAATAATATATGGTAAAACCAAATGATGAAAGGTAAAAGCTTTCTATTGAAAACCGGAAAACCATATCTTTTGCAAATGAGGTCCGAATGACATGAAACCACTTTTGTTGGAAAAAGGACGACAAATGCTACTCAATAACAAGTGAAAATATTGAAACCAAGAAAGGGAGATTTTGCTAATAAATGGAAGAGTGAAACCTTCCGCATAGATGGACCGGCAAAAACTCCACCACCGAAAACTCAATAGGAGACACATATGAAAACCGTCTTCGGTGATCTTGCCCTTGTCATGACAAGCACGACAATCACCATACCACACTCCGATAAGAGCCAAATAGAAACCAATAAAGATGATGCCAAGGATGCAAAGGTTTGAGCTCTCTACGACCGATACGCTAAAGCTCACTTGAGAGCCCCTCTTGATAGTACGGTTACCTATCCTAAAACCCGGTCTCCCAACTACACCGCGAGACCGGTAAAATAGAAACCCTATCAAGATCATACCTTTGCCTTGCGCATTCCACTTGAGCTAGATGATGAAGATCTTGATCTACTCTCAAGTGGATCACCTTTCTTGATTGTGCTCCGCTTGGTGAAGACTCGCATATTGCTCCCCCATACACCAAGATGGGAGAGGCACTCTTCGACATATCTTCACTTGGCCTTTATCTTGATGACGATCACCACGTGACGCAATCCTCCATGGACAACATAGGATCTTCCTCTTGATTCATGCTCATGGAGAAACACCTTGGCCTTGATCAACAAATGATCTTCTTCTTCACATGCCCTAATCTTGTACGTTGATCAATTTGCACTTAGCCTTGATCAATATATAGTCTTCTTCTTTTAGCCTTGACTCCAACATATGGAGTCCAAACATTCCTTATGGACCAACACTGCAAATATAACTTAAAGCACACATTAGTCCATAGAGATTGTCATTAATTACCAAAACAACACATGTGGGCAACCATGCTCTTTTTCTTCTTCACATGCCCTAATCTTGTACGTTGATCAACTTGCACTTAGCCTTGATCAACATATAGTCTTCTTCTTTTAGCCTTGACTCCAACATATGGATTCCAAGCATTCCTTATGGACCAACACTGCAAATATAACTCAAAGCACACATTAGTCCATAGAGATTGTCATTAATTACCAAAACAACACATGGGGGCAACCATGCTCTTTCACTAACTTTCACACGTGGTGGACACATGGCACGATGTAGTGAAACCCATTTGTATTCCGGCATGTGTAGACCGATTTGATTCGTATTCTGGCCTGTAGTGACCGATTTGCTTGCAGCCCATTTTTGACCTGGACAATTATGGATTACAGTCCATAGTAAGCAATTATCATGGTCCGGCCACTAGCTCGGTAATGGAGATTTGTCCCATTAATCACCCAAGAGCATTGCAGTAATTAAGCACACACAAATAATACAATAATTACAAGCATATGTATTGCATTAAGGTCCCACAGGTACCCCGAGAACTATCTCCAATAACATACGATCAGAGTTTAATGTGCCCAATTGCACCAACAAAATTACATTTCAACATGCACCATCGAGATTGATAAGCGTCTGCAAGAAGTTGGAGAAAGAAGATGTGAAAAAGGAGGGCGCCTCGAGATGCTGTTCGCAACGTCCCCTCCCGTGCCCGCGACAAGGTGTATGTCCTCGACCACGCCCACGACCAAGGGCCACACCCGTCCTCCTTCTTAGTGGGCAGGCATCTCGGATATAGCTTCACGCAAGACGAGGACATGTCTCCCGACACGCTTCTACATTTTGGTTTATGTTGAATTGTTGATGAATTGATTGTGTGCTATGTGTTTGTATGCTTTTGTGTGTTGAAAGTGAGGGTGTGGTTGGCCGGTGGACAAGTTTTCTCAATCTTGTTAGAGATTCTCTAACGTGCACATGTTAAACGATCATTTGTATAACTATTAGGATTTTTTTTTGGCTAGTGTAGATGCCCCACTCCCCAAGAACCACATGTTAAAAGGTTAAAAAATTCTAAATAAAACTTTCGGGGGTGTACACCCGGACATTCTATTTTTGCACACAAAGTTTCTCGAAAAAATACATATTCCGCCCTGTGTAAAAAAAATCCGTTTTACGGGCCATTTTTTCTACTCCCTCCATCCCAAAATATAAGGCCCGCTATTTTTATGCTGGTCTTCGGGGCTCAACTTTGACCAATCATATATACTAAATTATATGGATTGAGAATGTATAAATGGTACTGTTGGATTCGTCTTGCAAAATTCTTTCATTCTATATATCATTACACTAATTTCGTAAACATATTGTAAGTACAAATCATGGTCAAAGTTGTACGTCGTTGACCAGCGAAATTTAAGGCCACCTTATATTTTGAGACGGAGGGAGTATCTTTTTACACAAACACACAAATATTTTTAAGCGTTTTTTCAAGAAACTTTGTGTGTAAACATAGAATATGAAGATGTACACCTTATTTTTTTTTCTTTTTTTTTACATTTAAAATATGTTTTCATAACAGGTGACGTATTGTCCTATTGAGTCAAAACTCTGTGTTACCAGTAGCAGTCACCAGTACCACCACGTCACCGCGGAGTCGCTCGGCTCAACTCACCTCCGCCGATGGAAACCGCCGCGGCGCCTCGCGTCCAGGCGCTCGCCGACGCCGGCGTGCCCCACCTCCCGGCGCAGTACATCCAGCCGCCCGACCTCCGTGCGGACACCTCGCACCACCCCCTGGCCGCGCCCCTCTCCGTCCCCGTCGTGGACCTCTCGGCCGCCGCCACAACAACCGACGCCGTCCGCCGCGCGTGCGCCGAGTGGGGCGCCTTCCACGTCGTCAACCACGGCGTGCCGCCGGGACTGCTCGACGCGATGCGGGGCGCGGGGCTTGCCTTCTTCCGCGCGCCCATGGCCGAGAAGCTCCGGTTCGGATGCGACCCGGCCAGGGGCGCCGCCGCCGAGGGGTACGGCAGCCGCATGCTCGCCAACGACGACACCGTGCTCGACTGGCGCGACTACTTCGACCACCACACCCTCCCCGAGTCCCGCCGCGACCCCGCCCGGTGGCCCGACTTCGTCCCCGGATACAGGTGGGTTGGCCAAACAGCGAAATATTCCCCATCTTCAGCATCGGATGAGTTTCTACCTGTACATATGCTTCAAATATTTTCAACAATTCGTGGAATACTTTGACCAGATTATAAGCACTCCAAGAATTATACATTCAGATGCAGAGAGACATACTGATGTTGCATTTGTCCCTGCATCTGCTATTCTGCTGTAGTCTGTAGATTCATGTTCAGGTTGAAGCAACCTACTATCAAGAAATGAACATTTCGACGCGACATTCTAATTATCTAAAAATGCTCTTTCAGACAATGATTCCCAGTGTATCTCTTAATTTTTTGTATTTTCCAGATACAAGTACAACTGTCGCTCGTCATCATTGTAGCGCGAAAAGAATTGATGGAGTATACAACTTATTTCAGTCAGTCCATGTTCCTAGCGACCTAGCAAATCACACTTGCTATCTTTGATAGAACAAGAACCTGATATACCTGCAATGTGTACAGGGACACTGTTGTGAAATATAGCGACAGCATGAAATTCCTAGCCGAAAGATTGCTGTGCATCATCTCCAAAAGTCTGAACTTGCCGCCCCCTTATCTACAAGAAGCAGTGGGAGAAGCTTATCAGAACATCACCATTAGCTACTATTCCCCTTGTCCACAACCAGATCTTGCTCTCGGATTGCAATCTCATTCTGACTTTGGCGCAATAACACTTCTAATACAAGATGATGTGGGTGGGCTCGAGGTATTGAAGGATGGGATGTGGCTACCTGTGCCTCCTTTGCCTGATGCAATCCTTGTAATTTTGTCTGACCAGACAGAGGTAATCTACCTTCACATGCTTTATCTGTTTGTTACTTGTTATATGCCTTCTAAAATCTTTCTAACAAATATGGTTATAATATCTTGTTCTATTCTGGACTACTTCATTTTAATCTTATTTATGTTACAATTGCTTTACCAGACCTATTTTGACTAGCTTGTATGAATGTAATGAAAATCGGCAGATGCGGGAATACTGGTAGGGATGAAACCTACTAATTTAATGATGTGCTGCTTGATATTCCATCAGCCAAAATTTACTAAACTAGCAGAAACAATTTGTCAGTAAACTCCATTACACCAATCACTGCAATTGTTGTCTTATCAGCACATAATTTACAGATTCAAAATCATGATACAACTTTATTTTCTAGTGTTTAGATGCCCTAGATGATCCCAGTTTACCTGGCGTTCCTTTTGGATGCTTCATGTCCACTGTTTCAGTGAATAAATGTGAATCTTATCATGTGGGTCCTCCATATGTTGCTCATGTTTTTTAACCTTCTTCAGATCATAACCAACGGAAGATACAAGAGCGCTGTGCATCGAGCTGTTGTCAATGCCGAGCGTGCCCGCTTGTCGGTAGCGACATTCTATGACCCATCTAAATCTCAGAAAATATGTACCGCACCTCAGCTTGTGAGCAAGGACCATCCACAAAAGTACAGGGATGTGATCTATGGTGACTACGTCTCGTCCTGGTACAGGAAAGGGCCAGAGGGCAAGCGCAACATTGACGCCCTCCTGATCGAACAATAAACAGGGCCATTGATGAGCGCTGCATACTTTGTAATACAGACTGGGCGCTGACAAACTTGATGAATAAAGAGAAGTAAAAGAAAATTGTATATAACGTGATCTGTTTCAGTTTGAAACTTCACTCCAGATTTGCTGATAATCAGATGAGAAAATCTAAAGCATATTCATAAAGTTGAACGATGTGAATTATGCATATCACTTTAACTGACCTATGTTATGTACCGGACAACCCTTGTTTTGGTTAATTAGCTGGAGAACACAAATACACATCCTCCCAGTTGTGGTACGTGCAAACTTTGTAATCATGCACCTGTGCAAACTTTCTAATCATCCAACTAGCAGCCGCCGCCCAACTCCAACGCCGCCAAGACGCACGTTGGAAGAGACGTCGAGCCTGCACCATTGCAAAATCCAAAAAAGCATCATCGCTAATGAGGCTTTGTGAGAGTGAACAGTCTTGCTGCATGTAGCAAGGCACATGTCACTGTGGCATGTCGACCGGGGACGTCCCCGTGCTTTCTTGGACCAAGATCCACTGACTCACATCGACGAAGTCGGAGAAGAATGACATATCCACCACCTCCGGACCAACATCCTCCTTGCTCCAGAGAAACCACCTCGCCCCGACCGCCAGCACTGTCGCAGATAACGACAAATGTCAGCGACACACCGAGAAGCAGTTCTCGCCAAATCTGAAGAACGGCGAGAAGACCAAGTTGCCGATCTGAAGGACCGACGAGCACACAGACAGACCCTAACCAAAACTACTAGGTAGAGAAACGAGGTCCCCCTCCCTCCTGCCGCCGGAGCGGCAAGCGGAGGGAGAGGGAACCAACGCTCCTGTTGGGAGGAGAGGAAAAGATTATATACTTGGAGCGGTTGGGACTCCGTCAAAGATTGGTGGGGTAGTATGTTGGCCACCACCGGTACCCAACGCAAGGCTATGAGCTCCCTCATCATGCTTACCTCTTGGAGTATTTGAACTGAACGTAATGCTAGAGTTTCCCACAACGAGTTTGTGAGTCCTTCAATCACGATGACCAAGATCAAGAACGACGCCAAAAATTGGGTTTTAGCGGGGGCCAAACATTTGAGTGCCATTGTACCGGGAGAGTAAACCCCTTGTTTGGGCGGTTGTTGTTGTTTTTTCGTATAACTTATTGTCACTCTTCTCGGTAATTAATGAGATGAGCCAAATCTTTTGTCTCCGTTAAAAAAAAAAAGAGAGAGAGACAGCGAGGCATCAAGTTATGGCGTTTCTCCGTTTGTAGTTTACCAGCTGAGAGACAAACACCACCAAGTGTTCGTCCGTTGTCTTTGTCATAAGACTTGATCTTCACACTGAAATGCATATTTTTCTGTTTATATACGTCATGCCGGTTGTACCGTGAAGTTTCCTCTTTTGTGGCTCATCCTGCCAACACTGCGTCGGAGTAGAGTAGCTCTAGCTCATTCGGCCTGTAAAAAAAACTGCTAGTTTATATATAGGCTGTAGTGCTAAAAAATAGGTCCTAATCCAGTCACTAAAAAAGGTTTAGAAGAGAATGTAAAAACGTCCTTCTGACCTCTAAATATAGAGGCCGAGATGGATTTTTTACAGGCCCCTCCGTTTTGTTTCTTGCATCTTTTTCTCTCTTCACCTCGCAACGCGACGCCATGGAGAGCCTGAGGACTCAGGGTCCCCCCACTAGGGAGGAGCACGGCGCACAACTAAAACTGGAGCACCATATCGAGAAACTGAATCACCAAATCAAGAGCGGGGTACCAAACCGAGAAATTTGAAAGAAATTGGAGCAGAAAATCAAGAATGGACTGCATCAAAATGACGATTGGCGAGGTGTTGCGCAAAGTACAGAGAAAACGCCATTCCAGGCAAGCTAACTCTTTCAAGTTCCATAACTATCCAGGGCATGGCTAAACTAGCTAAACTACTGGGATTTGCCCTTTACACGGGGAGGTAAATCTGTAAATCACACATCCGTTTTTCTTCGTCTAGCAAGTACAGCCATCAGACGGTGGTTCAGGGAAGTGCCATTGTCCTGGTCTCATCGTGTGGCTGCATCGTGCTAGCTTGCTCTTTCGTCTCGAGCTTGTGGGACAAAGCGCCACAGATCGACTGCAATGTCGAGCTCCTTTTTGTTGTGGAACTTGTACGTCCGTGGTAGAGCATAGCGCAGCTGTGACAAGAGAAAGAGAAGATAAGGATTAGCACATCAGGTGCAGAACAGAAGACATGATTTGGACCTGAAATCCCCAATGCATATAATAACCTTATACAAAATCAACGAGTTCTTTATTCCTGATTTTGCTAAAAACAAGAGATGTTTCAGATAACATTACCTCACACAGAACCTCAGCACTGATTGCATTGCAAGTACGCAAGGCTGCCTTCTTGATGTACTAGAGATCACAAACACAAAACACAGGAGTGGAGAATCAATCAACACATTCAACATTCATCAATGTACAAAACGGAAAGCAGAAAAATATAGACAATTGCTAGGTTCATCATGTATAGAGTTGATTAATTCCTTTTGCTGGTACAATACTCTCTACGAAAAAAGACTTAAAGATTTACATGGCAGAATCAAAGAGCGCGGTTGGATAAACGACATTTGTAACTCTGGAGAAAAAAACATACTTCTCTCGTGGAAGTCTTGTGTAGAGAATAGACAGCTTGAGAGGCAACCTGTGAATAATAAATAGATATTAGACAATTGCAACACCAATGTCATCTTTCATGAATTGGAATATCAAACTACTGCTTTGACCACCTTCAAGCCCATAGAAAGGAATTCCATGTCAGCTCCTTTTCTTTTTGTCCCAAAGGGAGGATTCATGACAACAGTGTCAACAAGAAGGCCTGCACCATATTTCTTATTAATCACCCAAAAGGTTATGGACGCTTTTCAATGTTGAAAACATCTATACTTGTGTACAAACATGATTCATTCCAACCAGCACATTTTGCAACTATTTTATTTACTAGACGTGATTCTATTTCATCTTTAACCTGCGCATGCTACATGATATACTAGAGAGTGGAAGTAATCCAGCCAGCTTGTAAAGCATGTTCAGCTAGGATACTAAATTCGTTGTAAACTGATTTTTCTAGACATTATTTACTTATCTAAAGGCAGTTGAGAAGAACAATGTTGAAAAGAGCTTCCATAATGATAAAAGACAGTATATGATACCCAAAAGAATACTGAAGTTTCACTGAACCTACACAAAATATATTACCACTTAAGAAAAATACCTTTTAAATTTAAGTTCTTTATGTCACACTGAATTAAGTCGATATCCAGCTGCATAACCAAACATTTAATGAAAGGAAACATGTCAATCCCATGTTAAAATATAGTTGATCTAGAAATATCAATTACCGTGTCAATTCTCTTACATACTACTTTTAACTCAACCTCACCAATATGTACTTAACCATGCAAATTTCGATCACCGGTACCAAAAGGGTAAAAGCTATGGAAGAAAAACAACACAGGATCCAGTAACACCGAGAGAACTCAATGCATGAGTACTAAATGCAAGAGAACTACACCTCCGTTTCAAATTATAATATGTTTTAGATATTTCAATGTGGACTATATATCGGACTGAAATGAGTGAATCAACACACTAAAACGCGTCAAGATACGTGCAATTCAGAAGGAAAAAAACTAAAACATCTTATATTTAGTAACGGAGGGAGTAGCTGACAGCAAACATAGGAGCCAATATCCCTATGCAGACAAAAGGCAGCAAACATAGGGATATGACAGGATAGCATGGAACATCCATGGAGTACTAAATGCAAGAGAACTGAAGTGGAAGGTTCTGAGAGTGGAGGGGTGTGTTTCTTAACCGGTATTGGAGTTCCAGACCGGGAGGTAGTGCACCTATCTCTCAAATAGATACTATATTTAGATGGCCCACACTTCCATCGCACGGTGTATAATTTCTGTGCCCACCAGTTTGGTCAACTCCAGAATTATATTCTTGTCGCCCCAAAAAAGAAGATTTGCTTTGGTATATGCTAAGGCCCATATCTCTATCCACAGGAACTAAGGCATTTTTCAGCCAATTGCACTTGTCAGTTGTCATCCTTTGATCAACTGTAGTATGCACTCAATTAGTTATGCCACATGCTACCGAGATAACAGATCAAGCTAATTGCTCTGCTAAGAGTTGCAAAAATAGCTCATTTAAGCATGCTGGAGTAAAACCTTACCACAAAGGTGTTCAACAGGAATATTCTGATTACCAATTTGCTCAAACTACATATACATGAGAATTATAACATCATGCAGAATTTTCAGACTCAATATGAAGGTTTATCTGCTTCAGATAAAAACAAGCGGAAACTAAAGCAACAACATACCTCCAGATCAGTAGCATTTTCTTGAGCAAGTTCAAGGGACTGCAGGTCAATATCAATACCAGTAACATGCCTGCCATTCCACAACCATTGTGAATAAATTAAGAATCACTAAAAACAGAATAACAGAAAGTCGTAAGAAACTAAATGGCACACAAACACATCGATTTATAGTTCATGATACTAATGGACAACCATTTAAAGTATATTATCCAGTATAAGTATATGAGTTTGTTCCATGCCATGGAAATGATACTGTCACATAGCCAGTTAGACAGGACTATGGAATTCTATTATGCAACATATTTTGACCGGTAATGTAGAAATTTCAAATAAAAAAGCGGTAAATTAGTAAATAGTAATAGAAACAGTTTATTTTCTTAGCTCCTCAGTAGGAGTAGTTAAGTTGCAGATGAGGCTCTAAGATCCCATAAGTGCTACTAAATCAGCACTGCCTACTAAATAAAACCTTAGTTTCCTCCCAAAACATGGGAAACCTCATTCTGCACAACCAATCAGCATATCATCGAAGAGGTGGCCGTAGTTTTAAAAATGAAAATCTGTTTCACGGTTAAGGGGTGTAGATCTCTGATGATATCAGTATAGAAGAAATAGCTGATGCCTGATGGTTAAGGGGGTGTAGATCTCTGATGATATCAGTATAGAAGAAACAACTGTGAAAAAGAACTCCAGAACACAATCACCAAAACATTAAGAGTTTAAACATACTCACTCAGCATCCAGCAGAGCACTCGCGACAGCCAGGGTACCGCAGCCACACCCAAAGTCAGCTACCACTTTACCAGCTATGTCATCGAAGCTGTTCTCGGCCTGATGGATTCACCATGAGTCCATGAGAAAGATAAACCAGAGGGAAGAAACGCGCCAGAATCTATATAGTTTTAGCATCCTAGAGATACATAGCCAAGTGAGTGAGTGACACATTCCTCATGGTTGAGCTGCAACCCTCTGAAAAGATAGAATATTCCAAAATTTGTACTGCAACTGGTAGCTTACAGCCCGAATAACTAAAACTTCCAGCAGCATACCATGGACGGATGGACCTAGTCTAATGCCGGAGTAGCGTGCTTTGTTCGCGGCGTCCAAATTCCACTCACATCAGAACAGAGGCCAGGATATGGCCGCCTAAAGCGAGAAGGCATCAGAATCGGAGAAGGATTCTACCGTGTAAAGCATCCGGGACGCGATGTGAGGGCCCGTCGCGTACTGCTCCAGCTCCACCTGCACCCACCACCACCACCGGCGGCGGCAAAACTCGTATAAATTTCTCGTCTCATTTCCCACCTCTTGAGCCGGGAGGTGGCGGAGAGTTGTACCTTGGGGTCGGAGAACTGGGTCAGGCCACCCAGGAGGCCCTCCAGCTGCTTCAGCTTCATCTCCTCCTCCACTCGCCGTCGCCGTCGCGGAGCACGCGAGAATCGCCGTGGAGCTTGAGATTCGATTCTCTCTTGCTGCCGGCGAGCCACTGGCGCCTCCGACGGCGAGATGGCGGCCTTTTTCTTAGGGCCGGCGCAGGTCGGACCCCACAACCGGGCCGGACCCAGCCCGCGTCGACCGCTCAATAGAAGCCCATGAGTCCATTTCGTCCCGACCCAAAACGAGCCCAATACGAGGGGAACGTGGCGAAGCCTTCGATAGCTGCGCACGATCTTTCTCCTTCCTTGTCGTCCCGTGCGCGCGGCGGCCAGTGAAACCGCCCGTCGCCGCGGCAGTCGCCATCGTCGCCGGTTGCTTCCTGCTCCCTCCCCTTGGCCCGAGAGACGGGCGCTTCCCGTTGGAGGCGTACGTAGAAGGTGTGTGCCGCTCGTCCTCGTCGCACCTTCTTCGCCGTTGCGCTTGAGCAAGCAAGCATTCTCCTTTGTAGCTAGGTTTCTTCCATTTGGTTCCTTCGCTTCACAAAAAGGGTTCCATTTTGTTTCCGTGGGTGATAATATTTATAGTAGTATTCTTCATCTCGATCGATACTGCAGTTTTAACTATGAGATTGATCTACCATATGTCCATCTCTGAAATGTTTCAGTTCAATTTGGCTGCACTGCATACTTGCATGCCCCAGCCAGCACCTACTGTTTTGCCATTAGCTTTAGATCGTACAAGTGCTACAACTCAAACATACATGCTTGATCGAACTTAGGTATAGTCCTATACTCTTGGAGTAAACTTAATGGATCACAGGTTGAAGGAATTTACGATTCAGATATGGTTTTCTTTGTGAGTCAATTTGCTAACTTTTACTACATCACTTTAAAAACGGGATTAATAGCATCACACGCCATGCTCTCCGATGTTAATATCTTGATGACCAACGTGTTTCGGTGGGTGGTGTGTGTGCCACGCTTGGGTAATAATGCTTGCTTAATTAATTAGTTTTCTCTTTCATGAAGTAATCTATTTATGAAAGTAAATGTCCCATTTACAGTGCTAATTAATAAAACCATAAAACTCCCTTAACTTGTGGTCTTTAAGTGCCATAGGTTCTTGTCTAGATATAATGTGACATGCTATGCCAATGTCTCCTCCTCCGAGAGATGCAGGTAAACAGGAGCCATCATCCAGTCCCTCTAGATCTCCCCCTAGATAGCTAGCTTCTGAAACCCACCCATGGATTTCGGTTGCTTCCAGCCCCATGCAGGGAGCTGTGATGACATGCCATTTGATTTCCATGTGCAGCAAAATGGGCACTATGACCTCCAGACTGTTGATGGTTCATTTGGACCTGCCGGGGGATCGATCGTTCCATTTTCAGCCTTCTATCATGACTACTACCCACCACAAGGCGCAACTAAGAAGGCTCTCCTCGACGATGCCTCATCGATGGTTCATAATTCTGGACCTTACTTGCCTCTGTTGACGCCAAAACTGGAGGTTTCACATCTCATGGGAGGTGGCCTTGGATCATACAAGAGGTATGAGATGAGCCGCAGGTTACTTTCAAGAAAGAAGGCCTCAAATAAGGCTCTCAAGAAGGCTAATGTTGTCAAAGGGCAATGGACACTGGAAGAAGACAGGTAAATTTGATCTGTTGATGCATGCTTTGTTCTATGTTTTCTCCAGCCAAAAGTAAAATTGAGCCGTACTGTAAGTTTAAGTTATGACTTTTGAGTTGCTCTCTTTACAAGGTTTTCACTGAGTTCGTTCTTGTAAATTTTAACAGGAAGTTGGTAAAGTTAGTGGAACAGTTTGGACTGAGGAAGTGGTCTCAGATAGCACAGATGCTGCCTGGAAGAGTAGGAAAGCAATGCAGAGAAAGATGGCACAACCATTTGAGACCTAACATCAAGGTTTATCTCCATAACTTCTGTTTGACCTGAGGAGTCAAATCTCTTTTGATGTCTTTTATTCTATATAATAAAGGAATGCTGACAGTTATGTCTTTTACTTTGACCCTGTTTAATGAAATAGTAAACTAATTTGAACACATTCAGTGAGATTTGTAAGTCACTAGGACCACGTGCAATTCATTATGGGTGCACTAAATTTTGGGAGCTTTTACACATCAAACATTTTTTCGCATTAGAATCCACCTTTATCTTTTTTTGCGGGAAGAATGCACTTTTATCAATGACAATGAACAAACGTTCAAACTGCAGTTTACTTTCTTTTTCCCTATCATCCACCCTAAAATTAAAAGTTTGTATTTCGATTGTCTTACTGTTTGGTAGACCAACGGCCCAAAAGGGAAGAAAGCAAACATAGGGAAAACAACAGTAGTTTGGAATAAACAGAATCAAAGCATAATTGAAACCATGTGGCCAACCAGAGTTAGAAATTTTTATATATCCTTGCACCAGTTAACTTCAAAAATCTTGAAGATAATAAATGGCTAAATATCATAGTGAAGCACAGAATTGGGATGCCATGTTTTCAAAATTAAACTTAGTTAGTGATAAGCTTGCTACGAAAACACTGGGCATGCAGAAAGATTTCCTACACGCCATATTATATGTGCAGTATATATGCTTGTGCAATAAGCTTTTTATGCATGAAAAACAAATGCAGAAAGATACTTGGAGTGAGGAAGAAGACATGGTTCTAATACAAACACACAAGGAGGTTGGCAACAAATGGGCAGAGATAGCTAAGCGCCTCCCTGGAAGAACAGAGAACTCCATAAAAAATCATTGGAATGCAACAAAGAGAAGGCAGTTTGCACGGAGACGGACCCGCACGAGCACCAAGAATCCCAAAGCAGGGACCCTTCTACAAAACTACATCAAAAGCCTTGGAATTGGCTCTAGCAAGGTCATTGCTCCTCTAGATCCAAAAGAACCTCCATTCTCACCATCTTCACCAACACCTCCAACACAAAATCTGGCACAGGTAAATGATGATTGGCCAGAATCCAACCCATCCAACATAATGGTCACCCAAGGAATATTCAGCACAGATGACAGACAAACTCACTCTTGTGAAGAAATTCTAGTTCCTACATGTGATGATTTCTCCATTGACATGTGCGATGGTCTATTTGACACAAAGGAGGAGGCACAGTACCAGTACCAGGTTTACAGCATAGATGATGATGTTGACATGGACTATATCTTCAACCATATTGATTATGCTATTAAGACTGACCATGAGATAGATATGGAGATGACATGGGATGACGAAGCACTCATAAACATTGAATCTGGATCATCGCCATTGACAACACCGTCGGATCCAGCAGAAATCATGACTGTGCATGTGAAGGAGGAGATGGATCTTGTTGAGTTGGTCACACACACACAAACTTGCAGCTAGTGGACAAGAAACCAGTAATATTAATATATATATATGCCATGCTATGTATAGGTAATATGACGACCTTCTGAATGTATTATGGGACATGCTATTTATAGATAATATGACGACCTTTTAAATGTTTTTTGAATGATTTTAAAATGTATTATGGGATTATGTATTTACAATAAAGTGATAAATAAGATCATGTGTATGTATACGGCTTCAAAATTAAGGGTTTTATATGTTGATCATCTTATAATGGCATGTTAGTCATCTGATTTTAACTTCTATTTTCAGTATAGAAGTGGGGTAAATCAAGCTATTCTTGTGTTCTAATCAACTTTCTTAATTACATAAAGAATTATAAACATGTCAGTTGGAATTAGGGAAGGCACCTATGTCTATTCAGGCTGAAAATTACTCTACAAACATTTGCAATCTCATGGCATGGAGGCAGCTGGACAGTGCCTCGAGTGGTGACTAGCACAGTGCACTTTTCAGTAGAAACTTAATTCAAACTGAGATACTGTGTGTTCATTTAGCATTCGGCACACTTAGATAACTCTTCTCTTTAGTTCAAAATAGAATACAACATGACCTCTTGATTAGTACATAATAATAGGCTATTATAAGCTGGATAGCCCCAGCTAAGGCGTCAGCTAAACCATTCACTCATTTATTGTTCAGTTGATCCAGGTAAGACTGATTATACCTGCACAAGATTGTAGTAGTTTATTACAAAAAAAACAATAAAAATTTGAAAAAGATATGGTTTCTTTCAATAAAATTAAGTTATGTATGAGTGAGATTCTAGTACGTGTTGCAGCCTCCAATCTCTGCTGATAATACCAAAATGATATCCTATCCATTTACGCTTTTGCATGTTTGGCAACCCAGTTCATATACTGTGAGCTAAATTTTTAGATTCACTACTGTGAGCTAAATAGGGCA
Organism: Puccinellia tenuiflora; assembly: GCA_012064385.1. NCBI lineage: Eukaryota > Viridiplantae > Streptophyta > Magnoliopsida > Poales > Poaceae > Puccinellia > Puccinellia tenuiflora. Next base: position 513,243 of record QRDG01001700.1, on the reverse strand, counting down.
TACAATCAAGAAGATATTATGTAATATATGCGTCTAATATTTTTCTAAACTATGAGCTAAATAAGGCATACATTCAATGTTAAATAAACAAGAAACATTGATTCGCATTAGTTTTTACTAAGTACCACTATATCATACTTGTATATTAACAATTCAAGAGAAACAAATTAATTAAGATTACCCTATATGCAGGGACGGGTCACAGACTGCAAACTGAATAGTCTCCTGCTGGTTAGCTTGATTATTAGCATGGCCACTAGACCCACTAGGTCCAACATCCTGGCAAGACATATGCAGCACACTGTCTGCACGAGTTTCTTGTATCTGGTACAACAAAGAGATAAAAGATGAAAACTTTCATAGCACACACTTTCTTTGAATACGTATCACACCCAGCCATAAATTTAGGGTTTCCCAAAAACCATGTTTTCAAAACATTTTCTTCTTTTGACTACTTTATAAGAGTTGCCGCAATGCACCATTAGTGTATCACCATTAACGGAAGCAAATATAAAGATCCAAACCACTGTTGAAAGGGAAACCCATTATACTAATTGATTGTGACATGTTTTAAGTTTTAAGATCTTTCTTTATGATTAAAATTTTAACCAACTAACAAATATAATATCCACCAGCTGGTGCTAACTTTCCCTATATTTTTTTTTCATGATTTGAGGCTTACAATGTCCAAACGAGGATTAGCCAAACCAATAAGTGAATGAATGGCACATTCAGGCTAAACCAATTAACACCAGAGATAATCAATATGATTAAAGGATGCTTTTTCTCGAGGAGAAAGATAGGGTTGTCGAACGTATTACTGTATTACCTTCCTTCTTAGGTCTTTGTTAACATCTTGCAGTTGTTGCTCCTGCACAAATTATTGGTTAGTAATTCTGGGGCCGTAGTTGATGAAAGATGTAAGCACCAAAGCAAGGCAAATTAATAAGATGTAGGTGTTTAACCTTACGCTTGAGCTCAAAAAGCTGATCAAGTGACTGTTGGCTCTGCATGTGTAGACAGAAATACTCAGGATCATATTTTGCATGTTTATTATTATAACTTTATGCATTTATATATATTGCATGAATCTGTATTTGAAGCCTTTCAAAGTGACGGACATAACCACAGTTTATACATGAAAATATGGTCAATATACTTGGTTACAGCGTACCTTTGTCGACCTGATATTTTTGAGAGATATCTCAATTTGGTTCTCAAGTTGCTCAAGCTCTTTCATGCTAAGTGGGCCCAAGTCCTCACCAAGAATATTTCTGTTGCGACCAATTAGACACTCCTGGTAATTAGTTAACTGTATGATATACCTAACATCTTTTTAGTTGGCTAGAGACTACATACCTCTGAGTTGTCTGTAGGAACTCAACTCTTGTCTTCAGTTTTAAATACTCTTGGTAATTGTTCTAGTTTGAATAAGAAAATATTAACAGTCCGTCCTCCAATTAAACCGAGTGAAATCGTGATATAGTATAGAGCTATATTATCTATAATTGTATACGTGGCAGTGTTCACAAGGGTATTATAAATTTATAACTTGCTAGGAGACAGTAGGTAACACTGGAAATAAAAGCTCGTGTCATACTATAGTAATCTTTTTACAGCATGCCATACTATAGTAAGATACTGTTATATACTCCCTCCGTCCATGAATAAGTGTACTTCTAGGTTTTGTTCTAAGTAAAATATTTTAAACTTTGACCAATTTTATTGGAAAAAGTAGCAATATTTATGACACTAAATTATTATCACTAGGTTGTCTTAAAGTGTAGTTTCGTAACACAACAATTTGACGGCATATATGTTATTATTTTTGTCTAGAAAGTTTGTCAAATTTAAAAATGTTTGACTTAGACCAAAAGCTAGAAGTACACTTATTCGTGGACGGAGGGAGTATATGTTTTGAGGATGATAGTATATAATATGATTGACGTAGCATAGATTAGCACACATATTAATTTTTTACAGCACTTCAAAATTAGGGGATATACGTAGTTTTCTAGTATTAATTAATTAACATCTGATATTTGGGAATATTAGAAAGAGGACATTTCTTATCTATCACGTGAGAGCCATATATGTGTACAAAAGAAAAGTCATTTGATTTTATTGAATATCGTCTGGTACTTGGAAGCAGTAGGTGTAGCCACCCTACAACATTTTTTACATAGTTTACGTCCGCTGATCCAATTTGGAATAAAATGTGTTTGTATTTTCATCTTGGTTCGCCAAGACCCTTGAGATTAAATTAAAAATATTTCACTAACCATATTGTCACCACCGATCTGACAATGAACTGACAAGTATATCGAAGCCCTACCAATTCATAAAATGTATCTGGACGTCACAGCCCCTATATATATATTTCCACAAAAACTAAGGTTCTTCAAAAAAATTTGCAAAGCTTTTCATATTGTTTACACGGAACACGTATAAAAAAGTAGTGTTGAGAAGGTGTTACTGATTCAGTCTCCGGAGTTGCAGTTGCTTCAGAGTTGTAGTTGCAGCTGCGGTACCGCTCTAGCGTCTTGTACATGCTGTTAACACGAAAACAACAATAAAATTCGATTATATACATGTACTTTACCAAGAAAACAAAATCTGGAAAAGTCTAGCTGAACAGTGCAGTTTAACGCATCGTTTTACATTCGCTTGCTTGTTACACCAGCACCAAAGTAACGAGACCAATAACGTACATATGGATTGATTTACTACACAGCGAGTATAGGTGGTTTGGCTCTGGGGTCTATTTGGCCGTGAAATTTCAAAAATAAAATGAAAAATCATATTTTGAAGTTTGAGACAATATTTAAAAAGAAATCCCCACATAAATATGCATCAAAATGTGATCTATATACTTGTAAAATTCATTGATGAATACTTTCATTTGTGTGTTGCACAAAAAAAATGTGTGGATCGATTTTAGTAGAAGGTGCATCCTTATAGATCCACGTGTTGTCTTTTGTGTAGGCCACATATTAACATATTTCTTTATTAAATTTTACAGCCACATAGCTATCATCTATATGTATTTGTGCATAAGGCTACAGATTGTGTTGAAACACGAGTGTTTTTTCGATGTATCTTTACAAGAAAATAGGATCATTTTATGATATATGTTCCTACACCACAATTGCATTAAATTTCTAGCAAGGGGTTAGACCTCAAGGGAAATTTTATTTGTGTTCTGCACATGCGCCTGCTGAATTACACAAATTATCTCTTCAAGATTTTTTTTGCAAAGTTCGAATGAAGTATTCGAAGAGCTAGCCATGTTTGAAAATTATCATATTTTGCATTTGAAAATCTTGACACCAAAATCCTGCATCCTTGTATTTCCTTTGTTTATATGGTATCATACCAAAGAGGCGTAGGTCTAGAACTGTACAACTACCTAACTGCACAATTTTAAAGTTGTGCATAATTTATAAATATACAATTAGTTACCATATTTCAATTCGATAACTAATCAGTGTACAAGATTGTCGACTTAGGAATACCCATTTCAAACATGCTTGCTATTCAAAATTGTAACGGTTCTTTTATTATTCTTTTTTCTGCGGGACAGTTAGTTTTTAATCATGAATAAGCAATGCACCTGCAAATTTTTTGGGATGCACAATTTTAGTTAGGAAATTTTATATTTCTACTTCAACTAACATTGATAATATGAATAGTTTGTAGATAGATGGTGTTATAGACATTGACAGTACAGCCACCAATGCATCTTCAACATTAGTTTCTGTAGGCCCATGTTTAGATCTCGCATTATGGAAATTATTTTTCAAGGCAAATCCGCTGATAATATTCTTACCTTACAATCCAACTATGTTGTATCAATTACTAGGTAAAGTTAGAGAATTTTGCTTTCTAAAGTATCTTCTATTTACGAAAACAGGGTGAGTAATTGGCATGGTTTTCCTTAGGCAGTAAGGCGCCATGGCAGCGTCCTAGCATTTTACCCGCCTTAGGCGCTTGGGCTTGAAGGCGGCGGTTGAACGCCTTAAAGACTTAAAAACCATAATTGTCTTCATACTCTACCTCAATGATGTTCATCAGATATATTAGACGTTTCTTATTCAGTGACCCACTACACAACATACACATACACCGCTATACATGTTTTCAAATTGTAAATTACTCATTCCGGTCTTGGGCATTGACACGGCCTCAAAAAATACACTTTGGTCATTAACATTTGTAGTATTAAATAATAAACCTACTACAGTATATGAAAGTATTTAGAAATCAGTCTAAGCGTACATATGAACTTCACACATCGAAACGAATTACTTCTACGAATAAATTAAGGTGGTCAAAGTTTCAAAATTTGGACTGAAAAAACTATGCCTTAGACGTCACTCTTTTAAAAGGACTGGATCGAGTACTCAGAAAGCTGGAACACTTGAAAAAACAGGAAACTTTGCAAAAATAATGGTAATGTTTCAAATTGGTCAGTCTTATCAGAGGCGCATCTCCCCCGTCTTCTCCATCCCGGTGAATCCAATATATCCTCTCTGACTGCAGACTCCATGTCCGTTTTTCCTGCATACGATTATGACATGGTGACGCTTGCTCAAAGCACAAAAAGCCCAACTTCCCGGAGGACATCTAGCTAGCAGCATCTCCAAGTTCCAGTACGCATTTCACGTTTGCTTCCTGCTGTTACCTTTAAATTCGCCGGTGGACGATGATACTCTAGCTACAAGTACCTGCCCCCTGTCTGTCAAACGTCTACGGCATCGGAGGATTTCACATGCGAAGAACAACACCACTCATGCATGGGATAACCCTTGACCAGCACATCGATGCCCTCTGCTGTGGCCGCGTGCACGTACGGCGCTTGCTGAGCAAAGCAACCCAGACAAGACGTAGAGAGAGAATAAGAGCTTAGAGAGAGGGGGAGGCCTCAATGGAACAGTAGAATTGGGATCTGAAGGAGTAGAGAATGGCTAGCTCCCAATGGAACAGTAGAATCTAGTGGAACAGCACACGCCATGTACAAGAACTTGGAGAGACGGCGAGAGATCTCCCAAGAACTCCCAAATGGAACGGTAATTAATGCATGTACAAGAAGCAGGAGGCCGGTTAGTGCTTGCTAAGATTTTGCTTAACAGGAAATGATCAAGTTTTTTCGCTTCGAGAAAAGAGGTGCAGCTAAACTCCTAAACTACTTCCTCGTTTCCGCGAGAAGAGAAAAAAATAGATGCATTGTGCTTGTGCGGATCTTTTCCTTGGGTTGTGTTTGAGCAGATCTGAAGAGGCATAGCTCACAAAAAATCTCCGACATGGCTGCCTGGAAATTAATTAGCAGAGAGTTCATATTGCTTTAATCTATCTACGTGTGCTGCAAACAACACAGAGAGAAAAAATAATCCAGATTCCTCTAGACTACAGAGAACTTCGATCGACATTATCAACTGCCTCATCTCCCTAAAATAAAATTTATCAACTGCATCATCTTATTGCGGCTGGAGCTCACATGAACACCAAAAGAGGAAAGGCAAAGCGCCCAGCTGATGGATGACTGAAAGATTCAACAAATTTTTTCCCCAAAACAGCAAAAAAGGGAAGAGGAGCTAACATCAGTAGCTAGCCTGCAGACGCATGCAATTGCAAGACCACATGCAAGTCCAAGAAATCAATCTTCCAGAAAGAAAAAAAAATCCCCCCAAATTAAGAAGAAAAAGTTTCAGAAAAGAAAACCTCAGCATAAATTAGTGGCAAAAGGAAGTTGCAATCAACGGACTTGACTCTCCAAACCGGGCCTATTTCTAGGGCAAATATGTGCACTGAACCTATCTGGCCGGAAAATTAATTTACAGGGCCGGCGGGGATAGACGTTTATACCATGATGAGGTGGAGAACTCGAAGAGGCGGCCGCGGGTGGAGAAGATGATGAGGGCGACCTCGGCGTCGCAGAGCACCGACAGCTCGTAGGCCTTCTTCAGCAGCCCGTTCCGACGCTTGGCGAACGTCACCTGCCGGCTGATCTTGTTGTCGATCCGCTTCAGCTCCACCTTACCACGACCCATCCTTCCTGACCTAGTCACCCTCTGTTCTTTCCTCTCTCTCTCTCTCTTCTCCCTACTCAGATAGCACTACCAGGACGACGAGGGAGGAGGGAGTAGTATTGCCACCTTCTCTTCCTTTATGCTATGCTATGCTAGGATGGATCGATGGACATGGATGTGTGTACATGTGTAGCTTTGCTACCCGCCTACCAGTACCCTGCTACACATGCAATACGTACGCCTTCCGTCCTGTCATGGGGTTGCTCCTTTCGCTTTTCCCCTCTCCCTCTCTCTCATCGACGTTGCTTTTCTCCCCTCCATTTTTAAACCAGTACGGTTAGACCAACTCCAACGGACGCTGGAAACGGGCCGTCCGCTAAAAAAACGGCACGTTTACAGCGCCAAGTCCCACGCGGCGAGCTCCAGTAGGCGCGCGGGAAAAACTTTGCCGCGCGCACACCTGCGCGGGAAAAACTTTCCCTCGCGCCACGCCATCTTATCCTCTTCCTCCATCGCTTTCATCACGCCAGCGCAGCCCACGCCACCGCACCGCGGCACACCATGCCGCCGCGCCGCTCCTCCTCTGGCTACCGCGGCGTCCGCGTGCGCCCGAATGGGATGGTCTACGCCGAGATACGGACCGGCGTCGAGCGCATCGGCCTCGGCACGTTCGAGACGGCGCACGAGGCGGCGCGCGCCTACGACGCCGTGGCGTGGCGGCTCGGGCGCCCGCGCAGCCAGATGAACTTCCACGACGTGCGGACGCGCCAGCAAGCCGAGGAGCTCGCGCCGCCGCCGCGCCTCGTCACCGAAGAGGAGCGCCGCCGCCGGGTGGAGACCGAGAGGCACCTCCTCATCGCGGAGCGCGACGAGCGTGCGCTGGAGGAGTGGAAACACCGCTTCCCCCAGGACGTCGAGGCGCAGGCGCGGCACGACGCCGAGCGCGCGGCTACCAAGGCGGCGGTGAGGGCCTCCAAGCACGACGACCGCGGCGCCGTGCCAGCAAGGCGGGGCGCTGTGCGTTCATCGAGGCGCAGCAGGCCGGCCCGCAGACGATCTCCGACAACGACGACCGTTGGATGGACCTTTGGTCGTCGTCGCCGGTGTCCGACACGACACCGGCAACGTCGGACGAGGACTTTAACTTGGATAGCGACTAGTTCCCTAGTAGTATTTTCTAGTAGTTTCTAGTATTTTCTGCAATATGAACTATGTCTAGTCTTTTTAGTGTTCTATGTAATATATTTTAGCCTAATTTCTAGATCTTGCGAATGCCAGTTTCTTGTCAAAAAGGTGTTTGCGCGCGCTGGATTTTACCGTGTCTGCTGGGGCTTTTTTCCACTTTTTAGCGCGCGGCGTTTTAGCGCGTCCGGTGGAGGAGATTCGGGCGCGGTGCGGTAAACACGTATCGCGCGCGCTACAACGCAGTTTTAGCGCGCCGAATTTTTGGGCGACTGCTGGAGTTGCTCTTAAACCAGCGGGTCGTGGTGTTGCATATAAGCCCCCTGTCCGAAAAATTCCGGCCAATGTGCGGTTTTGGCTATTTTTATAACCCGAGCAGGCACCGCATATCGGCCCGATCTAGGAAATTTTTCCGGAGAGCCCGAAAAACGCCCCCCTCTGACGCTCTATGAACGATACCAAGGGCATTCAGGATTAGTTTTATTTGGTGATATGAAACTAAAGTGCAATCCCCAAATGTTGCCATGTTTTCCGCTCGGTCAAACTTTTGAAAGTTCAGCCTAGAACAAGAACTTGGAACGAATTAGTACATGCTCATGTGTGTTGTTGCCCTCTTCATCATTTCATAGTGTGAGCGGGCAAGGGCAACAGTACTCTCACGCGTGGTGGGCACCGTCCCAAATGTCAAGACTTGGGCGTCGGGTATCTGACAACATCACTCGGTTCAGAGTATCTTTATCGGGCGCCTCTAAAGAGCCCCCCCCCCCCCCCCTCCGAAAGCTTTATTGGAGTGTCGGGTATGAAAAACGAACACACCGACACCCCCAAAGATCTCGTCTACCCAAACTTATGCCCGGCACCGCCGAGCCACACCCAACCTTGGGGGTCCCTCGACGGTGCCCAGGGGCGGACCTGCACCCAGGGAAGCCCGGGCTGTAGCCCTGGGCTTAGGCCTAAAACTGCACTAAAAATCCTTCAATTTTCTTTTTTTTTCACAAAAACCGTGTACAACAGTAGCTCAAAGCCCACACACGGGCCAGCCCGATGTGTGGCCTTTTTCTGGGTCCTTCCCTGGCGGTGCCTCCTGGCTCGGACTGATCCACCCTAAATACAGTGAAGGCCGAGGAGCGATCCACAAGAAAGATTTTTTTGTGACTAGCCATATGGGAGTGATATTTTTTTGTGGTTACCTGTGTGTAGATGCTCTTCACTCCCCCACGTACGGAAGAACAAGACATGCATGCTTTGCTGGAAACTAACTCAAGATCGTAGGTGCAATGCAAAATCTGCATATCATGCTTGTTTACAGGTACTGTATGAACAGAGACAAGCAGGTCGGCCAAGGAAACCATCACCACAAACAATTCAATTACTCAAACAGGTATGGAAATGCAAGGACATCATTCCAAGAGTCCAAACATTTGCTTGGCGCTTCCTTCGCAAAGCGCTTCCAACAGGAGCAAGAGCGGGGCGTTACTCCAAACACATCAACAAGGTTTGTTGTAGGTGTGGTATGCAGGAAGATGAAATACACCTCTTCTTTACTTGCCCTTTTATTAAATCTGCATGGTTCATTGCTCCATGGTATATAAGAACTGAGCTCATTATCAACAATTGCAACAACCTTACAGATATTATTCTAGCCTTGCTCTCAATGAACCATCCATATGCCACCTTAGAAAACATTTTCACTTTTATGTGGTGCATTTGGAAGTCCAGAAATGACAATCTTTTTCAAAGAAAATATGGGCAACCTCATCAGATTTTCCTTAATGCTCAAGCCCTAGCAAATAACCTTGAACTCTGTAATTCTATTCCTTCTTATGAATAGGGAAGTAAGCAGGCAAAATTCAAGGCAGAAAACTCTAGGATGGCATGCAACTCCAACGCAAGGATCCACGATAACAAATGACAGATTGCTGCAAGGAGTGATTATCTATACAGATGCGTCTTGCAGGAATAGCAAAGATGCGGTACAGGGACAATCAGTAGGACTAGGAATATACATCTGAGATGACGCCGATCAAAAGAATTGGAGAATCAAAATACAGGCCATATCACAACAGGAAGCTACAGTCTTTCAAGCAGAGGAAAAAGCTCTCTCACTAGCAGCTAAAATTGCAAAGATGCTATTGACACGCCGACTTTTCTTACAAATAACCAAGTACTGGCGAAAACAGCAGCATCAAGGAAAATAGACCATCCACTTCTACATTGGAATGCAAGAAACCATCTAGCGCAATTTTGCAGAGATACAACAGGCTGCTCACCTCAGGTGTTCCATATATCGAGAGAGCTAAATCAAGAAGCTCATAAGTGTGCATCACAGGTTTTTAGGCATAGCCTAAACCGACCTATCTTTCAATGTACAAATTCAGCTCACCCTACAGGTGCTTGTCCTGTGCTTTCCACTTTACAAGATGTACATCTCCAGGACTTTGTATTTTTTGCTGCTATCTGCTCGGGATGGGAACGGGTTGACCCGACCCTGGCCTTGGACCTGGCCCTTGAGGCCTCGAGGTCAATTTGTGAGGCCATGGGTCGACCCACTTAAATAAATGATGTGGCCTTGCTGGCCCGATGGGTATCCTGGGCCGGACCATTTCCTCATCGTTGCCTGCAATCGTTGCGATCCTCGCGTAAGTTGCCTGCAATCCTTGCGATGCTCGCGTTGCCGTCGCCGCGTACCACAGCTGGCGGTGCCCTCCGCCTCGGCCTCCTCCGGATCGACCAGGGACGTTAGGTGGAGGAACCGCCGCGCCTCCTCGACCGTCGCGCGCCTCCCCCGGCTGCCGCCGCGACTTCCCCGACCCCGGCCGCCGCCGCTTGATGCATGTAAAATGCATACATGAACTTTGCACTATAATACTTGTATTTCATTCATATTTGCATCATATAAGGGGTATATTACTGTTATTTAATGATTTTTGGTAATTAATAATGATTTCCCCTTTTTATGGAATTAATCCTGCGTAGGCAGAAAACCCCTATTTCTTTCCTTATTTATTTCAGGGCCTTAACGACGTCATAATGAGCTGCAAATTTACGGGGATCATTATTTTGGAAGGAGGAAGACCTAGGAGCGAAGGAAGCAAGCGAACGGAGGCCGGAGGGGCGAAAGAGGGTGCCCCACGCGGCCAGGTATAGGGGCCGCGTGGGCCCACCTCTTTTGGCCCTCGTGGCCCCGTTTGCGACGATCCTTCTTCCTGAAGCTTCCTCGTGACCTAAAAACGCCTATATAAAGAGCCCCCCGACGTTCTTCGAAGGGAGAGCCGCCACACGAGAGAAACAAGAAACAGAGACCAGGAGGCTGCAGATTGGAGGGGGGAAACTCCGGCGGAGCGCTGCCGGAGAGGTCTCCTTCTTCTCCATCGACATCTCCACCGTCTCCATGATGAAGAGGGAGTAGTCCACCTCTGGACTATGGGTTTGTGGCAGTAGCATATGTATCTCTCTCTCTCTTGAGATTCACTAATTAGCACCGTATGAGCTGCTGAACATGATTACGGTCATCGTTGTATTACCTTTGTGATGGATCTTTTTATGAGTTAATATATGTTGAGATTGCAATGTTTATTTCAGTTATGAAAGTATATGCATATTATGTACCACGTTCTTGTATCCTTGTTTTGATCAAGCATGTTTATGAGAGCGTGTGAGGGGGAACGTGTGCATTAGTTGGAGTAACGGGGGTGGTGATGTGATAAGCTGACAACTTAATATCGCGATCTATTTGGTGTTTACCTTACTTTGTTGCCTCACTAGGGATAAACCAAAATACCATGTTGCAAGGTATGAGGAGTGACAAGCCTCTACCTATAACTAGATCCAGCATGTTCTTATTTTCACTTCATGTCATTAATCTTAAGGCTATACTCTGAGTCATCTTAATTACTGAGGTGTTATGATTTAGTTCGTATCTTGGTGGAGTATAAGTGAGACTAATAATCAAAAGGTCTCTATGTTAGGACGTGATGCCCATATAATTAGTAACATGTCATTAAACTTGTTTGCAATCTCATATGTTAATCCTATGTCTACTTATTTGCCACACTATATTAAAGAGAGAGTGCATGTGTGAAACCATGAATCCCGGTCCATTTTTAATCATAAGGAACAACTTTCCAACCACTTTTAAGCATTTTCTACATTCAGCCATTTTAAAATCAGAAAATACAAAAACACTTTTATTCATTGCATACACATATAAAAACCCCAAAAATATCATCCATCATCATTACTATCATCCTTGCATTACTACTTACCACCATTGCATATTTATTTACTGTTTTGCATTCATTATTATCTTAATATCATTCTCACACCTTATACTTGACAACCACTTGGTGAGGTTGAGGGCACAAAGCAATCTACTTTGTTTGCAGGAAATCTAGAGAAGGACAAGGAGATAAAATCCGCACTACTGATTACCCGAGAGTTCGATATTAAACCCTCGAGTCACCCTCGTGGGGAAAAAACTTCCACTTCTACATACTCTGCACTTGGAGGCTCAACCTATCCCATATATTATTTTCCTTTCAGGGTATCAAGAGTGCTTGTTGGCGTAGTTGAGGGAGAAACACTCTCATCAATTCCGTCATCACCGCTCCTCCCCCGACCCTGGCCTTCGGAAGCGGCGACGGTGCTCCCACCGGAAGCGGCGATGGTGTCAAAGGAGCACGACGGTGCTCCATGGGACATGGTGCTGCTCCCACGGGAAGGCGTCGATGCTGCCGTAGGAGAGCGGTGGTGCTCTCCTAGAAGAACGGTTGAGCACGACGGTGCTCCCATGGAAGACGACGGTGATGGTGCTACAGAAGGCCGGCGGCGATGCTATGTCCGACCCGTGATGATGCTGCCAAAGGCTCGTGGGCGATGCTACCATGGGAGAGTGGCGGTGCTATTGTGTCTCCGTCGATGTCTCCGGTGAAGTTGATTTTGTTACAGTAGCGCAATTTTGCTACAATATAATAATTTGTTTGCTACAATAGTTTAATGGTTTTGCTAGAATAGTACAAAGATTTTGCTACGATGTCTCCGACGAGGTCTTCGTCCATGTCTCCGGCAATGTATCCGACAAAGTCGATTTTGCTACAATACCCCGAGCTTCTGTGAGATTTTTGCTATTATAGTTATATGGTGTTGCTACAATGCTATAAAGATTTTGCTACGATGTCTTCGGTGATGTCTTCGTTGATGTCTCCGGCGAGATTCTCCGGCGATGTCTCCGACGAAGTGGATTTTGCTACAATAGCACATTTTTGTTGCTCTGAGATCTCCGGTGAGGTTTCCGGCGAAGTAAGTTTTTTCTTTTTCTGTTTTGTGGACGAACCGTTTTTTTGCTACCTGGAGAAAAAACGGGATATTATTTACTACATGAAGCAAAAGCGAAATTTAATCAGAAAAAAGAAGACACGTGTCAGCACGGAGACCCGGGATGGGACCTCCCGATCCCCGGGTGACGGTCAGCACTGTCAAAAAAAAAAAACGTACGGTGGACGCCGGACCCGGTGTGGCCGCAAGTCATGCTCCTGTGGCTATCTACACAAACGCGCGTGCGTACGCTACGTACTACGTATGTACGTACAAACAAAAGGGCCCTGGCCAGGCCAAGCACGCCGGAGTGGCGCTCGGGTCCGGGTTTCGATGCACCGATCCGGCTGGCTGGCACTGTAGCGGACAAACGCGGGGCGCGAGGCGAGCGGCGAAGCGACGGACTGCTCTGAGTCTGAGGCAGGAGGAGGGCCGGTACGTACTGTTTGGTTTGTGGCTGAGCGGGCACGTGTCGACCGGGGTCTGGCCAGGAGGGATCCATCATTAATTCCACACCCTGGCCCTGGCCCTGACGCTGCTGGGACTAGTAAATGGGACTAGTTTTCCTTTCTTTTTTTTTCTGTTTGGTAAATGGACGGGAACAGTACCATGCAGCTGCTGGGACTTCCCCTTTGTAACGTGCAAAGGCTATTCATTCCAGCTGTGACTTCTCCGTGGGCCCACCCCATTGTCCTCTTCCTTGGGTCACGCCTCTCTCATAGTTTGATTTCATACACACTATTTGAGGAGCAAGTATGAGAACACACACATAAACGAAATGTCATCAGAGGAGGCGATTTAAATCACCCCCGAAGATTATTAAAGTTATAAAAAAAAAGGTCTTGAGCTGGGTGCGCTAGTAGAAAACGGCCCATTGGTCCCGGTTCCAAAGGGCCTTTGGTCCCGGTTTTATAACCGGGACTAAAGGGTCGGGACAAGGGGGGGGGGGGGGGGGGTCTTTCGTCCCGGTACCTTAAGAACCGGGACCAATGTGCCTCCACGTGGGCGCGGGGTGGGGGCTCCTGGCCGGAACCCTTTGGTCCCGGTTGGTATTACCAACCGGGACCAAAGAGGTTTCAGCGTTTTGTTCTTTTTTATTTTTTTCGGGGGTTCGATTTTTGTTTTCCGATTAATTATTTTTTACGAAGATCACGTTGCGCAGACAATCATACACATAAATTATACAATACACTGAGTTCACGTTTGATTCATACATACAAACATAAGCCCACACGTCGAGATCACGTTCAAGTTACTACACCGACATCACGTTTCTCACACGTCGAGATCACGTCAATTACATTGGAGGCAAAAAATAATTGCTTTTGTGATAAAATTCTCCAGTTTTCTTCAGGACCTCCGAGTTCAAAAATCCCGCCAATTCCTCTTGAATTGCTTTTAGGCGCTTCGCTGGTATGAGCTGGTCCCGCATTCGATCCATCTAGATCAATATGAATATGTGAGTTGTTTATAACTATATATGAAATCATAATAAAATAATTTATGAATGGAACTCAACACAATATGGTAATAAAAAATTGCGAAGAGTGTATACATACATAAGCCGTTCTTTGTTCTCTATTCCGCTCATTGACAAAAGAGCGCATGTACTAAAAAACGTAGTATGCACATAAATTTGTCCCATGTTGCTGCCTCTGACACCACTTTACAGAAACTAGAATTTAATCAAATAATAATCAAGCATGATAATGGTATTGAAACTATAATTAAAGAGTTGTGCGGACCTATATATATAGTACTACTTACCTTGGTGGTATAAAAATACAACTTCGGTTTCCATTCCCCTGGAACCTTCACGATGAACCGTTTCCAAACCCTGCCCGCCAAAAGAAAATGATTAAAGTAGTTATTAATTACTTGATATCAGAAAATGAATGAAAGAGGTCGATATAGAGCGATAATGATTAAAATTACCTCTGGAGCATATCTTGCAAGCTTTGGTACCCTTCCATGTTTTTCCTTAACGAGTCCATGACTTGAACGACTCCTTGGTCAACTCTAATGATTAGCAGAATCCAGTGGGAACTGCGCACGTTTATATGTCCATGACTCATCGATTACATTAAACATGGAGTAAGCAAAATAGAATGTGTAGAAGGTACAGTAACACTCACTGGAAGACGTAAGGAAAAATCATTTCTTCGCAAGTATTTAGTTTCACTAACCACCGGAACAAGTTATTCTCTGTGTCCTCGGGATGGTTATTTACTGTCACTTCATTAATATAATATGGGTCAATGAACCCGATGTCATAGATGCGGCGTTCCCTGCATTCGACAATCTTCATTCTACAATACAAAAGAATGTAGTGAGATAATTACAGGCAATGAACGAGCAGAGCTAGAGACTTAATTAAATTGCAGAAATAAATCACTTACAAACAATGTCGAGGGAGTCTTGATTGAATAACTGAAAAATTTCAGAAAACATAATATACATCGCGTCATCCGTGAAGTAATGCTCTTTCTTATATGACACCCAGAAGAACTCATGCCTGGCCGCTACGGCTTTCTCGTACCACAGATGCAATCGACGCAATTGTGTTTTTAGAGAATTGACCTCCTCAGGTCTGACCAGGGACTTCCCGTAGACATATGTCCATGCATACTGATACTTCTGGGGGCCGCCTATGGTGCCAGTGTCGTGGTGAACTTTCTTATCGGATATCACCTTTAGCGGGGAGATCGACTGTTTTGCTTGTTCTCCGAGCTGGGCCACGTTTTTCCCGCATTTTGCCGCCTTGAACCGCTCCTTCTTTAGGAGATCTGCCGCCTCCTTCTCCTCCTGCATCCGCTGTCTCTTTAGGCAATAGGCAGCCTCCTTCTCCTCCTGCTCTTGACTAATTGTCTTCTCCAAAACACGATCATAGTCATCTCGCAATTTAGGCGGCTTTGGCCGGGGACCCGTTAGATTTTTTATAAATTTCTCAACTTTTTCTGCTGGTATTATCTCTTTAGGCGGGGGCCGTTTCGGAGCTAATTGTCGGGCCACATCGGCACGCACCCACTCCTCGAGTTCCTCTGGAGTTTTGTCGTACGATCTCTTTGGAAGAGGCTTTAGCAACTCGCGTTCCGCTCGAGTTAACTTATCTTCACGCGTCGACGTGAAGCATAGTTTCCGCTTTGACGAGAAGGTCTTAACAAGGGGCGGAATCGACGGACGGGACGTCGCGGGCGATGGACTCGCGACGGATGGGGCATCGAGGGATGGATCTTGATGTGGGGAGGATGGATCTTGTGGGGGTGGATCTTCATGAGGTGGGGGGTGGATCTTTAGGTGGGGGGGATGGATCTTGAGGTGGGGGGGATGGATCTTGAGGTGGGGGAGATGGATCTTGAGGTGGGGGTCTGCTACTCGGAGGAGTCAAGTTTGGAAACACGATGTTTTTCTTGTTCCAGAGAGCGATAACCTTCTCGACTTCTCCCAGTGTCTTCTCGCCATCACCTCCAGGAATGTCAAGTTCCAGATTAGCATATAACGGCACAACTTCATCCACCCCGACACGAGCATAGCCAGGTGGAATCCCTCCGAGATGGTAGCTTGCTCCAGCTGGATTAGGTAAAGCATAGCCGACCGCCACCTTGAAAGACATGTTCTTCATTAACATGTGTAGCTCACAGTCTGTCTTCTCCGTGATATCATCCACGGGGTAGTGAGCCGCCGGCAGTTGGAATTCAGAATTTTCTACATGCGTGGAACCCACGCTGCTTTTCTGCTGATCAGATGGGTCGGCTTTGACATGACCTTCTAGCTGCAGCTGAGATGCCTTTTGCTTACTAATTGAGTCTAGTTGCTCCTACTGCTGCTGCACCTTGCGTTCCAGTGCTGATAACCGGTCAGACTCCTGCTTCTTTTTTCTCTGACGGCTTCTATAAGTATGAGCGTCTTCCGGAAAACCTTGCTTCAAGGTGACACCGGCTCCATAGCCTCGTAATCGTCCAACGTGTTCAGGATTCCCGAGTGCTAGTGACAGCTCGTCATTCTCTCTGTCGACCACGTACTCTCCCCTTCGAACTTTATCTATTGCGTCCACGAGTTGTTTGGTTATATACTCAATTTTTTCCTTCCATTTTTCCTGAGCAACAATCAACCCTGTCTGTGGGTCCAACCCTGCCCCATGCACGAACAACCAAAACTTGGACCTCTCGGGCAAGTCCACTGTCTGTGGAATGATCCCGTTATCAAGTAGTCTTACTTCAAAGGCTTCCCACTTAGGCACGGCAGCCTTGTAGCCACCTGCCCCCAAATGGTGGTGATATTCCTTCTTCGTAGCATTTAACTTATTTTTTTCCGATCGGGCCACAGCGGCCTCAGATTTTCTTTGCTTCACAAATGTGGGCCACTGCTGTTGTATCTTCACTAGTGGTCCAGTGAAATCTGGATCTTTCTCCTCCGCCTTTAGATAAGCTTTTCATAAGTTTTTCTTCCAAGTCCAGAATTGTTCGGCCATCTTACTAAGAGTCCACTCCTTGACTTTTGTCTTCAAGTGCTCGGGTAGATCTGACGGTAGGTTGACCTTTGTCAAGAGTGTGTCCCAACACAAATGTTTTAGTTTCTCGTCGACATAAGTAGTTGGCTTGTTTTCGTCCTCCGGCTGAATCCATTTTTCAAGGTTGATCGGGACAATATCCCTAACAATAACCCCACATTGATTTATATATTTGCGGCGGCAATCTAAGGGTTCCAAAGGTTCACCACTAGCACTAACTTGGTCGATCACTATCCTACGACCCTCCTTCAACGGCTTCGTCGGGCCTTATTTCGGCACTGCTGTATATTTGCTCGATCCGGAGGGCTAAAAGAAAAAATGGTTCGTTAATAACTGCAATACTGTTGGGAATATGCCCTAGAGGCAATAATAAAATGGTTTATTAAGCATATTCACATTTATGATAATAGTTTATTATCCATGCTATAATTGTATTAAATGGAAACATAATACATGTGTGGAATATAAACACCCGGAGTCCCTACTGAGCCTCTACAGGACTAGTTTGTTGATCAAGAGATAGTTAGAGTTTCCTAACTATGGACTTGTTATAGTCACTTGATAACGGAGTCATATCATTAGGAGTAATGGTGTGATGGACATGACCCAAATAAAGAGTTGCAATTAATCGTGTCACAAAAGTTTTGTTGTCAACACTTTTAATATGCCAAATATTGTTTCCTTAGACCATGAGATTATATCACTCCCGTTCACCGGAAGAATACTTTGTGGACATCAAACGGCACTTCGTAACTGGGTGATTATAAAGGTGGCTTTCAGGTATCTCCGATAGTGGGTTGTTGGGTGATATGAATCGAGAGTGGGATTTGTCCCTCCATGTGACGGAGAAGATATCTCCAGGCCTTCTCGGTAATATAGCATCAAAAGTCTGCAGACATGTGATTAGGTTGTAATCACCGTGATCCTATATTATGGACGAGTAAAGAGAACTTGCCGGTAACGAGATTAAACTAGACATGGGGATGTAAACGATTATATCTCGGGCAAGTAAAATATCGTGAGACAAAGGGAATCATATATATGAGATTAATTTGAATCTCCAGCATCGTGGTTCAATCGAGAAAAGGTTTTCATTGAGTGTATAGGAATTAATATGGGCATCCTGGTCCCGCTATTAGTTATTGATATGATCATGTCTATGCATTCTCGAACCCGTTGGGTCACACACTTAACGTTCCGATGAAATTAGGTTTTGCGATGAATTAAATGATGAAACGAACGAATGGTGATTCGGAGTCTCGGATGGGATCCCGGACGTCACGAGGAGTTCCGGAGGAGTCCGGAGAATAAGATTCATATATGGAAAGTGGTTTCCGGAGGTTTCGGAAAAGTTCCGGAAATTATTTATAGGGTACCGGAAGGTTCCGGAATGTTCTAGAAGGTTCTAGAAGTGGGACCACATATTGTATGGGGCCCACATGGACCAAAGGGGGTGTTGCTGGCCACTTGGGCCAGCCGCACCACCTAATGGCCCACATGGGCATGCGGCATAGAAAAGGGGGGGAATCCCACTCCTAGTTGGACTAGGAGTTGGGCCCTCCACCCTTTAGGAAAGGGGCCCAAGGAGGAGTCCTAGATGGACTCCAACTTGGGGGGGCAAGGCAAGAGGGGGCCGGCCGGCCCCTGCCCTAGCCCTAGCCGCCACCTATAAATAGGGGGGAGGGAGGGGTGCGGCACACCCTTGAGGCTGCCGCCCCACACACCCTAGCCGCACCACCCCTCCACCCCTAAACCCTAGCCACGCCACCCCTTACCCCGAAGGGCTGCCGCCGCCTCTCCTCCATCTAGAGCTGCCGCACCACCTCTCCCCGAAGGGCTGCTGCGCCACCTCCTCCTCTCCCTCTCCTCTTGCTTGGCTTGGCGAAGCCCTGCTCGCGGAGATCGTCATCGTCACCGGCACTACCGTCGTGCTGCTGAGATCATCAAGGCCACGTCCTCTCGCTTGCGGGATCAAGGAGTCGACGTCTTCATCGAGCCGTATGTGTGGATGCCGCGGAGGTGCTGCCCGTTGCTGCACTTCACCGGATTGAATCTCGAGGATAATACATCTCCTCGCGACTAGACGAGTCTAGTTGCGGGGATCGACTAGCCAACCCCTGCACCGACAAAACGTGTTTGTTGATCTTCAAGGGTAAGAGATTGGATCTCACCTTCGCTATCTTCATCTAGTAGATCTAGATCCTTGGGGTTTATTCCGCTTGCCGCGTAGAAATTTTTTTGTTTTCTATGCTGCGACCCCATCAAATACAACTCAAATAATACATCTAGTGTGATCGATGTACAGAGGCTTAATATACCTTGCCGGAGTTTGTTAAGGGCACTTCCTCCTCTCTACAAATTTCTTCTTCCTCAACTCCCTCACCGGATTCATTCAGAAATTGGGAGCTGTAATCTTCTGCAGTTACGGTATCTTCTTCACCGACAGGCGCGGCCGCATGTCCTGCTATAATCTGAAGCATTCGCATTTCGCACTCCTCGTCTCTGCCGGCGACGTCCGGACAAGTTGGATCCATCTGCTCTTCACGCTCCTCGTCTCTACCGATGGCGTCCGGAAAATTTGGATCCATAGCTCAATGTCCCTGCAATCAATTTTGTAAAAAGAATATGAATATCAAAATTTGATATCAAATTTGAATGTTTTCTATCAAAATTTGAATGTTTGCATTCAAAATTGCTATAAAATTTGAATGTTTGCTATCAAAATTTGAATGTTTGCTATCACAATTTTTGGATGGACCTAAAATTCCTAACACAATTTTTTGCTAACACAAATTGTTTCTAACACTAACACTAACACTAACAATATTTCCTAACACAAATTGTTTCTAACACTAACACTAACTAAAATTCCTAGCATAATTTTTGCTAACACAAATTGTTTGCATCTTAGATACAACAAATATAGAGAGAATATGAATATCAAAATTTGCATCTTAGAAAAATGTGAATACAAATTTATAGCAACTACTCCGGAGGGAGTACTTAGCAAATTTAAATTCAGGAACTACAATTTAAAATTCCTAGCATTACAATTTGATTTTACTTCTATTTGCTCTAACAAATTTTGCATATCTACAATTTGCATACAATTCTCCACCGACACAATTTGCATACAATTCTCCACCGTCTATTTTGCATATCTAACACAAAACTAAAAAAATCATCTAAAAATTGCATCTAATAAATTCAAACTATGCAAATATCAAAATGGTACTGAAAAAATTGCATCTACTAAATTTAAACCACTAACAAAATTTTCCTAACAAAAATTTTCCAGCCACGAACCTAAATACTCACCTAGTCTAAATTACACTAACCTAAATACTCACCTAGCCTAAATTTTTCTAACCTAAAATTACACTAACTTAAATTTTCACCTAGCCTAAATTACACTAACCTAAATTTTCACTTAGCCCAAGTTAAACTAACCTAAAATTCTACAAAATTTTCCTAAAAATTAGAGGAGGAGAGAGGGAGGAGAAGAACCGTACCTTGCAAGGATCCCAATTGGGAGGGGATCGGCGGCGGCGGCCCGTGGAAGGGGAGGCGACGGCGACACAGTGGCGGTGGCCCGTGGGAGGGGAGGACACGGAGTCGCGGCCGATGTAGAGGAGGAGGCCGGGCGGGGCAGCTCGAGAGGCAGGGGAGGAGGCCGGGCGGGGCAGCTCGAGAGGCAGGGGAGGAGGCCGGGCGGGGCAGCCCGCGGCCGATGCAGAGGAGGAGCTAGGCGGGGCGGGGCAGCCCGAGGCGGTGTCAGGGGCGGCGGCGCGGCAACGCAGCCCGTAGCAGAACGACGGCGGCGGCGGGGACGGGGACGCCCGGCGGAGCAGCACCTCGATACGACGACGGCGGCACAGGAGCGTCTGGAGGCGAAAGCGTCGATGGGGAGTTGTGAAATTTCGGGGCGGAAACGAACCTAATCGACGCGGAAAGGACCTTTGGTCCCGGTTCCAGCCATGAACCGGGACCAAAGACCCTTTGGTCGCGGTTGGTAACACCAACCGGGATCAAAGGTCTGTCCGGGCCGCAAAATATTGCGCGCGAAAGCCCAGCGGGCCTTTGGTCCCGGTTGGTGTTAAGAACCGGGACCAATGGGCTTTTTTTTTCTTGTTTCTTATTTCTAGTTTCTTTTTCTGTTTTCTTTTTTGTTTCTTTTATATACTTTGTTTTCTTTTTAAAATATATGAATTTTTACATGCTTTTGGAATTGTTTTTTTCTAGTTTATTTTAAAATGTTCCAATATTTAAAAAATGTTCCAATATTTGAAATTCATTATCTTTTTATTATTTAAAATTCATATATTTTTATAGTTTCATTTAATTATTTGAAAATCATATCTTTTAAAATGTTCCAATATCTATTGATTTAATTATCTACAAAATTGAAACAAAATGCATGTTTGATTGTTTTTCTAACTTACAACCGGTACTAAACGGGCTTTTGTTTTTCCTCTCTTATTTTTTCTTTCTTATTGTTTAATTTATTTAATTAAAAAAATTGGAATTTGAACTTAATTAAGTCATTAAACTTATAAATTCAATATCTTTTCATCTGTTTATCAGAAAAATGCAATTAAAATATCAATATTCATTAATTAAACTTATATATTCATTGAAGTCCGAAGGAGGCGGGCCGTCCCCCTCGTACCTGGCGAGACCCAATATTTTGCATACATATGCATGAATATCACACACATCTCCGGAAGTTGATAGTTTAGGTCGCAAGTTTTCAAAAGCAAGTAGTAACCTAAACTACGATCACAGACAAGAGAACTGCAATGGCGATCACAGACTCTGAAACTAACTTCGACCGGTTCCTGAGCCGCGGGGTGCTGAGCCGCCGGCACTGCGCATCCAAAGAGAAGGAACCCTCACAGGGTCATAGCTCACGTGAGAAGGAACCCTCTGAAGAAACGACCACCTACTGTCATACTGCCTATCCAATAGATACATGTAGCGACGAACGTGCTCATCCTCCTCCCTGATACGGCGACGTACCACTCATCTACATACGCAGGAACCATCCATGTTAGCCAAAACGGTCTCCAAAGGCAGCAACAGCAACAACAACAACAACAACAACAGTAAAGCCTTTCAGTTCCAAACAAGTTGAGGTAGGCTAACATGGATCACCTTACAATTAAGGCAAGCTCTGTCTTCTCTTCTAGAGAGGACAAAATCAATCTGGCTAGAGTGTTGCCCACTACTGAAAGTCACTAGGTGGGATTCTCTCTTCCTAAAGAGGGTGTTAGCTACGACCATGTCGTAGGCTAAAGCGAAGCTTAAGACGTCTTCACCTCTTGGTTCCGGATACCATAGCCAAAGCCACCATGCACCCCTTCAAAACCTGTGTTAGATGTACTCACGTGGCCATTGAGGTCTCCTCCTATGAAGAGCTTCTCACCAATAAGTACCCCCCTAACCAAGTCCTCGAGGCCTTCACAAAACTCTCTCTTGGTGCTCTCATTGTGACCTACCTGCGGGGCATACGCTGAAAGTGCATGGTTGCTCTCATGTGTGGTTTTGGTAATTAATGACAATCTCTATGGACTAATGTTTGTATTGAGCTACTTGTAAGTGTGTTCATTTGCATTGCTTGATCTCCATTTGTTGGAGTCAAGACTAAGGGAAGAAGAGTATTTGTTGATCAAGGCTAAGTGCGAGTTGATCAACACTCAAGGCCATGTGAAGATATGCCGAAGAGTGCCTCTCCCATATTGGTGTATGGGGGAGCAATATGCCAGTCTTCACCGAGCGAAGCGCAAATGGATTATGCGCAAGGCAAAGGTATGATCTTGATAGGTTTTCTATTTTACCGGTCTCATGATGTTAGTGAGAGACCGGATTATAGGATAGTTAACCGTACTATCAAGAGGGGCTCTCGACCGAGTATCTTGATCGTATCGTTTGTGGAGAGCTCAAACCTTTGCATCCTTACATCCTTGTAATCATCTTTATTGGTTCTTATTTGGCTCTTATCGTGGTGTGGTCTTGGTGCTTGTCGTGCTCGTCATGACAAGACCAAGTTCACTGAAAACGGATTTCGAATGCGTCTTCTATTGCGTTTTCGGTTTTGGAGTTTTTGTCTGTTCGTCCTTATGGAAGGGTTCACTCTTCTATTTATTAGAAAAATCTCCCTTGCTTGTTTTCAATATTTTCATTTTTTATAGGGTAGCTTTTTTCGTCCTCTTTCCAACAAAATTGGATTCACTTGATTCGGACTTCATTTGCAAAAGTTATGGCGTTTCTGGTCTGTAGCTTTCTGAGGACCCGGTAGTACCGGGCTATGGACGGTAGTACCGGCCGGCCGGTAGTTCCGGACTAGTTCCAGGCTACCTCTGGAAAAGCCCTCTGTTTGAGGTTCGGAAGTAGGCCGGCAGTAGGCCGGTAGTACCGGGACTCCGGTACTACCGCCTTACTACCGGACCACTACCGCATTTGCTCTCTGTTTGAGGTTCGGTAGTAGGCCGGTAGTACCGGGACTCCAGTACTACCGCCTTACTACCGGGCTCCTCGGGTTTTGTTTATTACCGTTGGTGCGCAGGTTCCAGTGGGGCGGTAGTACCGCCCTTGGGCCGGTACTACCGGCCCCCGCGGATCTGAGCCCAACGACCAGTTTTTCGGGCCACCTATTTAAGGGGCCTTCTTCCCTAATAGGTAGCCAACCTTTGGCACTCTCTCTCTCTCCTCCATTGTTGACCTTTTGAGAGCTTGCTTTCTCTTCCTCCCTCCATGATTCTTGCCTCCATTTAGAGGGAAAAGAGAGAGGAGATCTAGATCCACTATCCCACCAAACCATATCTCCTCTAAGTGAGGGGAACCCTTTGGATCTAGATCTTGGAGTTGCTTTGTATTTCTCCTTGTTCTTCCTCTCTAGCATTAGTTGCTTTGGTTGGATTTGGGAGTGAAGGACTTGACCACCTTGTGTGGTCTTGCCTTTTGCATTTGGTGCATAGGTTTGAGTTCCCCACGGTAATACGCGGGATTGAAGTTTGAGAAGCTTGTTACTCTTGGGTGCATTGTGTTCCCAAGAGTTTGTGCCTCTTCGGTGCATTGTGTACCCTAGACGGTTGGTGGTGTCGCGAAGACTTCAAGTTGTGAAGCTTCGGGCAAGGTTTGGGAGCCCCCGATTGAGTTGTGGGTGTGTGCCCCAAGATCGTTGTAAAGGCTCCGGATTCCGCCTTGAAGGATTCCGATAGTGGAAGGTGAACCTAGCCCTTGGGGTGAGGTTCATCGGAGAATAGGGTGAGGCCTTTTGTGGCATCTTGAGTAAGCCTTTTGTGGCGAGCTTACACCCCTCCAACGAGACGTACTCTCTTGACAAGGAGGAACTTCGGAATACATCCTCGTCTCCGCATGCCTCGGTTATTTCTATACCCGAGCTCTTTACTTATGCAATTTACATTGTGACAGCCTTCGTGCTTGAAGTTTCATATCTTTCTATGACCTTGTTGTTTGTCTTGCTTAGCATAAGTTTTTGGTGCACATAGGTGAGCCTAGTTTATTTAGGTTGTTGGCTTGTTAATTTAAACAACTAGTTTTATTCCGCAATTATCAAGCCTTAAACCGGAAAAGTTTTAATCGCCTATTCACCCCCTGCTAGGCGACATCGTTTGTCCTTTCATATGCGCTGATAACATTGTGGACTAAGTCCCCAACAACCAGCTTGACTAGGATAATCCGGTCCCCTTGTCTCTTGACTTCCACCACTCCATCCTTGAGGCTCTTGTTGATCAAGATGCCTACTCCATTTGTGTTCGAAGTTGTCCCCGTGTACCATAGCTTGAAGCCGGTATCCTCCACCTCCTTCGCCTTCCGTCCCTTCCATTTGGTCTCTTGGACGCATAGGACATCAACACGCCTCCTTATCGCCATATCAACTAACTCCCGTAACTTACTCGTTAGGGACCCTACGTTCCAGCTACCTAAGCGGATCCTCCTAGGCTCGGCTAACTTCCTTACCCTCGCACTCGTCGAGTCAAGTGCGAAGACCCTTGCTCATTTTTCACTACACCCGGGCGTCGGTGTAGCGTGCCACACTAAGGATGCGGCGACCCGATCCTTGCTCACTTAACACCATATCCAGATCAAGACACGGCGCGCCACCAAGGGGGTGGCGGCCCGGCCCTTGCCTATTTGACACCACACCCGGCTTCCGATATGGCGCGTCGCTAATAGGGTTACGCCCCAACGAGGTTCTTTTGGGTTTCATCTCCATAAGAGTAGCTGAGTTTTTACGTTGGCTCTCCAAGCCTATCACAACCCTCCTCCTTTGTCCGGGCTTGGGACCGGCTATGTTGAGACACCATAGGCGGAGTTCTCCAAAGGCAACAACAAAAGAAAAAAAAATAGAATCATACGCATTGAAATCCTACAAATTTCTTTTGAATCGAAAGAGGCCCCTTATTGATTTCCTTGAGGCAACTAACACCGAGCAGCACACTTTGCGGAACATTCTTCGAAGGGGCCGAGAAGCTTTGGGACACCAGCTTTTCGTGGTCCCACTTAAGAATGACATGATCCGGGTCTTCTTTTTCCGTTACTCCTTAGTCTTTTCTCCCATCTTATACTTTCAAGCGGTCGCGGTGCTCTATGGTTATACTATTCGGTTCCTCTCGGGAGCTGGCTCTCGGCCGCTACCGAGATCGTTAGGTGGTAGCCCATTGCGGCCTAAGTCTGCCTTCACGAGCTTCAAATTGCCATTGTGGCAATTGACCTTAGTAAGGCGGTGAGGAATGTTGGGGCATAAATGACCAAGCTCACCGCACTGGGGTTCGGAGCCTCGTTAGCATGACAGAACCATCTATTGCATGCCTTCTGTGTAAACTTGATGTTGAGAAACCCCTATCTAGGACCTAAAAGTCTTGGGTGCGCACTTTGATGATTTTTTTTGTTTCCCGGCGATTGGCACAAGGAGGGAGGGTATCTTGATCGCTTGGGTGTGGTCGTGCACTTTAGCTGTCCAACATCCATCTCCTGGAGCATAGCCTCACGGGTTTGGTCACCGCACTGCCGAGAGACCCTTGCGGGTTGACTTGTGTCTACGGACTGTAGGAGGATGCATAGAAAATTGATTTTCTCACTGAGCTACAAGAGGCGGGGTCGGACCTAGGGGAGTGCACCCGTGCAACTGGAAAAAAATTAGTTAAAAAATAAATTTATCTAATGGATAACAAGGTGTATAGTGGAAATTTCTACTCCAACGGATCCCCCAAACCTCCTCCATCTATCCTCTTTATCTGCAGATTTTCTGTTCCCAAACCAGCCCCAAGTTTAGGGCTAACCGGACATTGTCGGTGTGCTCCTTGTGTCCGCCCCAATCCTACCCGTCAGTCACACTGGACATCCCCCATCTCTCTCTCTCCCTCCCTCTCTCTCTCTCTCTACCCGATTTCCACTCTCCCACCACCCCGTCGTCTGTCGCCACCTCCTATCTTCGCCCCAGTCGCCGTCGTTGCTATTCCTCTTTCCGACCGCGGATGAGAGCTCGAATGGCGCAAGGGAACAGCCACAATTGACCGCGCATGTCGTCGTTGCCTCCATCAGAGGCTAAGTGACCTCGATTAAGAATGGTAATTGTACATTTGTGTCTGGCCACGGTAGATTCCCCTCGTTGGTTGTATGAGAAAAAGATAAATAGGACAAAATGAAGAAAAAGGGTCAAACCGGACATGTTGTTGCCCATTTGAAGGCCCCCAATAATTGGACATGCCATTGCCCATTTGAAGGCGCTATTCGAGTTGCCCTCATAACTTATGTGTTTGCCTTTAAACGAAGAAGGAGAATTTGGGAGTCGCCAGTTTGCAAACTGCTATACCACAAATAGATGTTGACTACTAGTATGAATTTGTATTGTTTTTAGTGCGCAATTTGAAAGGTAACGAAATATTTTGAAGAAAACCGATTTTTGCACCTCGAAATAAATGATTTTTTTGCAAAAAATCAACGAAATTTTAAACCTGAGCAGATCTATTTTTTAGGGAGATAGGGCACATTATAGAGTTTGGCACATGGCCTCATATTTCACTAGCTTGGCGGACGAGCTATCCGACAAGGCCCCCCTAGGTCGTCTTGGAAATCCTTTCAATCAAAGAAGCCCTGAATTTCGTGAAAAGTCGAATGCTGAGAATACTCCTCCGTCCAAACACGCGAAGCCCTGCCCTAGCCGTTTGCAGCAACCTGGCCTGTGGCCGCATCCGACAGTGCTAAAGCTCCAGCTCTGCCCTGCCCTCTATTAGTGCAACTGTGCAAGGCCGGTCCACACATGACTGTAGGTGTCTGAGGGACACCATCAATGGCACCGAACAATGCTTGATCAAAGAGCCACACCCACACGAGAGTGCACTTTCTGCACTCAGGGGCATCTGCCCCTGTTTTTTTAAAAATGCATTTTAAACACGTTTTAAAATGCGTAAAAATCCGAAATAAAATTTTATGTGTACATCTCACCTAAATATATGTGCGGCATAAAGTTTTGTGGAAAAAAAAACTTTTGTTTTGGCGGCGCAAAAAAGACAAATTTTTGTGCTGAAAAAAAACTTGTTTAAGACATTCTTTTGTCTTTTTCACATTGACCAAAATAATGATTATTTATTGACAAAACTTTTTGCACCGCCATATTATGTGGATGTATGCCCGGAATTTTTTTCAAAATATTTTAGCATGTGGAAATATGTTTTTTTAAAACGGGGCATATGCCCCATGTTCAGATGTGTATTTCCCCACACACGCCCTTTTCCTTTCCATTGCTGATAGCTTGCCCACCTTCCAATCTGCGAGGTCCCCATGGAGACGGAGCCTTCACTCCATCATCAATGGATGCTGCTTTACACAGTTTACTCGAATGGTCCGGGCCCCAGTTCATGGCACCGGCATGTGTCTTGTACTTGTACTTGTACATGTAGCTGGAAGCCTTGTCAGATATGACACCAGTTTACATGAACAACATTTACTCTAATACCACTGCAAAACAGCTACTCTGATAGCCCCCACTTCAGGCACTGATAGGTTTTCACAGGCCATTGCATTTACATTACATACTAGGTCATACTACTAGATAGCTACTAGTTGTTTGTTAATAATGTACAGTTGATGGATAATTGCTCTTCTACCTGGCAGGTGCAATATCCCAGTGGGGAGCAGGCGCCGTGCTGCGGTGATAATCTTTACGACTGGGAACAAAGCGTGCCAGATTGAACGGGACTATTGCAGTGCCGTGTTATGCTGCTGGTGCCATTCCTGAATGGCAGAGCGAAGGGCGAGGTTGGGGATGAGCTCGTCGTGCTCAAGTGGCAAGTTTGTCATTGGAGATGTGTCGCTGCCGGTACCAAGCCAGCTCCGGATCAAATCACCTTCGTATGTGAAACCATCCGCTGCAATGTGAGGATCATTCATGACATCCTGAAAATTTTCACACGCTGACAGTTAGCCAAGAGATAGAAGACTAAGCTTTGAATAAGATAAACTGAGAATTTTCTACAGACGAATGACAAGCCAAAATGGAGCATTCGGCTTTATAATCCAACTTATCCGGTATTGCCATCTATTCTGAATAGGTCTCCTTTCTACTGACCTGGGATATAGGGCAGATGAAGTATGACGGTATGCTACTTTCATCCAGCGCTGATCTCGAAGATGAAGGTGAAGATGCCGCTGCATCATCCCTCATGGACTCAAGTGCTCTCCACAGCTCGCCTGAGAGATCAGGACGACACCTCCTGCTTGGCTCGGTGCATCCAAGAGCCAGGTGCGCTAACTGCTGCACGTGCACATCAGGCCACTCCCCGGCTGAGGTGTCAACTACAGAGTTCAAGTTACCTTGCATCATGGCATCTTCCACGATCCTTTTTACACCAATAGGAGGCTTTCCGGTTAGAAGGCGCATGACTATGATCCCAAAAGAATAAACATCAGAGCGAGGTGTCATCTCCCCGGTGGCAAGAAATTCAGGGTCCATGTACACAGGGGTTCCCACAGGATGCATGGTGCGGTACAGGATTGTGTTGTCACTACTGGACTGGATTAGCAAGCGAGCAATACCAAAGTCACTAAGCTTACTGACTAAGTTAGCATCAAGGAGAATATTGGAAGGCTTGAGATCTGCATGAACAACTGGGTGAGGTTTATTCTCATGCAGAAAGATCAGAGCTGAACATATCTCGGTAATAATTCGGACGCGAATCTGCCATCTCAGAGTTGCTCTCTTATCCTCACATACAAGGAAATCTTCAAGGCTGCCATTTGGTAAGAACTCATACACAAGTGTAGACAACTCTGAGCAAGCTCCTAGCAAAGTTACCAGGTTGGGGTGTCTCACTCTACTAAGGATGGTAACCTGCAACAGAAATCCAAAAGAAGCTATTCATGGTTAAGGTTAAGTCCGAATGTCTTTCTGAGAATACTCCCTCCGTTCCATAATATAAGATGTCTTAGGCCTTTTCCACATTTGTATTTGTACCACATGTATCTAGACATGTTTTAGTATATGTGTTCACCCACTTTCCATTCTTTTAGTCCGAATCTAGACAACATGTGAAACATCTAAAACATCTTATATTATGGAACGGAGGGAGTACTAATTTATTTGAGTTCCAGTTTTGAACTGGAAAGGAGCCAAAGATCAACTCCCTTATCCAGTACTACTAAGAAAAAGTTAAACTTTAGAGTGAGTTGAGTGAAACTACCTCTTGTTCGAACTGTGATTGTCCTTGCAAACCATCAGGTCTCAGCACCTTTATTGCAACTGTCATGTTCCGAAGGACACCTTGGTACACACTCCCAAACCCACCTTCTCCAATCTTCCGCGAACTACTGAAATTTCCTGTTGCACACTCCAGTTCAGATGGTGAAAACTCACAGTGCATCGCTGTAAGCAAAACTGAAAGAATCTGCCCTCTTCTCTGGCGTAATTGTTCAACTTCTCTGACTGAACGATTCCGTTCATGTAGCAAGTTATCGTGCTCTGATAGAAGCCAGTCATACTGTTCTTTCGATTCTGAGAGCTGATGTTGAAGATGCTCATTATGCTCATTGGCTTTCTGAAGTTCCTCAACGACCTCATCTTGCCGTACTTTAAGTTGTTGAAACTCTTCTTGTATTTTGGACAGAAATTCCTCAGTTTCTTTCCTCTGTTGGACCTGGTTCAAATACAGGTCCTCTGATGTCCTGGCCTGCAGAAATAAACGTATCAACAGACATTTCATTCATTCAGTGATAGGATAATTGGCTAATATGCCTTCATGTAAGCCTGCGAACTTTGTAAAATGGAAGGATGCGCTGGGAGATTGTACTCACACCTGATAGGGCTAATATGTGACTCTCTAGTCTAGATAAGATAAGTTTTTGCAATAGAAACTGATCAACATGATAATATGAATTTACCATTCGTTCAGATTCAATCCGCCTCAAGCGCTCATCAGAGGCTTCCTTCTTGAATACTGCAGCTTCTTCCATGTTATTTTTAAGTTTGTTACGCAAATCATTGTCCGAACGAAGATCTCCCTGTTAGGATCAGTGAGAGCAAATAATTAGTCATTTAAGGTAAACTTCACTAGATTTTTTAATTGGTACGGTTTAGCTATCAACTAGCACGCTTTCATTGAGCTGCTTCATGTACACCATACAGCTTGTTTAATGTACTAATTAAGAGCTACTTCTTAGACTTAATCGTACGTAGGCCCCTTGCTGGTCAAGGTACAGTTCTTTGTTCCCTGCTGCCGTCTACTGCACAAGGATACACACCCAACCACACATCCCAGACATGTATTTGCAAGAATTACAAAGAAGCAAGTAATGATGGAAACGTGTTAAAAAGAACAACTGGACCAACCAAGATCTCTTTCAAATCCTCAGGCCCAAAATCACCACCATTAGACCTCGTAATGCATGCTGCACATCTAGGCCAACAAATAAAATGTCAGTTCATATTGTAATGTCAAGAAAGCTAACAGGAGGCTGGAAAGCTACCTCCTTAAGCCATCAAGTACAACAAGGCTGTTTGGGTCACACTTCAAACCCTCTATGTAAGTTGCCAGAGCACTCTCATAGTTGTCCATCAGGAATTGGGCGCTTGCTTTATGCAAATAGCCCTTCAGAAATGTAGGATCCAGCTCGATACATTTTTCTGCGTCTTCAAGACCTTCAGACAGATTTCGTAGATAGATGTGTGATTGAGCTCTGTTGCTAAAGGCCTGGATAATCAGTCATAATAATATCATTAAAGAAAAACATTACAAGAATGAGGGAGCCAAGATAAAAGAAGGGGCCCCACGGAGCATGCATCACAATAAAGAATGTATAACAAATAAGCCATAGATGGAGGACATATCCGGCGCACGCAGCATTCTTGCGCAAACATTGCACCCAACGTCCAAAACACATGCTACAAATTCTTAAAAATGCTGAAAGTGATTACAAATTTCAATTACAGATTCGATTCAAAACTCTAGAAACGAAAATAACAAATTCAGCTATGGTAGTGTTAACGGCAATTCAAACCCCGGTTTAAATTAACTACTATTCACAACATGATTTGCCTTTTTTGTTTCTCGAGCTGTAAGCTGAATCTAAGATGAATGTTGAGTAAATGCACATGGTTATCTTAAGAGTTATAAAACATTTTTCATACATTTTTAGCATTCGGTGCACCGGTTGCACAAGAACTCCAGGTTCGTGTGATATGTCCTCGTCATAGATGATATGTATGGTGAGAAATACTTTTTAGCTGATTTAGAAAATTAAAACTTAATATTCAAAAAAATATTAAATTATTTAACAGCTTACCATAGGGGATGGGGGCGATAGCCCCCCCCCCCCCCCCCCCCCCCCCGCGCGCCAAAATGATTCTAACTAAATAGTGATAAATGCCCTGACTCCTCCATACCTAAATTTTGGACCGTGGTGATTCGCCACTGTAGATGATATGTATGGCGAGAAATATTTTTTAATCAGAGACTCTTCTAGTTTCAATGGAGCTACAAATTCAACCAATGACACAAAGTTGCATTCATATGAGAATCACCGTAAACCAAATCCTTACTCTGGGATCATTTGGATTCATTTTAATAGCTTTAGTATAGTGGTCTGCTGCTTCCTGATAATTTTTCTTCTGGAAGAATTCGTTGCCTGCAACATGTGTGCACAATCAAAAGCATTAGTTCTACATGACTAGAGAGCATAGTGCTAATGGGATCTGGATGTATCATGCTTCAAGAAAGAACATAGATTGCTAGGAACCCAGTCCACCTATTTAGTCATTACATACCATAGAGTGTTTGGTTTAAGGGTTATGTCCATCATCGGACGAGCACGCGAATTTGGGGCGATGAGACCGTTTCACATTTTGTAACTTGTGTGCTCACGAGGGGTGAGGTGGTCATGGACAAACCCATTGCATTCCTCAGTCAAAGCAATAGGTTAGATACAGAGTTAGGATCAGAGTTTCCATTCGGTCATGCAGTTCTTTACAACGCAGCACCAAGTGCTTGAGTCCATCGATTTGCATCGGAACATTTTGGCAAAAGTTCTAAGCCTTAGTCTTATTCTCACATGAAGTAAAGAGCATGAATTTACTACTTTTTTATTTCTTCTTCCAAATAAAGTTAAAAGTCTGAAAACCACAAGAATGGCATATCCTTTTGGAGAAATTTCTTGATGTATTAAGTATGGCGTATCCAACGTCAATGGGCACAAGTACCAACTAGGCGAGATCATGCCCCCTACACATATTTTCAGATTTGTGAATGATGACTGTAGACACACCAAGAACACCAGCTAACGACCGGTAACAGCAATCGACTTTACAGTTATATGCCGCATTGCCATAATCAACAGCGTTGTGATCAGACAATCAGGAGAAATCACCCAAACCTTTGTGGCGGTGTTGGTCGGCGGCTTCCTGATCTAGCCGCTCCTGCTCCTCGATCTCCTTCCGGGCGCTCTCCGCCTCGTCCAGCTTGGCGCGCGTCTCCTCGGAGTAGTGCTCAGCCAGCGACTGCTGCAGAGCCCGGATCGCCGGCGCGTAGTCCCCGGCGCAGGCCGCGAGCTCGAGCAGAGCCGACGCCTTCCGCGACAGCGCGCGCGCGACCAGCCTGTTGTCGGCGCGGAGCTCCCTGCCCCTCTCCACCGCCTCGTCGCAGTCCCGCACGCACTCCTTGTACTGAAATGGAAAAAATCCAAAGCGTGATGGATGGAGCGGCGATCGAGAGAAATGCGAACGGCTGCCCAGTGGGGACAAGGGGGGCGGGGGAGCGAGGGTTTGGAGGTGGGGGATCGGAGAGGCTGACCGACCTTGGACAGGTGGAGGTAGGCGGCGGCGCGGTTGGTGAGGAAGGAGATGTCGCGGGGGTTGATGTCGGCGCCGCGGGTGTAGTGGAGCACGGCCGTCTCGAAGAAGTGCTTGCCGTAGGCGTCGTTGCCGGCCTTCTTCTCCCGCTGCGCCTCCGCCGCCCGCTCGTCCTCCGCCTCCTCCATCGCCGGTATCGGGTGTGGCCCTCTCCCTCTGAAGCGCTACCGGGCGGTGCTACTCGGGAACCGCAAATGCATTTGGTCGCCGGCGGTTACGCGGGTGGGGTATGGGAGGGGAGGGGGAGGTCTCGTGCATCGGCGGCGGAGCAGAATCTCTGACTAGTCGTCGGGTCCCGCTTGTAGTGTGACAAGCTCGCTTCCTGTCGCTCGGTCTCCCACTCTCCCGTCTTTCCAGCTGACTGGACGCCATGTCGGATAGCCAACCACCACGTCAGCCGTCAAAGTTTCCGTTGACCCAACTTACGAGGCGCGTGTAAAATTCTATGCAAAACTAACATTTCACAAGTGACTTTTTTACAGATGTCGGTCAAAGTTACCGAGACCAATTAAATGTTATGTTTTATCTCAGGTTGTTGGGATATGCCGAACAGGTACCACATGGATGTGATCAAAAGACAGCGTATCAGGGTGGTCCATAGTGGTGGTAAGCCGAAACCCGGTTTACCGGGCGGCTCGGTACAATGAAGCGCAGGAGGCTCATCCGACTAAGGAAAGGGTCCAGAAGGTGGTCTGCATTGTAGTTGACTTAGCTCTCAAGGCAAGGCCCAAGCCGGATTAGAGTAGAACTCTGTAACTTAGTCGGTTAGGTTGCCTCCTATAACCCCTAGGTCCAGACGCCTTTATAAGCCGCCTAAGGGACGCCTCAGGGCATGCTCTAACTTTCATTGTAATCGGCGCATATTACCTTGTAGTGAATTATAGCAGCACGTAGGGTTTCGCCACCGTTGCGAGATCCGAAGCTGGGTAAACTCGTGCTCATCCCGTCATCGGAATTGCCTACATCTCATATACCCTCCTCTCTACCTAGCCGGATGGCACCCCCTGTCCCGGTCAGATTCGACAATATCACGACAGTTGGCGCCCACCGTGGGGCAAGAGATGTTCGGGGTTACTTTCCGGGCGGGATCTACTGGCGGAATCGGCGACACCATCGCGATCGGCTTGGTCAGCTACTTCGACGAGACTGGAGCTGGTCACGTCCTCAACGACGGCTTCTGGACGCCGGCAAAGGAGGATCCCGCCGGCTGGTCCACGGTCTCCATCGGCGGCATCAACATCTTTATCGGCTTCACCGCCAAGGCTCTGGATGATCTCGGCTTCACCTCGAGCATGCCCGCCACCCACCCTTGCAACTTTGAAGACGGATTGGATCTGGACTCTGAGAAGATCGCCGATCTAGATCTAGCTTTCGATGCTGATGATGAAGACTCTGAAGATGACGCAACCTCTGATATGGCAGCGCCGGACTTCACTTCGTCGGCATCCTTGGAGAATCCAGCTCAAACGAGTCGATGACAAAACCTGAGTCTATCCTTCCTGCTTTGCACGCTGGGGCTGATTCAGAAGCCGGATCTGGGGACACTGCTCCTATGGAGCAGGACCTCGAATTTGAAGGAGAATCCGACGATTTCAGTTGGAAAGTTGCGTCTTGTTTGGGACGCCCAGTCGAGGTCTTAATGGGTGACGTCGTCTCTGATCCAAAAGACGACCCCAACGCCTCGAAAACCGCCAATGGCGAAGAAAAAACTCCAGAAGTCGGAAATCAAAAGGTGGATTTTATGCCACCACTAGCTCCAATGAAGGGAGCCAATAAATTGCCGGCTGCTGGAGACGACATTAACGTCATAGCAACGATAGAGAAGGAGTTCGAGGACAAGATGGCAAAGTATCCGAAACTGCTAACCCCACTCCCTCCTAATGCATCGCTGGACGACATTGAGAAGCGTCGTGCCCTACTGGAAGAGCAGGCCACCAAGATAGTGGAGCGCGAAGTCGATCTCACAA
Source organism: Puccinellia tenuiflora (assembly GCA_012064385.1). Classification (NCBI taxonomy): domain Eukaryota; kingdom Viridiplantae; phylum Streptophyta; class Magnoliopsida; order Poales; family Poaceae; genus Puccinellia; species Puccinellia tenuiflora. Next base: position 477,879 of record QRDG01001700.1, on the reverse strand, counting down.
ATAAGGAAACGGAGTTCATCCGGAAGCAAAGAGAAAAGGGGGTTGACGATGTTTTCCGTCCGGCTCGCGACAAGAAGCTGGATTTCCGCAGCAAGTAGGAAGCCGACCATGTCAACTCAGTCTGGAGAAAGTACCACCATCGACGTGATCCGGTGACCAATTTGTGTTACTTTAACACCCCAGCCAAAAACATGGAGGCGGCCCAGGAGGTCATGTTCGACAAATCATTGGATCGCGACGCTCGCCTCAAGTACTCGGCTTATCTACTGGAGGTTGCACAGCAGCAGCAAAATGACTCGCAGGTCAAGTCGGGAAGGCTATTTGACAATTCTCGTCTTTGCAACTCGATGGCGAAGAAGCCAATGGCTACTGCGCCAGCAGACCCAGACGATGATCCAGCCGGCTGAAGCAGCCACAACAAGGGAGGCGATAAGTACCCGAAGGACAAGCTACCACCTAAGGGTGCGGAGTCTCGGACAGGTTCATTGCGCCATCGTGAAGCTGGTAAAAGTCAGGGAGGACATCGAAGCCGGGAGCGAAAGGAGGACCCTCGCAAGGAAAAGGCGGCACCACCTCGTCAAGAACGACGACGAGAAGGGGAGAATCCACCTCGAAGGGAGGATAAAAGAGACAATATGCCACCTCCACCGCGCAAAGAGGGAGATAACACCTCCAAGTATATACCCCCTCCACGACGGCAAAGGTCTCCAAGCCCACCACGTAACGCGAGTCGGGTGAGCCAAAGCCGTCATAGGGATGATCCAAGGTGAGGAAAATCGGTTGATAAGCCGCCTTCAGCTAATGATGTTCGAAGCCTAATCGAGGAGAGGAAGTCGGCCAGAGATGCCCAGTACCTCGACCCCAAGTGTTTTGGCAGAACAATCAGAGAGCAAATCCTACCTCCAACTTTGTCGAACGTAACAAAGATGGTGGAGAAGTACAGCGGCACGGCTAATCCTGAGACCTAGCTCTCAGATTACGTCAGTATCTGCGACATATATGAAGGCAGTGCCGACTCCGCAGTACGCTTCTTGCCCCCTGATGTTAACCGGGACGGCACGCATGTTGATCGAAGGCTTGCCGGAGAAGACAGTTCATACCTGGAGTGACATGAAGCGCGTCTTTATTCAGCACTTCCAGGGCACGTATAAACGCCCCAAGTCGATATTCGACTTACAGCGGTGTGTGCAGCAAAAGAACGAGTCTAGCCGTGAATTCGTTTCACGATGGAGCGAAATAAAAAATGCTTGCGAGGGCGTCTCAGAAACACAGGCAATCCACGCCTTCAAGCAGTCTCTGAGGAAGGGGACGACTTTCCGCTTCATGATCTATAGCGACGTGTCGGAAACCTTGGGCGGCTTACTGGCTTGTGCAAACAAATATGTCGCTGCTGACGATGACAACAGGGAAGAGGGCGAAACCCACCGACGCAAGTCTGGGAAGAAGAAGGTTGAAGACCAAGCCGGCCCTTCACTCGAAGTTGCTGCCACCTTTGTTAAAGGCGGCCCAAGTAACGGGAAGTGGCAGGACAAAAAGCCGGCAAACAACCGACCATCCCGACCACCAACGGTGAAGTACTACGACATCAAGCATAACCCCTATGTGCATCATCTGAGGCCGGATGGGACAAGCTCCCACACGATCCAGCAATGTCACATTAATCGCGACATTGCCAAGGACCCCAAAGCCGGCAGGTCAAGAAACAAGCGCAAGTCTAGGAAGGACGACAAAGAGAAGGAAGACGCTGCTTCAGAGTCTGATGATGCGGCCTCTAAAGAAGGAAAAGTCAGCAAATTCCCTAAGCATACTGAAAGTCTCATCGTCAATCTGGAAATAGATTCGTCTCTCAAGGAAAAGGCGGCTTGGCGAGAACTTAATGCTATGGTACCTGCAGTTCCATAACAAGCATTAACCCTATACAAGCTTCTCAAAAAGTCGGACAATTTTGTTTGGACAGAGGAAGCAGAGGCAGCTTTGGCACATCTGAAGTATACATTGACGCATGCTCCAATCCAGGAAGCTCCAAAGGAAAGAGAGCCGCTTTTGCTCTACATGTCGGCTACCAATTTCGTGATAAGTGCTGTCATCGTAGTTGAGCGCCTGGAAGAAGGGAAGCAATGGTCGGATCAACGCCCTGTCTATTTCATTAGCGAGGTGTTTTCAGAATCAAAGCAGCACTACCCCAACTACCAGAAGTTAGCTTACGGCGTATTCTTTGCCGCTAGGAAACTGCGGCATTACTTCCATGATCACACAATCACGGTGGTCAGCAAAGCTCCATTGAAGGATATCATCAACAATGCTGACGCAACGGGCCGAGTGATGATGTGATGGAAAGAGTTGGGTGGTGCCCCAAGCGAAGGTGGAGTTGCAGATAGCAACAGTTCTCCCTCGATAATGAACCGAGATTTATCGAACCAGTAGGAACTTGAAATCAACAACAAAGTGAATGTTGAAAATCTCTGGCGCTTAATCTTCAACAGACGTGAACCTGCACACACTCAACCAAAATACTTTGCCCCCAACGGCGGAAAGGTTGTCAATCTTTCCGGTCTCGTAGAAAACAAAGCGGTTAATTGTATGGTGAAATAGATGAATTATGAAAATGGACCAGTGGAGTAATGATGATGAATAAAGGTTGCAATTAATGTAAAAAGATGGACCGGGGACCATGGGTTCACTAGTGGAGTCTCTCAAGTAAATAGAATGATCATATGATGGGTAAACAAATTACAGCTGGGCAATTGACAAGATTATAACACAAACTTAATTTAGCTATGACAAAGAGAACATGATAATATTTATGGAGGCATCACGACAAAGAACAAAGACTGTTGAGTCCAACTGCATCTTTGTCTAAAAAGTCCATCGTGGGATCGCTATCCAGCCTGTCACCCATCGGTATTAAGTTGCAAGCAACAGACATTTGCATTAAGTAAAGTGCATGAAGTAAGCAATATTAATTGTCAAAAGAGACTTTAACACCGTTGTTTTACCCTTATTAGCAACAGCACACCCTCGACCTTAGACGTTTCTGTCACTCGTGCCCAGGAACAAGAGGGGGCATGAACCCACTATCTAGCATAAATACTCTCTCTTGGAGATACACACAATCACTTGGCCAAAGTAACTACGCACATCGGAGATCATGCAAGAACATAAATCAATCATATAAGAATCATGCACAATCTGATCATAACTTTATAATCCATCGGATCCCAGCAAACACATCACATAGTATTACAATAGTCGATCTTGATCATGTTAGGCAGCTCACAAGATCATAAACATGAAGCACAAAAGAGAGAGACTACCATCTAGCTACTGCCATGGACCCAAGGTTCAAGGTGGGACTACTCACAAATCATCCCGGAGGAAGGCATGGCGATGAAGAGCCCTTCGGGATCGATCTCCCCTCCGGCAGAGTGCCAGGAACTGCTTCAGAATCACCCCCGAACTAGGGTTTGAGATGACGGCGCGTCGGGATGTCTTCTGTGTAAAATAATGGCCGCGCCGTCAAAATTAGGGATTTAGGGATTTTATAGGCATCGGAGGGGGCCGAGGAGGTGGACCACGAGCAGGGGCGGGTCCCACCCGCGGGTCCACCCTGGGTCGCGGCAGGGGGCCGCCTGTGCCCTGTGGTTCACCTCCGAGGCTGCCCTTCGGTCTTCATGTGTCTTATTTAGCATAAAAAATCTCCGTAAATTTTCGTCCAATTCCGAGAATATTTCCAGAAGTAATTTTCTGAAATACAAAAATAGCAAAAACAGGGAACTGGCACTGGGCATCTTGTCAATAGGTTAGTCCAACAAAATGCATAAAAATGATGTGATATGATAATAGAAACATGTGATAACATCACAAAATTAGCATGAATCACTCAAAAATTATAGATACGTTTGACACGTATCACCGAGTTGCCAAATGGGGCATCGAGTTAGCAGCTTTTGACATACAATACAAGCTGAGAACCGCCATCAAATCTCAAGTCTTAGCCGACTTTGTCGCAGACTGGACAGAGGCGATGGAAAACACACCTTTGCCGGATTATCAGTACTGGGTAATGCACTTTGATGGCTCAAAGATGAAAGAGGGCTCGGGGGCTGGAGTAGTGTTAAAGTCACCAAAAGGTGACAAGCTTAGCTATGTCCTTCGAATCCACTTCAACGCTACCAACAACGTAGCAGAGTACGAGTCTCTCCTCCATGGCCTTCATATGGCTAAGGAATTGGGAGTAAAATGCATCCTCTGTGACGGAGACTTCGATCTTGTTGTACAGCAACTAGACGGAACCTGGGACACGAAAAGTCCCACAATGGCGGAGTACAGGCGAACAGTTGATGAATTCAGCAGATGTTTTGCTGGCTTAGAGGTCCGGCATATCTCCTGAGATGATAATGAAGCTGCTGATGCCTTGGCCAGGATAGGCTCCAGGCAGAAGGAGGTACCTCCAGACGTATTTCTCCATCATCTGCATAAGCCGTCCCTCAAAGGCGGCGATGAAGATTACCCCTTGTCGGCAGAATCAGTCCATGTATGCCTGGTAACTCCAGACTGGACCACGCCGTACATTGATTTCTTGGTGAACAAAAAACTGCCAAAGGACGATGAAGTGTTGAGCCGCCAAATTGAACGCCGAGCAAAGGCGTACACGATCATTAACGGACAGCTTTACAAGTGGAGCACTGATGACCCACAAGTATAGGGGATATATCATAGTCCTTTAGATAAGTAAGAGTGTCGAACCCAACGAGGAGCAGAAGGTGTTGACAAGTAGATTTCAGCAAGGTTTTACTGCAAGCACTAAAAGAGAAATATTTTTGGAGTTTTGATATAAAGAACGAGTAAATAAAAGAGTGCTACAATAGTTGCAGCAAATAGCCCAATCCTTTTAAGCTCAAAGGAAAGGCTGGTTGTGTTACTTATGATGATTAAAACGTTCTCGAGGACACATGGGAATTTCTGCCTAGCCAGTTTCATTGCATGCTGGTGATTAATCTTCAACGTTTTGATAAAGTGTTGTGTGGGTGGACCTATGCTAATGCACCGCCCTTACTTGGACAAACACATACTTGTGATTAAACCCCTTGCAAGCATCCGCAACTACAAGAAAGTAATTAAGATAAAAACCTAACCACAAACTTTAACTTTGAGACCCTACACTCCCTAGTGCACTAGTTCACAAATTGGGGTTTAGGTTTCTGTCACTCCTGCAACCCTACCATAAGCAAACTAAATACACTGTGCATTCCCCTAGGCCCTTTGAAAGGTGAAGTATCATGTAGTCGACATTCACACGATACCACTAGAGGAATAACACCCCAACATAAATCAAACCATTAAATATTACTCAACATTATGCAATTACTAGCAACTAGGCTTTCCCCATGTCCTCAAGAACCACACGAACTACTCACAAGACATCATATAGATCATGATCAAAGGTGGTGTGAATATGGGCAACAATCTTATTGTAATGATAATTCACCGATAAAACTCTCAAACATCAACTACAAGTTGTAATCAACGCCCAGGATATGATTCTGATGAACTGATAGCAACACAACGACAATTGTTACCGCGAGATGAGATGGGATGGTGGCGGTGATGATGGTGCTGATGGTGGAGATGATGTTGATGATGATCCCGATGATGCCCGGCGTGATGGTGATGATGATGACGGCGATCCCCCTTCTCCGGGAGGGGAATTCCCCGGCAGATTTCTCCCTGCCGGAGCTCTTCTTCTCTCTGTCTGGTTTCCGCCTCGTGGAGGCGGCGGAAAAATTATTGGTCGATACCCCCCGAAGTTTTTAGGTCAATAGGAGGTAATACGCCGAAGGGGTGCCGGAGAGGAGCCACAGGGGCCAGGGGCGGGCCCCACCCGTGACCAGAGGTTTTCAATATCAAAAGTACTATGCTTTTCCCAATCATGATCACTAATATAAGTAACAGGCATAGGAACATCATCTAATTCAAAATCATCGAATTCATACTCATCAGCAACAACTATAATAGGAGCAACATGTTTAGGGAACGGTACCGTTTCCTCTCTCCTTTTACTCTTCATCTTCTTCTTCTTCTTTTCCTTCTTAGGAGGGAGAGCCTTGAAAGGAAGCTTCTCCACATAACCTGATTTATTGTTAGAAACAACAGAGGAAACTTGAAAGGATTCTTCTCTTTCATTGATAAGATCAAAACACATATTAGTCCTGTCATATTTTGGTAAAATTCCATCTTGTATAATATTTTGTATATAAGTATTTGTATGGCAATTATCAACACAATAAAGATGACAACCATGCAGGACGCTGTTTATATCAAAAGCACTCATATCTATTAAAGAAGTTTTTTTTGATAACTCTTCACACCCCAAAAATAATATAAGTTCATCATGCTGATTAGGAGTGATCATGTCATCACAATACAGACTCGCAGTACTCATTGGATTAGAAAGGCTATTATCTTTCCCTGAGCATTGAAAATTGAAATGACCAACTTTATAGCAAAGTTCACAAATAAAAGGATAGTGGGCACAAACTTTTTCACCAAGATCATCAAGAGCTCTATTCCAAGTTCTAGTTTTTTCATTCCTATGATGGATACAATATTCTTCTTCAATTTGGCTCTTTTTACAAGGTCTAAGTACTCCACAAATTTTCAGAAGTTTGAGCACGTTTATTACAATCATTAACAACAATATCATTTTTCATGCAAGTGTCTTTAAAAGGTTCATGATAAAGGTCCCAATTTTCTTTAGGAACATTAATATGAGAAGCAAAGGCTCTACAACAATCAACAATAATTTGAGAATCAAGACCATATTTAGCACTAAGCTCTTGAAAAACAGCAGTTTCAATGAAGGACTTAATGCAATCATATTCATAGTTTATACCTGATTCTTTACCTTTGTCATTCTCCCAACCTTCAGTATTGTCTTGAATTTTCTCAAGAAGATCCCATATAGTTTCAACCTTCTTACTTGTGAAAGAACCCCCTGAACAGGCATCTAGATAATTCTTGCAATCACCTGAAAGCCTTGCATAAAAATTAGTAACAATTATTTTCTTAGGAAGCTCATGGTTAGGACATTTAAGTATTAATGTTTTCAGCCTTCCCCAAGCTTGAGCAATGCTTTCTCCATCATGAGGCCAAAAATTAAAAATGTAATTCCTATCCAAATGCATTTCATAAGGAGGATAAAATTTAGAGTAAAAGAGATTTGCAAGCTCCTTCCACTCCAAATGATGAGGATCATCAAGTAGATCATACCACTCCCTTGCTTTGTCCTTAAGTGACAATGGAAATAATTTCTTCATGACATTTTCTCTTGATAAACCTGCAATCTTAAACAACTCACAAAGTTCTGTAAGTTTCAACAAGTGATCACTTGGACGGATTGTTCCATCCCCTGCATAACATTCATCCATAACCTTTTCAACAATTTTCATAGGTATTTTAAAAGGAATACTTTTAGTAGGTGGATTTAGAATATCACAAGCATGATTCGAATTATCACATATGGGAGACAAAGTATTATCAGAGCAAATTTTCTCCTCTAAAGCTGGGGAACTAAAAAGATCATTTTCATAAAAACTAGCTTCCCCAAGCTTAGACTTTTCCATAGCATTAGCAAAAATGATTTCCAAAGAACTAATACTAATTTTTTTGTTGTTTTCCATTAAGCCTAACTAGTGAAATTAAAAACAAGAAACAAAAAGATATAATTGCAGAATCTAAAGGAAATAACTTCGAGCACTCACACAACAGCAACAGTACTAGAAAATAGCTTAGTAGCCAGATGATGTGAGTACCTTTTACCTTACCTCCCCGGCAACGGCGCCAGAAAATAGCTTGATGTCTACACACGCTTCTATTCTTGTAGACAGTGTTGGGCCTCCAAGAGCAGAGGTTTGTAGAACAGCAGCAAGTTTCCCTTAAGTGAATCACCCAAGGTTTATCGAACTCAGGGAGGTAGAGGTCAAAGGTATCCCTCTCAAGCAACCCTGCAATCACAATACAAAAAGTCTCTTGTGTCCCCAACACACCCAATACACTTGTCAGATGTATAGGTGCACTAGTTCGGCGAAGAGATAGTGAAATACAAGTAATATGGATGATTATAAGTAGTAATTGCAATCTGAAATAAAAATGGCAGCAAGCAAACATGTAGCAGAACTTGTTGTAAACGGTGTTTCAATGCTTAGAAACAAGGCCTAGGGATCATACTTTCACCAGTGGTCACTCTCAACAATGCAATCATAATTGAATATAAATATAAGCACTTCAATATACTACTCCGAAGTATTCTCCGGCTGGATAACGAACACTAATTCATTGTGTAGGAATGCAAAAGCACGCCTCAAACATATATTCCCAAGTACTAATGAATACCCCACACTGGACCATGAGCATTCATAGGAGGTACTAACACACCACAATTTCATAGAGACATCCAACTCAAATAATAAATCAGTGAACAAGTATCTTGTGAAATATAGCCTAAAGACCCACACGGTGCACACACTGTCACCTTTACACACGTGGGACAAGGAGTCTCCGGAGATCACATAAATAAAGCCCACTTGAGTACATAACAACATCTAGATTGCAAAGCTCATGATCACATATAGATCACATCATGGGAGAGAGAGATATAGACCACATGGCTACCGGTACGGCCCTCAGCCCCGAGGGAGAACTACTCCCTCCTCATCATGGGAGTCAGCAACGGCGATGAAGATGGTGGTGGAGTCGATGGAGATGGCTCCGGGGGCACTTCCCCGTCCCGGCAGGGTGCCGGAACAGAGACTTCTGTCCCCCGAAACTTGTCGGCGATGGCGGCGGCGCTGCAGATGTTTCTTTGGAATATGACGGGGTCCGTCTAGGTTTTATGCGTCGGGGGCAATATATAGGCGAAAGGGCGGCGTCGGAGGGCTCCCGTGGGCCCCACACCACCTGGTGGCGCGGCAGGCATGGGTCCCGCGCCACCCTATGGTGTGGCCGGCCCACGGCCCTCCAGGTCCTCTCCTTCGGGCTCCGTGTAGTCCATTGAATTATAAGACTGCTGCTTTTTGTCCCGTCCAATTCCGAGAATATTTCCTTAAGTACTTTTCTGAAACGGGAAAACAGCAGAAAACAGGAACTGGCACTGTGGCATCTTGTTAATAGGTTAGTTCCAGAAAATGCATAAAAATGCTATAAGATGTAAACAAAACATGTAGCAAATGGTATGAAAACAAGCATGGATCATAAGAAATTATAGATACGTTGGAGACGTATCAGCATCCCCAAGCTTAGTTCTACTCGTCCTCGAGTAGGTAAAACGATAACAAATAATTTCTTAGGAGACATGCTAACTCACAATCTAGATCAACATAGCAATGCAAAGCACATGATGTGAATAAGGTGATCCAAAACAATTGTCTATAGTTGACATTAAGCAAACAATGATTAACAAATGCTAGCTAAAAGAAGCTAGAACTTTTCATGAATCAGCGTGTTGGAGACAAGGAACCATACATAAGGTTTAGAAAGAAGGATAGTAAATTGTGTCTCCAATGTAAAATGTCAATCAATCTTCAAAGCATCAAATTCAGTCAATAATAGAAATAGCCAAGCTCAAGTCAAGTGTCCTTTATCCATCCACTTAACTTATCAACTGTTATGTAGTCCACTCAACTAATACAAGCAAGAAGAAGGCTTGGCACCATGAGGTTATGGCAAAGAGAATAATAATGGGGGTTTGGAAGGCCAAAAAGAAAGGCTCAAACAGTGGAAGAGGTAACCACAAGACAAGAGGAAGTCCCGTAGTAGACACTGAATGAGGAGTAGTGATTGCCATGCAACGGATGCACATAGAGCTATATGAATGGAAGCTCTCCAATGGAACTAGTGGGGGTGCATCCAACTTGCTTGCTCATGAAGACCTAGAGCTCACTTGAGGAGGCTCATCGTTGGAATATACAAGCCAAGTTCTATAACGTTTGGTCCCCACATAGTTATACTAATGAAGCATGAAAACTCACTACAATGATGTAGGTGCTACTAGCACAAGTGTGGAATAAAAGGATAGTAGTGTTGCCCCCTCTCTCATTTTATATTCTTTTTTTCTTTTTCTCTTTTTTGCTTTTTGCTTTTTGAGGCCTTTGTGGCTCTTTTATATTTTTCTCTCATTGGTCTCTTTTGGACTCTTTTGATTGGCCACTTTGGACTCTTTTCAATATGCTCACAGGTAGAGGCAACACTCTATTTTACAAGATGATCATCACACTTTTTGGTGTACTCAAAACTCAAAGACTAATACATGGTGTATGGTGGATATGCATGATCGAGCGTAGTGTGGAAAAGATGTAACACATGTGGAAAACCACGCATCACACTAACTCAAATGGTCAAGCAATACTATATGGTAATGAAGTAAAAATGACATAAAGTCATGTAATGTAAATGATGGATGTTGCATGGCAATGTATCTCGGAACAGCTATGGAAATGCTGTGATAGGTAGATATGGTGGCTGTTTTGAGGAAGATAGTTGGCTTATGTGTAGGAGAACAAGATGAAGATCTCCCACGGGGTTGGATGTACTTGCGAAGTATGCACCAATCTCAATGTGAAAAAGGGCAATGCAAAGTACCGAAGAGGCTAGCAAAATATGGAGGTGGAAGTGCCAAAAACCAAAAACTCACATAGCATGTCGTATATTGCAAACAACTAACAGTATCAAAGTTTTACAAATGGTTAGAGACACCCCGAGAGGGATCGTGGCGGCGACACAAGTGCCCCGTTGGCTTCCCCGACCGTTGCAGTAACTATACCATTAGAAACTTCTTTTCAACTAAGAGGAAATCACGACACTAAAGCACTATTGACTTAAGTTGTTTTTAGTTCAGAAAAGTACGGCTCCACGCTCTACTAACACATCTTCACTAATCAGCTCTTAACAACATTAACCAACATATTTTAACCATTAGTTATTTTAATACCTCAAAACAATTGAAGAGGAGCAAGTTATCTACACAATGGTCTACAAGACTATGCAGCTTTTCTCTATTTCATACCACTATCACAAGCATAGCATTTTCCAATCTAACACATCAACCAAGCAACTAAAACAACTCTCTAACAAATAAGAGTGAAACACAAGAGAGCTTAACACAAAGAACTAGCAGCTCTAAACAAGATAACATGCTAAAAGCGAGAGCTTACTAGAAAACAAACAGTAGCTAAGAATACTCAACAAATATAAGCGAAGCACAAGAGTATTCATATGAAAAAGCGGAGCGTGTCTCTCTCCCACACAAGAATGCTAGGATCCAACTTATTAAGCAAACTAAAACACACACTCAAAATAAAAACAGACGCTCCAAGCAAAATACATAAGATGTAGTGGAATAAAAATATAGTATCACTAGAGATGACCTGATAGTTTTGTCGATGAAGAAGGGGATGCCTTGGGCATCCCCAAGCTTAGATGCTTGAGTCTTCTTGAATTTGCTGGGGATGACCCACCGGGGCATCCCCAAGCTTAGGCTTTTCACTCTTCTTGATCTCATCATATCGTCCCTTTTGCTTACTTGAAAACTTCCACCACATCAAACTCAAAGTAATTCTCATTAGAGGGTTAGTGCATAAACCAAAAATTCACAAGTTCTACTGTGACACAAGCACATCTTAATGCATTATAACATTAGCTACAGCCACTGATGCTCAAAGAATCAAAAAGATCCAAATAAACATCGCAAAGGAAGCAATGCACAATAAAAGGCAGAATCTGTCAAAATCTGAACAGTCTGTAAAGACGAATTTTTTCGAGGCACTAGAGTTGCTCAAATCGAAAATCACTGAACTAGAAAAAGTTTCATACATATATGAAGATTCAGCACACAAAATCTCAAAGCATTTCGTCGCTTCTGGAATAAATGACGAATTTAACGGTGACAGACAGAAATCTGTTTCCTGTGCAGAAATCCAAATATAGCAAAAACTTTCTACTAGAGACCTTACTTGGCACAACATTGCAAGAAAATAAAGATACAAAGAAGTTGCTACAGAAGTAAACAAACTTCTTGACTCAAATAAAAGAAAAGATACTGAAAATAAAATGATGGGTTGTCTCCCATAAGCGCTTTTCTTTAAAGCCTTTTAGCTAGGCATGGTAATTTTGATGATGCTCACATAAAAATGAGAGTTGGAGCACAATAAGGGAGCATCAAGAAGCAACTATAAAACTCATTTAAGTCTAACCCACTTCCTATGCATTGGAATCTTGTAAGTAAATAAATCCATGAAGCATAAATTGACTAGCATAGGAAGACAAAATAGGCGCAACTTCAAAAATTTCAACAAAAGGAGAGGAGATTCAATGTTATTGTGATATATGAAGCCATGTCTCCCTTTTTCATAAAAACTTTCAGTAGCATCATTGATAAAATCCACAATATAACCATCACATGTAAAATTCTTATCATGATCCATATGCATAAAAGTGTCATCATTTTCCACATAAACAAAATTCTTCTCATGAATAACAACTGGAGCAGGATCATCATAAAGAACTTGAACATGATAAACAGGTTGTATATTAAAGGGATGGTTTTGGGTGATCCCTCCATAATTATGACAAGTTTCATGAGGATGATTGTAATTATAACCCATGTCATAATATTCTTTATAGTAATTATCAAAAACTGGGGGCATAGTATCATCATAAGGAATAGAATATTTATCTTCCAAAGTGTGTTCATCTGTAAACATATCATCATTTTTACTAGAAGGAGATGTATCAAACATGTAATCATTAGTAGCAAAAGGATTTTCAAACACCTCATCCCCAAGCTTAGAGCTTATCATATCATCATTGGAAAGAATATGGATAGTACTAATAGTGTTGCAATCATTAGCATCATCATTTTCAGAATTAGTACCCAAGAGGTTTTCAATATCAAAAGTACTATGCTTTTCCCAATCATGATCACTAATATAAGTAACAGGCATAGGAACATCATCTAATTCAAAATCATCGAATTCATACTCATCAGCAACAACTATAATAGGAGCAACATGTTTAGGGAAAGGTACCGTTTCCTCTCTCCTTTTACTCTTCATCTTCTTCTTCTTCTTTCCCTTCTTAGGAGGGAGAGCCTTGAAAGGAAGCTTCTCCACATAACCTGGTTTATTGTTAGAAACAACAAAGGAAACTTGGAAGGATTCTTCTCTTTCATTGATAAGATCAAAACACATATTAGTCCTGTCATATTTTGGTAAAATCCCATCTTGTATAATATTTTGTATATAAGTATTTGTATGGCAATTATCAACACAATAAAGATGACAACCATGCAGGACGCTGTTTATATCAAAAGCACTCATATCTATTAAAGAAGTTTTTCTTGATAACTCTTCACACCCCAAAAATAATATAAGTTCATCATGCTGATTAGGAGTGATCATGTCATCACAATACAGACTCGCAGTACTCATTGGATTAGAAAGGCTATTATCTTTCCCTGAGCATTGAAAATTGAAATGACCAACTTTATAGCAAAGTTCACAAATAAAAGGATAGTGGGCACAAACTTTTTCACCAAGATCATCAAGAGCTCTATTCCAAGTTCTAGTTTTTTCATTCCTATGATGGATACAATATTCTTCTTCAATTTGGCTCTTTTTACAAGGTCTAAGTACTCCACAAAAATTAACATGCTTATAAGAGATAGTATTTTCAGAAGTTTGAGCATGTTTATTACAATCATTAACAACAATATCATTTTTCATGCAAGTGTCTTTAAAAGGTTCATGATAAAGGTCCCAATTTTCTTTAGGAACATTAATATGAGAAGCAAAGGCTCTACAACAATCAACAATAATTTGAGAATCAAGATCATATTTAGCACTAAGCTCTTGAAAAACAGCAGTTTCAATGAAGGACTTAATGCAATCATATTCATAGTTTATACCTGATTCTTTACCTTTGTCATTCTCCCAACCTTCAGTATTGTCTTGAATTTTCTCAAGAAGATCCCATCTAGTTTCAACCTTCTTACTTGTGAAAGAACCCCCTGAATAGGCATCTAGATAATTCTTGCAATCACCTGAAAGCCTTGCATAAAAATTAGTAACAATTATTTTCTTAGGAAGCTCATGGTTAGGACATTTAAGTATTAATGTTTTCAGCCTTCCCCAAGCTTGAGCAATGCTTTCTCCATCATGAGGCCAAAAATTAAAAATGTAATTCCTATCCAAATGCATTTCATAAGGAGGATAAAATTTAGAGTAAAAGAGATTTGCAAGCTCCTTCCACTCCAAATGATGAGGATCATCAAGTAGATCATACCACTCCCTTGCTTTGTCCTTAAGTGACAATGGAAATAATTTCTTCATGACATTTTCTCTTGATAAACCTGCAATCTTAAACAACTCACAAAGTTCTGTAAGTTTCAACAAGTGATCACTTGGACGGATTGTTCCATCCCCTGCATAACATTCATCCATAACCTTTTCAACAATTTTCATAGGTATTTTAAAAGGAATACTTTTAGTAGGTGGATTTAGAATATCACAAGCATGATTCGAATTATCACATATGGGAGACAAAGTATTATCAGAGCAAATTTTCTCCTCTAAAGCTGGGGAACTAAAAAGATCATTTTCATAAAAACTAGCTTCCCCAAGCTTAGACTTTTCCATAGAATTAGCAAAAATGATTTCCAAAGAACTAATACTAATTTTTTTGTTGTTTTCCATTAAGCCTAACTAGTGAAATTAAAAACAAGAAACAAAAAGATATAATTGCAGAATCTAAAGGAAATAACTTCGAGCACTCACACAACAGCAACAGTACTAGAAAATAGCTTAGTAGCCAGATGATGTGAGTACCTTTTACCTTACCTCCCCGGCAACGGCGCCAGAAAATAGCTTGATGTCTACACACGCTTCTATTCTTGTAGACAGTGTTGGGCCTCCAAGAGCAGAGGTTTGTAGAACAGCAGCAAGTTTCCCTTAAGTGAATCACCCAAGGTTTATCGAACTCAGGGAGGTAGAGGTCAAAGGTATCCCTCTCAAGCAACCCTGCAATCACAATACAAAAAGTCTCTTGTGTCCCCAACACACCCAATACACTTGTCAGATGTATAGGTGCACTAGTTCGGCGAAGAGATAGTGAAATACAAGTAATATGGATGATTATAAGTAGTAATTGCAATCTGAAATAAAAATGGCAGCAAGCAAACATGTAGCAGAACTTGTTGTAAACGGTGTTTCAATGCTTAGAAACAAGGCCTAGGGATCATACTTTCACCAGTGGTCACTCTCAACAATGCAATCATAATTGAATATAAATATAAGCACTTCAATATACTACTCCGAAGTATTCTCCGGCTGGATAACGAACACTAATTCATTGTGTAGGAATGCAAAAGCACGCCTCAAACATATATTCCCAAGTACTAATGAATACCCCACACTGGACCATGAGCATTCATAGGAGGTACTAACACACCACAATTTCATAGAGACATCCAACTCAAATAATAAATCAGTGAACAAGTATCTTGTGAAATATAGCCTAAAGACCCACACGGTGCACACACTGTCACCTTTACACACGTGGGACAAGGAGTCTCCGGAGATCACATAAATAAAGCCCACTTGAGTAACATAACAACGTCTAGATTGCAAAGCTCATGATCACATATAGATCACATCATGGGAGAGAGAGATATAGACCACATGGCTACCGGTACGGCCCTCAGCCCCGAGGGAGAACTACTCCCTCCTCATCATGGGAGTCAGCAACGGCGATGAAGATGGTGGTGGAGTTGATGGAGATGGCTCCGGGGGCACTTCCCCGTCCCGGCAGGGTGCCGGAACAGAGACTTCTGTCCCCCGAAACTTGTCGGCGATGGCGGCGGCGCTGCAGATGTTTCTTTGGAATATGACGGGGTCCGTCTAGGTTTTATGCGTCGGGGGCAATATATAGGCGAAAGGGCGGCGTCGGAGGGCTCCCGTGGGCCCCACACCACCTGGTGGCGCGGCAGGCATGGGTCCCGCGCCACCCTATGGTGTGGCCGGCCCACGGCCCTCCAGGTCCTCTCCTTCGGGCTCCGTGTAGTCCATTGAATTATAAGACTGCTGCTTTTTGTCCCGTCCAATTCCGAGAATATTTCCTTAAGTACTTTTCTGAAACGGGAAAATAGCAGAAAACAGGAACTGGCACTGTGGCATCTTGTTAATAGGTTAGTTCCAGAAAATGCATAAAAATGCTATAATATGTAAACAAAACATGTAGCAAATGGTATGAAAACAAGCATGGATCATAAGAAATTACAGATACGTTGGAGACGTATCATGAAGCCGGTTGATCTGTTTGTGGTAGTACGAATACTCCATAAGACCGCCGGCAATTCATCAACCCAAGCGTCGGCTGCTCGATGCAAAGGGGTTTCAAGCCTCGGCTTTATACCTTGCAAAATAATGCCGTTAGTGTGCTCTACCTGTCCATTGGACTATGGGTGTGCCACCGATGCCACGTCGAGCCGGATTTTTGATCGGCTGCAAAACTTCGATAGCTCACCGACGGCAAAGTTTGTGCCATTGTCAGTGATAATGCTATGCGGTATGCCGAATCGGGTTGTTATCTCGACGATGAATTTTGTAGCTGTAGCTCCGTCGAGTTTCTTGATGGGCTTTGCCTCCACCCACTTCATGAATTTGTCGACCGCCACCAGCAGGTGAGTTAAGCCTCCTCTTGCCGTCTTGAAAGGTCCCACCATGTCGAGCCCCCAGACCGCAAACGGCCAAGTAATAGGGATCGTCCGGAGCTCCTGAGCCGGCAAGTGAACCTGCTTTGCATAGCGCTGACATCCTTCACAAGTCTTGACGATGTTGATAGCATCCTCCTTAGCCGTTAGCCAGAAGAATCCGTGCCGAAAACGCCTTGGCGACTAACGCCTTTGCCGCCACGTGATGCCCACAATCGTCGGAGTGGATTTCCTCCAGGATCTGCCGCCCTTCTTCTGGAGAAACGCATCTTTGGAAGATGCCGGATGTGCTTCGTTTGTAAAGTTGTCCGTCAATAATCGTGTACGCCTTTGCCCGGCGCTCTATTTGACGGCTTAACACCTCGTCGTCCTTGGGCAGTTTCTTGTTAATCAGGAAATCAATGTAAGGCGTGGTCCAATCTGGGGTTACCAAGCATACATGAACTGATTCTGCTGACAAGGGGTAATCTTTGTCGCCACCTTTAATGGACGGCTTGTGCAGATGATGGAGAAATTCGTCCGGTGGCACTGCCTTTTGCCTGGAGCCTATTCTGGCCAAGGCGTCAGCAACTTCATTGTCATCTCGAGAGATATGTCGAACCTCTAAGCCGATAAAGCATCGGCCGAATTCGTCGACTGTTCTCCTGTATTCCGCCATTGTGGGACTTTTCGTGTCCCAGCATTCGTCGAGTTGTTGAACAACAAGGTCCGAGTCGCCTTAGCAGAGGATGCGTTTCACTCCCAACTCCTTAGCCATATGAAGGCCATGGAGGAGAGCCTCATACTTTGATACATTGTTAGTGGCGTTGAAGTGGATTCGGAGGACATAATTGAGTTTGTCGCCTTTAGGAGATTTTAGCACTACTCCAGCCCCCGAGCCTTCCTTCATCTTTGAGCCATCAAAGTGCATTATCCAGTACTGAGAATCCGGCAAAGGTGTGCTTTCCATCGCCTCTGTCCAGTCTACGACAAAGTCGGCTAAAACTTGAGATTTGATGGCGGTCCTTGGCTTGTACTGGATGTCGAAAGCTGCTAACTCGATGCCCCATTTAGCGACTCGGCCTGTTGCGTCGGCATTGTTGATGATGTCCTTTAACGGAGCCTTGCTGACCACCGTGATTGTGTGATCTTGGAAGTAATGCTGTAGCTTTCTAGCGGCAAAGAATACACCATAGGCTAACTTCTGGTAGTGAGGGTAGCGCTGCTTCGAATCTGAGAACACCTCGCTAATAAAATAGACAGGGCGCTGATCCGGCCATTGCCACCAGGCGCTCCACTACTATGACGGCACTTATGACGAAATTCGTGGCCGACATGTAGAGGAGAAGAGGCTCCTTTTCCTTCGGAGCTGCTAAGATTGGAGCATGCGTCAATGTATACTTCAGCTGTGCCAAAGCTGCCTCAGCTTCCTTTGTCCAAACAAAATTGTCCGACTTTTTGAGGAGCTTGTATAATGGCAATGCCTTGTCACCAAGCCGGCTAATGAATGGGCTTACAGCCGCGGTGGAACCCGTAAGCCGTTGTATGTCCTTCATCCAAGTCGGCCTCTCGATGTTCTGAATCGCCTTTATCTTTTCCGGGTTAACTTCAAGTCCTCTTTGAGAAACAATGAAGCCCATAAGCTTGCCTGCGGGTACGCCGAAGACGCATTTTGCCGGATTAAGCTTCATCTGGTACTCCCTTAGATTTGCAAAGGTTTCCGACAGATCGGCGATAAGATCGCCGCGCTTCTTCGACATGACCGCTATGTCGTCGACGTAGACATGAACATTGCGGCCAATCTGCTTGTCCAAACATCGCTGCATACACCTTTGGTTAGTAGCACCGGCGTTCTTTAAGACGAAAGGCATTGTGACATAGCAGTAATTGCCATATGGCATGGTGAAGGACGTCTTGATTTGATCTGACTCCTTCATCTTAATCTGATGGTAACCCGAATAAGCGTCCAGAAAACATAGCATCTCTAAGCTGGCAGTTGAATCAATGACCTGATCTATACGCGGTAAGGCGAATGGATCTTTAGGACAGGCTTTGTTTAAGCCAGTGAAATCAATGCACATACGTAGATCAGAGGTGTTTTTCTTTGGGACTAGCACGGGATTTGCCAACCAATCAGTGTGGACAACTTCACGAATAAATTTGGCGGCAGTGAGCCTTAAGATCTCCTTTCCAACCGCCTTGCTCTTCTCAGTTCCGAGCCGGCGGAGGCCTTGCTTGACCGGCTTTGCGTCCTTGTTGACTTTTAGGGAGTGCTCGGCAAGTTTCCTCGGGACACCTGGCATATCGGATGGTGACCAAGCGAAAATGTCCCGGTTCTCACGAAGAAACTTGACGAGCTCGCCTTCCTATTTGTCGTCGAGACCGGCACCGATGATGGCCTCCTTTGTCGGATCATCCTTTGAGAGCTTGATTTTCTTGGTATCATCCTTTGGCTTGAAGCTTGAGTCAACCTTAGAGGACGGCTTTTCAGTTGCCGGCATCTCATCGGGACCTATTGTCTTCTTGAGACCCTCCAACTCTTCCTTGCAGATTTCTTGTTCAGCATGGACGGCATTGGCGGCCTCACACTCCTTGGCTTTCTTGAAGTCTCCTTTGACTGTGATGATCCCATTGGGTCCCGGCATTTTCAGCTTGCTATAGATGTAGCAGGGCCGAGCCATAAACTTGGCAAAAGCCGGACGTCCAAAGATTGCATGATATGCACTTTTAAATGGTACCACCTCAAAGGAGACATCCTCAGTCCAAAAATTATCAGCTTCGCCAAAGGTGACCTTCAGGGTGATTTGTCCCATCGAAGAGGCTTGTCATCCCGGCACAATCCCATGAAACTTCATAGTGCTGCGGGTGAGTTGTGACTCGGAGAGACGCATCCTCTTCAATGTTGCGGCATAAAGTATGTTGATACTGCTGCCGCCATCCATGAGCACCTTTGTCAACTTGTATTTGTCGACTATAGGGTTGACGACTAAAGCGTAGGTGCGCTTTGTAGGAACTCTGTCCGGATGATCGCTGCGATCCCATGTGATGGGTGTGTCAGACCAATCCAGATATTGAGGAACTGCGGGCACCATAGTATTGAGTTCTCGCCAAGCTGCCTTTTCTTTGCGAGAGGAATCTGTTGCCAGGTTGACGATGAGACTTTCGGCATGCTTAGGGAATTTGCTGCCTTTTTCTTTGGAGGCCACGTCATCCGACTCTGAAGCAGCTTCCTCCTTCTCTTTGTCGTCTTTCCTGGACTTGCGCTTGTTCCTTGACTTGTCGGCTTTGGGGTCCTTGGCGATGTCCCGATTGACGTGACATTGTTGGATTGTGTGGGAACTCGTCCCATCTGGCCTGAGATGATGAACACAAGGGTTGTGCTTAATGCCGTCATACTTCACCGTTGGAGGCCGGGATGATTGGTTGTTTGCCGGCTTCTTGCCCTGCCGCTTGCCATTGCTCGAACCACCCTTTCCAAAGGCGGCAGCGACTTCGTGAGAAGGGTCGGCTTGGTCTTCAATTTTCTTTTTCCCGGACTCGCGTCGGCGGTTTTCGGCATCCTCCCTGTTGTCATCATCAGCAGCTGCATACTTGTTTGCACAAGCGAGCAAGCCCCCCAAAGTTTCTGGCTCATCGCTGTAGATCATGAAGCGAAACGTCGTCCCCTTCCTCAGAGATTGCTTGAAAGCATGGATCGCCTGAGTTTCTGAGACGCCTTCGCAAGCGTTCTTGATTTCACTCCATCGTGAGACGAACTCACGGCTGGACTCGTTCTTTTGCTGCACGCACCGCTGTAAGTCGAAAATCGACTTTGGGCGCTTATATGTGCCCTGGAAGTGCTGAATAAAGACACGCTTCATGTCACTCAAGGTATCAACTGTCCTTTCAGGCAAACCTTCAATCCATATGCGTGCCGTCCTGGTTAACATCAGGGGCAAAAATCGCACTGTAGAGTCGGTGCTGCCTTGATATATGTCGCAAGCACTGACATAATCTGAGAGCCAGGTCTCAGGATTAGCCATACCGCTGTACTTCTCAACCATCTTTGTTATGTTCGAGAAAGTGGGAGGTAATATTTGCTCTCTGATTGTTCTGCCAAAGCACTTGGGGCCGAGGTATTGGGCATCTCTGGCCGACTTCCTCTCCTCGATTAGGCTTCGAACATCATTAGCTGATGGCGGTTTTCCAACCAACTTTTCTTGCCTTGGTTCTTCTCTGTGACGGCTTTGGCTCGCCCGACTCGTGTTACGTTGAGGCCTTGGAGTCGTTTGCCGTTGTGGAGGGGGTATGTACTTGGAAGGGTTATCTCCCTCTTTGCGCGGTGGAGGCGGCGGTGGAGGTGGCATATGATCTCTGTTATCCTCCCTTCGGGGTTGGTTTTCCCCCTCACGTCGTCGCTCCTGACGGGGTGGTGCCGCCTTTTCCTTGTGAGGGCCCTCCTTTTGCTCCCTGCTCCGATGTCTTTCCCGGCTAGCCTCACGATGGGGTGAAGAACCTGTCCGGGATTCCACGCCTCTAGGTTGCTTGTCCTTTGGGTCCTTGTCTCCGCCTTTGTTGTGGCTACTTGAGCCGGCCGGGTCATCGTCTGGGTCTGCAGGGGCAGCAGCCATTGGCTTGTTGGCCGTCGACTTGCAAAGACGAGAATCGTCAACAAGCCGTCCTGACTTGACTTGTGAGTCGTTTTGCTGCTGTTGTGCAAACTCCAGTAGATAAGCAGAATATTTGAGACGAGCGTCACGGTCTAATGATTTGTCGAACATGACCTCCTAGGCCGCCTCCATGTTTTTGGCTGGGGTGTTGAAGTAACACAGGTTTGTTATCGGGTCACGTCGGTGGTGGTACTTCCTCCAGACTGAATTAACATGGTCGGCTTCCCACTTGCTGCGGAAATCCAACCTCTTGTGCAGATTCTTGTCACGAGCCGGACGGAAAACATCGTCAGCCCCCTTTTCTCTCTGCTTTCAGATGAACTCCATTTCCTTGTTTGTAAGCTCGACCTCACGCTCTGCTATCTGGGCTGCTTGCTCTTCTAGCAGGACGTGGCGCTTCTCAATGTCGTCCAGCGATGCGTTAGGAGGAAGTGGCGTTAGCAGTTGCTTGTACCTTGCCGATGTTTTCTTCGTGCTCCTTTGCTGCTTCGCCGGGCGTAGCATCGATGTTGTCTCCTGCAGCCGGCAATCTACTAGTTCCCTTCATTGGAGCCAGTGGCGGCACAAAATCCACCTTCAGATTTCCGGCTTCTGGAGTTATTTCTTCGCCATTGGCGGCTTTCGAGGTGTTGGGGTCGTCCTTAGGATCAGAGATGTCACCCATCAAGAACTCGGCAGGGTGTCCTAAACAGGATGCAATTTTCCGACTAAAATCGTCGGATTCTCCTTCAGATTCGAGGTCCAGCTCCATATGGGCGGTGTCCCCTGATCCGGCTTCTGAATCAACCCTGGCCTGCAGAGCAGGGAGGATAGACTCAGGCTCTATCATCGACTCGTTAGAGCCGGATTCTCCTAAGATGCCAACGAAGTGGAAGTCCGGTGCCGCCATATTGGAACTTGCATCATCTTCAGAATCTTCGTCGTCGGCGTCGAAAGCCAGATCCAGATCGGCGATCTCGTCAGAGTCAAGATCCGATTCCTTGTCGAAGTTGCTTGGGTGGGTGGCGGGCAAGTTCGAGGTGAAGCCGAGATCGTCCAAGGCCTGGGCGGTGAAGCTGACGAAGATGTCGAAACTGCCGATGGAGACCGTGGACCAACCGGCGGGATCCTCCTTTGCCGGCGTCCAGAAGCCGTCGTTGAAGACGTGGCCAGCTCCTGTCTCGTCGAAGTAGCTCACCAAGCCGACCGCGATGGTGTCGCCGACTCCGCCCGTGGCTCCCGGACGGATCGAAACCCCGGACATCTCCTGCCCCACGGTGGGCGCCAACTGTCATGGTATTGTCGAATCTAGCCGCGGCAGGGGTGCCATCGAGCTAGGTAGAGAGAGGGGTTTTGGAGACGAGGGTTGTTCCGTCGACGGGATGACAAAGGGTTTACCCAGCTTCGGATCTCACGACGGTGGCGAGATCCTACGTGCTGCTATAATTCACTATAAGGCAATATTGCCGATTACAGTGAAAGGTGGATCGAGATCGTTCTGGTTCGTTCCCTAAGGTGTCCCGTAGGCCGGCTTATAAAGGCGTCCGGACCTAGGGCTTACAGGAGGAAAACTAACCGACTAAGTATAGAGTTCTACTCTAATCCGGCTTGGGCCCTGCCTTGTGGGCTAAGTCTTGCGCAATGCAGGCCGGCTTCTAGAACCTTCCCTTAGCCGGATGGGCCTCCTGCGCTTCATCATACTGGGCCGCCCGGTAAGCCGGGTTCGGCTTACCACCACTATGGGCCACCCTGGTATGCTGGCTTTTAGTCTCATCTGTGAGGATACCTGTTCGGCATAACCCCAACAGGCACAAAAAGAAGTATTTTGAATTTTTAAAGATAGCACAAGACAAATTTACTTGGAATGGCAAGAAATACCATGCATAGGTAGATATGGTGCACTCAGCTGGCAAGATAGTTTGGCTTTGGGATTTGAATGCACGAGTGAACCATACACTCAGTACGAATTTTTGGGCTTAGCAAAAAAAATAGTATTAGAAGCAAACATACAGTGTTGAGAGATGTAAACCAAATATGTCATCTAGAACAATATGCCAAACATGCAACATAAAGTCTATCATTACTGTCAGAAATAAATCTAATACAAAAGAACGCAAACTAGAGGGTTCACAAGCATGTAGGATATAAGAGATAGTATATTTGTAATTAAATTTCTCTTCTCTACTCAAGCGTCAAAGTGATTATTGCAAGATAAACAAAATCATGCTTACCGATACTGAATAAACTTCTACTCATGCACCTGTAATAGCCCAGATTTGGTACCTTAAAATATGGGCCAAATTTTCACTTTTTACTTTGCATTGCATCATGGCATACATATTTAAATTGCTAAATTTAATTAAAGCAAAATGGAAAACATTAAAGGGAAGCAAAACCCTTCCCAAATTTCCCAACCCAAATGCATTTGCTCAACTTACCAAACCAAATTATTCTGGAATTTCCAAATTGTCCAGGAAGTTCAAAGAATATATTTGTTTAAATCTTTGTCAAAGACAATTGCTTGCTAAGCAAAGAAATAATTTTGAGAATTCAATCTTGGTGCAAATCAATTCCTAATTTGAAACCAAGTTAAACATTTCCAAATTTCCAAATAAAATTATTGCGAGCCTCCATGAATATTTTCACTTATTTTGAAAATGTTTAAATACCCCAAGTAAATGGATTTTGGGAATTATTAAAATTGCCATCTTTAAACACTATGAGAAAATGTGATGCAAAACTTTTTATTTTGTAGAACCAATTTTTGTGGAGATTCTAAATAACATGGGGAGCTTACATGAATATTTTCATAATTTTTGAAATTGGTTTGATGCCTCAAATAATTTGGCAAGGGGTGCTATTTTCAAAATGAATGAAAAGCAGAAAAGAAGAAAAGAGAGAAGGGGGTTTTCACAAAAATCCATTTTTCCTATCGCCACAGGAGCTTCACTGGCGCCATGGCACGGCTGCCGCCGTGTCGACCCCCTGCTCCCTCGCTGCCGGGTCCCCCTCCGTGGAGGCATGGACATGAGGACCCCCACGACGCCCTGGACGCCTGCCTCTTCTCCCCTGCTCTCTCTCCCGTGCAAACCCTAACCCTAGTACGCCATCGCACCGCCGCCATTCCCGCATCCGGCCGCCACTATCGTCGCGCCCGCCGGCGACTCCGGACGCCCGGAGCCAAGACGACGCCGCCACCAGCTCCGCCGACCTGTACTCTGCCTCCCCATCGACTCGCGCGTGCTAGGACGCTGTGGTTCGCCGGAATCGACCGCTTCTTCTCCGCCTCTGCCGCCGACATCGAGCACCGTTGCGCCGCCGTCCGGCCTCCCCGACGTCCATCGTCCATGGAAACCTCTCCTAGGTGAGAATGCGCACCTTCCTGACCCTTTCTCCCTCCTTCGCTCGCTCTGTGCCGCGTTTCCCCCGAGTACTGCCACCCGCCGCCACAGCCATGGACACCGGCCATGCTCCGGTGACCAGATGGTCCGTCCCGCCGGCCCCCCTACTCTCCTCTATCTCCTCTAGCGCCTAGTGCTCTTTCCCGCGCCCAACTCCAGCCAGAGACGACGAATTTGAGATCAACATGCCGCTGCCCTGCTGATGACATCAGCATGACGTCACCTGTTCATGTTTTTGGGAATTTCAGATTTTAACAGAGAGTTGGAAATTGCATTTTCTAATAAATGGTAAAACATAAAAATGCAATTGACTACCAAATTGTTCACATTTTCATAACCTATTCAAATTTGTAACTCACACATGCAATTGAATTGTAAAATTTGAATTTAATTTGTGAAATGCAAATCATGTGAGAGTTATTCAAATTTTTGGAAATTCATAGCTAGAGTTTTACATTTCAGAAAAATGCAAATAATATGTTAAAATGTTCAGCTAAATAAGCTCTACCTGTTAGTGCCTTTATTTGAATTATTTGGTTAAATTAAATTGCCTTTATTTGTTAAATATAAAAAGGGCAGATTTAAATAAATATTTGGGAAATTCATAATAATTTGAATATTGATCCAAAAATTGCAAATAAGATCTCTAAATGTTCAGAGAATTAATATCTACATGTTAGTTATATTTGCATGTTAAAATGAGTTTTCTAAATTGCTGTTAAAATTGAAATAAATAAAATGGCAGAATTAACAACAATGTTGGGAAAATCATAACTTGAGTTTTGTTTACTCAAAAATTATGTTTAATAGCTCAAAATGTTCAGTGAACAATGAACTACAACTTTATGTCATTTGAGAGAATTGTAGAATTAATTTTGGTGCTGTTTATTAAAATTAAATAAAATGGCAGATTTAAATCAATAGTTGGAAATATCATAACTAGATAAATATTATTCCAACAATTGCAAATGATATATCAATGTGATCATCAACTCAAATGCTATCTATCTATGTTAAGTTCATAGCATGACAACAACTTTTCCTTTGATGTCATTTCGAATTGGTTAAAATGAATGAAATTGGTTAACCGTTTAATTCGCCATTTATTAATCGTTAATCGGAAAATTGCAAACAAAGTACCAAGTTGATCAGTGGAATAATACCTATCTAATAATGTCATTTTCATGCATGTAGACCCCATATTTCAGTACTGGACATTTTGAATAAATGCTTAATTCCATAGGTTTGATGTGTTGGCCGGAGACAAAGATATAATGGTTCTATTTATATGCTTAGCCATGCTTAGTCGTATGCTAGTTATCTCCGTTGATTAAATTCCATATTGATGATGTTGATGGAATGATTCGGGCATGGTGGATACGTGTGATGCTTAATTAAATTGCTAAGAAGGCTGGGATGAGTTGCCATCGGGGATGGTGTTTTGTCTCGTTCCTGCCCCTAGGTGCGAGTTCTTTACCTCTTGCACCAAGACTAGCGTGCTACCAATGGTGGGGGTATGGGCCCCTTACTAACTGAATAACTTGTGCGGGCGTATCCAAGGGTCCTCTAGTTTGCTATTTCCATTTGCCGTGTGTGTGAGCGGAAAAAGAACTGATGAGGATGGTGGTGTTTAGGAAGTGGCGATGGGGGCAGGGGCTGAAATAGGCTGGGTAAACTTGTCCTGTCGCCACAGATGACTCTTGGATAGTCTCATGCGAGGTAAAGTTTTAATCGCGCCCACTCGCCGGCCTTCCCCGGAAGAGGGCCAATCAGGTGAGCCGGACGGTACCAATGGTTAAAAACAGTACACCCCTGCAGGGTTTAATCTTTTCGAAAAGCCGTGTCCGCGGTTATGGACGACTTGGGAATGGACGATAAGATCATAGAGAACATTAACTTAATTGATATGGCAGCTAGAGGTTGCAATCCAACGTGTGATAAAAGGTTCATTTCCTCGAGGGTGATTCGAGGGAGTGCCTTGGTGGAGATGAGGTGCTTTGGTTACAAATGGTTCGTTGAGAACCACAGATGAAAGTTTACTCTCTTATCCCTTTTCGGAAAACATTCTGAGTAGACGATGCAATGGGTCTTTATGTCTTTTAAAAGGAAAACTAGCTTTATGCAAAATCAGCTACCTTATACAGCATTAGAGCCTCCGTCAGCATCGGGCCTATATCGCCCTACTAATTCTTGCGAGTACGTCGTACTCAGCCTTGCTTTGTTGATTATTATTGTTTCAGAGGAGGACACCACCGGACTGGAAGGTGGGTTCTTTATCGACATCGACGAGTAGTCTGGGGTTCCCAGGTGGCAGCTTGGGGACGTATCGGAACAGGCTGGCTGGGATATGTTATTGTAGGCCTCTTAGGACATAATTTGGATCTTATTGTTAGACAACTATATTTGCTTTCCGCTTGATGTAATGATGGGTCTGCGACCTCTGATTCTGATATTTGCTATCTTTATCATATATGAGTTGAACTATGATCTCTTGTGTCGTAGAGTCTGTGATGAGCCAGTTGTTCCGCAGTCTTGGTCTCTTAGCTATACGTGAAAGCGATGTCTGAGCTTATGGCATGATCGAGGTGTTGTGTGCCGATAATGTATTCCGAGCACGCCTGCCAATGTGTTTTGGCCTGGGATTGGTAAACCCAGTAACCCTCGATTGTGTAGCATGACCGGTTACACAACGTTTCACTGTATATCTCTGGGGTCGGGGCGCTACAAGTTGGTATCAGAGCAGGACTGCCTGTAGGAAACCCGTTCTACTGGTCGATGTCGAGTCTAGTGTTCGTGAAAAACTATTTATAACCTAAAAAGGAGTTGTGAAAACTATCTTAGGATTCTTTTTACTCCTTATCCAACTCGCTCTATTCTGAGTTATCTTTCCTCTATTTGATTTAACAGTTCTCCTGATCGTCGGCAAATTCTAATCTTTAGGATCACGAGGTTGGGTTCTATCTTTAGTTACTGGTTAACCTTGCTCGTCTGCCAATTCTAAAGCCCGAAGAAAGGAAATGTTGCAGATCGTCAAGAAATTCCCTTGCTTTAGCCCAAGATCATTGGCGGGCCCAGAAATATTATAAAGCCTGGGCAAACACTTAGTACTAAGGCTAATTATGCTAATTATTTAACAAATAGCCATCAAATTACACTATGCCGGCCGGCCGGAAGCCCGGGCAGCTGCCCGGGTAACAGGGGCACTGAGTCCGCCGGTGCCCAAGATCTTGAACCGAAGGTCCCGGATTGTGCTAGGGCACAGGTGTAATGATTTATGAGGGTTGTCGCCCATGTGAGCATTATGCTATTCGTGAGTCCCAGTGCATGAAGCTGATCTTTAACCCAAGATCTTTTCCGTTGAACCCTGTTGTTAATTCAAACCTTACATCAGGGTGGCAAAATTGAAGTTAGTCTTCAAACTCGAGGTTGCAGCCGTAATTGTTTTCCTCACCGATGCTCTTCTCTGTCACTAGCTTTAGCTAGGCTTTCTGCCACAGAACCATATGAATCACGGCGGGATTGCTCTTAGCAAGTGGTCCATCAATATTTGGGATCCCTCCACTAACACCCGTCTAGGAAACCCTTTCGGCACTAGTTGTCGGAAGAGTGCTAACAAAGGCTTCTGCAATAACGTGGTTGCCTTGAGCTATTTTGTGCCATCTTAAATCTCTATATCAGGAAGAAGTCTAATGATCTATCCTAAATGACCGGTTATGGTTACTAACTGTGTCCTTGTTCATATCTCCAGAATGGCTCCTACCCGTCGTGGTGAACAAAGCAATCCTGATCCACCGCCGCCACCCACTATGGCGGAGGTTCTGATGATTATTGAAGAGGGCCACGTGCGCAACGAGAATCTGCTCGCGCAGTTGGTGCAGCAGGGTGCACGCAGGAACACTGAATGCAGCACCCTCACTGAATTCCTGAAGTCCCAGCCTCCCACCTTCGCTTATGCTAAGGAGCCCTTGGATGCTGATGATTGGCTTCGCGCTCTTGAGCGCAAGTTCGCTGCCTTGCATGTTCCGGCGGCGGAACACGTGAACTTTGCCAGCTACCTGCTGACCGGAGCCGCAGGGTCCTGGTGGGAAAGCCATGTGTCCACGGCTGCTGCTGACCATACTTTCACTTGGACTGAATTCCGCACTACCTTCCGTGCGGCTTACATTCCCCAGCCAATCATGGACCTGAAAAGGAGGGAGTTCCTGGAGCTGACCCAGGGACGCATGGACGTCCAGACTTATGGGCGTGAGTTCAACCACCTCTCTCGTTACACCCCCCGGGACGTGACCAATGATGAAGATAAGCAGTATCTGTTCCGCAAGGGACTGACTCCGCGACTCCATCATGAGTTGCTGCCCTTCAAGTTCCAGTATTACCAAGAGCTGTACAACCTTGCTTTCACTCTGGAGCAGGGTAGGAAGGAACTGGAGGTTTCCAAGAGGACTGCACAGGAGGACCACCAAAGCTCCTCTTCTTTTGAGGGCAAGAAGCGTAGTGTCTTTGTGCCTTTTAGTGAGGTGCCTCGTGCTCCCTTCGCGCCAAAGCCCTCAGGATACAGGCCACCTCCGTCTCGCCCAGCTACTTCGACCTTGGGTGCGGCTAGAAGTGGGTACCACCCTCAGCTGCCTCCACCACCGCCGAGGCCCACTTGTTTCAGCTGTGGCCAGCCGGGGCACTTCTCCAGGGAGTGTCCCCAGAAGGCACCGGCTACCTCATCACCTGCACCGGCTCCCTCTACACCAGCCGCCAAGGCCATGACCGTCAGCCATGGTCGCCTGAACCATGTCTCGGCTGAAGGAGTTGAAGAAGACCCCCGTATTCCCATGGGTATGCTTCGAGTCAATACATATCCAATTTCAGTTTATTCGATTCTGGAGCATCGCATTCATTCATATTCATGTCATTTGCACACCATCCTCAAATACCATTGAGGATATGGACTCTCCTCAAGTGTTCAAGTCTCATTATTTTACCGGTGTCTCCCAATCTAGTTCGTGTTCTGGAGCTTGGCAAGGAAGCCTACGTCTTGAGAAATTAGTGACCCTACCTTCTGTTACTAACGCAACCTCCCTCTTCAGTCCTGCAAGGCCTGGAGTGTCCGCACACCTAACCAACTAGGAATCTCAAGCAGAAATGATGATTGGGGTTCACCAAGAACACGACCTAAGCCTGCTAGTAATCCTGACAAGTCCGGTGTTGTAGCTCACGCACCTCACCGAAAGGCCCATTGACGAAATCTCTTAAATCTCTAACCTCGACCACTATACCGAGGATCATGGGTAATTCTTGGATATGCCCGGATTCAGTCATCTTTCTCAAAGACTTATGGTCTTATGCAAAGTTCATATTTCCAACCCTTGGAGAAAACTTGTCTATCACCTTGAACTATCTTCTGTTTCTCGTCGGCACGTCATGCTTGTTACCTTTTCTCTGCAACGAGGAAGATCATCGTGGGAATCGAGAAGATCGTTGAAGTTAAGGGTTGTCATGTTTTCCCTCATCACTCTTCCTACTCTAGGAATCTCGGGGCGAGATTCTTGTAAGGGGGGTAGATTTGTAACAGCCCAGATTTGGTACCTTAAAATATGGGCCAAAATTTCACTTTTTGCTTTGCATTGCATCATGGCATACATATTTAAATTGCTAAATTTAATTAAAGCAAAATGGAAAACATTAAAGGGAAGCAAAACCCTTCCCAAATTTCCCAACCCAAATGCATTTGCTCAACTTAGCAAACCAAATTATTCTGGAATTTCCAAATTGTCCACGAAGTTCAAAGAATATATTTGTTTAAATCTTTGTCAAAGACAATTGCTTGCTAAGCAAAGAAATAATTTTGAGAATTCAATCTTGGTGCAAATCAATTCCTAATTTGAAACCAAGTTAAACATTTCCAAATTTCCAAATAAAATTATTGGGAGCCTCCATGAATATTTTCACTTATTTTGAAAATGTTTAAATACCCCAAGTAAATGGATTTTGGGATTATTAAAATTGCCATATTTAAACACTATGAGAAAATGTGATGCAAAACTTTTTATTTTGTAGAACCAATTTTTATGGAGCTTCTAAATAACATGGGGAGCTTACATGAATATTTTCATAATTTTTGAAATTGGTTTGATGCCTCAAATAATTTGGCAAGGGGTGCTATTTTCGAAATGAATGAAAAGAAGAAAAGAAGAAAAGAGAGAAGGGGGTTTTCGCAAAAATCCATTTTTCCTATCGCCACAGGAGCTTCACTGGCGCCATGGCACGGCTGCCGCCGTGTCGACCCCCTGCTCCCTCGCTGCCGGGTCCCCCTCCGTGGAGGCGTGGACACGAGGACCCCCACGACGCCCTGGACGCCTGCCTCTTCTCCCCTGCTCTCTCTCCCGTGCAAACCCTAACCCTAGTACGCCATCGCACCGCCGCCATTCCCGCATCCGGCCGCCACTGTCGTCGCGCCCGCCGGCGACTCCGGCCGCCCGGAGCCAAGCCGACGCCGCCACCAGCTCCGCCGACCTCTTCTCTGCCTCCCCGTCGACTCGCGCGTGCTAGGACGCTGTGGTTCGCCGGAATCGACCGCTTCTTCTCCGCCTCTGTCGCCGATTCGAGCACCGTTGCGCCGCCGTCCAGCCTCCCTGACGTCCTCCATCCACGGCAACCTCTCCAGGGTGAGAATGTGCACCTTCCCGACCCTTTCTCCCTCCTTCTCTCGCTCTGTGCCGCGTTTCCCCCGAGTACCGCCGCCCGCCGCCACGGCCATGCTCCGGTGACCATATGGTGTGTCCCGCCGGCCCCCCCTACTCTCCTCTGTCTCCTCTAGTGCCTAGTGCTCTTTCCCGCGCCCAATTCCAGCCAGAGACGACGAATTTGAGATCAACATGACGCTGCCCTGCTGATGACATCAGCATGACGTCACCTGTTCATGTTTTTGGGAATTTCAGATTTTAACAGAGAGTTGGTAATTGCATTTTCTAATAATTGGTAAATCAGAAAAATGCATTTGACATATCAACATGTTCAGAATTTCATAACCTATTCAAATTTGTAACTCACACATGCAATTGAATTGTAAAATTTGAATTTAATTTGTGAAATGCAAATCATGTGAGAGTTATTCAAATTTTTGGAAATTCATAGCTAGAGTTTTACATTTCAGAAAAATGCAAATAATATGTTAAAATGCTCAGCTAAATAAGCTCTACCTGTTAGTGCCTTTATTTGAATTATTTGGTTAAATTAATTTGCCTTTATTTGTTAAATATAAAAGGGCAGATTTAAATAAATATTTGGGAAATTCATAATAATTTGAATATTGATCCAAAAATTGCAAATAAGATCTCTAAATGTTCAGAGAATTAATATCTACATGTTAGTTATATTTGCATGTTAAAATGAGTTTTCTAAATTGCTGTTAAAATTGAAATAAATAAAATGGCAGAATTAACAACAATGTTGGGAAAATCATAACTTGAGTTTTGTTTACTCAAAATTATGTTTAATAGCTCAAAATGTTCAGTGAACAATGAACTACAACTTTATGTCATTTGAGAGAATTGTAGAATTAATTTTGGTGCTGTTTATAAAAATTAAATAAAATGGTAGATTTAAATCAATAGTTGGAAATATCATAACTTGATAAATATTATTCCAACAATTGCAAATGATATACCAAAATGATCAACAACTCAAATGCTATCTATCTATGTTAAGTTCACAGCATGACAACAACTTTTCCTTTGATGTCATTTCGAATTGATTAAAATGAATTCAATTGATTAACCGTTTAATTCGCCATTTATTCATCGTTAATCGGAAAATTGCAAACGAAGTACCAAATTGATCAGTAGAACAACACCTATCTAATAATGTCTTTTTCATGCATGTAGACCCCATATTTCAGTACTGGAAATTTTGAATAAATGCTTAATTCACTAAGTTAAATATGGAGTTTTGACCCGTTAATTGCGATATTTATTTTAGGGGTTCCATTTAACTTGATAATATGTGCATTGCACCTTTGTATTCGTGTTATTTATTTCGTTTCCTGTTATTGTTGTGTTTCGGTAGATCCAGGAGTCGAGGTTCCACCACAATACCTCGACGATCAACGCGCCTAGTACTATCAGCAAGGCAAGAACTAACCTAACCTTCTTGGCATCTAGCATCCTACTGTTTTACAAACTTATTTTATCCACCATAATATTGCATGCGATTCAAATGTCTCTTTTGATCAAGATTTAGAGTATCCTACAAATGCATGTCTTCCCCGAACCATCACATGCTTCCCCTCCTATGAACCATAGGTTTGATGTGTTGGCCGAGACAAAGATATAATGGTTGTATTTATATGCTTAGCCATGCTTAGTCGTATGCTAGTTATGTCCGTTGATTAAATTCCATATTGATGATGTTGATGGAATGATTCGGGCATGGTGGATACGTGTGATGCTTAATTAAATTGCTAAGAAGGCTGAGATGAGTTGCCATCGGCGATGGTGTTTTGTCTCGTTCCTGTCCCTAGGTGCGAGTTCTTTACCTCTTGAACCAAGACTAGCGTGCTACCAACGGTGGGGGTATGGGCCCCTTACTAACTGAATAACTTGTGCGGGCGTATCCAAGGGTCCTCTAGTTTGCTATTTCCATTTGCCATGTGTGTGAGCGGAAAAAGAACTGATGAGGATGGTGGTGTTTAGGAAGTGGTGATGGGGGCAGGGGCTGAAATAGGCTGGGTAAACTTGTCCTGTCGCCACAGATGACTCTTGGATAGTCTCACGCGAGGTAAAGGTTTAACCGCGCCCACTCGCCGGCCTTCCCCGGAAGAGGGCCAATCAGGTGAGCCGGACGGTACCAATGGTTAAAAACAGTACACCCCTACAGGGTTTAATCTTTTCGAAAAGCCGTGTCTGCGGTTATGGACGACTTGGGAATGGACGATAAGATCATAGAGAACATTAACTTAATTGATATGGCAGCTAGAGGTTGCAATCCAACGTGTGATAAAAGGTTCATTTCCTCGAGGGTGATTCGAGGGAGTGCCTTGGTGGAGATGAGGTGCTTTGGTTACAAATGGTTCGTTGAGAACCACAGATGAAAGTTTACTCTCTTATCCCTTTTCGGAAAACATTCTGAGTAGACGATGCAATGGGTCTTTATGTCTTTTAAAAGAAAAACTAGCTTTATACAAAATCAGCTACCTTATACAGCATTAGAGCCTCCGTCAGCATCGGTCCTATATCGCCCTACTAATTCTTGCGAGTACGTCGTACTCAGCCTTGCTTTGTTGATTATTATTGTTTCAGAGGAGGACACCACCGGACTGGAAGGTGGGTTCTTTATCGACATCGACGAGTAGTCTGGGGTTCCCAGGTGGCAGCTTGGGGACGTATCGGAACAGGCTGGCTGGGATATGTTATTGTAGGCCTCTTAGGCCATAATTTGGATCTTGTTGTTAGACAACTATATTTACTTTCCGCTTGATGTAATGATGGGCCTGCGACCTCTGATTGTGATATTTGCTATCTTTCTCATATATGAGTTGAACTATGATCTCTTGTGTCGTAGAGTCTGTGATGAGCCAGTTGTTCCGCAGTCTTGGTCTCTTAGTTATACGTGAAAGCGATGTCTGAGCTTATGGCATGATCGAGGTGTTGTGTGCCGATGATGTATTCCGAGCATGCCTGCCAATGTGTTTTGGCCTGGGATTGGTAAACCCAGTAACCCTCGATTGTGTAGCATGACCGGTTACACAACGTTTCGCTGTATATCTCTGGGGTCGGGGCGCTACAGCACCCAATGTCAAATCATCACTTACCACAAGACCAGCAGATGAGAGAGATTGCCATAATAAAATATAAAGTGCAGAAGAATAAAATATACTTCTCATTTATATTCCATTATAGAAAATCATACACCAACGGATACAAAGGACTCACAAGGAGCGACAAGACACATTGCAAAACCATTCTACAAGATAACTTCTCTACTCATGATACGACTCACATGACTACGAAACATAAAAGACAAAAGATGAAGATACCGGGGCACTCCCCCAAGCTTGGAACAAGCCAAGGGAGTGTTGTTACCCATAATGCTCGAGTCATGATAATGGTTCCCATTTTCATCACTTGTCACCAAACTTCCACGGAAGGGGCTTCCCATCGACGAAAGAAGAACAAGTCTCCTCCAACTTGAAACTTGCAGCAGAGCTTATACGCTTAAATCTAAGTCCATACTCACACATCTGATTGTGAAGATCATAGATCTGTGCTTGCAAATTGGCGGTCTCATTCTCCAATAGAAAGATCTTCTCCCTTAATTCTTCGGTCTCTTGCTTGTGAAGATCAGTAAGCTCAGCAATGATGCGGTGATTGACGGTTACTCCACGCTCGATCATATTCTTGTACTCGAAAACCTCCTGCTCAACTTCTTCTAACCTTGTCTTCACATCCCCCTCCTTCTTAGGGCCTTGAAGATCTTGCTTATGAAGCACGCCGTCCTTGAGCTGGAGAACTTGAGGATGCATCTTGACTTCAGCTAAGTAGGGGTTAATGACATTCTTGAAGAAATCATCATTAGAAGTGCTCGGAGAAGTCATGGCGGCTAGGGTTCGAGCGAAAGCGATCTGCCAGAAAAACTCGAAACGAAAACACGACGAAAAACACAGGATACGCTCGTCAAAAAATTCGGGGAAATTTATAGTCGAATTTTTTTAATAAAAGGAAGGCGACGAGACTAGGCGGAGTCGGAGGCGGTGTCCAGAGGCCAGGGGCGGGTCCCCACCGTGGCCTGGGGTGGGGCCGCGGTAGAGGGCCGCCTCTACCTCCTGGACTCCGTCTCGTACTCCGTCCAGTCTCCGAATTTTCCTAACTTTCGAAAAATAAATAATATAAATTTCCTGGAATTTTCCGAGGCACTTTCCTTACCGAAACAGTTACCTATTCGTTTCCTGACTCTGTTGTCTTCCGGAATTTGGTCTCAATAAATTCTTCCGGAGGCACCACTTGAATAACATCGGCATCTTTCTCCAAAGGATTACCGGAGATATAATGCTTAAGTCGCTGACCATTCACCACTTGAGGCTTGGCTGCGTCAAGACTGTTACCGCTAGAACGATAAACCTCCTCAATGATGAATGGTCCTTCCCATTTAGAGAGCAATTTGCCTGCAAAAAATCTGAGACGAGACCTATACAAAAGCACTTTATCACCAACATTAAATTCTCTTTTCAAAATTCTCTTATCATGCCATTTCTTAACTTTTTCCTTAAACAAACGAGCATTCTCATAGGCTTCATTTCTCCACTCTTCTAATGAACTTAATTTAAGCAATCTAGTTTTACCAGCAAGAATAGGATCAGAATTAAGTTGTCTAACAACCCAATTAGCTTTATGTTCTAATTCAAGAGGCAAATGACATGCCTTCCCATAAACCATTTTATAAGGAGACATGCCCATAGGATTTTTATAAGCAGTTCTATAAGCCCATAAAGCATCATTAAGTTTCTTAGACCAATTCTTCCTAGACTTGTTAACGGTCTTTTGTAAGATTAGCTTAATCTCTCTATTAGTCAATTCAAATTGCCCACAAGTTTGAGGATGATAAGGTGAAGAAACTCTGTGATTAACATCATATTTAGCTAAAACCTTTCTAAAAGCACCGTGAATAAAATGAGATCCTCCATAAGTCATAAGATATCTAGGCACACCAAACCTAGGGAAAATAACTTCTTTAAGCATTTTTAGGGAGGTCTTATGATCAACACTTTTAATAGGTATAGCTTCTACCCATTTAGTAACATAGTCTACAACAACTAGAATGTGAGTATTGCCATACGAAGTGCGAAAAGGACCCATAAAATCAAATCCCCAACAATCAAAAGGTTCAATAACAAGAGAATAATTCATAGGCATTTCATTACGTCTACTAATGTTACCAGCCCTTTGACACTCATCACAAGACGACGCAAACCTTTTAGCATCCTTAAATAAAGTAGGCCAATAAAAACCTGATTGAAGAACCTTATGTGCAGTCCTTTCCCCTACATGATGTCCTCCATAGCCACTGTTGTGGCACTTCCTCAACAATTCTTCCTGTTAATGCTCAGGAATACATCTCCTCAAAATTCCATCAACTCCCTCCTTGTATAAATGTGGGTCATCCCAAAAGTAGTGCCTCAAGTCGTAGAACAATTTCTTTTTCTGTTGATAAGTAAAACTTGGAGGCAAGAATTTCGAGACAATAAAGTTAGCATAATCAGCATACCAAGGAGCGTCATGAGAGGTTACCTTAACAACAGCAAGTTGTTCATCAGGGAAACTATCATTTAAAGGGACAGGATCATGAGGTATATTTTTCATTCTAGACAGATTATCAGCTCCAGGATTATCTGCACCTTTTCTATCAACAATATGTAAATCAAACTCTTGCAGCAAAAGCACCCATCTAATAAGTCTAGGCTTAGCATCCTTCTTTTTCATAAGGTACTTAATTGCAGCATGATCAGTATGAATAGTTATTTTGGAGTCTACAATGTATTGTCTAAACTTATCACAAGCAAAAACAACTGCTAAAAAATCCTTTTCAGTAGTTGCATAGTTCTTTGGGCAAATTATCCTTCTGCCATCAGTTGTGTCAATGTACTTAGTTTTGCCCTCAGTTGCGAAACGTCCTCAGTTTTGCCCCTAGTATGTGCACAAGGACTTATTCCGTGAATCTTGTCGTCTCCGTTTGGTCAAGATAGTTGACTCGGGCTTGTGGGAACCAGTACATGACCGTTGTAGCCACTGCTTGTGGGACCCCCTGTCGACCGTTCCTAAGGGCAAAACTGAGCAAATCGCACACACTAATGGCAGCCCATCGACCGTTACCGGCGCCGCGTCTGTGATAAAAGCAGTGTATCACGCCCCCAGAGCTCGCAGCGGGGAGCAAGAATTAGCGAAGCGGGGTTGGCGAAGGCCACGTGCAGAGGTGGGCGGCGAGCTAGGAGTCGGGCGCATAGGATGACAGCTAGGAGCCGGGCGCGGGCGACCGAGAGGGTGGCGTCGATGGGGAGCGCCGCCGACGGTGGGAGGGCGCGGCAGTGTGCTACAGCTACAGGTGACGTGGGCGGACGCGGTGAGTTCCCCTTCGGCTCTGGCGTTCGCGAATCGAGCTCCATGTCTTCTTCTAGCTCCCGCGCCACCTCGCGGATGGAGATCCCAGCGCGCACGGAGATGCCGATCTTCGTATGTCTGCGGTTCCGGATGGACGTTGCTCGGAGGATATCGCAGACATCGAGGAATAAGAATCGTCCGTTCTACGTGTGCACCAGCGCGATTGGGGTAAGAATCGGGGCAATTTCACAATTTTCATGGATCGGCATCCTTGAGCAATCCATTTGATCCGTTTGGCGATTTTGCAGTTAAAATGTTTCTTCCTTTGGGAAGATGTTCTGGTCCAGACGCTGATGAATCAGCTGCTAGTTGAGCACCAAGAATGGCTGCCACAGACGGCAGCGGCCGCAGCGCGAGCTCCGGAAGAAGAGACGGAGGGCGGAGCACGCATTGATACAGAGGTTGCTGACGAGCTAAGGAGATTGAACCAGAAGATTAGGAAGCTCGAATATCAAGCACAAATTCCTATTTGCATTTGGGCATTTGTAGGGGGTATGTTAGTCGAAGTGGGTGTAATGTTGAAATTGTATGGAATGACATGAATTTGGGAGGAATTTGTAGGAGGAATTTGGGAGAAATTGTATGGTAATCGCATTGGCTGGGTGTAGTAGGAGTTTGTAAGCTTGAAATTGTATGAATAAATTTTTAAAGAAGGGAAAAGAAATGGGAAATGCGGAATGGTGAAAAATGCGACATTGTTCGAAGAAACAGCTACTGCGCGGCGTTTCTGACGGCCAAAATAGCCAGCACACGACGTGGTTGATTAAACGGTTGTAACGTTGGATTGATTCTGACAGGTGGGTCATAGACTCGTGTGCTCACTTAGTTGTGCTCATAGATTTAGATTTACCAAGGACATGATTTTCTATTTTTATAAGTTGAAAAAGAGGATTAATCAGAGCTCAAAAAAGAAGGCCATGAGATATAAAGGTTGAAAAAATGAAATGATTTTCAATTCTTTTATAAGTTGAAAAAGAGGATTAACCAGATATTAGTGTCCTATATTTAGGATATAGGTCACCAATACTAGTTGATTAAACGGTCGTAACGTTGGATTGATTCCGATAGGTGGGTCATAGACTCGTGTGCTCACTTAGTTGTGCTCATAGATTTAGATTTACCTAGGACATGGTTTTCTATTTTTTATAAGTTGAAAAGGAGGATTAATTAGAGCTCGAAAAAGAAGGCCGTGAGATATCAAGGTTGAAAAAATGAAATGATTTTCAATTCTTTTATAAGTTGAAAAAGATGATTAACCAGATATTAGTGTCCTATATTTAGGATATAGGGCACCAATACTGGCTAATGATCTCGTAGGGGTGGCACATTCGGGGCTTATAAACTGGTCGTACACGCTATGAACTAGCAAGGTGGGACTAAACACGTTGTAAATTGCTTTGATGCGACGTAGGCGGCGGCGCGAGCAGAGCTGCGACTGTTCATGCATGCAACGGGCGGCTGCGTGGAGGGGGCCAGTGTGGAGGCGAGCACACACGAAGGACACGAAGTGAAACGCGCGTACGCTTGTTCCATGCACCACGTCATTCTAGGTCGCCGGATCTTATTGAACCGCTTAGATCGAACCAGCGGGCCGATCCAAACCCCATCTATCCAGCCAATCAACGCATCACATGCCTACAAGCCAATCAAATTGCAGAACGAGTGCACACGCAGATCGGCTCGTCACCTACGCACACGCGAATCGGCGTGTCTGATCCCAACCGTTCACTCACCAGCGATCAACGGTTCAGAAGCGGGAGGGGTTTCAGATGGGGTTTCCGGGGTTTAGGGTTAGGGATTTCGGGGTTTTCGGGGTTTTCGGGGTTTAGGGCTAGGGTTTAACTGAGCTAGGGTTGAGCATAACTAATTAAAAAATAAAAAATAAAACTTTCGCACATTATGCAACTAAGTTGCTATAAAAAATATTAAACTTGGATTTTGAGTCGGTCAACGTTTTTTTGTGAGGTTTGACCAAACATTAAAATGAGCACAAATAATTCAAAGCAAATCGTAAAAATGTGAAACCAGCGCACATTGTCGTATTATGTAACATAGTTACGATATAAAATAATAAACTTAGTCTATGTGTATTTTCATGAGAAAACCTTCACACAAATGACTTACCACGATCGATGTTGCAGAGAGTTCAACTCAAAGTGAGGAGAAGTGGTTTTGGATTTGGAGCATGAAATTTTCTAAAACCTCACCAAAGCTTCATTTTGGAGTGATTAAGAAGGATACATGCTTAGTTTTTCATTTTCATGTTTCAAACTCGTTTAAATGTTGGTCAAACTTAGGTTTGGCCAAATTTGAAATGAGCATAAAAAATTCAAAAAAATAAAAAAAATGAAAAACCAACGCACATAGTCTTATAATGTCATATACTAACGATTCAAGTTGATAAATAAGGTCTACATACATTCAGACGAAAATTAATGCATCTTGGCTCATATCGCCAATCTCAAACTCCGTCGCATTCAAATGAGCATAAAAAATTCAAAAAAAAAATGAAAAACCAATGCACATAGTCTTATAATGTCATATACTAACGATTCAAATTGATAAACAAGGTCTACATACATTCAGACGAAAATTAATGCATCTTGGCATCTCAAACTCCGTCGCATTCAAATGAGCATAAAAAATTCAAAAACAATTAAAAACAAAATGAAAAACCAACGCACATAGTCTTATAATGTCATATACTAACGATTCAAGTTGATAAATAAGGTCTACATACATTCAGACGAAAATTAATGCATCTTGTCTCATATAGCCCTGTGTCAAACTCCGTCGCATTCAAATGAGCATAAAAAATTCAAAAAAATTAAAAACCACCTCACATATTCTATATATATGGGCTAGATGTGTACGTAAGTTATTTGGCTGATTTAGACAAGGTCGAAAAAAACCTTGCTTAGAAATGAGGCCATTTACCCTACCTTTGGAGCTCTTTTTTAGAACATTTTTCATGAATGTGAGTTTACTTCGCAAAAGGGCTCGGATTGATGACCAAGTTAGAACAAGCAAGTTCACCATAGTTTGGAAAGCATTGCAACATCCAAATAGCATGTCAATTTTTAAGTTTGGATCAAATTTGAAGTTTGGTTCACGTATTTCAATCACTCACCCATTTGGCCCTCATTTTGACACGACTTGCTCAAAACATGTAACATCATCATCCAAACACCATTAAAACATAGTTGTAGCATAGGTCCAACATCATTCAACGTACTCCCTCCATCTCGGTTTATTAGACACTATACCAAAATCAGATTTTATCAAGAGTTAGGCGCAATTAGCATTAATGATCTCCTAGAAATGCACCCAACTGATAACCCCCAAGAGCAGGGGATCATTGTAGCACCTCTCAATGTGGAAGTAGGGTATCGATCCGCAGGAGCAAGAAGAAAAGTTATCTATTCCCTACAACTAAAGTGTCACAAGTTTTAGTTGATTATGCACTAGACAAGTTTAAAGAACAAGATGATTGATTTAATGGATGGAATTTTAATGTAACAAAACAAGAATGTAAAAGTGTCCCAATCCTCTTCAATGCAAGAGGACAAGACAAAGGTTTTCTCTTATAGGAACAATGGACATGGGTTCATGGGTTTACTCAATCCTCTCTCCCATCTATGGTGATTATCATGTTATAGATAAAAAGTACACACAATTGTCATGCTTTAATGGTAAACTTCTATGACGGCTACATGTCCTAAAACACATAGTTGAAAGAAATAATCATTTGTGTTGCTAGGTCACCCTCGTAAGGCTAGCGTGGTTTGCTGTCACACCCACATCATACTTCTTCCTTTTTACCCCCAAATAAAGGATGTTGGGCTGTATTGTGTCACTCAATACATATGCCGTTGTCACCTCGGCCATCCCGTACCTACATACATCATACTTCTTAATGGACAATATTCTAAACACTAGTGCAATGATTCATATTTCGTGTGCATGACCACATCTCTCTCATCTACCCACACTTGGTGGTGTCAATCACCTCATGACAAGGATAAACAAGGCATTATGCATAAATCAAACCATCACATGCATCATAGAATATCTCCAAAGTATGACAAGTCATAAAAGATCCAACACAACGGTAAATTCATAACGAATATCATCTCATACCACAATATCCACCATAGGAATTACATAGATAGATCCATACTCATGCAAGGCACATCATGCATAGAGAGATTAGATAAAGTTACCACCACAAACCCAAAGTCCAGGGGGTGGACTACTCCCCCTTCATCATGGTGACGATGGTGGAGATGTTGGAGAAGATGGAGACCACCCCGGCAGCGCCCCGCCGGAGTTTTCCCCCTCCAATCTGCAGCTTCAGGTCTCTGTTTTGTGGTTTTTGTGTTTCGGCGGCGCTCCCCTCCGAAAGGCGTCGGGAGACTATTTTTATAGGCATTTTTAGGTCAAGACGAAGCTTCTAGAAGAAAGATCGACAGCATCGGAGCCACGAGGGCCAAGTTGATGGGTCCCACGCGCCAAGGAATCTGGCCGCGTGGGCCCACCTCTTTTGGCCTTCGGGCTTCCACTTTTTTGCTTCCTTCACTCCTACGCTTTGTTCTTTCCAAAAACTGATGCTCGTAAATTTTCAGGTCAATTGGACGTCGTTTGGGTCCCTGAAACATCAAAATGTAGAAAATAGGGTTTTCTGCCAGTGCAGGGTTAATTCCAGAAAAATAGGAAAACTGTGAAATCTTCCCAAAATCATTATAAAACAATGATATAACCCTTATATGATGCAAATATGATTGAAATATGAATATTATAATGCAAAGTTCATGTATGCATTTTACATGCATCACCAACCACTTCCTCTCCCCAATCTATATGCGATTTAGCCAATGGTCTATTTAATTAGGCCAATGTATGCACTTCCGATTAGACCTTATTGGTCTTTCCTAATTAATTACCTAATTTAGGAGTGATTAACTCGGCCAATCATTGTGCTCCTTGTGCTTCCTGTGCTTCTTGCCACCATTGTGCTCCTTGTGCTTCTTGCCACCATCTCCTTGGCAGTCTTCTTCGAACCTACCGTAGAGCTGTACATATGGTTTCATTTATGTGGATTGACCCTTGCGCTAGTCCGCATAATTTGTGGTTTCATTTATGTGGATTGACCGTATGGCAGAACGAGCGGCACCTATCCATTCATTTCTATCAGGAAAGTATGTTCAGAATCTGAACCATATCGTCGATTCTGATCAATGTGAGATATATTTCTCTTTATGACCAGACGAGACAAACCTGAGAGCCTTCCAGCGCGTGCATGGCGCTACGTGCACATTGAATGCATGCGTGGGATGCCGATGGTAGTCCACCCTGCGTCTATGTGGCGTGAACGGATGGACATGGCCATTGAACGCGTCACAAAACTTTTGCCTCACAGCTAGCCTAGCCTATCCGTCACATCCAGTCACCGTATTAAATGTACAACAAACAATCAGAGAAACAATTTACATAGCAATGGTATGATTAATTCGATTAACTCGATACAAACCCTACAATTGTTCAAAAGAAAAAATATACAAACCCTAGAAAACATTAACTAAAACTACTTCTTCACGGTGCCTTCAGGACGTGACTTTGGAGGCGTCGGAGCCCTCGGAGTCCTCGTCGGAGTCGGAGTCGGCGTCGTTGACATCATCGGAGTCAGAGTCGTCCTGGTGGCCGGAGTCGTCCTCGTTGACGACATTGGCCTCTGCCATCTCGA
This sequence comes from Puccinellia tenuiflora, assembly GCA_012064385.1. Classification (NCBI taxonomy): domain Eukaryota; kingdom Viridiplantae; phylum Streptophyta; class Magnoliopsida; order Poales; family Poaceae; genus Puccinellia; species Puccinellia tenuiflora. The sequence goes on along the minus strand of QRDG01001700.1, from coordinate 434,230 downwards.
TGTCAACGGTCGCGGGTGGTTGGTCGACGACAGAAGTCCCACGCTCCTCGTCCGAGTAAGGCTCGTCCGAGGACTCCGATGCCCCGTACTCGTAGACCGGCAATTGCAGCGGAAGATCTTCATGCGCTGCCTCGCGGTGGCCATCTTTCTTCTCCGCCTTCATCATGCGCAACCACTTCTTTGCCGCAATCTCGCCGGGCAGGGCAGACCACCCGCGCTCCTCGCGGAACCACTTCTCCTCCTCTATCGCCGCCTCCATCTCCGCCACCTCCTCCTCCCTGAAGGCGTTCATGGTATAAGGTGAGAATTCGGGGTCCGACAGCGGCGAGAACGGGCTCTCCGGGCTGGGCGGGCCCCACATTTTGGAAGGAGAAGAGAGAAAGAAAGAAGGAATGGGTTGTGTTCTTCGAGCGTAGGGTAGTCCCCATTTTATTTAGAGGCGGCAGGGGAGAGAAACCGCCACGGGGGTCCCACTTGTAAGATGCGGACCCACTTCACTAACGCCTCCAGACGAAATCCACTATAGACTGGCCGTTTGGCCTCGCCATAGCAGCTACGACAGAAGTAGTGGCAAAACTAAGCACCATTTGGAACTAGTGGCAAAACTGACTAGTACCAAGCCTCTAAGGGCAATCTATTAAATGACCCTAATTCTTTTGAGCACTATCCAAAGTTTTACTAGCATAATGGATGACATTTAACTTCTTATCAATTCTTTGGCCTAAAACAGCCCCTACAACATAATCACTAGCATCACACATAATCTCAAAGGGCAAATTCCAATCAGGTGGTTGTACTATAGGAGCGGTGATTAAAGCTTTCTTAAGTATCTCGAAGGCTTCCTTACAATCTTCATCAAAAACAAATGGAACATCCTTTTGAAGAAGATTAGTAAGAGGCCTCGAAGTCTTAGAAAAATCTTTAATAAACCTCCTATAAAAACCAGCATGACCAAGGAAACTATGAATACCTTTGATGTCCCTTGGATGGGGCATCTTCTCAATTGCTTCAATTTTAGCCTTGTCAACTTCAATTCCTCTCTCAGAAATTTTATGACCAAGAACTATGCCTTCATTCACCATAAAGTGACACTTCTCCCAGTTAAGAACAAGATTAGTCTCCTCACATCTCTGCAAAACTTTGTCAAGATTATAGAGACAATTGTCGAAAGAAGTTCCATAGACGGAGAAATCATCCATGAAGACTTCCACAATTTCCTTACAAAAGCCATGAAAAATAGCAGACATGCATCTCTGAAAAGTAGCTGGTGCATTACACAGACCAAAAGGCATATGTCTATAAGCATAAGTTCCATAAGGACAAGTAAAGATAGTTTTTTCTTGATCTTCATATTTAACAGAAATTTGAGAGAAACCAGAATAACCATCAAGGAAACAAAAGTGAGTATTCTTAAACAATCTTTCAAGCATTTGATCAATGAAAGGCAAAGGATAATGATCTTTACGAGTGGCCTTATTAACCTTCCTATAATCAATGCACATTCTATATCCTACAACCGTTCTCTGAGGAATGAGTTCATTATTATCGTTAGCAACAACAGTCATACCTCCTTATTTAGGAACACAGTGGACAGGACTAACCCATCTACTATCAGCAATAGGATAGATTATACCTGCATCGAGAAGCTTAAGTACCTCATTTCTTACCACATCCTTCATCTTCGGATTCAATCTTCATTGATGATCAACAACGAGCTTTGCATCAAGCTCAAGATTAATTGTATGTTGACAAATAGATGGAGAAATACCTTGAAAATCATCCAGAGTATATCCCAATGCAGCTCGATGTTTCCTAAGAACCTCCAATAATCGCTCCTCTTCTTTTCCTGAAAGGTTAGAATTGATAATAACAGGATATATTTTCTTCTCATCTAAATATGTATATTTGAGAGTGTCTGGGAGAGCTTTTAATTCAAAAACGGGATCTCCTTTTGGAGGCGTGGGCGTCCCCAACGACTCCATAGGTAGATCATGCTTTAGAATAGTCGGCTGTCTAAAGAAGACTTCATCAATTTTTTCCCTTTCCTGCATAAACATATCATTCTCGTGCTCCTCCATATATTGCTGCAAAAGATCGTTAGGAGGCACAGCAATAGAAGCAACTCTTTCAATAATAAGATCCTCATTAGGTAATTCTTTATCATAATGATGTCTAGCAAATTTGGAAAAATCAAATTCATACAACTCTCAAGCAAATTGAACAGAGACCTTTTCTTTCTTAAAATCTATAACAGCACTACAAGTATTTAAGAAAGGTCTACCAAGAATGAAATCAGTTGGATATTTTACCTTACCACATAAGACTTCAACGTCTCTGACAATTCCCACCGGATGGATGACATCTCTATTAGCCAATTTAATCTCCAAATCAATATCTTGAAGCTCACATGGTGCAATCTCGCGCATTATTTCTTGATAAAGTGTATAAGGAATAGCACTTGCGCTTGCTCCCATATCACATAGTTCATAATAGCAATGATCACCTATTTTGACAGAAACAACAGGAGTACCAACAACTTTTGCACTCTTATCTTGCCTAACAATGTTAGTAGAAGCTTCCCAAAAATTAATAGAACCTCCATCTACATTCTCAGTTACAAGATCTTTAACCAAAGCTACTGGAGAGGCAATTTCAAGTTGTTCATAGGGTTCGTAAGCTTTTCTTTCACTTTTATTAACCACATTAGCAACAATTGAGTGTTCTTTAATTCTTGTAGGAAAGGGTGGTTTTCAAAGTGAACATCAGGTCAAACAGATTCAACCGTGTGTACAGGTGCATCATTACTAACAAGCACATCTTTTTCACAAACATCTTTAAAAGGTTCATGGTACCTATTCCACTTTTCTTTTGGAATATTAATACGATCAGCAAAGGATTTATAAAGATCAACAACAATTTGAGAATCAAGCCCAAACTTAGTACTAAGCACATTAAAACATTCAGTTTCCATGAAAGATTTAATGCAGTCATACTCATAATTTATACCTGGTTCTTTACCTTTGTCGATCTCCCAATCCGCCGCATTGCGATAAATCCTTTCAATGAGATCCCATTTAGCATTTACCTTCTTGCTTGTAAAAGATCCGAGAGAAGAAGCATCAAGCATATCCTTATCACGACGTGATAGCCTTGCATAAAAATTGTTAACAATTATATCATTAGGAAGCTCATGATTGGGGCATTTGAGCATTAGAGATTTCAACCTCCCCCAAGCTTGAGCAATGCTTTCTCCTTCACGTGGCCAAAATTTATAAATATAATTTCTATCTTGATGAATTTCATGAAGAGGGTAAAATTTAGAATAAAAGAGAGACATAAGCTCTTTCCAATCCATCAAATGAGAATTATCCAGAAGCATATACCAATCCATAGCTTTATCCTTTAGTGATATTGAGAATAATTTCCTCATGACTACTTCTCTTGGCATACCTGCAATCTTAAATAGCTCACACAGTTCTTTAATATAAAGCAAATGATAACCTGGATGGATAGTCCCATCCCCTACATAACGGTTACTCATAACATGATCAATAATGCCCATAGGTATTTTAAATGGATCAACTTCAGGGAGTGGAGAGCTCTTCTCCACCACGGGTGTGATGGTAGAGTCGCTCCCGAACATCATACTAAGTGACGAGTGCTCCATAATGAAGCAAAGTAACAAACAGAAATAAAAACAGCACCTACTTACCAATAGTGCTTCACTCCCCGGCAACGGCGCCAGAAAAGAGTCTTGATGACCAACAAGTATAGGGGATCTATCGTAGTCCTTTCGATAAGTAAGAGTGCCGAACCAAACGAGGAGTAGAAGGTGTTGACAAGTAGATTTCAGCAAGGTTTTACTGCAAGCACTAGTTGCAGCAAATAGCCCAATCCTTTTAAGCTCAAAGGAAAGGCTGGTTGTGTTACTTATGATGATTAAAACGTTCTCGAGGACACATGGGAATTTCTGCCTAGCCAGTTTCATTGCATGCCAATGATTAATCTTCAATGTTTTGATAAAGTGCTGTGTGGGTGGACCTATGCTAATGCACCGCCCTTACTTGGACAAACACATACTTGTGATTAAACCCCTTGCAAGCATCCACAACTACAAGAAAGTAATTAAGATAAAACCTAACCACAGCCTTAAACTCCGAGACCCTACACTCCCTAGTGCACTATTTCACAAATTGGGGTTTAGGTTTTTGTCACTCCTGCAACCCTACCATAAGCAAACTAAATACACTATGCATTCCCCTAAGCCCTTTGAAAGGTGAAGTATCATGTAGTCGACGTTCACACGATACCACTAGAGGAATAACACCACAACATAAATCAAACCATTAAATATTACTCAACATTATGCAATTACTAGCAACTAGGCTTTCCCCATGTCCTCAAGAACCACACGAACTACTCACAAGACATCATATAGATTATGATCAGAGGTGGTGTGAATATGGGCAACAATCTGATTGCAATGATAATTCACCGATAAAACTCTCAAACATCAACTACAAGTTGTAATCAACGCCTGGGATATGATTCCGATGAACTGATAGCAACACAACGACAATTGTTACAGCGAGATGAGATGGGATGGTGGCAGTTATGATGGTGCTGATGGTGGAGATGATGTTGATGATGATCCCGATGATGCCCAGCGTGATGGTGATGACGATGACGGCGATCCCCATTCTTCGGGAGGGGAATTCCCCGGTAGATTTCTCCCTGTCGGAGCTCTTCTTCTCTCTGTCTGGTTTCCGCCTCGTGGAGGCGGCGGAAAAATTATTGGTCGATACCCCTGAAGTTTTTAGATCAATAGGAGGTATATAATACGCCGAAGGGGTGCCGGAGGGGAGCCTAAGGGGCTAGGAGCGGGCCCCACCCGCGGCTAGAGGTGGGCCCGCGGCAGGGGGGCGCCCCTGCCCCCTGGAGCTCCACTCCGTGCCCTCTTTCGGCTCCGTGACTTATCCTTTAAAATATTGACTTCATAATTTTTCTGGAATTTTCTGAGCTTCCGACGTCAGGTATCTTGACAGGTACTTTTCCAGCTGATTTCTGGCTCCGGCAGATGCATCCCCCATGATTGCCAAACATGCAAAATGAGATAAAATAACATAAGTATTGCATCATAATATGAAATATATGAATGAATAAAGATAAATTATGATGTAAAATAGTGATGCAAAATGGACGTATCAAGCACGTCTGGCATCTTGCAAAGATGCGTCTCTTCAGAAGAAGGGCGGAAAATCCTCGAGAAAATCCACTCAGGCGAGTGTGGGCATCACATGGCGGCAAAGGCGTTGGTTGCCAAGGCATTTTGGCACGGTTTCTTCTGGCTGACGGCTAAGGAGGATGCTAACAACATCGTCAAAACCTGTGAAGGATGTCAGCGCTACACAAAGCAGGCTCATTTGCCAGCTCAGGAGCTCCGAACGATCCCTATAACATGGTCGTTTGCGGTTTGGGGGCTCGGCATGGCAGGACCCTTCAAGACTGCAAGAGGAGGCTTAACTCATCTGCTGGTGGCGATCGACAAATTCACAAAGTGGGTGGAGGCAAAGCCCATCAAGAAACTCGACGGAGCAACAGCTACAAAGTTCATTGTCGAGATAACAACTTGGTTCGGCATACCGCATAGCATCATCACTGATAATAGCACAAATTTTGACGTCGGTGAGCTATCGAAGTTTTGCAGCCGATCGAACATGTTGTATCCGCCTTAAGGTGATGACAAAACAACGTTTTGCCAAAATAATGTTTTTCTGATAGCTTTTTGCGACGGGTTGCTTCAAAGCGTTTCGGCACCGAAAGGCGGCGATTTTTATGGGTCTAAACAGATTGGTCCTACGTACCCTGTTACTCAGCAAGTTTGTTTCACAATAGGTTTGCCGGCGCTTAAAGGCTGAGGTGTCAAAGCCAGAAAAAACTAATGGCATAAAAATTACAAATTTGCAACTAAAAAAGCTGACTAAATACAACAAAAGACTTAGTTGTTTTTACATACATACATAATGTTTGGACGACTTAACAGCATATGTTACATTTTCAGGGATGGCCAGCTCAAAAGAGCAAATTAGGCTCATACAGATTTATCCGCCTCTTCGCCTTCATCATCAGACTGGACGGGAGTCGACGGGCACGGTACCTCCTTGAAAATGGTGGTAAGGGAGACCATCTACGCGACCTTGCTGGCATAACTAGAGACGGGGTGCAGGATTTTCTTCCGGTCCTTCTCGTCCAACGGAGTGCCATCCTCTTTCTCAAGAGGAAAGCTGGTCGTGACGCGCCAAGCCTCCGCCTCTGGGTAATGTGCCATCATCAGGCCTAGAGCTGTCTTTGCGCCTCCGCGTGCGCTAGAGCGAAGTTGTTCGTCAAAAGACGAAGTTGCTTCGTCTAGTTCAGCCGGCTGGCCCGCAAGGTCAGTCAGTGGCTCTGGGTTGCCGGGAAAGAATTTCTCGACAAGCTTCTTGCCCGAAGAAAGAATCTTCAGGAGGAGTTCCCCTACCTCCAAAATCCGGTCAAGCCGGTTATCCGCTGACAGCTCATGGCCGTAACCCGCCGGAGCTGGCAAAAGCGTAAATCAGTTATAAACTCAAATTGGCTAAGGCAAAAGGCAATGAGTATGGGTTTTTAAATGAAACTTACTCAGAAGCTGGTCGTCAATAGCCACTGACTCATCGAGGCATTTGTCAAGCCGATCCTGGACTTCACGGAGCGCGTCTTTGTGCTTCTGTCTCTCCGTCTCTAGGGCTTGTTCGGCTTTGGCGAGGCTCTTCTTGGTCGTCTCCAGCTCTGCTGTCATTGATTGATTAAGCTTATTCAGCCCAATGTTCTCATCGCGGAGCCGGTCGAGGCTGCCCGCGTTCTTGGCAAACTCCTTGGCTTTGTTAATGGCGTCTGCATTAGACAAAGTGTAAGTAGTTTAAAGAAAAGCCTGATTCAAAAATTTAAGGTTTCAGCATTCATACCTTGGTATGCGACGCGATCCGCCTTAAAGCCGGTGATGATGGCATCCTTGTTCGCCAGCTCAGTCTTTAGCCGGCGTATCTCCTGATTTCACACACCCAAAAAATTGATGGTTTCAGCACCAATTTTGCGATGGATCTGCGTAAGGAGGTGCTAAAATCCTAAAGCTACATTGACGAGCAAAATAGGCTATAGGACGACCTTTCATCGCTAGGGGGCTAAACATGTGCATGCGCATTAACTCAGACCACTGTGTCGCCTAGTTTGTAAACTTAACCCGACATAGTGCTCGGGGCTACTGAGGAAGTTAATTACCTGGTAATGCTCGCGGAGAAGGGTCATGCCGGCCTCAAAGCTTTCAGCAAAGTAATTCTGCTGATCTTCAAGGATTTCTATGACATCAAATGTGTCATAGGCTTGGGTGTCACCCGACTCGTCGTCCCGTACAGTTGTTCCCTTCTTCCGGGGCAACCGTGGAGCACGCATGAACCGGCTCATGAACTCCGGCTTGATGCGCCCCTCTTCGTCGAAAGCCCCCGCTTTAATCGGAGGAAAAGTTGGGGCGTCATTAGCCGGAGCTTCAGCCCTTGGTGGAGAGGAAGGTTCTGTCACCTTCCCCGTCATCTCCGTTCATTCGATGGGAGGTGTAATCCCGGCTCTCCCGAGAGTCGGACCTGCCGCCATGGAGCGGATGAAGTTTTCCTCCACTGGTGTCGGTTTGGAAGCCGAAGGAGTGGCGGGAGAGGTTTTCTTCCGCATGGCTAACACCTTTTGCTTCAGAGGTGCGCCTTTCTTTATCCTCCAAAGTCAAAGGAGTAAGATTGGAAAATCCGGCAACACTGCAAAGTAAAGAAGAGATGTTTTGGCCGACTTACTTCTTGCTGGGAATGTTAAGCCCAGCAAGGGCGTCGTCTTCTTCGGACGATGTCGTGGGGTTGTCATGGCGAGTTCTTCCTCAGGGAAGATAAGTTGTGGGGCCATTGGTGATTGAAGTACGCAGGAGTTGTTAATCTCACCTAAGGACAAGGATTTACCCAGGTTCGGCCCCTCTTGATGGAGGTAAAGACCTACTTCCTGCTTCGGCTTTATTGATATGACTTGATCTCGATTACAGGGACCTGATCTCGCTAACTCGAGATCCGGCGACTTCAATTTCTCTGGTGTTGTGGGTTCTAGGTTAATTGATCTCCACTTGTCTAAGGTCCTGGACCCGCCTTATAAAGGTGGCCAGGTCCTGGACTTACAACTTGCACCGAGTCACACTTGGACACGGAGTCTCACTCTAGGTCTTGGCCTTCCAAGTTTAGAACTCCGGGTTGTACTTGGACTCTTCCTTGAAGAGTCCTTCCTTCATCATGGGCCTTGGTCGGCTTGTCTTCAGCCCAGCCCATGTAACTTGAAGTGCGACCCGGCTTTGCCTTCTTGGTCTTGGCGGGTCTACTTTCCGGGTCCATGGGCCTACCTATAAAGTATCCCCCCATCAGTAGCCCCCGAATTTATCTTGGGTGCAGTCTTAGCAGCTTCCTTCGATTCCATGGTTCGACTCCTTTGTCCGACTCCTCCACTTTGAGTCACGGGCTTAGAAGTCGCCTGCTGCTAGCTCCAAGATGAATTCCTGCATAAAGAACATAACACACATATAAAGCGAGTCCTTCCTCGCCCTTTGCTCAAGCCCACCACTCTTTCCTTTGCACCAGCTGGCCGAGTTTGTTGTGGCTCTCATGAACTAGCTCTGAGGAGTTTAGCTCTTTCCACCTCTTGCAGTTACAAGACTCGCCTTTCTGAGACAAGCCGGCTTTTCTTTCCACTACTGTGTCTTCATTTTCTCAGATTTACTGTGTTTGACTTTGGCCGCCGTATCTTTAACCGCGAAATTCTTGCGGACGTCTTCGCATTTTCCGCACTCTTAATGTGGAACAACACCGTAACTTCCTAGGGTTACCCCTTATAAGTTGTCAAGGGTGGGGTCCAAAAACCCTCACTTGCCCTTTCGCCTCCAATCTTCTTCTTCCTCCCGCTCATTTTCTTTCCCACGCACAGCTCACTCCGCAAGTACGCCATGGCCCCCAAGCGCTCTAATGCTGCTTCCAAGGCCAAGGCATCTACGTCCAGCCGGACAATCGACTTCGCCGCCGCGGCCGCCGCTGCCGCCAAGACTTCTTCGTCGAAGCTCAATCTCCACTGATTGGGGTGGATCTACCACTACGGCCGAGCAAATCAAGGGGTACCAGCTCGCTAGTCTCCTCCCCTCCAATGTCAAGGCCCGTGCCCCAGGGAAATGAAGCAGTGCCCTCTCCGGCGAAGGGGGAGGTCGTGATCTTCTCCGAGCATTTTTTCCGAGGATTCACTCCCCCGGGTACACTACAAGAAATATACTGACTCGTGACCCTCCATTTTGGTCACTAGAAGGTCACAAAGTTCCATTCATGACCCCTTCGTGACCAAAAACCGATAGTCACATACCGAGCGACTAAAATGGTTGATCATGACCTTTTTAGTGAAATAGTCATAACCGTCTATCACCAAATCAGAGGGTCATAATTCTATGACCAATTATTTTGGTCATTGGCTATCCGGCCAGTCCACGTCAGATCCTACGTGGCCAATCCTACGTGGCGAAATTGTGACCAAATTAGAAAGTCATGGATCTAAATCGGCCCAACAAACGGTGGTCATTCATATGGGCCAAGCGCAATTAGATTTCTTACCTATCAATTTTTGAATGGTCCAAGCATTTTTATATCCTGTACCCACGGCCTTATACAGGTTATTTTTCTGTTATTTGGGCCTTGCTACAGTCCATTTGAGGGTGGTCCCACTTGTCAGTTATCTATTTTTTTTCATTTGAAAAGAAGGCCCCATTGATGGGTCCCAGTTATCAGGTGTGCTGTTTTGGTCCCACACATCAGGTCCATTTGTGCAAATACATATAATTCGATTCAAACAGAGCCAATAATGCATAATATTTCATACAACAGCCAAACAAAGTACTTTACAATCATGCACAATACAAATCTGGCATTCAACTACAAAAATACAACTAAATATACACATAACTAGCACCAATGAGCTAGAACACATTTCCGCGGGTGAGGGTTTTCCCTGGGATTCTTCTTCCTGGAGCTCTTGTACACCCAACTTTTGAAGAATGAATGCAAAATCTACAAATAATACAAATGAAAGGTTAGGAACATAATCAAGTGAATCCGTGCATACAACGTTCTCATAACAATGAAAAAAATGCTGCAGAATTTTAGATCTAACAAAAAACAGTGCATATAACATTCTCATAAAAGCGAAAACTGAGATATATTTTGGAAATGTGAACCAGCCCAGTGCAAGTTAACAGAACTAAGTCAAAGTTATTCAAATTTACCCAACACAGAAACTCCATATCTAGTTAAGGTGCCAAACTGGGAGAAACTAAAGGTTCATATCATACGCGTTGAGGACCAATCAGCTCAACTAGATATGGCACCTTAAGCTATACAAGCACGCTATAAGCTATACAAGGTCGCTATCTTGAATGTGCGCACATGATACATGCATCAAGCATTAGGCCATCAAGCATCAGGCCCAAATTTGTTAGCATCAAATCAAGGAAGGAAATTGCAAAAACTGGTCAATGACCAATCAATACAAGTAATAACAATGTACATTAAATAATGTACATAATTAAAAAACAGATATAAGCAGAGCTACATGTGTAGAACAAGCAAATGGAGGTATAACTATCAGCAAATAGCAAATATCATATAACTTCTTGCTAAGCTCATAAATTGTGCACTGAAATGAGAAAACATGTTTTGGTGTAAGAACTTAACACTAGTACACAAGAACAACAGGAATCCTTAGTGATCGGAAGCAGCAGCACAAAATCTTCATGTAGACAAGGCATGCCATAGTACTTTAATAGCTGTTTAATAGCATACAGCAACACCTCATGCGATAGTAATACACTACCATCTAGACAATAAAACATGCACGCCCAGACAAGAAAAATGCATACATATATCTATAGGGAGCACATGCTACATACATAACGCATCAGGACCATATCTGTCGAGAAGATGAGGACTAGATACCTGACTTCGTGTCGATGCCGTGGATGGGGCTGTATTTGAAGAAGATTTTGTCCACATTGTCGTTGACACTGGCCGTTGAAGGTACTCGTCCGTGTAGACGTCAACCATGCGCTCCCATCGACATTCATCAATGCTTCGATGTGGTATAACACATGTATCATGCAACAAAAACGGATAAATGTGAGACAACAATTGAATGAACTAACAACTTTAGTTAAAGTGTAAATAAGTACCAGAAAGACATCAACATCAAGTAACTTAAGAAGATCCGAATAAGGAAATTAACATGTTTCTAGATTTGCACAACTAACACTAGCATCTACAATACTGTTATGGACAATTAACACTGGCAAGTAAATCATACTACTAATCAGGACATTCAAGTTTAAACATATGAAGAAAAATAGCATCTAGTAAACATGTGAGCACAAATGAACAGGCTATTAATAACATATATATTAGGATATGGTCCATAAAACGAAATGTGTTTTACTAAATAAATTGTTATATAGATATCATTAACGTTTCACAAATCATGGAAACCAATGCATCATAGAGGCAAGCTCTTGATCATGTAAACAAGTATGCATCGTTGCAAAGAAACATCCATCGAGGTAATCTGTTGCCTACATCATCTTTACAAATAAAAATAAGCAACTTCAAAAACACAAGCAAAGCACAACACCAATCGCAAACTCGTAATAAGAGGCTCACTATGCTGATCGGTGATCATTGTCTACTGAAAGCTCAAGTGTAGCAACCTATAGGATATGTGTGAGCACCGCCTCGAGTAACGTTGAACTGACACTCCATATTATGCAGGCAAGAATGCAGCAGCACGGGTAGGTTGAACCCTTAAGGACACACAGCAAAGGCCCAAATGAACAAGGCTATATCTACTAAGTATGAGGGAAAGCTGGAGTTTCTTGCCTTTGTCATTGTGGAAGGAGGTGACTTCCAGCAGGCCGCCCTTGTTCTAGGAACTTGTCCATCTTCACTCTTGTCCGGCGTTGATCCTAATCTGTACCAAGCTTGGACCCGACATACACTATGAGAGATAGAAGAATGAGAGAAAGAGGGGGGGGGGGGGGAGGTTACCGAATCAGAAGCTGACGGGGAGGAGCAGATCAGGCGGCTACCTTGTCGAGGATGAGCGGATCCAGGGCCTGTGATGTCGGGGCCGACAGATCCAACGACGGCCTTGTCAGAGAGGAGCGGATCCAGCGGCCACATCATCGTTGTTGGGGCAGCGACGTTGGTGGCGATGTGAGCACAGGCCACAACTTGTAGTGTAGAGCCTCGCCGTCCATGGACGTTACATGCTAAAGATGGATCACGAATCACGATCCAGACTCAAAAAAAAGATCCGGAGCATAGAGAGGGAAGAGAGTCATAATAGGGAAGGAGATGGGGAAAGGACCTTGGGGCCGGCGCTGGAATTAGCGGCGTGGGGATGTCGGTGCCGAGGATGTGGAAATGTCGAGGTAGTCACGGAAGAAGGTGAGGCTGGGGTCGGCGAGCAGCGCCGGGACCTTCTTGCATGCCTACACGAATGCCACACCACGCTCGGCAACCACGACGACGACCCGTCCCTGGTGACGCCGCGCTCGCATTGGAGGTCCATGGGGAGGCCGGAGGAGGTGGGGAGCTCGAGGCGGCGCAAAGTAGGGGCGGCGGGGATGGGAGAACAGGGCGGGATCGAAGGGGGCAGCGGCGAACAAAAAATGGGAGGGGAATTAGGGTTACGCCTCGGAAGGGGATTTATTGGCGGATGTGAAAATTGTAGGCCGCGCGGTTGTTTCCAATTTTTTCCCTCCACCGCCCGGTGCCCATCTACTTACTTACATGTGCACCCTACACTAGAGTGGATGCAGGTAGGGCCAACCTCTTCCTGGCCCCACGGCACGGTCACTTAAGACTGGCAAGCACATGATTTTTGTCTAAGAAAACACTTAACTAGTGTTATAAGACCGCCATTATTTGCTAAAAGTATCGTGCTTTTTTATCTGAGTAAAAAAATATCAAGACCTATATTTAGTACTAGTAGTTTAATTGCAAGATATAAACTTTGTGAAAATAAAAAGACTTGGAATACGGCAAATATATGTGACCAATATTTAGTAGTAGTAGTTTAATTGTGCCACTTAAAATCTTTTTTAGGTACATAAGTATTTATTTATCAGAATTTCTGCCAGTTTAATAGAAAGCAGGTCAAATTTGAACTACAGCTGCCTCGTAGTTTGCTCATGATTTTTTGAAAAAATCTTTTTTAGGTATAAAACTATCTATGTCATCAGAGATACACCAATAGTTTCGTAAGATTTAACCCCTGACTAAGAACGGTCGTGTCGTCAATTTTGATCGCATTTTAATATCGACATAAAGAATTCAAAAAAATGGAAATCCTTCGCAAATGTGTCATTATATGTGACCTAGTTTTGATGAAAAATAAGAAACTTGTAATACGACAAATATCTGGAAAAAGTGTTCTCAGAAATAAGCTACCATGAACGAAGATTCATGACTTTCAGGCCAAATGACGAATGTTATGATGACATTCATGGCATAGTTTGTTCAAAAATGAGTTTTTTTTGTGAAGCACATACCAAAAATATGTTGCAAAATGGGAGCACTACATTTTTTTAAATTATTAGACCACATTTTATGTACAAATAACCAAATATCTGCCTCTCAAAAGGTTTCAATCCACCTCTTTTGAAAAAGACAAAATTCTGCTGATTCAGCTGAAAGCGGGTCAAATTTGAACTACAGGTGCCTCGTAGTTTTCTCGTGGAATTTCATAAAAATTAGTTTTAGATACAAAAGTAGCTATTTCATCAGAGATACACCAAGAGTTTGGCAAGGTTCAACCCCTAGCTACGAACGGTCATGTCCGCCGTTTTGACCGTATTTTGAAACAGGCATAAAGAATTCAAAAAAATTCAAAAAAATGGAAAACCTTCTCATTGAGTCATTACATGTGACCTAGTTACCAGAAAAAAAAAATAAACTTGGAATACGACAATTAACTTGAAAAAGTGTTCACAGAAATGAGCTATCATGAACGAAGATTCATGGCTTTTAGGGCAAATGACCAATGTTATGGCCACATTCATTGCATAGTTTCTTCAAATGACCCTATATTGCGCACAAACGTGCATCTTGAAACCACGAACAATGTTGCCGAAGAAAGTTTTTATTTCCCTTGCATAAAAATAATTTTTTTCATTTTCGGAGTGCAAAAAATGAGTTTTTTTGTGAAGCACATACCAAATATATGTTGCAAAATGGGAGCACTACATTTTTTAATATTATTAGACCACATTTTATGTACAAATAACAAAATATCTGCCTCTCAAAAGGTTTCAATCCACCTCTTTTGAAAAAGACAAAATTCTGCCGATTCAGCTGAAAGCGGGTCAAATTTGAACTACAGGTGCCTTGTAGTTTTCTTGTGGAATTTCATAAAAATTAGTTTTAGATACAAAAGTAGCTATTTCATCAGAGATACACCAAGATTTTGGCAAGGTTCAACGCCTTACTACGAACGGTCATGTCCGCCGTTTTGACCGTATTTTGAAACAGGCATAAAGAATTCAAAAAAAATTCAAAAAATGGAAAACCTTCTCATTGAGTCATTACATGTGACCTAGTTACCATAAAAAAATATAAACTTGGAATACGACAATTAACTTGAAAAAGTGTTCATAGTAATGAGCTATCATGAACGAAGATTCATGGCTTTTAGGGCAAATGACCAATGTTATGGCCATATTCATTGCATAGTTTCTTCAAATGACCTCATATTGCGCACAAACGTGCATCTTGAAACCACGAACAATGTTGCCGAAGAAAGTTTTTATTTCCCTTGCATAAAAATATTTTTTTTCATATTCGGAGTGCAAAAAATGAGTTTTTTGTGAAGCACATACCAAAAATATGTTGCAAAATGGGAGCACTACATTTTTTTAAAATTATTAGACCACATTTTATATACAAATAACCAAATATATGCCTCTCAAAAGGTTTCAATCCACCACTTTTGAAAAAGACAAAATTCTGCCAATTCAGCTAAAAGCGGGTCAAATTTGAACTACAGGTGCCTCGTAGTTTTCTCGTCAAATTTCATAAAAATTAGTTTTAGATACAAAAGTAGCTATTTCAACAGAGATACACCAAGAGTTTGGCAAGGTTCAACCCCTAGCTACGAACGGTCATGTCCGCCATTTTGACCGTATTTTGAAACAGGCATAAAGAATTAAAAAAATCAAAAAAAATGGAAAACCTTCTCATTGAGTCATTACATGTGACCTAGTTACCAGGAAAAAATATAAACTTGGAATACGACAATTAACTTGAAAAAGTGTTCACAGAAATGAGCTATCATGAACGAAGATTCATGGCTTTTAGGGCAAATGGCCAATGTTATGGCCACATTCATTGCATAGTTTCTTCAAATGACCTCATATTGTGCACAAACGTGCATCTTGAAACCACGAACAATGTTGCCGAAGAAAGTTTTTATTTCCCTTGCATAAAAATAATTTTTTTCATTTTCGGAGTGCAAAAAATGAGTTTTTTTGTGAAGCACATACCAAAAATATGTTGCAAAATGGGAGCACTACATTTTTTAAAATTATTAGACCACATTTTATGTACAAATAACCAAATATCTGCCTCTCAAAATGTTTCAATCCACCTCTTTTGAAAAAGACAAAATTCTGCCGATTCAGATGAAAGCCGGTCAAATTTGAACTACAGGTGCCTCGTAGTTTTCTCGTGGATTTTCATAAAAATTAGTTTCAAATACAAAAGTAGCTATTTCATCAGAGATACACCAAGAGTTTGCCAAGGTTCAACCCCTAGCTACGAACGGTCATGTCCGCCGTTTTGACCGTATTTTGAAACAGGCATAAAGAATTCAAAAAAATCAAAAAAATGGAAAACCTTCTCATTGAGTCATTACATGTGACCTAGTTACCAGAAAAAAATATAAACTTGGAATACAACAATTAAATTGAAAAAGTGTTCACGGAAATGAGCTAACATGAACGAAGATTCATGGCTTTTAGGGCAAATGACCAATGTTATGGCCACATTCATTGCATAGTTTCTTCAAATGACCTCATATTGCGCAAAAACGTGCATCTTGAAACCACGAACAATGTTGCCGAAGAAAGTTTTTATTTCCCTTGCATAAAAATAATTTTTTTCATTTTCGGAGTGCAAAAAATGAGTTTTTTTTGTGAAGTACATACCAAAAATATGTTGCAAAATGGGAGCACTACATTAGCTTAGGGGTATTTTTTATTTTATTTTGACTAAAACCAGTCCCTAATAGTATATAATGATAGAGGAGATCTTTACAAAAATTTCAAAATTTATTCAAAAGTTATTAAGAAAGAAAAAAGAAAGAAAAAAACGGCTGAGCCAAGCCGACCTAGCCTAGCCCAACAGTGCAGGCAAACAATTGAATCTCCTAAAGTTTGAAATGGGCCAAGGCTCACTAGACACAGTTAAACTGTTAAAAGAAAAAAAATGGAGTCATGCCATGAGGCCCAAGCCCACTCGACTAGGCTTAACTAAATAGCAGTGGTGCCCTTAAAGGACACCGAGTTGTTCGTGGCCTAGTGGTTACGCTAGCCATGGGTGAGGCACACATCGCGGGATCGAGTCCCGCGGGAGCCTATTTTTTGGTTTATTCGGGAATTTGAGTCTCACTGTATGCCATGTCCGTGGCCTACCTATTCGGTATGGGTGGGTCCCACTAGTCAGTGTAGTGGGTCCGTAGGTCAAGTGGGTCCCACGGGTCAGTTTCGTGGGGCCTACCTGTCAGGTCGGTGGTAGGTCCCATGTGTCAGTTTGATGGGCCCAGGTGTCATGAGATAGGTGGTGTAGTTGTATTTCATTGTCAACAGGTGAAAGTGTATGTCCCAATTGACACATGGACGTGACACATAAGCGAAACAATTGAGGTGGCAGCCCCATCATTTCCACGCATCACAAATTAGTGAGTATGACCATTTAAATTGGTCTTAATCTGGCAAAAATAGAGAAGCAAACCAGTGTTGTTTGCATTATGACCAATTCGTGTAAGGAGACCGTGACCTTTCTGACCAGAATGGTCGTTATGTTTCTAGATTTGGAGCCTCCCAAACAGCCTACGACCAACTGGTTTGAAATGGTCACAGATCGATGACCAATTTTTTCAGGATCACCGACAAAAGGTCACTAGTTGACATATTTCTTGTAGTGGTAATTTGTTCTTCCGCCAGGTCCTTGAGTTCTACAAATTGCGCATTCACGATCTCGCGCCCAATTCCGTTTTGACCCTCTCCAATTTCGTCACTCTTTGTGAGGACTACCTCCAAATCAAGCCAGACCCTGACCTCTGGCTTGAGCTTTTCTATTGCAACCCCCAACCTGAAACCTCTGGGGGTCCTCTTCTTCAATGCGGCGCTGTTGCTCTTCAGCGTCGTCTAAACTCCGTCTTCCCCAAACCCGTCTTTCCTAATCGTGTCAAGGATTGGCACAAAACATTATTTTATTACAAGGACACATCCCATGAAGATGAGCCTCGCCTTCCTCTCTTCTCTGAGGATCGCCTAGAGGTGAGTCCTGTTATTAAAGCTAGGTGCTCAGAGGCTGCACGACCCAAAGTCGAGTCCTTGATCACACGGATTCAAGCCCTCCTGTCACGTAAGCTGGAGAACATGGATTTGGTGCGTTGCTAGACGACCTGCAGGATCCAGCCACTCAGTCCTATGACCCGACTGATATGCCAGTACACGCATTGTGTGACTGATGATCTCCGCACATCGAAGAAGCTGTCTGACGGCCCTGAACTCGGCCGATTAATCAAAAAGCTGATAGGCAAGCTAGTAAAGGACCAAGCACATTTTGGACTTGAGCCCTTTTGCTCCACCAATCAAGCTCCTACCGTAAGTATTTTATTTGTCTCATGTTCATCTGCCTTCTCTACTTCATTTGCTAACTTATTCTTTCTGTCTCCTTTACAGTTAATTGACTCCTTCTGGAAGCCAGCTTCTGAAACTGAAACTGAGGCTAAGGTTGATGAGGAGGCCGAGGAGGAGGCTCCTGCCACAGAGCAAACTGCCGGGGCAGAAGATGTTGAAGATGATGCCAAGGAGGAGTCCTCTCAGGAGGCTCCTGTTGAAGTTGATGAGGAGGAGTCCTCTCAGGAGGCTCCTGTTGAAGATGATGAGGAGGAGTCCTCTCAGGAGGTCCCTGTTACTAGGCAAAGACATAGGGCTTCAAGTCCTGCCGCTGCCCAACCAACCTCATCTGAGGAGTCCTCCAGTGCAAAGAGCCGCTCCCCCTCTCCCCCAGCTCCCACTAGGAATGGGTCTCGAGAGGTTGTTCCCAAGGTACCTCTCTCACGAGTCCTTGGATCAACCACCTCAACTACTAAACCACAAGAATCTACGCAGAGCGTTCTTGCTGTCAGGAAGAGGAAACTGTGCTCCGATGGCCCTGCAGACGCTCCTGATCTTTTGCCAATTTCACACCAACGGAAGTCGACTTCTCCTACGAGTAAAGCCGACTCCTATCAATCCGGCATGTCTATGCCTTCATCTGACTCGCAGGCCTCCCTGGACCTTTGAGACTAATACTGGGTATAACTTTTTTGCTTACTTGCGCTCATATGACTTCTGTATTTCCTTTTCATGGAATTCTTGCTGACTTCTGACTTTGCCTGTTTCAGGGCTCGACCTTATCTGAAGGTCACAAGGCTCCAGAACATGGCTGATGTCACATCCGCTCACGGATCTGTCCCTCCTTCTGCTTCTCATACGAAAAGCACAAGGACCGCTCCATCCACACCTGCATCTGCAGGCGTGACCACTACTGCCGCTCCCACTGTCCCCGAGTCCCTTCCAAAAACTTGGGAGGAAGCTCCACTGGTGATCCAGTCCTCTCCTGGGACTGAGAATCCTACGACCATACCTCAACCTTCTCCGGCTCCTCGTCAGGCGGCTTCTGCAGCCCAACTCAATGAGCCAGCCAAGTACTCCATTGATAACAGCCGACTTCGAGTGGCTGACAACAAGTCCTTTTCTGAGGCTTGGATAGAGGCTATTGATCTAAATGATCAAGCAGCCAGACTGAAGGATGATGAGCAACTGGCCCTTAGATCTCTTCAACTTATCCATGATGTAAGCTTTCTAACTTCTAGTATTTGTGGTCTCTGGTATGCTCCTATTGCAGTAGCCCCCAAGCACCTTATCAGTGGTGACTTGAGACTAAGATAGGTGCTTTAGTTTTAAACTTTAACTCAATTGCTGTGTAGAAATTTTTTTGCGCGCTGTAGCCCCCCAAGCACTGAGTCCTTAGCTCTTCCAGGACTCTGGGCTTTTAACTTGATGGCTCTTAGGTAAAGGAACTAAAAAAAATTCCACGAGTAGCCCCCAAGCGCCGGGTTGTCAGCCTGCGACAACTTGGAGCTACAAGTCAATGTAATTAGCTGGTAGAAAAAATTCTGTTCTGCGAGTAGCCCCCAAGCGCCAAGTTGTTAACTTGTGACGACTTGGAGCTACTAACTTGTTGACTATGACTTGTGACTTTTGCATCTAGAGAAAAATCTGACTCCTGAGTAGCCCCTAAGCGCCAAGTTGTTAGCTTTTGACGACTTGGAGCTCACGGGTTCATACTTTGCACTTGTAAATATGAAATTTGATAGCTTGTATATCTGACTTGTTCATGTATGACTTGTGAGTCCTGACTTGTGAATTCTGACTTGTACTTGCAGAACTCATTTCCAAGATGAAGAGAGACATGAAAGAGTTGGAGGACCAGGCAGCTGCTAGTGCCAGGACTGCTCAGTCTGAAAAGGAGCACTCTCTCCAACTTGAAAAGGACATGAAAATTCTTGCTGCTGAGCTGGAGAAGGTCAAGAAAGAATCTGAGATTGCCAAGAAGACTGCCCTGAAAGCCCACAATGAGCCAAAAGCAGTCTATGACACCTGTCATAAAGGCATTGGAGCCATGTTCCAACATGTCTTTGGTAAGTTTATGCCTTTGCTTTTCTCCTTCTTTGCATTGTTCTGTAGTACTATCAACTTATACTCACTAACTTGTTTCTGTAGGACCTGATTCTCAAAATCTCAAGTTGCCCGTTAGCAAGCAACTTCATGAGATGCTAGACCACTGTCACGGGCTACAAGAGGGAGCCCGTGATGTGGTAAAGTACTTGAACGCTAAGGGCAAGTGCCCCAAGGAACCTGAGCGCCTGGTAGATGAGATGTCGAGAGCACCAGGTTATATGCGCCTTTGGAACCAGTCCTCCTTGAGGAGAGCCTCTATCAGGATCCTTGCTTTAGCCCACAGCTACTATCCCACTGTCATAGAGCCAGCTCTGCTTACTATGGGGAAGCTAGGTCAACACGAAGATGGCACACCTTTTACTCAGGATGACTTCAAGGCTGAGGAGAGGCTGGTGCGTCCTTATGCCTGTGAGATTGCCAACAAGATGGACCCGGAGGTATGGGCTCATCATTATGACTTGGAGAACAAAAGGGTTGCCCCAGAGACTCCTGTGATTGTAAACTTTGGCCGCCCCTCACAGGCAATGGCAGGTGACTCTTCTTCTGCTGGACCGAGCTCTTCTACACCAGCGGCTCCTGCTCTTGGTAACTCGGCTTGTGCAGAGCCTGTTCTGAAGACTCCTGCTGCGCCCACTCCTTCAAGAGCTACTACCGGGGACTCCCAGCCCCAAGAAGAAGAGCAGGCCCAGCATGTGAAGAGTCCAAAAGGTACTGGTTTCCATATCAAGAAAGTTGCCACCAAGCCTCCTGTGAAGCCGGCTCGTGTCTCTACTATACAAGCGAAGGATAAGTCTCCTGCCGAGAAGGACTCCCCAGTTCCAGCCAAGAAGTCGACTCTTGAGATTGATCATCCTCTTGATGATTTTTAGACTTTTGTAAGACTGTACTGATGCTGTAAATTTGTTGGTGTTTGAACTAGTTGTTCTGTAACTGTGCCAATCGGCTTATAATGACTTGCTTGTTCTACTGTGTCATTGATATGTCTTATCTATGCAAGTCACTGATTGGTTCTTATAACCCATCTAATTTTTCATTGATGAATAAGTAGGCCCTGCATGACTTCTCTTACAGTTTTGTGTTGACCTGCTCCCATCTTCTTATGTCCTTTAGGATTCATAAGAGCTAGAGACAAGTCATGCCTGTAGATTATTCATATTGTGCATGCTGCATCTAACTTACCAGCGAGAAAATTAGGAAAAATTCGGCTACTGAGCCGGGTTCAAGGGTCTAAGCCTGACTTTTTTCCTGAAAAGCAAGCCCCCAAGAACCTGATGATCAAATATAAAGTATAAAGCGCACTCACTGGGTGACTCGACTAAAGAACTCATATTCAGAGAAGCCGGCTTTATTTCCTTTGATCATAACAATTTGATTACATTTAGGCATGGCTCACTGGGCTCTTTGCCTTTCAACGCATGAAAACTATTACAACTTAGCTATAGTAAGGACGTAGCTGAGCTATGTTCCATGGCCTCTTTGCCTCTGCATATGGATCTAGTGTATAAGCTGTGTCAGCTCCTTTGCTTTGGCTTGCCGGCTCTCGCACATCCATTAGATAGTACGACCCATTGTGCAAGTTCTTACTTATGACGAACGGTCCTTCCCATGGTGGAGATAACTTGTGCATCCCTTCCTTGTTTTGGACCAGGCGAAGCACTAAGTCACCCTCTTGGAAAGTCCGAGTCCTGATTCGACGAGCGTGATATCGCCACAAGTCCTGCTGATAAACTGCTGACCTCTCAAGGGCTGACTCCCTTGCATCTTCGAGTGCATCTACCGAGTCCTGACAAGCGAGTTCATTCTCTGTCTCGACATAATTGGCGACTCGTGGCGAGTCATGCAGCAAGTCGCTAGGTAGGACGGCTTCTGCTCCATACACCATGAAGAATGGTGTGAAGCCAATAGATCTATTAGGAGTCGTCCTTATACTCCAAAGCACTGCTGGCAGCTCCTCAACCCAACACCCAGCGGCTCTTACCAGGGGGACTCGAAGCCGGGGTTTGATTCCCTTTAGCAACTCCTGATTTGCCCTCTCTGCTTGTCCGTTGGACTGTGGATGTGCCACTGAGGCTAGGTCGAGTCTGATGTTGTTCTCACCACAGAACTTGGCAATCTCTCCAATTGATAAGTTGGTCCCATTATCTGTAATGATGATGCGAGGATACCCAAAGCGTGTTGCTATCTTCTTGAAGAACCTCACTGCTGATTCTCCGTCGACTCTGCTGACGGGTTCGGCTTCTACCCACTTGGTAAACTTGTCAACTGCTACAAGCAGGTGGGTCTTGTGGCAGGGCGACTTTGAGAAAGGACCCACCATGTCAAGCCCCCAAAGTGCGAACGGCCAAGTGATAGGGATAGTTCTGAGTTCTTGTGCTGGCACGTGGTCTTTCCTTGCGTACCTTTGGCATCCATCACAAACTCGTACTATTTTTTCTGCATCCAGATGTGCTGTTAACTAAAAGAACCCGTGTCTGAAAGCTTTTGACACCGTGGATCAAGTGGATGCATGATGACCACAATCACCTGTGTGGATTTCTTGCAGGATTTGCCTGCCTTCTTCTGGAGACACACATCTAGACTCCAGTAGGACTCCTTCTATATAACTCGCCATCAATGACTGTGTAAGACTTGCACCGTCTGATGAGTTGTCTCTGTTTGACTTCATCCTCTGGGAGTTCACCCCGGAGGAGATATGCAAGGTAGGGCTCTGTCCATGCTGGGATTGCCCGTACTGCTGCCACAATTGCTGATTCTGGATCTGGGAAGGCTAACTCCTCCTCTGAAGGCAACTTGACTGATGGATGGTGGAGTTCATCCACAAATACGTTGGGAGGTACTTTCTCACGACGAGAGCCGAGTCGTGATAACGCATCAGCGGCCTCGTTTTTCCGTCTGTCAATATGCTCTACTTGATAACCAGAAAAGAACCCGGCTATCTGTTCGACTTCTCTTCTGTAAGCCGCCATATTTGCATCCTTCGAGTCCCAGGTTCCAGATACTTTCTGTGCCACGAGATCTGATTCCCCGAAGCACCTGATACGCTTGATGTTCATTTCCTTTGCCAAACGGAGCCCATGTAGCAAAGCCTCATACTCTGCCATGTTGTTTGTACAATCAAAATGCAACTGCGGGACATATGCCAACTTATCTCCTTTAGGTGAAGTTAAAACCACGTCGGCTCCTGAGCCTTCTAGCTGTCTGGACCCGTCGAAGTGCATTGTCCAATATTTGGTGCAAGGTGAACTTGGTGAGGATGTGAAGTCCGTCCAGTCATTGACGAAGTCGACCAAAGCTTGAGACTTGATGGCTGTCCTAGGATCATATGTGATATGATAAGGACCCAATTCGATTGCCCACTTGGCAACTCGCCCTGTTGCATATCTGTTGCGTATGATATCAGCTAATGGTGCTGAGCTCACCACTTTGATTGGATGCTCTTGGAAATAGTGCTTAAGCTTCCTACTTGCGAAAAAACTTCATAAACTAGCTTCTGCCATTGAGGGTACCTTTGTTTTGAATCTGTGAGGACTTCACTAATGTAGTAAACATGCCTCTATATTGGATACTCTTTTCCTTCCTCTGCACGTTCCACAACTACCACTGCGCTGACAACTCTTTCATTGGCAGCCACATATAATAACATGGGTTCCTTATCTGTAGGAGCTGCAAGTACTGGTGCTGATGATAGGGTTTTCTTCAAGCTCTCAAAAGAATCGTCGACTTCTTTGTCCCATAAGAATTTGTCTGACTTCTTCAGGAGTCGGTAGAGAGGACCCGCCTTCTCTCCGAGTCTTGAGATGAATCTACTTAGAGCTGCTACACAACCAGTGAGTTTCTGAACGTCTTTTAGACAAGTTGGCCTCTGCAGGTTGTGAATATCCTTGATTTTCTCTGGGTTTTCTTCAATGCCTCTCTCTGAAACAATAAAGCCGAGGAGTTTGCCTGCAGGGACTCCAAAAACACACTTGGTTGGGTTGAGCTTCATCTTGTACTTGCGCAGGTTATCAAAGGTTTCTGTCAGGTCTTCTATCAAAGCGTCAGCTTTCTGAGACTTGATGACCACATCGTCCACATAAGCGTGCACATTCCTTCCAATCTGTTCCTTGAAACAGTTCTGAATACACCTCTGGTATGTAGCTCCTGCATTCGTGAGTCCAAAGGGCATTGTCATATAACAAAATGCTCCAAAGGGTGTAATGAAAGATGTCTTCAGTTCATCATCTTTCTTGAGTCTGATCTGGTGGTACCCTGAGTAGGCATCCATGAAACAAAGTAGCTCTTACCCAGCTGTGGAGTCAATGATCTGGTCTATACGAGGTAAAGAAAATGGGTCCTTAGGGCAGTGCTTGTTGAGACCCGTGAAGTCAATGCACATACGTAGGTCTCCTGTTTTCTTTGGTACTAGTACTGGGTTGGCCACCCACTCTGGGTGAAAAACTTCATTGATGAACTCAGCTGCAAGGAGCCGAGCCACCTCTTCTCCGATGGCTTTTCTCCTGTCATCGTGAAACTTGCGTAGACCTTGCTTGACTGGTCTTGCATTAGGGTTAACATGTAAACAGTGCTCGGCGAGTTCTCTCGGGACTCCTGGCATGTCAGATGGCTTCCATGCAAAGACGTCCCGATTCTCACAGATGAACTCGACGAGCGCGCTTTCCTATTTATCAGATAGATGTGCCCCAACGATGAACTGCTTGGAGGAGTCACCTGGGGTAAAGTCCACTGATTTGGTCTCCTGAGCTGACTTGAATTTCATCTTCTTCTCTATGGCCGGCTTCTTGAGGACTGAGTTGTCCTCCGGGTCCACATTTGCCTTGTAAAATTTCAGCTCTTCCTGAGCACAAGCTGTTTTGGCCATAGCTGCATCTCCATGTTCACATTCCAATGCCATTTGTCTGCTGCCATTAACTGTAATGACTCCTGCTGGACCTGGCATCTTAAGTTTCAAGTAAACATAACACGGTCTGGCCATAAACTTAAAGTATGCCGGTCGACCAAAAAGAGCATGGTATGGACTCTTAAGATCAACTACCTCAAAGGGCATAATCTCTGAACGAAAATTTTCCATTGTGCCAAAAGCAACCTCAAGATAGATCTTACCAATGGGTTTTGCTGACTTCCCTAGTACTATCCCATGAAAAATTGTCTTAGTTGGTATCAACTGCCTATCTTGCAATTTCATCCTCTTCAATGTGTCATAATATAAGATGTTGATACTGCTTCCGCCATCCATAAGCACCTTGTTCAATGTGTAGCCCCCAACTTGAGGTGCTACCACCAAAGTGAGGAGCCCTGGGTCATCGACTCTTGGTGGATGATCTGCCCTGCTCCATGTGATGAATTGCTCTGACCGCTTGAGCCACTGTGAAACTGCTGGTTCCACTGCATTAACAGCTCGAACTTTCAATTTCCTGGCACCTTTGGACGTGCTTGTTGTAAAAACATGATAACTGCCCTGACTCGAGTTCTGCGGTCGAGTTGTGACATAATATTGCCCTTGGCCATCATGAAGCTGCTTCGGGTTCTGCTGGAACCCGCCCTGCTGGTTACCTCTTCCTTGATGTAAGTTGGGATTGTTGCCGGCTCCTGCGCCATGGTTGCTGGGTCCTCCATCACCATTGTGTCCTCTATATCCATTGTTGTTGTTCCTATTACCTGGTCCTGTGACTCTGCCACGCTGCAGATCCACACACTGTCCCAAGGTATGACCACACTTCCCGTTTCTGGCGTGTTTGGGACATGGACTCGCCAAAATCTCCTTTGTACTTGGCCTACGCCCTTGATATCCTTGAGAGTTTTTGTCCTTACGTCTGATTCCGGTGTTTGTGTTAGCTACCAGATCAGAGTTGTCTCCATATGGCCTCTTAGTGCCACCATGGTTTTGACCTTGGTTTTGATTCTGACCTGGCCCATTGCCCCCCTGTCCTTTTCCAGCTTCTTCCGGGTCCTTGGTTTTGTCCGTGGATGCGTGCTTGTTGGCTCCAGCCATGATCTCTCCAATGGTGATGGGTATGCGCCCTGATTTAGACTATCTTTCATACGTCCCAACTTCCAGCTCAAAGGATTGTAACTGCAGTTTCTCTCCAATGCCATCAACACAGAGATGGGTGGGAGTCCTTGCGATGAATTGATGATTTCCGAGACTCACTTCATCCAATGTCTTGCGGACTCGCCCTTCCGCTGAGTGCATCGCTCTAAGTCCTCTATGGTGCTCAGCTTCCTGCAAGTTCCTTGGAAATTTTGCACAAAAGCTGTCTTCAACTACTCCCATGAGTTGATGGACCTAGTAGGCAAGTTCCTCATCCATACCTTGGCTGTCTCATCCATCATAAGATACATAAACTTGGCACACAACCCTTCTGAAGTGTTTCTGATACTCATTGCCATCTCATAACTGCTAAGCCACGAAGTTGGGTCCATATTTGGTTCATAGTTGCCCACCTTGCGCGGTTCCTTGAAGTTATCTGGGAAAGCCACGGCTCTAATGGCCTCTGAAAGACATGCGGGTCCTGTTAATGATGGTGAACTCCCTGGTGAGGTTGCCTCAGTAAGTGCACGATGCGGCGGGTTCATCACTGGTGCTGCTGCCAATGCTGCTGCAGCTGGCGCTGCTTCCCGAGTCCTTCCGACTCCTGGGTTTGCTGCTGCAGCTGCTTCCCTTCTAATTCGTGCTTTGTCCACAATCCTCTGTGCCTCTGAAGTCGTTGGTATGTTTGCTAAATTCCTTGCCAGTTCCCTCCGCCTTGCGGTTGTGGACCCGGCCGGATGTGACTCGTCGTGCCGACTCCTCGTTTGGGAGTTGAACGGAGTTGAGTGAAGCTTGCTTGCATCTGGGAAATTAGGATACCTAGCCTGTTGGTCTAGATCTGTTTTCAACATCTCAATAGTGAATCGTGCGTCCTGTCCCGTTGGATTCTCATTGAGTGGAATTCTCTCTAGTACCATGGTTGCTGCATGTACATTATCCATCGGATTTGAGTAATGCCCCGCAGGTGTGTGAAACCTCTGTGGTGGCAGACCCATACCGCCGACTCCTCTGCCAGGTGGTGGGGTGGTACATTGGCTCCAGCTCCCGTTATGACTCCTCCGTTTCCTCCTGGTGGTGGTGGTGGTGGCGGTGGTGGTGCTCCAGGTGCAGATCCTCCGGCTCCTGCAGCTGGGCCTGTTGGTGTCTGAAACATGTTGGTTGGATTGATAAGGACTCCTTCATGGAGTCGGCTCCGAGTCCTCCGATGTTGAATCGAGGCGAGCTCCTGTTGGCGATTGCGCACTGCTGCTGCTTCAGCTTGTACACGCTCGTGCTTTGTCTCACTACAAGAAATATGCTCGTTAACGACTCTCCATTTTGGTCACTAAAAGGTCATTAAATTTGACCCACTTACTACTGATTCAGAAGCAACTGTAGTTCAAATTTGACCCACTTACTACTGATTCAGAAGAAATTTGTCATTTTCATAACGGGAGATGGAAAGCTGACGTGGCTGATACATGGACATGACACATAGGCAAAACTTCTTATTTGTTTGTCCAATTATTTTACTTAGCAATTATGATCATTTAAATTGGTCGTCATCGAGTAAAAATAGGGAAGTAAACCAGTGCTATCTATTATGACTATTTTGTCTAAGGAAACTATGACCTTTCGAACCAAATTGGTCATTATGTTTTCGGGTTTTGACCCTCCAAAACAGATTACGACCATTAATTCAAAATAGTCATAACTCTATGACCAATTTTACCATGGTCGTTATCAGAAAGTCATAAACAAGCATATTTCTTGTAGTGTCTGTATGCGAGCTTGTTCAGCTTGTATACGTGTCGGCTCTGCTTGCACAAGGGCTTGATCTGCTGCTAATCTACGATTTTCCTCTGCAACATCCGCCAATTGCTTCTCTAATGCCTCACGAGCCACCAGCAACTCCTCTGCACGAGCCGCCGCATTGTCTGTTGTGATTTCCTTTGTCAGCAGGTTGGGATCGAATTGATTTCCACGCGCGTTGTCCGCACTGTTCACGTAGACTCCAACGTGACGTGGACGAGTTGGTGACTGCATGTACTCTTCCTCAATCCCATATCCGAGTCGATCTTCAAATAAGGGCAGGATCGACTCTGAATCTGCATCATACCCTGGCTCTGAATCTGACTCCGGCTGCATCTCCGGCTCCTTTTCCTTGGCTACTATGCCAACCTGCGATGTACCGATGGACTCCTCTCCATCGGACTCCACCACAGCTGTTGCCTCTGAAACTGAATCCAACTGATTAGCACGATTACCTGAAACACTGACCATGCCAACAAACACGTTGATCTTGCCAAAGATAAGCTGGTAGCCTTCATCGACTTCATCCATCTCGGAGCTCCATCCTAAGTCATCGATCTCGGTCTCTCTAAGCTGATTGGTGAAGAGCCGCCCGATGGCGTGTTTCTCCATACCTCGGCGAGCTGCTCCCACGATCTCAACTCCTTTCATGACAGGCCCCACGGTGGGCGCCAACTGTCGTGGGGTTGTCACGGCGAGTTCTTCCTCGGGGAAGATAAGTTGTGGGGCCATTGGTAATTGAAGTACGCAGGAGTTGTTAATCTCGCCTAAGGACAAGGATTTACCCAGGTTCGGCCCCTCTTGATGGAGGTAAAGACCTACTTCCTGCTTCGGCTTTATTGATATGACTTGATCTCGATTACAAGGACCTGATCTCGCTAACTCGAGATCCGGTGACCTTAATTTCTCTGGTGTTGCGGCTTCTAGGTTACTTGATCTCCCCTTGTCTAAGGTCCTGGACCCGCCTTATAAAGGTGGCCAGGTCCTGGACTTACAACTTGCACCGAGTCACACTTGGACACGGAGTCTCACTCTAGGTCTTGGCCTTCCAAGTTTAGAACTCCGGGTTGTACTTGGACTCTTCCTTGACGAGTCCTTCCTTTATCATGGGCCTTGGTCGGCTTGTCTTCAGCCCAGCCCATGTAACTTAAGTGTGACCCGGCTTTTCCTTCTTGGTCTTGGCGGGTCTACTTTCCGGGTCCATGGGCCTACCTATAAAGTATCCCCCCATCAGACGACTTGACTCCAATCGTTGTAGATTGGCTCTTCCTCTTCCGTCTCTCTACAGACGCCGAAGAAAAGGAGATGGGCCGCTTAGTCGCCTTGCTGGATGATGATGTGCCAGCGGGACGAGCGGTGGAGACTCCGGGAATCTATCGAATAATACATGTTAGTCCGTTAAAGGCCGAGTCGAAACCCTAAAGAATTGAACTTTTGTTTTGCAAACTACCTTTGGGGGAGGGTTGGCAGCCGAGTACATCGGCAGCGATTCTTCGTATTGCCGGCCTTCGTTAGGCCTTGCTTTGATGAGCTTGTTGAAGCGAGCCTCAAAGAGGTCTTGCTCCAAGTCTTTTTCGCTGATCCGCATGGGATCAGAATTGTCCGTGTACTCGCACAAGAGGCGAGCACGATGTTGGAGGGGCTGGATCCGTGTCTTCATCCAGCAAATTATTGTGTCCTCCCCAGTCAGGGGAGGAGAGTCAGAGGTCAACTCCATGATCCTTGCCTTAATGGCGGCAAGGTCAGCCGGCATCTTTGCTGTCGGTTTCTTCTTCCATGAGGGCAGGGGCGTGCCATCTCTGTCCTTAAAGGCGGCGAGCCCCTGCAGCCTATTTGGAGGCATCACGTACTTGCAGTAGAAGAAGGTGGACGCCCACCCCTTAGCCGAATCCACGATCGGCACCTGAGGGTACCAATCTATATCTCGGCGCGAGTTGAAGGTGATGGAGCCGGAAACCAGCAGCTCCTTCAGGACTGTCTGCCTCTTGACTCCGAAGCAGTGCTGGAAGAAATCTAACCTAGGAGCTAATCCTAAGTAGCCTTCAAACAACGCTACGAAGCCGGATATGTACAAGAGGCTATTGGGAGTGATGTTGTGGAGCTGGAGACCATAATGGTCCAGAATCTCAGTCATAAAAGCCGAGGGCGGCAAATAAAACCCCCGGGCAACATGAGAAGAGAGAAGTACCCGCTCGTCTTTGATGGTAGTCGGAGACGGGTCGCCGAAGGCGGATCGCCAAGTCGGCGCAGACTCGGAAGTTGGAGGAATAACTCCATCAGCCGCCATTCCCATCAGTTCGCCTTCCTCCACACCTGAGCAAGCCCTGTTGTGAGTGGGGTTGCTGGCGGCGCCTTGATTGTCGCTGGCTTCCTCCTCTTCTTCTTCTTCAGTGGCCCGAGCTTCTTTGGCCACATCGGCGATAGCTGCAGAAGTCGAAGCCACCGTAGCCGCGGCTTCAGCTACAGCTTGGGCGAAAGCAATCTCATCGCGGCCCGAGACCGCGGCAGAGGAGGAGTCCATCGGAGCCGAGGAAGAAGAGGCACGGGGAGCAGCGGAGGAGACGGTACCGGCAGCGGCGGCAGTGGAAGCCGCACCTCCCATCGGCGGAGCAGTGTTGAGCGGCGTCGCGTCGATGATAGGGGAACCCGGATTGCTGGAGGCCATGGAGCTCGGGAGTGCGGTGGATGAACTCGTGCTTGGAAGAGATGAGATCCGGAGAAGAAGGGCACTAGGGTTGCGAATGAAACGGTGGCCGTGACGAAGACGAGGCGGCCCGCTTTTATAGCGGAAGTGCCGAGATCTGTGCAATGGCTCCGGAGCGAGATTGCCGCCACGCGTCACGGGATCACACCATTATGAGGAGATCCTTCCCTTCGATGACTCGGTTCTTGTGCGGGAAAAAAGGAAACTAGCCCCCGCATTCAAAGATGCCACTCCACTCACTCTGCCGGGTCTGACAAATCCATCAAATTGCCGGAAGCATGTCAATACGCACTCAAGTGTTTTTTCCGACATGATAAGCCGGCATACAAGGATCGACAAAGCTGTTTTGCATGACTTGAAGACTACAAGTTTCTGGGAATGCTCCAAGTCTAACAATGGAAGAAGAATTTCCCAGACAACACATTGTCAGAATACCAAAGTGTCGTCGTGGTGAACAGACAGATGCCATGGGTAGGCTTATGTTGGGGCCATGGACGCTGTTGGCACCGGGGAGGGATGATGTGTAGAATTACACACACGAAGAACACAAACACTCACGTGATTTACCCAGGTTCAGGTCCCTCGTGTGGAGGTAAGACCCCTACTCCTGCCTGTCTGAGTGTATATAGGTCACAGTCCGGGTTACAAGGATGCTCCTTGAGCTGTATGCCAAGAACTATGTTTACCCGGGTCAAAGAGAGAGAAGCTCGTATCCTCCCAGTGTCTAATGCCAAGTCTCTATGTTCTCTCCTCTGGAAACCTCTGATCGATCGTCCAAGCCCTAAGCCCCCTCTCGCAAGAGGGTCTGGGGCACCTTATATAATGGTGCCCCGAGTCACAGTGTTAGGGCTGACGTAGCTGCAACTGTGGCCATGTGATAACCCCCAAGAGCAGGGGATCACTGTAGCACCTCTCAATGTGAAAGTAGGGTATCGATCCGTAGGAGCAAGAAGGAAAAGTTATCTATTCCCTACAACTAAAGTGTCACAAGTTTTAGTTGATTATGCACTAGATAGGTTTAAAGAACAAGATGATTGATTTAATGGATGGAAGTTTAATGTAACAAAACAAGAATATAAAAGTGTCCCAATCCTCTTCAATGCAAGAGGACAAGACAAAGGTGTAAACGGTGTTTCGATGCTTGGAAATAAGGCCTAGGGATCATACTTTCACTAGTGGACACTCTCAATAATAATAATATAATTGAATACATAGATATTTTCTCTTCACTATGCTACCCCGAACTATAATCCGGTTGGATAACAAACACCAATCCATTGCGTAGGGCTATAAAAGCACACCTTAAAGTTGCATTCCACATCTAGGGACACTTCATGCTTGTCACTATCCGCATCCAAAGATAGTACTAACAAACACCACAATATCATATAGACATCCAACACAAATAATAACTCATGATAAGTATTCATGTAATCTTTAGCCTAAGAGCCACACACGATGCACACACTGCCAACTTCACACCATGGGACAAAGGTGACTCCGTAAATTACATTAATAAAACCACTTGAGTAGCATAATTCATAAGATAAAGAAGAGTACCATCTACGGATTCAACTAGATTACAAAGCTCCTGATCACATAAATATCACACCATGGGAGAGAGAGAGATAAACCACAGAGCTACCGGCATGAGCCCTCAGCCCCGAGGGTGGACTACTCCCCTCTCATCATGGAGATGGTGGAGATGTCGTTGGGGGAGATGGAGACCACCCCGGCAGCGCCCCGCCAGAGTTTTCCCCCTCCAATCTGCAGCTCCAGGTCTCTATTTTGGTGTTTCTGTGTTTCGGCGGTGCTCCCCTCTGGAAAACGTCGGGGGACTATTTTTATAGTCGGTTTTAGGTCACGAGGAAGCTTCGGGAAGAAGGATCGACGCAAACAGAGCCACGAGGCCCAAAAGGATGGGTCCCACGCAGCCAAGGAATCTGACCGCGTGGGCCACTCCCTTTCGGCCTTCGGGCCTCCAATTTTTCGCATCCTTTTTCCCCACGCTTTGGTTCTTCCAAAAAATGATCCCCGTAAATTTTCAGGTCATTTGGACGTCGTTTGGATCCCTGAAACATCAAAATATAGAAAATAGGGTTTTCCGCCAGTGCAGGGTTAATTCCAAAAAAATAGGAAAACTGTGAAATCTTCCCAAAATCATTATAAAACAATGATATAACCCTTATATGATGCAAATATGATTGAAATATGAGAATTATAATGCAAAGTTCATGTATGCATTTTATATGCATCACCATTCCTGGCCGGCATCACCTCTAGTCGTCATCCGACGTATGCACCACTGTCGCCATGCCGGGGCCGCGTCAGCCCCTGTCATCACGGTCACCTCTGTCCTTGACAGGACATGCCTCCACTCCTGTGTACTGCTCCCCCGTACCGCTCTGGTCAGTGGTACAGTGGAGACATATCACATCGTCCACTTGCGGCATGCCCCCATGCCCTGCTCCGTGATTGGAGGGATGGGACACACGGCTTGATCACCATCCGAGATAAGGCGCCTCCCTCATATCCGGCATAGCCATGCCAGATACACTTGACTCGGTTTTCTCTTCCCTGCACATACAAGGAACCGTAAAGTCAATCCGGCATACCCTTGTATGTCGGTCCGGATATGCCGGCTTAGATATGTCGGTTTTTGCCAGCACAGCTATCTCGACCATGCCAGCTCACAATATGTCAGTTTAAACATAACCCGGTCAACTCTGGGATGTCAGTCCACGTTATACCGGTAAACCATGACCCGGTCAACTCCGGGATATCAGTCCATACTGACCATATCCGGGGGTCGCCCCCCGACATTAGTCCCCGAAGCTGGCGCGGTCCTGCAACCTCGGATGAAGGGCCACGGCAGCTTTACCCAATATCAAGTAGTTAACTTATCACTGACATACCATATGCCGGATCAACTTATATGTCGGAAACTGATTGCCATCCAGTTTTGATATCCAACTTTACGCCGGATCCTCTCCGACATACGGAAGAACTCCTCATCTCCTCCGAGTTATCGGTCCACTTACGTGGCAGAGCATCTCTGCTAGACGCTTCGGTTTTCGCGCACTGATGGACGTGACGATGGCACGCTCGCCACACGTGTCACGCCGGTCATGTCGGTCGCTACGCCCGCGCAGGCACTCAAGTGCGCATTGACTGCGTCGCCCGCGCGTCGCCTCGGGTCCTGCACGGTCAGGTGCGCCACACCGGACCATTGGCACTCTGTGGCCCAACATGCGGTGGATCGTGCGGCAGTTACGCCGTTACGGGAATCGTGGCACAGATCGTGGGGTAGTTATCCACTAGTTATGGAGATCGTGTGCAGTAAATCCCGCGCCCACGATCTCCCCAGGCCGTTAAATAAATAGGGGGGAGGGGGCAAATCTTTCCCCCCTCTCCATTCACTTCCCCCTTTGCTCTCTCTCCTTCTCCTTCTCCAGCACGGAAGCTCCTAGCCGCCGCACAGCTCTGTGCGCACCGACGCCCCCACCGGACATCACCGCCGCGCCGCACGCACTGACGCGCCGCCGCTCGCCGACACCGTACGCCGCGGTAAGGTTTCCCCTTCTCCATTTTCGCATCTAGCTCGTTTTTCCTGTTCTCTGTTATCTTCACCGCCGCGACGCATCGCGCGCCGCTGGTGATCTTGCCGCCGTGGTGTCTCTCTTTCTTTTCTCTTTCTCTTTCTCCACCGCGGCAATCCCTTGCTCACTGCCGATCAACTTTCTTGCAGCACGCCACCGCGCCGCCACGGGCAACCGGTGGTCACCACCAAGCTCTGCCGCTTAGATGGCCTCTCAAGACACCGCCATCGAGACCACCGAGGAGATGGTGATGGAAGGATCGACCCGGGCTGCCTGGGAAGGATCCGACGTCACCCAGGCAGAAATCGACTGGCTGCTCCAGACACGGCGTATCCCGGCCGGCGTGACCTGCAGACTACCCGGCCCCGAGACCGCGCCGGATCTCCGAGAGGGTGAGTATGTTGTCTTCGTAGCCCATTTCGAGCGCGGATTTGGGCTTCCTACCAGTGACTTTATGTGCAACTTCCTCGAGAAATTCGGTCTCCAACCTCACCATCTTCCGGCTAACGCCATCACCACCCTCTCTGCCTATGTCTCTTTCGCGGAGGGTTACCTCGGCCTCTGGCCCACCATCAACCTGTGGTCCAAGTACTTCCAATTCCGGAAGCAGGTCATTCCGCATCCTGAAAACCTGGATGCGACCAGAGAGATGACCCAGTGCGGGGCCGCCACCGTCATACCTCGGTGCTCCTCCATCTTCCCTCGCATCCAAGGCTTGGAGTCATGCCGGAAATGGCTCCGATCTTTCTTCTATGTTAAGAATTCGACCGACGTCGACATGATCAACTTGCCGGAATTCGCCATTGGCCCCCCCACTGCACAACTCAACTGGGGGTACATGTAATACCCCGCAGTTATAGGTTCCGAAAGGGTAGAAATAGGAAGTTTGCATCTTTGCATTCATGCATGCTTGAAAAGTCCGAATAATTTTCGCGCTTTTATCCAAAAAGGACTACGAAGTCGAACTCTGGCAAACGTCGATGATCTGGAAACATATCACTGACTAGTAGTCGAGACAATTCGATCTAACATTAGTCGCTTATTTTGAAACCCTAGTTTTAAAAGAAAGGTTGGGTTATCAACTCTACTGAAAGTTTATTAAAGTAACTTCAAATTGGAATACAAATGTATCAACACTTGTAAACCTTATCTCTATTCTCCCTCTCAAATTTTTGAATTCATGTTTATATTCAACAAATACATTTTGTCTTAATATTCTAAGAATTCATAATCTTGTAATTCCACATTTAATTCTCCACAAAATTTCCATAATCATCATTACATTTCCCAAACAACTCTTCTTACAAATTGCAATAACATCCAACATCCAATACATTTTACAATTAAATTTTAATACACAATTTTGATATCAATAAATTCCAATATGCAATTCTGATATAAAATAAATTACATTATACAAGAAACTTTACAAGTGGAATTGTTCCACAAATCTGTTACAAATAAATGATATCAGGTCCTTTTACAAATTTTCTACTGAAAAGTAAAAATAAAAGAAAAACCTATAAACTAAATCCTTTAGTTGATCTTCAGAAGCTCCAGACCTACAAAAGAATCAAACAATTCACAATGAAAAGATTTGTTAAGGTTAGAAATTTTAGCCTAGTACATTGGTACTGGCTATTGATATAATACTTGGCAGAGTGTCTAATTCCATGAATTGGAATTGACATTGGAGTTCACAGACAAAAATCAAATCATATATCCAACAAGAGGCAACTTGATCATGCTCAGCATGCATTAAGCATGTAAAAGGGGCAAAGGCAGAACCAGCTTTACAACTTAGGCAACCTGAGGGACTAGCTGGTTATTACATGAATACATGATCATCTCCAAAAGCTGTCCAAAGGCAACAAGGAAACAGAACAAATTATCTCTGCCAAATATACAATTTAAATCCACCTTCTTAATTGTGGTGTCACATTTACCATTAATTTGATAAATGGACCCTATTCCTTAAAGCCCACAGGTAAAAACAGTCATAACCCAGTTACAATTCTAGCCCACCAGAGAAGCCATCCAAATCCATCAAGTTTATATCAATTCTTTGGCAGCAGAGGGATGCCAAACAGTTCTTAACCATAGTACATAGCAGAAGTTGACAGGAGCTTGATAAGATCAAGTGAGGTGGAGGGATAACTCCCTGCGCAAGGATCCTAGCTGAGAGCAATCCACAAGTGGATTTGAAACCATTCCACAACTCAAATGGATGGACTTGAACCATTTCATAACCAGATTGAACAACAATAGCCGGCAGAGCAAGGATATGATCAAGGAGGAGGAAGGAGTGAGCCAAAAAGGGAGTAAACAATACCTTGGCACAGAAATTCAACCACCAGAGGATAAGAACCTTCATAGTTTAAAAGAAGAGTAGCAAATCGAGGTGGAAGAGGGCCACTTCAAGCAGCTTACACATCGCATGCAATTATCCTGGTGTCACCACCAGAATCATCTAAAAACCCTATAAATAGGGCAGCCAGCCGAATCCACAAAGCATCACACAGCCAAGCACATCACACACATTTCTGAAAATGTTCTAAATATACCCACTACTGAATCAAGCACTCAAAACAACTAGAGCAAAATAAATCATCAACAACAAAACATATCCAGTGTACCAGTACATTTTTGCTAAGTACCAGTGAGGAAATCTTGAGCAGCATAGAAGCTAAGCTTGATCAGAAAGGAGTCTAGAAGGAGGAGTTAGCAGAGAGGAGGAAGAGGAACCTTACCGTGCGCCCATGGCCGTAACGGCATGACGACGGGGCAGTGCCCGTGTGGTCATGACGGAGGACCAAGGGAGGAAGTCGCACCACAGCAACACCACTCCAGCACCACCGTAGCACGGAGGTGAGCTCCACACCGGCGGCGGAGCAGAGCAGGAGTCGGGAGCACGATTAACCGCGCTGCAACCGAGACCTCAACCGGGGGACGAGCCAGCACGCACGCGTCGGTGGAGAAGAAGGAGAGCAGCTAGGCAGAACCAGAGAGCGGAGCCGAACCCCTAATCATGGCGAGGTAGCTCAGAGGAGGAGAAGCACGGCGGAGCGGCGCCATCACCGAAACCCTAACCCTAGGGATGGGTTGCGCACGAACACACCGGAAGAGAAAAAGCAGATCGACGGGGAGGAGAAGAGAGAGCGTCTAAAGGGCTTTCTTTTGCGCCCTAGCATGACGACGGAGACGGCCGGAGCACGCCGGAATCGGTCGGCGACGGCGGAGGCGAAAAGGGGATCGTGTCGACCACCGGAGCGAGAGAGGGAGAGAAAGAGAAGAGGGGAAGGAGAGAGTGGGTCGGACTGGTTCGGTTCGACCGAACAGGTACGGGTTGACCTGGTTCAACCCAGTAAACCAGGGACTTAGTTGTAATTTCTAAAAATTGCTGAATTCAAATCAAACCCTAGTTATAATTCAAATTTTAAATCCAAAATAAGAATCCTAAAAATCAAATAAAAATATGTTATTAACTCAAAATTTTGCAAGGATTTCAAAAATGATTTTTATTTGATTTATTGAAAAATATTTCTTGAGTGAAAAATTCAAAGATCCTTAAGTGGAAATGATTTGAATTATTTTCCAAAATATTCAAAGATCCTTAAGTGGAAATGATTTGAATTATTTTCCAAAATATTCAAAGATCCTTAAGTGGAAATGATTTGAATTATTTTCCAAAATATTCAAAGATCCTTAGGTGGACATGATTTGAATTGTTTTTAATATTCAAGGATCCTTCAGTGGAAATGAATTGAATTATCTTCTTAAAAGTAAAATAAATTACCATTCTGTAAATGACTGTCCCGTAACTCATCCTAGGTAAAACACACAAAAAGGGGAACATCATCTTAAAATATGAAGGGGGGAAATTTTCCAAAACCTCTAAAAATCATTTCATCTATGCATAATAGCATAAATTGGATTTTCAAACATTGTCTTATAAAGACAATGATGCTGATTTTCAGAACACGAGGTTCACGAATCGCCGGAAGCTTTAGACTGCACTACTTGTCAGTCTGAAGGCAAGTTCATTCTTGCATACCATTTGATGTATTTTTATCAAAGTACTTGCAAAGTTACTTATACGTTCCTTTCACTTGCATCAAAAAGAAAAAGTATTTTCGAATGATGTGGTATATACTATTGGTTGGCGGTGGAACAATGGTAAGATGAATAGGTACGGTGTTCCATCGTATGGGAAGGTATATATCCTTAGGAACTAATAACCCCTGTTCCAGTGATCCTTTCGCCGTAGTGAAAGCATCAACCAACGGACTTTGTATGGGCGGGGTCAGTCAGAGGCTTCTTTTCTCATCCGCATATCCTCGGCAGGCCTACACCGGGTTGGGTCGTTGCGGCGGCCAACAGCGTGGAAGCGCGTGCTCTTCCTACCTGACGGGGTAATTGGTGGGGAAGCTTGGGAGGGGTGTTGGGTATGCGTGGAACATGATTCCCCTACCGCANGCTTGACATGATGCCAACCGGATATCAATGAGATCCCGTCTGAAAGACACATTCGGAGGGTAGAAACCCAACACCTCCGCAAGCGAGTCACTTTTGTGACGTGCAATATCGTATAAAGCTGGGTACTGTTCTCGAAGAGGCGATTCCTGAACCAGGTATCCTCCCATAACCGTATCTCTGAGCCATCCTTTATGAGGAAAGATCCATAGCGAAAAGAATTTAGTCTTTACCGCCATTAGACCCGCCCAAAAGTGAGAATCCCCTGCCTTCTAATACAGTTGAGTTATGGGCTTTTGTGCCCACATATTTTCTTCTCAGGAGTTGCTGCCATACCCAATCCCAGTTAAAACCTTGAACAACCATTTACTAAGGAGTGCGGAATTTTAGCCGCTAGGTCTTGTATACCTAGCCGCCCCTGGTCTTTTGGACGACAAAGTACGTCCCATTTTGCTAGTCTATATTTTCTTTTTCGTTATCCCCTTGCCAAAAAATCTCGAGTGAAAGTAGTCTAGATGTATGAGTACTTTTTTCGATATTTGGAAAAAGGATAACATATATAGAACCATATTACCGAGGACTGAGTTGATCAGAACTAAACGACCACCCATTGAAAGTATTTTCCTTTCAGCTACCGAGTTGTTGGGGGGGGGGGGGGGGGGGGATGAAACGAGTTCCGACGCGGGGCCGTACCATTCGTTTTACCATCCTGCGGTCTACACGACCGAAGCATGAGCAATTGTAAGGCGAGG
Organism: Puccinellia tenuiflora; assembly: GCA_012064385.1. Lineage (NCBI taxonomy): Eukaryota > Viridiplantae > Streptophyta > Magnoliopsida > Poales > Poaceae > Puccinellia > Puccinellia tenuiflora. The sequence goes on along the minus strand of QRDG01001700.1, from coordinate 394,755 downwards.
CACACCCACAGGCCATCTGCAAAGGAAAGAGAAGTTCATTTGCATGGTGCTTATACCAACAAATTCGACCATGAACAGAAGCACAAACCTAGCCTATCTACTGAATAAGCAAAGAGATGACCAATTTGCATAGCTTACACCAACAAATTAGCACCGACGACTAATACAAACCATTGAGAAATATAAACCACAGGACGGTGAATTTCACATATACATAGCGTATTTGGATGTTTGAACTTTGAAGGTTCAAGAACAGGCCAAAGTAAAACATACTCCAGAGAGGCGATACAGAAGAGCGTTTTTTTCTTTTTTTACTATACGAAGTGAGATTTCCGCTATTAGTATTTGCATGGTGCAATAAAAGGGCACCCATAGGACATGACAAAGGACTAAATAAGGACAACGGAGACGCGCCATCTCACAAACACACCAAATTCTTCTAGCTAACATACAACAGCCCCGATCTGTACACAAAATATCAAGATCTACAGATAATCTAAGCATTTGAAAGTCATTGACTCTGGCACATCAGCAATCTATACTCGGAGCATCACTTCTAGTGTGAAACCACAGAGATCTTGGGCCTCTTGTCTGACAGAGAAGCTATGTCGTCCACACACTCATAAAGGTCTTTCTTCATCCCAGCAGTCGATGCTTCTACGAACTCTTTATAGTCTGAAACAGAATCAATGAGCTGCAGCAGTTCCCTCGCGCATATCTGAGTTTCTTCATCAGTTTCCCGTAATGCATCCTGGAGACTCTGCTCAGAATTCTGCAGAATCACATCGTTGTGTATGTGAACTGTTTGTCCGTGTGTCATCGAAACAGAACAAATATCAAAAAACGGAACACAAGTACCTTTAAACATTCGTCTGCATCCTTTTCAACGGTGCTCAATTGATATTCCTTTTTCTCTAACTCATCTTTCATGTGTGTGGCCTCAGCTGTGCAACTTGAAACATGACTTCGGATTTCAAGATCCAGTGAATCCAGCTGAGCAATCATCTGGGGAACAGATTGAATAAAACCAGTTCACTCTTTTGCACTTGTTATCCAGAAGGTTACAGACTAGTTATTGTGATTATGTTGTACCACCAGAGTCCCAAATAACTAGCTTGACCTGAGTCTTAAAATAGTCAACCTTTTATACCTGTTAATATAGTTCCCTGATACTTGCAATAGAACTCATTTTTAGTAATCAAGTATACAAGATAGCTAGCACAAATGATTTATCAAATAAAAGTAAATCTAGAATCCTCTATATAGAGAACTAAAAATGCCAACGCCACACATACAACATGAGTAGGTTAAACGGTTTCAGCTTAGCCGTATGTTTGACCAATAAAAATCCACCCAGATGTTTAGCCGTCTTAATGAGCTAATCAGAATAATTGAATGAATAAGAAAGTATAGATTAAACCCATGAATTATTTCACTTTTTGGAAACTCCAAACACAGTTTTTGAATAATGGGGTGTAGTGGTAACTAGGTAACTAAAATCAATTAGTTTGAAACTAAGGGCCTCCTGGTAAGTGGGATCACAAGAATTTAACACGAACTATTTTATTTCCCATGGGAACAGGAAAAGATCTTGTATTTCGAACAGGGTTGAATTGTGAAAGTTTATCACGAGCTAGGTATCTCAACCAGCTTGTGCAGATGCATAGCTTACCATTTCTAACAGGTTACCCATGAACATCATTCGTTAAGTCTGTACAGCGTTCACCAATACGCTGGGCAGTTATCAGAAGGGCCTAATCACCAAATAGGCGGACGAAGTGGGAGGGCATTAGCTAGTGCCTAGGCCACCGGCGGAGCTACGTTAGGGCCAACCCGGGCCGTGGCCCGCCCAGGATTTTCACACGGAAAGGGTATACATATGCATCGATGGCCAAATCCACCAGAACCAGCGTACAATGGGCTGCCCACGAGTAAAGCCTTTCATGCACGGAAAGCTGCTTGATATTGACAACAAAGCCCAATAAGAAAATAGCAAAGAGGACACACCCTCACAACCAACACGATGGCTTCTTCGTCCTCAGAAAAAGCTGGCTTCATTGTTTTTCCTTGATGGCGAAATAACTGCCGGTAGCTAGCTAGCTACGTTTAATCCATTTACAAGATCTTGTATCTTTGAACATATAATTGTTATTTCTTTGTGCAAATTTTTTTGGTTTCTTAGTCGGCAATTTGATGGCTTGAATATTTTTTCACTCTGTTTTCCCTCTAAAGTCTTACTCAATGAAAAAAATCGGTAGACCGTTTTAGTTGGCCCGCCCAGCTATTTGTTTGAAGCTCCGCCACTGGCCTAGGCAACGCCATTCAGGGCATGTAGAGTTGGTTGAGCAGGCAGCCTTCACTTAAGCTTCCACATCGTTTAAAGATGACAATTAAAACACGGTAGAAAATGGATTATCTCGATGTTATTTCTAGCAAGGAATGTTTGCATGGCCCTAAATTTATGCGGCGAATGAAACCAAATAAGAAAACATGTGACCGAGATATGGCATCAGATTAATGGAGAAAAACGTCTTATCACTGCTAAGAGAAGGCTGACATCACCTCATTGTAAATACCCTTAGAACCCTAGTCCTCTGTTAGTTGCAGCGGATAAGAAGTAAAACAAACCACATATCAGAAATAAAACATATTTCTAAAATGGAGGTCATCGATATACTGTAACTATTATAACCAATTAGTATCTCCGTACGGGAACAGCTAATGTCCTAGAATGCATACAGATGCAGTAACCCTTTTTTAAGTTGAGAACAAATATTTACAAAATAAATTGGGTCGGCAGAGTTGAAATAGTATGATTAGATTTTTTCATGAAAATATTTTCATAATATCATAATCTGAGTTTTCACTAACATATCCATATGAAACTAACGGTCAAAGTTGCATGCTAAAAACCGTGTCAAAAGTCAAAACCAAATGACAGAGGACGGAAGTGAACCATTGTCCAGTGTTGACTTGAGGATTTCCCTAAGAAGAGTTCAGGGCTCCTTTGATTCAAAGGAATAGTATAGGATTTTTAGAGGATTGGATCATATAGGAAATTTTCCTATAGAGCTTGTTTGATTTATAGGATCATATTCTATAGAGCTTGTTTAATCCCATAGGAATATTTCCTATAAAAGTAGTGCAAATCCTATAGGAAAAAAAACATGAGCTCTAACTTCATGGAAAATTCCTTTACTTTTCCTGTGATGGAATCAAACAAAGTTTGGTGCATATGAAATCCTATAGGATTGGAATGGGCTGGACATTGTAATCCTGCACTTTTCCTATTCCTACATTTTCACAATCCTGTGAATCAAAGAGGCCCTCAATATTGTACTGTTTGCATGATGCACATCATAAAAATAATAAGCCAACTATTTTCTTACATAAATACAGACTTTACCAAAATTGTGAATAAAAATTTTCTTACTATTTTCTTACAGAACCTCCATTTACCAGAATTGTGAATAACTTTTGCTAAACGATATATAGAAAGGGTTTCCGCTTTGATGCATGAGTTTTACCAAGTCGACGGACATGCCAAAGGTTAAAACAGATTTTAGGTCTGTTAATTTTTCATGTTGTGATATATCATACTCCTATGTAGTATAAGGTAACTGACCTCATTATTTTTAGCCTGTAGAACAGAAACATGACTCTTTCTCTCCTTCACCATTTTAGCTATTCCTTGCCACTGTTTTTGCAGATCAACTGACTCGTCATGCTTCGAGACAAATATCCTTTTGGTCTCATTAGCAAGAGCACCGAGCGCAGGTTTTAGGGAAGCTTTGTAGGTGGCACCAAGGATCTCAGCCGGGGAGGATCCTTTTGCATTTACCATGTACTGAAAATCAATACTAGGTTTCAATCTGCAAAATGGCATAAGAGTGAAAATAAGGAAACAAACCCTACATATAAATTGAGGAAACATAAGTCGATGAATAAACAACAAAACCAAAATAAAATGATATCTTTCTGAGATCTTGACTTTGTTTGAGTCAGTGCTGTCACTAAATAACTCAGCACTTGGAGCCAATTTAGGGACAATATATGAATAGAGTATTATCCAAAACCTATCTCGACGATTTTTTATTTATAAAAAGAGTGTTATTATATACTTAGCTTTTATATTTCTCAATTACTTACTCCATTAGTTTTACTTTCAAACATAGAGAAGCAAAAAGACCTGCCCGGCTAGAATCTTATATTTACAAACTGGGGTCTCCTTTGGAGTTTTCGCATAATTCTGGAGAATAGAAAACACTAGATATAATCCGTTCATTTTATGATCAAGCTAAACAAAGAGTTCAGGTTAAATAGTCGTGCAGCAAGAGGTCATGGTTCAAACTTCAACATAATAGTCTAAATCACAGGCACCAATTATGTTGGGTAGTTGAAAATTCTTGGAATTTCAAAGGTGGTGAACACCGTCTAAAGCAATAAAATAGTTTCATGCCATGTAGTAGATAGAGAAAAGTAGATTAATGCTTGCCAGCTAAGATTTTCCTGCCAGATTCAAACTTCACATATTATCTGCCATATATGAAAGCCTATAATCCGAAAAAAAAATATGGCAGCTTTATATCCAGTTATATTGAGTATGACTTTTAGAAGCCTCTGTCTTAATCCGCAGCAAATATAAATTTTATCAAGGTTATTTTATAAAAATGGTCAAATTATCCCTTTAAATAGGATAGAGAGAAAACTCTTGTTCGATTCGTATCACATCATGAAAAGGATGGACTATCCTTATTCAGGTGTACACGTAGACATAGTACCATCATGCAGCTAGCAATTCAAACAGAAAACAGAAAACATGATTGTAATATGACAAGATGCTTAATCAGTTAGACGTGTAGGTAAATAAATATACACTCTAAACAATGTACAACTAAATTTCCTACAAGGAGAGGTGGGAAGTGGAAGAATATTATGAAGCAAAATATAGAAGCTCTATGTAAAGTTGTATATAGCATAGTTATACATAGTTAACATATAGGCAAACAATATATTATAGAGCAGAGTGCATGATTCTAACTAAGTCCTTCTAAACGTGTGCCCATCACCCAAAGCAAAGTAAATTACCAATAAAACACACAAACATAGCTATACAACCTTGCTAGAAATGCTTTCGTATATGAATTCATCATTTTGTAACATGATACTATGTTCAACAGCAAAAAATAATGAAAGGAATTACCAGGAAACAGTCTGTGAGGGAACCACACACAAAGTTAAGCTACAGAAACAATTGAAGGGAGAGTGGGAGGCAAAGTAAATCAAGGGCAAAAAACATGTCATGTCCTGCATCTTTCCTGCACTTTCTGCTATATAACACTGCAAAGTTCTCTACTCAGCTAATGTAAACTACTGAAGGACTGCCTTGTGCACACCCTTATTCATTATCTCAATCAGAAGTCTATCTATGCACAGATCTGATCTCAATAACAGGAAACTGATAGCCTAATAATTGTTGATGACCATATATCAGTTCACGTAATTTAACCTGAATATCCCAATGATAGTCCATACAAGAATCAGGCCTTCTCCTAAGATATATAAATGAACACGTAGTAAACTGTAATCTAAACCAATAGGAAACATGCAGTAATGTAAGTTAGAAGGACAAACATCAAGAAAGGTAAGAGGTAATCTACAGAAGACTAATTTGCACAGCCAAGAGAATATTGTGGCAAAGCTAAAGCACAATCATGTAAACTACAGTAACCACAACTCAAGCAAAATGAGCAATGCTGATTAATTAATTGTCCTAATGAACAACTATCTGAAGTTTTGAACTATGGAGATTAAGACCATACATATTGAACTATGGAGCACCATGTCAGCACTAGAATAGATAGATTCTCTTCTTTAAGTTATTTCTTCATATCAAATAAGAGTAGTAGTTGCTTGGTTAGCATCAGCTTCAAGGTGCTTAAATAATAAAAGATTCATTGGTGAAAGAATTTGAAACATGGACAAACTCGAATAATCAGGAAATCCAAAGTTCTTTTGGGGAATTCATACCTTCTGAGGGTCTGGTTGCACTGCTCAGCAAGTCCCTCAGTCTCCTCGAGCTTACTAACGAGTGAAGCTTGGAGTTCCCACACCTTCTCCTCCAGCACCGTATTGGCATTCTCCACCTTGTCAATATCATGCTCCACCGCTTGCATCTCCCTAGCCATCCTATCGACATCCCTCACATTGACCATCTGCATCTCCACCTTTTTCACCAGCTCCTCATTCTCAGCCATCGTCTGCTGGCCATTCATCACCTTCGCCTCCAGCTCCTTCTCTTTCTCCACCAACGCTTCTTCCTTCTCCTGGATCTTTGTGGTCCAGCTCTTCACCACTGCCTCAAACTTCTGAACGTCCGCAGTAAATGCCTCCTTCTTGTCCTCCAGTGCCCTCAGGCGAGAGGGCCCTAAGGTTTGCTTAGCCCGCTTCGCTACCAGATCTTCAACCTCCTTCTCCAGCGCCTGAACGACCATTCCGCACGCATCTGCTTGGGCGCGGGCATTGGAGTGGTACTCCTCGTCGAGGGAGGCGACAGCATCATCCTCGCCTGTGAGGAATAGGTAGTAGCTCTCGGTGAGGTAGAGCAAGAGGTCATTGGAGGTGGCGTCGGTGGGGGGAGAGGATGCGTTGAGGTTGTCGGCGACGTGCGAGAGAAGGGTGAGCCAGTACAGGACGGATAGGAGGGGCGGCCAGGAGTGCGGGGTCCCGGGGGCTTTCAGGGCGGAGCGGGTGAGCTTGTAGGGGCAGCCGAGGAGGCGAAGGAGGTTGAGGAGGTCTTCCTCCAGGGAGGTCTTGAGGGGATAGCGGAGGCGCTCGAGGAGGTGGCGGAAGGCGTCGAGGATGTCGCGAGCGGCAGGGAGAGGCGGGCGAAGGTGGATAGAGGGGGCAAGGTAGGCGTTGACGGCGCGGAGGGCGGCGGCCTGCGAGCTGCGGTCTGAGAGGTTGGTGATGGGGCCGGCGAGGGAGGGGCCCGTGCGGATGGAGGAGGGGTGGCTGCTGCAGATGCTGTAGGCGTCAGAGTCGCGGCGGGAGAAGGCCTGGTCTAGGTTGCGCGGGTAGAGGAGCTGGTCCGTCATCGGGGTGCGATCAGCCGCGGAACAGGCCGCCTGGGAGGACTTCGTATGGCGGTCACCGGCGCCGCCGCCGCGCCGCATTTCCGGTGGCGGAGTTTATCTCTCTCTTCTTTTTGGCAGACTGGAGTTGGGGATTGGAAATTTGAGAATTGCGGGTTTCGATTTGAATTTGGGGGCACACAAGTGGCCTTTCAGTGGGGAAAACTGGAGGATCAGCGCAGGTGTGGATTTTTCCTTGCACATTTTTTTCCTGAGATTACCTCGACTGGCCTTTTATGTGCCTAGGAGTCTAGGACGGCATCGGCTGATACACTAATCAGATTGTCCAAAGGCAGTTCATATGTTCATGGGTTTTCAGCTACATTTAGGATCTGTTTGGTTCGCAGGACTGTAAAAACAGAAGAAAAAAAAACACAAGAAACAAATAGGTATGCAGGAATAAACCAGATAATTGAAAGATACATGAATTCCATAAATTTGGTTGTTTGGTTCACAAAAATAGAAAAATGTTGGCAATGGAGATATCCAAATGATAATGTGTGATAAGTTCATTATCGCAACAAAGATAATATTTCAACCGTTACCAACTAAAACAGAAATAGAGTCCTTGTTTGCCATTTACTATGTGGGGAGCCTAGCGGCTACCATTTCCGACAATCCTCTATGGCCACGCGTAAATAATTTTAACCATGGTCTTTCTCGCTATCATTGCCATGGGGTGTACTCAGCATCACTATGTACTAGTGAGACAAGTTTACAAATAACTTAACTTGGCAATGGTTTTAGTCAAACACCACCACTAGACGAAGCACCACCACCACCCGAGGAACAACCATCGACACCACCACCAGTCGAAGCATCACCACCACCTACTCATTTTTCTTCTCTGGCAAGAATTCAATTCTTTAAATCTCCCACCACTCTTTTATCATTGCGTCCATTCCATCTAGATTTATCATCATCCCTCGGTTATCACGCGGATGGTGTATGTCATCACCTTGTTCTTGGGAATAATTAATCGCTCCTCGAATGTGGTCTTGCGCTACTCATCTTCCGGAAATTCTTGCCACGTGGCACCTTGTCTTGTACTTTCTTCTGGGTCATTGCCAATTTGGCTTGCAATTTTTTAGCCATCAATGTTTCCTTTGACTTCATCATATCATAAATTTATATCTTAAGTTTACAGCCTCAGATTTCTTTTTTGGCTTCTCCTTCTTTCTTCCATCAGGGTTTCTCTTGTTTCTTACTTTTGATTTATCACTATCGTCTTTGTCATGTAAGGTAACAAATACTCCTTCTTCGGTGGAGCTTCTTGATCTTTCAACCATCATTTCTCACTATGTTTAAGCATTTTCCAACAATGTTGGAGCACAAATGATTTGCCTTTAGATGACGGCATTTGTTTGTACCTTCCCATTGCAATGCGATCCTACATAAAAAAATTGCAAGGCAAGCGTGAGCACATTCATTGTAAACATCAACACAACAGTTTGAGACAAATTGGCATAGACAACAAACTCACATAGTCATCAATACTACAACCACTTGAAGGTGTATTTCTCACTTGATCCAAATAACCACTTCAATGGCTAATACATTGCCCGATCACATCATACCGGCCTTGGAGTGATTTCAATGAGCGCGTTGATGGTATCGGCATGAACAGATGAAATTTGTCATCTATTTGTTGCCAATACATTTTTCCTGTTTAAACATTGCCGATCAGTGACACACACTCCATGCCCTCACTAGTGCAACATTCTCAACTTCCGTCCAATTCAAATTTATCTTTCGTTGAATGAGTTGAGAAGCATCAAACACCTCCTCCTTAGTTTCTTCCACTTCTCATCAACCTCCTCACTACACTGCATGTGGGATCAAGTGGTGCACTATGAATGTTGACCACATTCTCCTCCAACATATTCACATACGATGTAAAAACTGAATAAACTGAATGCAAATAGAAACTACACAATGAAAAAGGGGAAAAAATTAAGCAAAATCATCTAATTCGGAACACATTCAAAGATGCGGCCAAAATTGTGCCTCTCCGGCGTTTCGTTGAACACATAGTGGTCGTTGCCTTCATTGACGGTCGGCACAGGCAATCAGGACGATGAAGGTGGTGAAGCAGGCGGCGGTTTCTACGTCTTCTTTGGGGCGGAAGCCGCCACTTTTGGCCACCCCCCGAGACGGCACCGATGTGGCGGAGAATGTTTTCGGCACCAACACCACGAGAGGGACATGCGACTACGCGGGCACCGTCTCCCTGAAGGATTCGGGCGCATGCCGCTTCTGATTGAGCTTGGCAGCAGTTGACGCAGCCACACAACGAGGAGCAGGGTGGGTGGAGGCATGGGAGCGATGTGAGGCAACTCTTCGGGTCGCGCGACCTCGGAACCGACGGACAGAGGCATGAGGAGCTCCATGGCAGTGCTTGCGAAGGCAAATTTTGTAGGGGCGGGAAGATCAACGGCGATGGAGGCGCAGGAGTAGGAAAGGTGGGACTGAAATGTCACCCCTGCCAATCTACTCGAGTGTATAAGGTGAATTAAAAATCCGGACGCAAAACCATAGATTTTTGTGGCTCACGAAATAAAATGAGGATAGGGCGGTTTTATGGGATCTGGACGGGGTATTTTTCGGCAAAAACCGTAAACTAGCGGTAATTTATAGGCGGGCCGTTTTAAGGGATCTGTTGGAGATGCTCTTACCTCACTTGGAATTCTTCAAAATGGATTTCTCCGATCACAAAAGAAAAATACCAGGACATATATTAGTTACAATAGTTTCTTCGAAGAAATAGCCCGTGTATCCTCAATCATGCTCTACTCTGAAGACAAGAACTTCTCCACCTTCTCCACCTCCTCCACGCTCCCGACGTACAGAGGCACTCTCTGATGGACCTGCACACACAACGCATAAACACAATAATTAGCACATCACGATCTCCACCATAACTATTTAACCACACATTTCAAGTGCATCGATCTGCGTATAAGCCTACCTCTGTGGGCATGATGTCAAGTACCCTCTGGTGGCCATCCGAGCCCTTGCCGCCGGCCTGCTCGGCGATGAAGCTCATGGGCGCGCACTCGTAGAGCAGCCGCAGCTTGCCGTTCTTGCTGTTTGTGTCCCTGGGGTAGCCGTAGATGCCGCCGTAGAGCATGGTGCGGTGGAAGTCGCCGACGAGGCTGCCGATGTAGCGCGCGGAGTAGGGCTTGCCGGAGGTGCCGGGTTCCTTGAGGCTGTCCATGTACTTCTTCAGCTTGTCGTCCCACAGCGCGTAGTTGCCCTCGTTGAATGAGTAGATTTTGCCGGATTTGGGGATCTGCACCTTCTCCTGCGTCAGCACGAACTCGCCGTACATCGGGTCGAGCGTGAACACGTACACCCCGGTGCCGATGGTGAGCACGAAGATGATGGAGCTCGAGTACATGCAGTAGCCGGCGGCCAGCAGGTTGGTCCCCGGCTGGCACACGTTCACCACGCACATCTGCGTGACCTCGTCAAGCTGCAAGCTCGCGATTGCACGAGCTTCTGTTAGCGCGCGAGCGAGCTGTGCGGAAGGAGGTAGAACGATGTTCAAGTGGTACGTACGGTTGGGCTGTCGCCGATGCCGGCGAGGCACTCGTCGGCGGGGCTGTAGATGCCGAAGATGGAGCCGGTGGAGACGGCGGCGTCGATGTTGGAGGAGCCGTCGAGCGGGTCGAACACCACGATGTAGTTCCCCGAGTAGCTCTCCTCCACCGCCACCGGCACATCCTCCTCCTCCGACGCGATCACGCCGGTGCGCCCGCTCGACCTCAGGCAGTTCGAGAACACCTGCGCGCGCGCGTTCGTACGTACAGTACATCGGTTTGAGCTTTCTGTTGGTTAATTTGCTTACAAGTAGTTAGTTACTCCATTCGTACACACGTACCTCGTTGGAGATGACGTCGAGCTTCTTCTGGTCCTCGCCCTGCACGTTGGTGGCGCCCTGGACGCCGGTGAGGTTGGAGATGGGCGCGCGCTGCACCAGCGAGCCAATCTGCTTGCACGCCGTGGCGATGCTGCACAGCACGATGGTCATCTCGCCGTCGATGACCCCGGCCTGCTCCTGCTTCAACAGCCACGTTGTCAGGGTGATGATGTCGTAGCTGCTTCTTGTTCTAGCCTTCGCTACCGGCGCCGCGGCCGCGTCCACGACCGCCATGCACCGCACGCTCGGAGCCGACGCCGAAGCCTGGCCGGTGAACAGGCCGCTTCCGGTTCTCCTGGGGAGGCCGCATTGGAGGAAGCTGGCCGCCGCCTGCTGGCGGGAGAGCAGAAGCGGGCGGGAGGTGGTGGTGGTCGCGGCGGCCATTGCTCTGCTGCTTCTGCCGGACTGATTGCTGTTGTGCGCACCGTGGTGGCGGCTTCTTGTTTTGTGGATCCATTGGTTCCGGGCTGCGGTTTGTGTGGCTCGAGAGAGGGCGGGAGGCGACTGTGTGGATTGGGGAAAGAATTGTGAGGATGTCGTCGTTCGCTTCAGAGGTTCAGAGCCTTTGTCCTCTGCCTTAGTCACATTCGCATATACCTCACGAGATTAGATATTTCCTGGATCGTAGAGATATGATGTTGCAGCTTGCAGGTATCCGGCCCTCACCAAAAAAAAAAAACACAGGTTTAGTACATGAAGTTGCCCCGGATGTGCGTTTTAGTCACGAAGTTGCAGAACACGAAATTCCGGTCATCAAGTTGCCACGCGTGAGCGTTTTGGTCAGTTTGCATACGTGGTAGTCTGTGTTTTTGTAAATACCCCTGAAGTTTTTTTTTTACAAACCCCTCCCTAAAAAGTCAAAGAAAAATAGTTAAAAAGGACCTAACGATTGAAATAAATAAAACTTCAAGGGGGTATTTGCAAAAACACAGACTGCCACGTATGCAAACTGACCAAAACGCTCACGCGTGGCAACTTGGTGACCGGAATTTCATGTTCTGCAACTTCGTGACTAAAACGCACATCCAGAGCAACTTCATGTACTAAACCTGCTTTTTTCTAAAAAAAAAAAATGATGGAACACTGTCATTCCATTAATTTGATCGGCAGAATCACCGTACATGGCCGAGCTTACATCATTCGGTACATTCCAAAACCACACATGGTCGTAACCTTGAGCTCCTTTTTTGCGTAGGTAATACGTGTCCGTGTCTTTATTTATAAATAAAGATTAAGTTACAAAGCATGTACAAACCGACATTACATAACTGAAAAGATAGGATAAACCTACGTGACAAACCAACGTTTATCCCTCTTCTTCGGTATCATCGTAGCAGCCATCAAATAGAAGCGAGACAGACCACTTCTTCACCCGAGCTCGACGCGGCTCCATCGCTGATTAGCAGCTTTTTGGACCTCTAAAATAGTTTACCATAAGACAAACCATTGCCGTTGAAAGAATCTGATCGGCACAGCACGACCCCGACACGCCCACACGATGATATCGGAGTAGGGAACTAGAACCATCAACCTGCAACCACGAAGCCAGCACAAGGTGCACCATCTTCCATCTGTCACAACAGCACAGACAACCGTCTGCACGTACTCCTGGATAAATCCTCTCTATTCCACCATGGCGTATGAGACAACGCAGCAGCAACGGGGATAGAGCAGGAGGAAGGACACATCTGATGGAATCGTCGCCAACGCCTCGCCGACACCATCCATGAACTCTAAAGCCGTCGATCTGAAAGATCGGTAAGCACAGGATGCCACCAACTTCGAGACGCCGCAATGAAGGACAACGCCGGTGTGGGATCGGAGTTGAGGCAAAATTATTTGCCTGGGCGACGCTCCCACCACCCCAACGACGCATCACGCCAAAATTATCCTAACCCTAATTTTCACGTCGGAACGAGAAAACGGGGTACCCCTCCCTCCTGCTACCGGAGCAGCAGGCGGAGAGGGAACCAGCCCTTCGCCGTAGAGATCGGAGGAGGAAAAGTGGATCGCTCCTGACGACTAGGTCAGGGACAAAGGCGTTCTCGTTCGACGGCCGGAAAGAGTTTGTTCCTTAGCCTTAACCTTGAGCTCCTTCAGCACCCAAACGACACGAGCTGGCTTGTTACATTGACGATGTACTAGTACATAATACGGTACTCAATGAAAGACAGAGCATCAGTTTTTTTTTCTTCTCTGAAAAGTGCGCCCAGCAGTGCTTAGATCGTAGTTGTTCGTCGATGTCGCCTGAACCAGCTCCCAACTGTCAGTGACAATAATTGGCCGGCCTATACCCATGTTGTCAGCCAATTTTGGTTCCTCGAAATAATTTTGCGTCTTTGATTGGGCGTTGGGCCAATGACACACACCAATCAGAGCTGATGAAGCTATACTGCAAGTTTGTCTCAAAAAAAATCTAAACTGCAGGTTTGAGATAATCGCAGGGCAGGGACGTGGCAGGTGACGATAATCATCTGCTTTGCACGATTTTAGACCGATGAGAACCACGATCGGTTTTTTTTTAGGTAGAGAACCGCGATCGTGTTTTTTTTTTTTTTTGTGAGGAACAGGAGAAGCTTTATGCGCTGGTGCCGAAGCCCATGCGGCGCGGTACGTGCGGCCCAGGCTGAGGCAGGCCCAGGTGTGGCTGGTCGTCCGCGTTGCGCGACGTGGGCTAGGCGTTGGATAGCTCATGTGCTGCAAAATGGACGGGCCGAGGACTCACGTGCAACTGGGAAGTGGGAAGCCGTGGGCAAACCCTATGCTCCGTCTAACGCGGAGCATACGAACCTCCGCGCATCCCAGTTCTGCGGCGAGGGTGGTTATGGGCCCGGCCCAGTTTCAAGAGAGGAAGAACACGACCGGAGGAGAAAGAAGATGCGGGCGACGCGGCCAGTGGCGTTTGCGGCGGAGCACCTCGCCGGAGACGGGGACGACGCGGCTGGCCGCGACGTCCCTGGCGAGGGCGAGGCCTGGACCTCACCGGAGACGGGGACGACGCGGCTGGCCGCGGCGTCGCCGGTGGAGGTGAGGCCGTAACTTAACTTGGGGGGTGGGGGTTCGGGTGCTCGCCGGAGTTAGGGTTAGGGTGCTGGAGCTCGTCGATGACCGGAGTTAGGGTTAGGGTTCGGGTGTGGGGCGGGTTAGAGGGATGGCGGCGGCTCGAGCAGGGCTGTAGCACCCTCACTTTGAAAAGCAAGAATACCTCGTGAATTGCTAGGCCCTGGATCGAGTATGGCTAGCATTCACCAACAGGATGTAATATCATGCATAAATGTTAAACGTTATTACATCGCTCTTACGAATGATCCAGAAACAAAGTACTTTATTACAACTTTGCATAGCCGAAGCTAGCTTAAAATAAATATAGTTCCACAAGTATTATTCAGAGTTCAAGCAGCATAATTATAGTAGCACTGAGCTCCATCATCTCCATGTGCCACTGGCGAACATGTTGGTTGTAAGCTCGAAAGAAATCAACATCCTTACTCCTCATCCGAACAACCTGCAACATTAACGTTGCAGCCCAGAGAATTTGGGTCAATACCTTGTGACAGGCTGGCAAGTGTCATACTATGGTGGATATTAAATGGCAAGACTATCTCTACATGCATATTTGGCTGGTGGAGTTCAAGGCTCTTGCGCAAAGCAAATTTTATCCTATACTTTCAAAATTCATTTCTTTTAAAACCAACTATTTATGAGATAAACATGGCATGAAAACCAATATCTCTTCTACCCTTGTTCACCCATCAAATTTTATTATGAAATTGGAATGAATGAGATTCTTCTGTCAACCACCTTGTTTAGTTACTCAAATTGTCCATAACCGGGGACACGGCTAAGATCTTAGTTTTATTTTACTCTCGAGAGTTTGTGGCACTTTCCCCACTAGACTCGATCAACCCATTCTATCCTTAACCCTCATTTAGTGAAAAGGAAAGGAGAAGACCAAGACGAGACCTTTCAGAAGCATTTTCCCAACCCAACGGCTTGACCCGTTCCACCTACAACCCCTACATCAGCTTGTCAAGCCGGGTCGAGTCCACACAACATACTTAGTCAAGACAGAGCCCATATGACTAGTGGCTGCACTGGAAGTAAGCTAGACATGGAGTGACATGAAATCTCTAATACCCTGGGTGGCGAGCACAAGTGCACGTACTCAGGTACCCGCAGAACTGGGCCTGAGCAGCCACTCAACTTTGACCCACCAATACAACTCCAAAATCCACCCAGGCGATTCATTAATTTAGTAGAATTTTCTTAAATCATCTACCACAAAACAAATCATTTTTGCAGCAAGCCAATCTACTAAATTAATATAGGTCACTAGTCATCTGAACATGTGGCTAACCTAACAGGTTTGCATAGCATATAACTTCATTAAAAACAGCCTATCATGCATGCTACTGGAAAATAGTCTAAGGTGCAATATAAAAACATAGTAATAGGTCTTTCATGAATTGTGTATGCACTTGCCTTGATAGTTGTTCAGGTTGCAACACTCACAGCACTCCTGGCACTCTTCACAATCTAAACAAACAATTGCAACAATTCAATACACAAGCAATAAAGCAATACAACAAAATATGTATGCATGATGATTTACTAACAACACAAGTCAAGATTAAACAACAAATAAAGTTATTACTTTCTGTTATATACTATATGCATGATGCTCATGATTCATAATTTTAGTGGCTTTAATAATTTAAAAACAATTACTATAGTCAAAATGCCACTATTTGAGTTTTTACAAAACATTATCAATGCATGATGCACAAGTGCAAACTAAAATATCTACTGGACAGAGGACACTAAAAGACACACTTTTGCAGAAGAAAACAATTTAAAATAATTTATAGATTTAAAGTTATGCCAAAATTACTCAAATCCCTCATTTGAAATTTGAATAATTTTAAAGTTGGCAAAATAGAAAACTAATGGTTCTAAAATATTCTACAGGTTATAAGGTTTTCAAAAATATAAAGTTCATTAAATTTGGCCGAGCCATTAAAAAGATATGATGGTTTTAAGTTTCAGGGGTTTTTCTGCAAAACTGCCAAATTAAATCAATTCGGCCGAAAATACAGAAAATGGGGGCTGACGTGGACGCTGACTGGGCGCTGACGCGGCGCTGACACGGCGCGATCTAACTGGCCGATACCGGTTCGGTTAAAAAAATAAAACGGAGCCGTTAGATCAAGATCTAACGGTCCAGATCTAAAGCATGCGCGGCCGGCCGGAGCTAGGGTTCCGGCGGACGGCGGCGGACGGCGGCGACGCGTCGGCATGGGGCGTTCCCGGCAATCTACGGCGTTCCAGGATGCACGGCTCTTACCTGGATGATCAGTACGGCGAGGCGGTGTCGGTGGCGAAGTGGTGGTCGACGGCGAGCTCTCCTCCGCCGACGATTGCTCGTCGGAGTTGCGGGTGGCGGCGGCTCCATTCGGTGCAGGACGAAGACGTCGATCTGGTGAGCAAGAAATTGATCCGCGATGTCCAGGAGATGCGCAACGAAGAAATAAAGCGGATAGGAGGGAGAGAGGGAGCCGGCGACGTCGAGCGGTGGCCGGAGCTAGCCACTTACCGGCGGCGGGCGGTGGAGCAAAGCGGCGGCCTGGCGGCGCTTTAGCTAGGGTTGTGAAGGGAAAAAGGGTGCGGAGGAGGAGGGGTTTAAGTAGATGCCGTGGGGATAACGAATCCGAGCCGAAATCGTAGGGATTGGTTGCGATTCGATCGATCCGTGTAGGGCACGGTGTCGGGCGAGAGAAAGGAGAAGAAAAGGGGAGAGGAAGAGAGGCCGGTCGGGGGCGCTGCTGGGCTGGTCCTGGGCCGGCTCGGGTGGGCTGGCTCGGGCTGGCTCGGCCGGTTTCTTTTTTTTTTGAACAAAACTTTTCCCTTTCCCTTTTCTTTTTCTGTTTTCAAAACAGCAATTAAAACATAGCAAAACTTTTTAATAAAATTTGCAAAAATACTTTTTTGAGAGCTTTTCAACTATAGAGTAATATGGCACTTGTCTTGCCAACAAAATAAAATAAAATATTTGAAACATGGCTAGGGTTACTTAGCACCCTTTATTCCATTATTTGAATAAATAAAAACAAAATCAAAACATGCCACCTAAAATAATTAAACTAAATGCACAAACAAATGCATATGATGACATGAATGCATGCTTATGCAATTTTTGAAAATTGGGATGTTACAAGGGCGGGGCGGCGAGGCGGCGTGGTAGCGACGCCGGCCGCGGGAGGCGGGAGCAGGCGGTTACGGCCGGCGGTGGAGGCAGGGGATCGGCGGGAAGAGGAAGAAGAAGGAGATGGGGTGCGCGGAGCTTTGTTCCCTCCGCGTACCGCGGAGTATAGGAGCACCCGAAGCTGTGGACACGCTCATGCCAGCCCCGCCTGAATGCAGGCAAACCCTATATATCGCCCCGCAGCGACGCTACGTGGTCGCGTCGCGTGAAGAATTCCAACGCTGGGCCGGCCCATTCGGCGCGATTTTTTTTCAGTTTCTTCTTTTTCTCTGCTTCTTCTTTTCTTTTTTGTATTTGTTTTTTCTTTTTTATTTTCTGTTTTCTTTTTCTTTTCCTTTTACGTTTTCTTTTCAGTTTTCGTTTTTTTATGTATTCATTTTATTTATTTATTTTTCTTTTCGTTATTTCAATTTTTCCTTTTCCTATTTCTTTTTCTTTTCTCGTTTTTCACTTTTTATTTTCTGTTTTCGTTTTTCTTTTTCTTTTTTTGCTTTCTTTTCTTTTTTCCTTTTACGTTTTCTTTTTCTGTTTTCATTCTTTTATATTTTTTTCATTCTTTTAATTTTCTTTTCCTATTTCTTTTCTTTTCTCGTTTTTCACTTTTTACTTTCTGTTTTCTTTTCCTTTTTTTCACCCCCATTTTCTGTTTTTAAAATTCGTGCAAAAATAGTTTCTGGTCACCCCCATTTTCTGTTCACTTTTAAAATTGTTCAAAAAAAGTTTCTGTTCCACCGCTTTTTCTGTTCACTTTTAAAATGGTTCAAAGATAGTTTCCGTTCACCCCCATTTCTGTTCATTTTCTAAAATCTTTCAAAAATAGTTTCCGTTTACTGCCCTTTTCTGTTCACTTTTAAAATCGTTCAAAAATAGTTTTCGTTCACTTTTAAAATTATTCAAAAATAATTTTTGTTCACTTTAAAAATCATTCAAGTTAGTTTCCGTTCATAAACCTTTTTCTGTTCATTTTTTTAAAATCGTTCAAAATAATTTTTGTTCACTTTTTAAAATCGTTCAAAAATCATTTTCGTTCACTTTTAAAATCGTTCAAAAATAACTTTCGTTCATAAAAATTTCTGTTCACCTTTTAAATCTGTTCAAAAGTAATTATTGTTCACCGACCTTTTTCTGTTCACCTTTTACAATCGTTCAAAAATTACTTTTGTTCATAAAAAAATTTGTTCACTTTTTAAATCTTTTGAAAAATAATTTTTGTTCACCGACCTTTTTATGTTCACTTTTTAAAATCGTTTTCAAAAATAATTTCCGTTCACTTTTAAAATCGTTCAAAAATAACTTTCGTTAAAAAATGTTTAAATTTAAATTCGTTCAAATTTAAAATGTTTAAATTTTAAAATTGTTCATATATCAAGAAAGTTCAGATTTTAAAAAAGTCAGTTTTTAGAAAATGTTTCAGATTTGAAAAAATGTTAAATTTATATTCTATTTAAAATTAAAGATAAAACTGCAAACAGAAAATAAAAAAAGAAAATCACCTGTTAAATGGGCCGCAATATTGCAGCCCATTTATTCCGCGCAGTAGGCGACGGGACGCTCTACCATCGCTGCGGAGCGATGTATAGGAGCTCCCCCGAATGCACGATGTACTATGCAAAACGAGAGTCATCGTTGAAAAAAATAAGGATCCTTAGGTATATACACATGAGTTTCTATATTTACATAACCATACACTACACAATTCTATTAAGACATTTATTAGGCTATGGAATCTACATGAATATATTTATTAATACTCCCTCCTTCCTTGATATAAGGTGTCTAAGGTTGTAAGAAAACTTTCAAAATATAGGATGTATTGCGAGTTATGGACAATTGTACCTATTTACGAATGAGTCAAAGTATGGAGTATGAAACTGGGGGATTTAAAGGATTGTTTTTAATTTGTGACTATTAGGGACTCCTATCTCTCAATTTTTTCCATGAGAAGATAAGTCCACCACATGGAAAATACTGATATTTTAATATCCGTGCCAAAACCTTATGCACCTTATATCAAGGGATAGAGGGAGTATTAAAAATAGAGAAGAACATCCACACACATATACATATATGCTATATAATTCATCAATTGTAAAAACAATCAAGGAGGCGTTTTTTTCTTTTTCTTTTCCGCGTGGAAGGGGGTTTGTATCTCGTTAAGGGTAATATCTAACAAAAGAATATACTTTTTACGTAGCTTAGACAAACATTTTTCATGATATACGTTACAACTATATAAAGGGAGACAATTAGAAAAAATATTGTATGGTTAACGCTAACTAAGTAGTATACAACGTTTTTTTAACACAATATGATTAAAAATTAAGAAAGTATGAAAGCTTAGTATAATTAAATTTACCTGAACTAGTCCTTGGTCCACAATTTAGATGGAACGGCCCTCCTCTAAAATTCTACTTTTATTTTGTAGCATGTTGATTTAAAGTCAGTTGAGCACATATATATCTTTCTTAACCATGTCTGAGATAGTGTTTGGCATGGTCATCCTTGGGAGGGCCTTGTTCACAATATACCTGGGCAACCTCTTTCGCACATCCGCTCCGGTGGGCGAGGCAATGGTGGAAAAGGCCGCTGCGTAGAGGAGAAACACAACTGCAATCACAAGAGATATGTTGCTATAGTTTGTATGACTGTTTTGTATGAATATCGGATTAGGCGGTCCATTATTGCAAGAACACACTATGCCTTGATGTCGCCTAGAGGGGGGGGGGTGAATAGGCGATTAAAACTTTTCCGGTTTAAGGCTTGATAAATGCGGAATAAAACTAGGTGTTTAAAATAACAAGCCAACAACCTAATTATACTAGGTTCACCTATGTGCACCAACAACTTATGCTAAGCAAGGCAAGCAACAAGGTGATAGCAAGATATAAAACTTCAAGCACGAAGGATATCACAATGTAAATTGCATAAGTAAATAGCCCGGGTATAGAAATAACCGAGGCACGCGGAGACGAGGATGTATTCTCGAGTTCCTCCTTGTTAAGGGAGTACGTCTCGTTGAAGGGATGTGAGCTCGCCACAAGAGGCCTACTCAAGATGTCACAAAGGCCTCACCCTATTCTCCGATGAACCGCACCCAAGGGTTTGGTTCACCTTCAACTATCGGAATCCTTCAAGACGGAATCCGGAACCTTTACAACGATCTTGGGGCATACACCCACAACTCAATCGGGGGCTCCCAAACCTTGCCCGAAGGTTCACAACTCGAAGACTTCGCGCCACAACAACCGTCTAGGGTACACAATGCACCCAAGAGGCACAAGCTCTTGGGAACACAATGCACCCAAGAGTAACAAGCTTCTCAAACTTCAATCCCACGAATCTTCGTGGAGAGCACAACCCGATGCAACTAATGCAATGGCAAGAGCACAAGTGCTCAAATCATGCACTCTCAAATTTCAACAAAGAAACAAATGTTTATGGGGGAATAAGAGAGGAAGAACAAAGAAGAACTCAAAAATGAATCCCAAGATCTAGATCCAATGGGTTCCCCTCACAAAGAGGAGAAAGTGATTGCTGGAGTTGTAGATCTATATCTCCTCTCTTGAATCCCTAAATATGGGCAAGAATCATTGGAGGGATAGAGAGAAAGCAAGCTCTCAAAGAGGTCAACAATGGAGGAGAGAGAGTGCAAAGAGTTGGGTACCTATTGGGGAAGAAGGCCCCTTAAATAGGTGCCCAAAAATCAAACCGTTGGGCTCAAAATCTGCCCAGATCCGCGCAGCCCGGTAGTACTGCTCAAGAGGCGGTAGTACTGCTCTTCCGGTACTACCGGGCTACTTCTGGCCTACTTCCGGGAAAGCCCTCTGTTAGAGGTCCGGAAGTAGCCCGGAACTGGCCCGGTAGTACCGACAGGGCGGTACTACTGCTCTTTTCCCGGTACTACCGGATTCTGCAGAAACTGCAGAAACACCAAAACGAAAACGAGCATAACTTGAGCATCCGGACTCCGTTTTCGATGATCTTGGGCTCGTTGGAATCGCAACAACGAGCTCTACAAGAATATACAGAGAAACATCATAGTCCAAAAAGGGAGGATAAAACCAAAAGAAGAAAGGTAAAACCTTTGTATAAAGAACAACCAGGAAATCCTCCAACATAAAGAACCCAACAAGTATTTCATCCGGACTCCGTTTTCTATGATCTTAGGCTTGTTTCGAAGATAATCACAAGCTCTATGATATCATGCATATACACATCATAGTCCATCATGTGAGGAGGAAACCACAAGAAGAGAGTTTGACCTCTCTTAGAAGAGACAAACCGGTAAAACCTCCAACATCAAAAACACAACAAGATATGCATATGAAATCCGTTTTTGATGAACTAGAGCTTGGTATGGAGATGAACACAAGCTCTAAATCCTCACATGGATAAAAGTAAAATAACAACCAAGAAGGATGATTGTAAGGATGCAAAGGTTTGAGCTCTCCACGAATGATACGATCAAACTACTCGGTCGAGAGCCCCTCTTGATAGTACGGCTATCTATCCTATAATCCGGTCTCTCAACAAACATCATGAGACCGGTAAAATAGAAAACCTATCAAGAACAAACCTTTGCCTTCCGCATAATCCACTTGCACTTCACGCAGTGAAGACTCGCATATTGCTCCCCCATACACCAATATGGGAGAGGCACTCTTCGGCATATCTTCACATGGCTTTGAGTGTTGATCAACACGCACTTAGCCTTGATCAACAAATACTCTTCTTCCCTTAGCCTTGACTCCAACAAATGGAGATCAAACAAAACAAAAGGACACACCTACAAGTAGCTCAATACAAGCATTAGTCCATAGAGATTGTCATTAATTACCAAAACCACACATGGGGGCAACCATGCACTTTCAATCTCCCCCGTTTTGGTAATTGATGACAATCCCTTTTAAGAGGGTTTATATAATGAATAGAGCACCCTTGCAAGACAACCAAGCAAGGATGCAAGCGCATTAAAGGCAAATGCAACAAAAGCATAAAACCCAAATTCCCTTAAACCCTCTAAACTTCTCCCCCATTGGCATCGATTGCCGAAATGGGAAGAAAAATTTAGAAAGCCAATATAATATGAGTTCCTCCATAAAGTGTGCATTTCTCAAGATATGAGTGAAATCAAATACACATATTCATTGATGAATAATTAGAGGGAATCAAACTATATTGAGGATCCAAAGATTGCAAAAAGATGAAATCATTCTAAACATCTCCACAAAGGAGAAAAACAATCGAAAAGATCCAAAGCGAGAGTTCTAAATAAAAATGGAGAAGCTCCCCATTGTTCATGCACTATTGGGGAGTGCACAAATATGGAATCCTCGCTCCCCGAAAATCATCTAGAACACACAACAAGTGCAAGTGTGCATAAAGCAAAAGCAAATCAAAGCACTTGCACCAAGGATATGGTTGAGTCATAAGAAGATACCAATTTTCAAAGATTCAACATAAGATAGGACCAACCGAGATAAAAAGAAGATCTTTAAAGGAGTATGTTCACAAGCTTAGGGATACCAATTGGAAACTAAAACCAATTGAAAATGCCAAAAGCTAGTGAGAGCATTTAGCCAATAAAAAATCAACATACTCACCATGGTAAGCATGAGCTAAAAGATCTTCAATAAAACTTGAGTGCGCAAAGTTGCAAATAGAAATAAGACAAGCACTCAAAGAAATTTTCTTTTCAAAGTCACGAAAGAATCAAAGATAATAAACAATGTGACCCAAAAGAAATAGGATACCAATTAAAAGGTGACCTCTCTCGTATGTATAGGTTTCTAAGTAGACAAATTGTTGATGATATACTTCCACAAAGAAACTTGCACATATGAAATGGTTGATGAAGAAGAGAACAAGGTATCCAAAAGGAAGTCATAAATATACAAACGAGATTATTGCTTCAAAGCATAGCACAACGCTCAAATTTATCTCATTGTATATAAATGAACTTAAAAAATATCAAAGACATCACACATATCACTAAGTGAACAAGAGATAGTGAAGATGCTTTGAGATAGGTGATGCATGTAAAATGCATACATGAACGTTGCATTATATTACTCATATTTTCATCATATAAGGGTTATATCATTGTTTTATAATGATTTTGGGAAGATTTCACAGTTTTCCTATTTTTCGGAAATTAACCCTGCTATGGCAGAAAACCCTATTTTTTATATTTTTGAGTTTCAGGGACCCAAACGACGTCCAAATGACCTGAAAATTTACGAGCATTAGTTTTTGGAAGAAACAAGGCGTATGAGCGAAGGAGGCGAAGAAGTGGAGGCCTGAGGGCCAAAACACCTAGGCCCACGCGGCCAGATTCCCTGGCCGCGTGGGACCCCTTGTTTTGGGCCTCGTGGCTCCGTTGCCATCGATCTTTCTTCCAGAAGCTTCGTCTTGACCTAAAACCGACTATAAAAATAGTCCCCAACATTTTCCAGAAGAGAGCGCCGCCGAAACACAGAAACCACGAAACAGAGACCTGAAGCTACAGATTGGAGGGGGGAAACTCCGGTGGGGCGCTGCCGGGGTGGTCTCCATCTCCCCCAACAACATCTCCACCGTCTCCATGATGAAGAGGGAGTAGTCTCCCTCGGGGCTGAGGGTCATGCCGGTAGCTATGTGGTTTATCTCTCTCTCTCTCTCTCGCATGGTGTGATCTTTATGTGATCATGAGCTTTGTAATCTAGTTGAATCCATAGATGTTACTCTTCATTATCTTATGAATTATGCTATTCAAGTGTTTTTATTAATGTAATTTCTGGAGTCACCTTTGTCCCATGGTGCGAAGTTGACAGTGTGCGCACCGTGTGTGGCTCTTAGGCTAAAGATTACAGGAATACTTATCATGAGTTATTATTTGTGTTGGGTGTCTCTATGAAATTGTGGTGTTTGTCTAGTACTATCTTAGGGCGCTCAAGTTGACAGTGTGGGGTTCCCTAGATGTGGAATGCGACTTTAAGGTGTGCTTTTATAGCCCTATGCAATGGATTGGTGTTCTTTATCCAACCGGAGGATAGTTCGGGGTAGCATAGTGAAGAGGAAATATTTATGTATTCAATTATATTATTATTGTTGAGAGTATCCACTAGTGGAAGTATGATCCCTAGGCCTTATTTCCTATAAGAAACACACACTTGAGCTTGTCCTCTTGCTGCATAGAGGATTGGGCTTTCTCTCTTTGAGAGCTTCTAATTGCTACCATTTACCTTCAGCATTTTTATCAAAAATCCCAAAAACACTTGCATCTTTCATTGTTTTATTTACCATTCTTGTTAACCAATACCTTCAGCTCCTCGTGGGTTCGACAACCTTTTCTAATCGAAAGATACTACAATTGATCTCCTGCACTTGGGAGTCATCAATAGGCAACAAGAATCACAAAGAAATAATACCAATTGAAGAAAAGGTTTTTACACTTTCATCACAAATATCACAAAGATATACCAAGTGAAGGAAAAAGACCAAAACCACAACAATTGCACATAAAAGCTTTCATGCCAAGAAGCAACCTACACAAGGTTGAGACTAGAAAAGTATGCATGGGATAGATACTTGTTACCGATATGACATTGGTGATGAAGAAGATGAGACTTTGGCAATCATCATAGCTTGACTCTTATAATCACATGGTGAGAGCACCTTATGGATGAGACAAGCCTCCAATGCATATCCATTGTATCTAAAACAAAATTTAAGCACAAAATGGTTCCCAAACTCATTGGGTCCCATAGTAGTTAGATCAGCTATAATATATAGGACGTACTCCACATAAATATGTGCATATAGATATGAAATTGAATTTCATGTACATCTTAGCCGATTTAGGATTCCGTGGAGCATACCCTATATATTAGATCAAAAAAGACTAGCATACCATAAAACATATATACTAGTAAATATGTATGCATAGACTTACAAGAACCAAACGAGATACAATTTGGACGAAAACACCAAGTACACCAAGAAGAGAGCACACCAAAGTGTGACACAAAAAGGTTGTCCAAATTATATCAAAATCCAAATCAACACATGATTTAGGACAAATCAACATATGATTGAATCCAAAACACATCAACACATGAAGTGTGATATCAATAGGAATCGAATCAAAAGAACACATGATCGATAAGACACCAATTGAAAATAAGATACCTAGAAGAGTATAATACTTGACCGGAATCAAGTAGAGTAAAATAAGGCAATAAGGTATCAAAACTCCCACAATAAATATCAATTGAAACAAATATCTATGGAGGAGATATTAAATTCCAATTAATACCAATTGAAGGTACCTAGACAAGGCCAATGAGCATATAAGATAAAAGAAAGAAACATGCTCAAAGGATTTTCTCATTCTATAGAGATAAAACACAAACGAGGAATGAGAAAGCAAACTCCCAAGAGAGAGCAAGGTTACACCAAATAAACCAAACACTCTCTACACTTTTCATGATGGCACAAAGCATCAAAGAAAAAGATTTGTCTTCCATAAACACATAAGATAGAAATTAAATGCCAATTGAAAGGATAAAAAATTGATAGATAGGATAGTGTTCTAAATAAAAGGAATGCTCCCCCAAGATTCATGCATTATCTTTGATATTTGCATTTGAATACAAAATGCATGCACAAGGGATCATTACTCTCCATATTTTATTTCCAACACTAAACACTACCAATTGAAAATTAGGATCCATGCAAGAGGCAAGGAAGACAAAGGGAGTAAAAACAAAAACACTTGGCAATAAATAAGGCAATTTAACGCAAGAGCCAATATGAAGATGAACAAAAATATTCTACCAAAAGTGTGAATATCAATTGTCCAAGGACAATGAGTATAAGGAAATATTTTCCCGGTGAGTAGAGATATCCAAGGTCATCCTCACAAGATAAATCATATGGCAAGAGATAAGAAATAAAACACCATATTTTAATAAAGTTTGTTGGTAGTTTCAACTATTCAAACCAACCGGCAAGGCCATGGTTAGAATAATATGGAACAAATGGTTTCTCAAATAATATATGGAAATACATATTAGATAAAAACCACACCAAGCAAACTCACAAAAACAAGAGACAAAGGATAATCAAAATGAAAATTGGAACTTGTTTGAGCAAACATGCCACATATGAATAAGATAATTTACAATATCAAATCTAAGTGGCAAACCTCAAATATTCACATTTTGTGGGATTGTAATATGCACATAGCTTATTACTCCCCCATAATGTGATAATTCATTTTATCTAGACAAGAGGCAAATAAAACTAACTAGAGAAATTAATGGACATTGTAGAATTTGAATTTCTCATGAATATGACATACCACATAGTAACTAGATAATATCAAAATATCAATACTAGGTGGTGTGCCTCATGTACACACATTTTTAGGTTTGTGAGGTGCACAAAGCACATCACTCCCCCAAAATGGGATAGTCCATTAATATCTCAAAGAGCCAAATGAAATCCACACAAGATCCAATAAAGCTCAACACAAAGTTACACATACATGATACACAACTATCATACATAACCTTGAATAACAAGACAAGTAGGAAAGTAGCATATCATATACAAACACATGCTAGGAACAAAACTAACACATGCAAGGGAGCAAGCAACTTTCAATGTATATATGAATTAAATACAAGTTACCGCAAGGAGGAAGCATTAGATATGAGATAGAGCAATATATTCCAATTGACTTGGCTTGAGGAAATATAACCATGAAGATCCCTTAATTCTTCAAAAGTAGCCAAGTCTCCAATGTCCTCCACAAACACCTATTGATCAAGTTGAAGCTTGTTGGTCCCCAACCAAGTTGGGTTCTAAGAGGTTAGTCACAATAGGCTTGGCCACCCAAATGGTTCTTTTCTTGACACCACTTTGAGTACCAACATATTTGGCAAACACATTTCCAACTCTATCCTTCCCAAGAGAATAAACATCATCAATTAAGATGGGGTTGGATAAGAAGCAAATTGTCCCTTGCCACGGCAAAGGTAGCAACATCGACTCTTCTTTTTCTTCTTAATAGGCTCCTCAACTTGAGGAGCATTGGCTTGAGTCTCTTTAGGAGGTGGCCTTTGTTCAACTCGTGGTGGAGCATGAGATTGAACAAGAGGTCGCTTCCCTAGTTGCTTCTCACTAAGAGGCTTCTTCTTCATTGGGCAATCCCGAACATGGTGCCCTTGTAGCTTGCACTTGACGCAAATGATCTTGGCCGGATTCTTGACTTGTACTTGGCCCTTCTTCTTATCAATCTTGGACTTGTTCTTGTTGTTGGAGTTGAATCCAAGTCCACTCTTGTCATTGGGGGATTGTTGCGCACTCAACATGTTGTCAAGTGTACTCTTCCCTTCATTACGCTTTTCCAAGCCTTTCTTCATAGAAGTAGCTTGGGCCTTGAGCTCTCCTCTTTTCTCTACATGGTTAGTGACAACACAAGTACTAGAGGAGCTAGATGCATCATTGTTAGAGCAACAAGGCAAAGAAAGTAATTCATCACAAGATGTGCCAACATTACGAGTGGATGAACTACTAGGACTAGCACATGGCAATATAGAATTTTTAGTGAAAATTGTGCTATTATCCACATGAGGCTCACAAGATATTACCTTGGTAGTGATAGCCTCATGAGCTAACTTTAGACTAGCATAGGATGCTAAAAGATCATCATTAGAGCTAGATAGCTTTTCATGACTTTCTTCTAATTTCCCATACTTGCTAGATAGCAACTCAAGTTGGGCCCTTAGCTCAACATTCTCCTTCAAAATAGATGCTTCACAAGAAGTGGAGTTAGTAGCACCATCATCATTAGCATTAGGAATGGAAGAAGAAAACTTGGCAAGCTATTCCTTAAAGCTAGCATTTTCCTTTTTCATGACTTTATATTTAGCATGAGCATGGTCACGTTCTTTAATGAGTTTAGAAATTATTTCATTATGAACCTCCCCAATAGATTCGAGTTTCTCCTCAAGAGAAGCCCGAGTCTCTTGCTCTTCCTCAAGGGCATCTTCTAACGATGCCTTTTCCATAGCATCATCTCTTTCAATCTTACCCTTTTCTTCAAGGCTTGTTTCTAAGGCCTTAATAGTATCCCCTCGCTCAACAAGGGTGCTCATGATTTCATAGAGGTTATCACAAGCATTTTTATTCTTTGAAATAGCCTTAAGAACCATTAGACCTTTATTATGAAGGAGAGCATCATCATTTTCTTCATCATCATTATCATGTTCTTCATCATTATTATTATTGTCATCATCATTACTATTTGAAGATTTAGCCATAAGGCAATAAGTGGTGGATGAAGAAGAACACTTAATTAAAGAACTACTCAAGTTCACATCTTGTTCCATAGCAAATTGGGTTTCCTCTACATTATTATTCATACAAGATTTAGAGGGAACACAAGCATTTTTATCATGGCAACAAGCTAAATCAAGCATATCATCAAGAGATTTATCCATGCAATTTTTGGATGATATGCAAGGACTATCAACACTAGCATGTAAGACATTTGGAGTGCTAGAATAGTTTAAGTCCAAAGATAGATTATTGCAATGAGATAGAGATGAAGTATAATCAATAGAATATTCACCATCACCAAAGCAATTTCTATCACCACTCACCATATCATTACCTTGTGACAAATCACATGTTGGTGAAGTGGACGAAGATGAGAACACATCACGGCCGGAGGTGGAGGGAGGACAATCAACCTCAATAGTGTTGGACACTCCATATTTATCTTTAAGCTTGGTCCAAAGCTCATGAGCATTCCGGAGAGGCATGATTGACTCAAAAACTACAACACTCACAAATTTGCAAAACTCATTAGAAGTTAGAGCACAAACTTTAGATATAAGTTTTTCTCATCCTCTAAAGTCGTACTTTCGTAATCCTTTGGAGGAGAAAAACTTATATCTAAGATACGCTCAATATTGGGGTCCAAGACCCGTAAGTGACTAAGCATATGAGTTTTCCAAACATTAAAATTTGTGCCATCGAATATAAAAGTGTGATCATGCACTAATCCTCTAAATGACATCTTTACTCTCTAGGCGTTAAAGCCAAACAAGAGAGCCCAGGCTCTAATACCAATTGAAAGAACAAACTATGCCTTGATGTCGCCTAGAGGGGGGGTGAATAGATGATTAAAACTTTTCCGGTTTAAGGCTTGATAAATGCGGAATAAAACTAGGTGTTTAAAATAACAAGCCAACAACCTAATTATACTAGGTTCACCTATGTGCACCAACAACTTATGCTAAGCAAAGCAAGCAACAAGGTGATAGCAAGATATAAAACTTCAAGTACGAAGGCTATCACAATGTAAATTGCATAAGTAAATAGCTTGGGTATTGAAATAACCGAGGCACGCGGAGACGAGGATGTATTCCCGAGTTCCTCCTTGTTAATGAAGTACGTCTCGTTGGAGGGGTGTGAGCTCGCCACAAGAGGCCTACTCAAGATGCCACAAAGGACTCACCCTATTCTCCGATGAACCGCACCCAAGGATTTGGTTCACCTTCCACTATCGGAATCCTTCAAGGCGGAATCCGGAGTCTTTACAAATATCTTGGGGCATACACCCACAACTCAATCGGGGGCTCCCAAACCTTGCCCGAAGCTTCACAACTCAAAGACTACGTGACACCATCAACCGTCTAGGGTACACAATGCACCCAGGGGTAACAAGCTTCTCAAACTTCAACCCCACGAATCTTCGTGGAGAGCACAACCCGATGCAACTAATGCAATGGCAAGAGCACAAGTGCTCAGATCCTTCACTCTCAAATTTCAACAAAGCAACAAATGCTTATGGGGAAATAAGAGGGGAAGAACAAAGAATAACTCAACAAATGAATCCCAAGATCTAGATCCTAAGAGTTCCCCTCACAAAGAGGAGAAAGTAATTGGTGGAGTTGTAGATCTAGATCTCCTCTCTTAAATCCCTAAATATGGGCAAGAATCATTGGAGGGATAGAGAGAAAGCAAGCTCTCAAAGAGGTCAACAATGGAGGAGAGAGAGTGCAAAGAGTTGGGTACCTATTAGGGAAGAAGGCCCCTTAAATAGGTGCCCAAAAATCAAACCGTTGGGCTTAAAATCTGCCCAGATCCGCGCAGCCCGGTAGTACTGCTCAAGAGGCGGTAGTACTGCTCTTCCGGTACTACCGGGCTACTTCTGGCCTACTTCCGGGAAAGCCCTCTGTTAGAGGTCCGGAAGTAGCCCGGAACTGGCCCGGTAGTACCGACAGGGCGGTACTACTGCTCTTTTCCCAGTACTACCGGATTCTGCAGAAACTGCAGAAACACCAAAACGAAAACGAGCATAATTTGAGCATCCGGACTCCGTTTTCGATGATCTTGGCTCGTTGGAATCGCAACAACGAGCTCTACAACAATATACATAGAAACATCATAGTCCAACAAGGGACGATAAAAACAAAAGAAGAAAGGTAAAACCTTGTATAAAGGACAACCGGTAAATCCTCCAACATAAAGAACCCAACAATTATTTTATCCGGACTCTGTTTTCTATGATCTTAGGCTTGTTTCGGAGATAATCACAAGCCCTATGATATCATGCATATACACATCATAGTCCATCATGTGAGGTGGAAACCACAAGAAGAAAGTTTGACCTCTCTTAGAAGAGACAAACCGGTAAAACCTCCAACATCAAAAACACAACAAGATATGCATATGAAATCCGTTTTTGATGAACTAGAGCTTGGTATGGAGATGAACATAAGCTCTAAATCCTCACATGGATAAAAGTCAAATAACAACCAAGAAAGATGATTGCAAGGATGCAAAGGTTTGAGCTCTCCACGAACGATACGATCAAGATACTCGGTCGAGAGCCCCTCTTGATAGTACGGCTATCTATCCTATAATCCGGTCTCTCAACAAACATCATGAGACCGGTAAAATAGAAAACCTATCAAGAACAAACCTTTGCCTTGCGCATAATCCACTTGCACTTCACGCAGTGAAGACTCGCATATTGCTCCCCCATACACCAATATGGGAGAGGCACTCTTCGGCATATCTTCACATGGCTTTGAGTGTTGATCAACACGCACTTAGCCTTGATCAACAAATACTCTTCTTCCCTTAGCCTTGACTCCAACAAATGGAGATCAAGCAAAACAAAAGGACATACCTACAAGTAGCTCAATACAAGCATTAGTTCATAGAGATTGTCATTAATTACCAAAACCACACATGGGGGCAACCATGCACTTTCCATTATATATATATTAGTTTCGAAACTCAAAGTTGTTCGGTGTTCCTTTATCTCTCTCCCCTCACTCCCACATTGATAAAGTTTGTTAAATGTCGCTCTCTCGATTTCTCCATTAGTTGTCCCATTCTTGAGCTTTATGCTCTTAACCTTCAAATGGATGCCAGGACAATACAATCATATTCCGTTCGGATTCTTCTTACCGAAGTCAGAACCTAGTGTGGTTTGTCTGGTAACGACTTACAAAGTATGTGCAAAGGTGAGTTGTGAACTTTGCTCCAAGGTTTTTGTCCAGATGGTGCATCCGTATGCATCATACGATCCATTAGGATCAAAGAACTTTTGTGGCTACACTTACTAACCGAGCACGTGTCATGAAATAGAGGCTCAACATGAAAACGATAGTTATCTGACTAAAAAATAAAGTATATTCATGTCGGAGATAAGTGGGGCTAGGCCGTATCCCTACGATATACATGCCTCGCCACTTCCAGCGCACGACGTCTCAAAACTCTCTCGATTAGATGGTCCTCACCCAGAAGATCGATGACCTATTGTGCTACAATAAGACTACCCAGAAAATTCCCTAAAACCATACGTGCATTAAAGGAATGTTACAAGACCAAACTTAGCATGCAAGACATCATTGAACCCTAACCCGCAAGATGGAGACTCCTAGCAAAACCTATAAGTACCAGAAAACTCCATCCAAAAAGACGGATTCATCTCGACGTCCAAACTGAAGCCCTAGTCTTCATAGTCATAAACTCGAGATACATACACATCTCGCCAGGTGCATGCATAAACATGACGATATCCATCTTGTATGTTTTGTATGCTATTTTGATCACGCCAATAATAAAGTCTAAGGAAACTTCATCTACATCGTCTTGATCCTTACATGTTGGTTGCCCCTTGTTAAACAAATAAACTCTCTTCCGATCATCAGATGTGAGATGGCCATAGGAAGAAACAAACCAGTATTCGACAATTCATGCGCCAGAGCACGTGTCATACATATGAGATTTACGTCAACCTCACAAGAATGATGTCAACTTCGAGCCGGATCAAGGAGGATCTCCACTCCATGGAGGTCGAGGGGGGCTTCTTGAAAAGTTCTATACCTGGCATGCACCCCTCCCACCCGCAATGGTCTAAGATCACATCGCGGCTGTCGAGCGTACACTCCGTCAAGATCGTTGGAGATAGCGGCGGCACCATAGTGTTTTCCCCTTCTTGAAGGTTGAAGACGTTGTTGGGGTCGCTTGTGGAATCCCCGAGAAGATGGAGTCCAAGCTGGCGAGGATGGCCTTTTAGGGCACAATGTACACCGTTGGCGGCGCCTCTGAGTCGGCAATCCTCCCTGTTACTTCCGCTCACTCGCCGACTCTTGGGCGATTAAGCGTGGGCAGTTTATTGGTTGTGTCATCCTAGAGGCAGATTTGGTCTTCCAAAGTTTCCTCATTGTAAGGGTCGCAGCATAGAAAACAAAAAAATTCCTACGCAAAGAGGCGGAATAAAACCCAAACAAGATCTCGATCTACTAGATGGTGGTAGCAAGATAGAAGATCGAATCTCACCCTCGAAGAAAACCGAGCGTGTTTTGTCATGGCAGGGGTTGGCTAGTCGATCCTCGCAACGAGACTCGTCTAGTCGCGAGGAGATGTATTATCCGATGCGTCGCACGAGCAACGCCTCCGAGGTATCCACACGTACGGCTCGATGAAGACTCCACGTTCTTGATCCCGCAAGAGGTGGTGGAGAGGCTCATGAGATCAGCATCACGACGATGGTGTGGTGGTGGATATGGTGGAGATCCGACAGGGCTTCGCCTAAGCGTCTGCGGGATAGGAGGATGAGAGGAGGAGGCAGCAAGGGGGGGGCGGCTAGGGCAGGGAAGTGAAGGAGCCAGGGGGTCGGTGGCTGCGCCCTGGTCCTCCTTTTATAGGAGGCCAGGGGTGCGCCCCAAGGCAGCCCTAGGGCCGGCGGCTGGGTGGCTTGGCCCCCAAGCCAGCCCCTAGGGTTCGGCCTCACCTTTGCCCTAACCCGCATGGGCCCTATGGGGCTGGTGTGGCTGGCCCATGTGGGCTGCTGCACCACCCCTTGGTCAATGTGGGCCCATACACCTGTGGGACCCACTTCTAGACTCCTCTAGAACCTTCTAGAATCTTCCGGTACCCTGTTAGAAAATTCCCGGACTTTTTTCGATACCTCCGGAAACCACTTTCCTTATACGAATCATATTCTCCGGACTCTTCCGGAACTTCTCGTGATATCTATGATCCCATCCGAGATTCCGAATCAATATTCGTTCACATCATCATTTATCTCGAGCCCTAACTACATTGAACGTTAAGTGTGTGACCCTGCGGGTTCGAGAATATGTCATATTAATAGCGGGACCGGGATGTCCATATTAATTTCTACATATTCAACGAATTACTTTACCGATTGAACCACTATGTTCGGGATTCAAATAATCCATATACGATTCCTTTTGTCTCACGATATTTTACTTGTCCGAGACTTAATCACTCATATCTTCATATCTGATTAATCTCGTTCCCGACAAGTTCTCTTTACTCGTTCCATAGGATAGATCCCTTATGTCTAGCTACTTAGTCATATGCTTGCAAGTGTTTGGATGCTATGCTACCTGAGAGGGCTCAGAGATATCTATCTAACGGTTGGACGGACAAATTCCAGTCTTGATTCATGTGATCCAACAACCTATCATCGGAGATACCTGAAAACCACCTTTATAATCACCTAATTACGAAGTGACGTTTGATGTCCACAAAGTATTCCTCCGGTATGCGGGAGTAACATAATCTCATGGTCTAATGAAACTATATTTGACATCTATAAAATTGGTTCTGTCCATTACATCATCTCCTATGACATAACTCCGTTTATCAAGTGATTTATTAATCCATGGTTAGGAAACGTCTAATCATCACTTGATTAAACGAACTAGTTATTAGAGGCTACTAGGG
The DNA here is from genome assembly GCA_012064385.1 of Puccinellia tenuiflora. NCBI lineage: Eukaryota > Viridiplantae > Streptophyta > Magnoliopsida > Poales > Poaceae > Puccinellia > Puccinellia tenuiflora. The sequence goes on along the minus strand of QRDG01001700.1, from coordinate 360,170 downwards.
ACACTTTACCGTTTATATTCCACACATGTATTTGTTTCTGATTAATACAATTCTAGCATAGATTATAAACATTTATCATGAACGGGAAATATGATGAATAATAATCTTTATTATTGCCTCTTAGACATATCTCCAACACTCCTTCGGTCGTGACGCGGTCCGGCAGCTCGGTGTGTTGACTCCCCGCCATTCGTAGCAGGAGATGGTGCAAAGAGAGTACTCGTTGTTTGGTTTGGATGTTACGTTGTAAGCGGTCTTGCGTTGTGTTTGTATCGGTGTAGCCTATTTGGCATTGTACTGGCTATTATGATACACGATGTATCCTTGAAAAAAAAAGTTAGTAGAGAGCTTCGTCTTAGACAGTAATCAACATAGCCTAAGAGCGGACAACCGAAGAGGTACAGTATGATTCATTCTTGACGACTGGCAGGACCTCATCTTCAAAGCTGACCCTGCTTGTGTCTCCATCCGGAATTGAATTCTTGTCAATCTCTGCACTTTCGGCATTACCAACACCAACCGAAACAAAGCATTAACCCCCATGCCTAACAGCTCGAACAAGAACACTTTGTTTGGCCAAGAAGCCCCATATATCTTGTTGTTCGATCAGTTTCGAGTTTACCAAACTCTATTCTCACAGACCATCGCATAGAACCCAAGCAAATCAGAAGGCAACACCTACACGCGTACAGCAAAGTGCGTGGACATTCCAAGGTAGGAAACCCCAGCACGATATATATACGCGCACGTTGGCGTGCTACGCTTTACATCGACAAAGCCCAACAGACGTTATACACGCTGCTCCTTTCCAAACGCATGGCATTATTTCTTGTCTACCGCCAATCGGGAAGCACGGACACCTCACCGGAGACACGGCGGTGCCGCAAGAAAAAACAAACAAAGCAAATACCCTTGTCGAAACTCTGTATATACTTGTCCGCTCTCGTCAGTAGCAACGGAATCTTCAAAGAATCGCCGGCGGAGCTTTTGTTAAGAATGTTCGGATTCACCCAGCAAAGCTTAGCAATCGCCATCTTTGATTCTATCGCGTCATCTTAGGAAACGCCATGTCCGAATGTAGGTCAATGCCAAACTGTGAGTCTTGTGACATGCCAGTATATATGCAGCCAAAGTCACATTTCCGTCGGTAGTGGGAGAAAAAATCGTTGTGGAACCAGCAATAGGGAAGCCTTTTTCTTTTGTGGGATGGGATGTCAACCAGCAAGGCCTAGTCTGTCTTTGCCTGGTTGATTTGTTCGGAGAAGAACAATACAGTAACCTACGGTAGACTTGCAAGATCCAATTGTTTGTTTACAAAAAGTCTGTCGCAATTTCCAATTGATGTACACACGTTATGTCTATGCATCTGACCTTTCACTAAACTATACAGGCACTGTCAGGTCAAACAATGTTTGATTCGACCACACTATGTGACTTCAACTACTCCCACCATCTCATTTCGTCTCTTATAAATTGTAAAAGAAACATTTCACAGTTAATTAAAAGCACAGGCTGGGGGATCATGCATGCGAGCTCTATGAAGTCCTAGCTAGATTTATTTGCTATATATGGCCCATCATAGTATAACGAAAGCGTTATAAGTACAATAAACCGTCAGAAAGGCTTCACATAACAAGCTGATTTGGCCATGCTAATTCCGGTGGCCGGCACCGATGAGGCCGCCGGCCGGCTCCACCACCATGAAGAATTAAGGAGGAGAGGCTTTTCCCCCGACAAGCAAGGACCATGCATATGAACGTACGTTTACCTTTTCGCCCGAAATGGTACTTTCACACGGCAGATTTAACCAAACGTACAAGGATCATACCGAAAGGCATAGCACTACCGTCGCGTACTGTTGACAATAATTTCCGCCGAGTCAGGGACACCGATGGGCCGGGAGTGTCGATGTTCGGCACGTTCGACATCTATTTTCAGCGGGGCATATCACTATCCGGACTAAATCCCCGGCGCAGATTGTGCAGCTGATTGCACACGACGATATCTATCTACTCCCTCCGTTCTAAAATACTAATTGATTTCTATTTATTTAAATATAGATATATCTATACACTAAAAGATATATAAATACATTCCTATGTAAACAAATGAAAGTAATTTATTTTGGAATGGAGGGAGTAGCTAGCAGCCTGAATCATCTCGATCCATATCGTGGAATCACCTATGTATCCTTTTGCCTTGGCGTCTTGTTGCATCTCGCATGCGACATGTTCCATTTACTGCTACTTACCGAGTGCCCAGCGCGATCACGTCGCATGCAGATGGCGGTGACGAAACAAATAGTATATAGAACTCACTGGTCACTTATATTGACGAATCCAACGTCAGACTGAACAAAACCTTTGGACTCTGGTCACTTGCCCGCTTGTTGACCGGGTTTTTATCAAGAACGGTGTGTGAACCGTTATTTTTGCAAACAACACCTTTGATTTATTTTTTCTATTAGGAAGGCCTAATGAGTCACTTCTGTTCATCTCTAAATCCCAGGAAGGAGCCGACGTCGCAGCCTCTCGACGGAGTGGCCCGGGCCACCGCCGCGCACCCAATCTAGTCTCCGATGTGGACAATGAGCGCGCGGGCACATACTTGATGTCGAGCCAACGTCTGACCCTGAACACCTGCAGCCACGACACCTCCTCGTTGGGCACGAGCACGGTGAGGGTGCTCAGGTCGGTATGTGGCATGACGCCGAGCAGGAGCTCCGGCTGCGGGCATGACGGGTAGAAATTGATCTTCTAGAGCAATACCACACCGTCATCGCCACGGGTTCTCCGCCAGACGGCGTGGTTGACGTCGGCTGGAAGGGAAACGATGTGCAAGAGGAAGACGGCTCACGTCTTCTTGCCGTCAAGGGCATCCCTATGTGGGATGGATCCGTAGCCCTCGGTCTTCCCCGATGACGGGTCCATGGCGTACTGCTGCTTCTCTGTCTGTGGTAGTGCGAAGAGACCACACCCGACACGTTGCAGCTCGAAGACAGCCTTGGCTCGCACGCCACGGTTCACCACCTGGAAGATCTATCCCCCACTCATGTGTAGCATCCGCCATGCCGCAACCGGCGTAGGGTGATGACATGTCGATCATGGGGAACTCCGGGAGCTCCTCGACGCCGTGAGCACCGCCGTGATGGCCTCGTGCTCCCTCGTTGGGGCAGTCGGCCTCCTCCTCTCGACGGAGTGGCCCGAGCCACCAACGGAGCACCAACGCGAGACATGGAGGGAGGCAACAAATAGATTGTGCTTCCCTCCGACCGGCGCCTCTTCATCGTTTATGTCCTCCCAAAGGTTGTCCATCAGCTCCCCCCCCCCCCCCCCCTCCTCGAACCCGCTGGTGAGTCGCTCAGGGTATGGGACCTGCGGCGGATGGGCGACAAGAGCAGCCACGCCTCCGGCGGCAAGAACAATGGTGAGACACCTGTTGTGGCGGCGGTGGTGGCCGTTGAGGAGCTGGGGCGGCAGCAGCGTGGGAAACGTGAAGTCATCGCCCATTCTTGCTGTTGCGGCATCAGCTCCTCCTTGAATTTGGAGACGGAACCAAAATAGTTGACTTGGTCTTCCTAATAGAAAATAAATAAATCAAAGATGTTATTTGCAAAGATAACGGTCCGCAACAAGCGCACGTGACCGTTCTCGGTAAAAAAAAGGTCATCAAATGGGCAGTGAGCAGAGTGCACACGTTTGTTTAGTTCGCTGACAGATTCATCAAACGGGCAGTGAGTAGAGTGCACGAGATTTGTTCAGTTTGCTCACAGTTTCATCAGTTTTTTATGAGTGCCTTAAATTGCACTTCCCGAACCACTCCAGTGACCGTCGGTACCATTTACTCCCAAACAAACGTCGTCGTCTCCCGGTGGATCGAGCTCGCGCACTAGCTTAGCTAGGTGATGACGGAGAGATGTCATCGCTTTATACAACTCAAAAAGCAAGGCCTCGCCCGGCACGCCTCATCCTTCTCCGTCTATCTATGGCTCGGCCGCCGGCCTGCGCGCTGTGCGCACCAACCGGGCAAAACCAACGTGCGAGACGAGACGATCGGGAGGCCGGGGTTGGTTGCGCGCACTAGGACAGGACAGGACAGTGCGGCGAAAATGTCTCGTGGGCAACTGATCGATGTGGACTGGCACCTACGATGACCAATCCGATCCACTACGAGGACTACTGGACCTACTACTACGAGGTGCCTCCCTGCCTACTTGCTGTACGTTGCACTGCAAGCTTGGGCAAGATTTGCGGTAGCTAGCTACTCCGTAGCTAGTAGTAACATGCCAAATTGGAATCGCCGTACGTCGCCGACCCGATTCAACGACGATCTTCAATTCCAAAGGGGCGCGATGCTAGCTCGAGTGTTCTTGTTTTGCTTTGCCTAGACCCGATCCGCCCCTTTACGCTGGATCTGGACTTTGTGTTTCCCACAAAAACAAAAGGGTTCCTTTTCCCATTGACCTTTTACAGCTTCTCCTGCCATGGATCCAGTCCTCTTGCGACCTGCCTAACTCCAGCTAGCTATCCCCTGGTGCAAAAACAAATTTATTCTTTTGACTTTTTCCCCCCAAACTAGAAATAAAAAATCTCTAGTCTTATCAGTACCTGGGCACATCTTCCGTTATTACGATCATCATTGATGTGCCTGAAACCAAAGTGTGCATTGTCGGTAACGTGCAAAGAGGCTAAAAATTTCCAAGCTTTCAGACGCGATCACCGGAACCACCACACGTACACCAGTTAGCTAGCTAGTGTGGGGCACGCACAACGAGCAGTAAGAATGTACTACGTGCATGATCACTGCCGATCGAACGGTGCACGAAAGAAGGTCAGCGTCTGACAAGAATAGCGGTTGTCGGGACCTGACGCCAAATTAGCAAACGAACAGTGTCTAAATTGATTAGAAGTCGAGCTATATATTATAGCACGAAAGGCGCAGGCTGCTCACCGGATTCAGGTTGTTGGGGATATCACGTCGGACAAACAGTGTCCCCGTCCCCTGTAGCAGGCAAGCAGCAACCGATGCCACCAGCAAACCAGGCTCACCTCACCGGCCGCGAAAGTGGCCGCCGGCATCACGTACTCAAAGGGAGGCCGGCCGGCAATTACGTGGCTGGGCACTCACTCCGCTGCGCTGCGTAATTAAGCTACTCCAGATCCACTAGTACTACAAATTACTTCCCGTAAATAATGCCCTTCATTATTCCTTGCACATCGTCCCTTATCCGCCACACTACGCTACGTGCGCGTAAAATCTAGATCGTGCTAATCATCCATTCATTCATTCGCTGATGATGATTGGGAGGATCCCGCGATCCGATTATTATAAAAACGTAATGCGTGCAACCGGATCGAATCGAATCGCGCAGTCGTAAATGATGAGAAATACTACTAGACTGATGTTCGACGCCTTGATTGATCCGTGGATCCTCTTCCCCCATGTCGAGCCGGAGCCGGGCACAATGACAAGGACAGAGTGGTGCTAGCCATGGCGGCCGGCGGCAGCGGCAACAACCTGGTTGGCACGTCCATCGATGGGAAGAGACAAGATCTCCTCCAGGCCACAGCCCACACGAACGCCAATACAATATTGACGATGGAGATACTACTATATACTGGTCGCTACTAGCACGCATGGAACGGGCCGACGCAAACGTACACCAACCAACAGCGCAATAAGAACAGTTGGAAATCCGAAGCTGTCCCGCGGCCGTCCGTCCGAACCCGATCCAACCACCGGCGCCGGCGCGGCGGAGGCTCCGTCCAGTCGGCGCGCGAAACGCCGGCGGCAATCAAGCGTGGATCACTGCGGCGACCTACCCACCAGGCCAGGTCCCCCAAGACGATTGGGGGTGCACGGCACGCGCGACGCCAGTGTCAATCAAACAGAGCCCTGCTACTCGTTGCCTGTACTGGTCACGTAGGCAGAGGCAGGGCTACTCTAGGCTAGGCCACCGGTTATGGAAAGGGACTCGATCGGCCGTTTGCGGATTGCGTGGCCGTACGTACGTCGCGGTGGGTGGACGAAACCGGGAAGGAACATCTTGCGCAGCTCAGAGGTCTAGCTAGCCCCTCGCTACCATCGGACAGTGGCACAGTGCGCCCGATGGCGAATCGCCATGGTTGCTTCGTGCATTTTGCTTTGCTTTGCTTGGTGTGTGTGTGTGATCCCGAGTCTCGGGCATTGATGCCGTAACCTGAAATTGAGCCATACATACAAGAGTACGCGCTGTTCATCGTCGGCGGCAAGATCCGCTTACACGCAAGTTGTCATCTCGAATTGCCAGTGGATATACTTGGTGAGCTTCCCACGTTTAGTCTGTCTGCCCTGAACTATGGCTCTTGACTACATACACAAGTATGAATACTTCCACCGTAGTTGGTGAAGTAAAACATACTACCTGATTATGTCGGAGTATTAGGCAAAATTTGGTTTTGGAAGAATCAAACCAGAAGGAAGTCCACACCGAATCGCAGGCACGCTCTACAAGGAAGTGTGTACAGTATGTGTGTACGTGGGAACACTAGACCGAAGCGAAGAAAGAGGTTGGAACTCGAAGAGGGGAAATGTATAATTTCGTTGACACGCTGACGCACAAGGAAAATCTAAGAAAAAGAAAAATGTTAAACAAGACAGCGCAGGGCGTGCGGCCACGACCAAACTTTGGGGGAAAGATAATGAAAAATGGGCCAACCAAATCCCGGGGCCCAGCTGCCAGCCGCCCGCGGGACCCACGAAAAACCGGTACAAGACCACCGAGACCGGGAGAGGGGAGGCGCATAACCCCAACAAAACGGAGAGCCATTTGTTGTTGCGCTCTAGCAGCTAATTAACACAACACTTGAGACTCCAGGGCAGAGCTGCGCATCGCATCGCATCGCATCGACGGAGGAAGCAGAAGAGCAAAGAGAGGATTGCGCTGTGGGAGAGCGCCTGCTTGTCACCCATGAGGAAATTGTGCCCGAACCTGGAGCGGGATGACGCGCTGGACACGGTGCTGGAGGTGCCCATCCCGGAGGAGATGTTCTCCGGCGGCGGCGGCTCCCGCGGCTCCAAGTTCGGCTGCACCGGCGTCAAGGCGTGGATGCGATCGCACGCGACGGACCGCTCCGGCACCGGCGCCGGGGAGCCCTGCTCCATGAGCCGCGGCGAGCTCCAGCTCATGCTCGGCGTCATCGGCGCGCCGCTCATCCCGCTGCCCGTCAGCCACGCCAAGCAGTCGCCGTCCTCCGTCCTGTGCGAGCAGCTCAAGGGCGATCCCATTGTACGTCGAGGCGAGCTCGATCATCGTTTTTTGTTTTGTTTGTTTTGTGATCTTAGGATTTTATTACTACCAGATCGGTTCTAATATGTGATTGAATTGAATTGGATTGGCAGGAGTCGTCGTCGGCCAAGTACATAGTGCAGCAGTACATCGCGGCGTCGGGCGGGGAGTGGGCGCTGAACAAAGTGACGAGCATGTACGCGATGGGGAAGGTGCGTATGACGGCGGCGGAGCTCAACACCAACGACGCGGACGGCGGTGGCGGTGCCAATGGCCACCGCGGCGGCGGGAAGAAGGGCGGCGGCAAGGGCGGCGGCGAGATCGGCGGGTTCGTGCTGTGGCAGAAGAAGCCGGAGCTGTGGTGCCTGGAGCTGGTGGTGTCCGGGTGCAAGATCAGCGCCGGCAGCGACGGCAAGGTGGCGTGGCGCCAGACGCCGTGGCACCAGTCCCACGCCTCCCGTGGCCCGCCGCGCCCGCTCCGACGCTCGCTCCAGGTGCGTAGTACTACTTTTTTGCTGTATGTGTACGCGCGCAACGTATACGTTACCGGACCCTAGATTGCCGCCCCTGTACCGTGAACGTGTTTTCCGGTAGTATCGTACCGTAATCGTAAGCCGCGGTCGCGTAGCATGTTTACTGAACACAATGAACTCTTCCCACATAGCTTAGCTTAGCTTCGATTAGCTAGGACGGTAAAATTAAGCTTAACGCAACAACCTACGGACGATCGAGCTTAAGATTCTTGATGAAAGAAGAAAAAGATGATCTTGTGCCTGTGCTGATGCGAGGCTGACGTTGCTAGTGGTCGGACGTACGAGCACAGCAGAGATCATCGGTGGCTCTTTAATCAGTGGTTGCCCTGTTGGTAGGTACTACTAGTAGTCCTTATAGTCCTAACTTAACATGGACATTGCCAATGCTACAGTATGTTACCGTACGTCGGTAGTACGTGACACAGTAATTTTGGGAGCAAAGCCAACCGTACGCGGGGTACAACACCACCATTATCATGAGTACGTGAGCCGTGCCGATCGAAGACTGTGCTGCGTGCATGCGTAGAGGGAGGGACGTTGATCAGGACGGGCGTCGGTGAGAGAGATCGAAGGGGTGTTTAATTTCCCGCACGGCCCGGCCGGAGACATGATTACGCCGGAATCATTGAGCCAGCGATCCGGCCCGGCCGCGGTCAAGGTCCAGGCAGGGCAAATGTATGTCGGGGATAAGATCTCGTGCGTGCTCATCATGTGGAGATCCAGGTATCTCGCCGGTATCCGTACGTAGTACTGTACGCACGTAGATTTGGGACTCATCATTGCCGTGGCGGTATCCTGTCGACGACGGAGGGGTGGACGTGGCTGCAGATAGATTACGCTCTTTTAAGCCCGGAGATGCGGCGTGATTAGGGGGGTCAGTCGCGCCCAACCAACGTGCGTCCATGTGCGTGCGGTGCTACAAACGCGGCCGGGACGGACCGAACACACCACATGGACATGGCCCTCATGACCACCCGGCCGTCATCAAAATCGGTTGGTGCCGCGCAATTTCTCCTCCGCCCAATCCCCAATGGCCAACTCTCCCCGGTAATCGCGCCGCACCAACCCACCTGATCGCCCTCCCTCCGCGTGCGCTCCATCCATCGTGCCATTGTCGTTAATTTTTTACTTTTTCACAATTTCACACCTGCTGCAACATGTCGCACGCTGACGTGGAAATCAACCAACGAACGAACGTGCAGGGCCTGGACCCGATGCTGACGGCGAGCCTGTTCGCGGAGGACTCGGTGTGCATCGGGGAGCGGTCCATCGACGGCGACGACTGCTTCGTGCTCAAGGTGGAGGCGGAGGCGTCCAGCCTGCGGGCGCGCAACTCCAGCAGCGTCGAGATCATCCGCCACACCGTGTGGGGCTACTTCAGCCAGCGCACGGGCCTGCTGGTGCAGCTGGAGGACTCCCACCTGCTGCAGATCAAGTCCCCGGGACACGGCAGCGTCTTCTGGGAGACCACCATGGAGTCGCGCCTCGCCGACTACCGCGCCGTCGACGGCGTCAACATCGCCCACGCCGGGCGCACCGCCGTCTCGCTCGTCCGCTTCGGGGACACACAGGACGGCGGCAACACGCGGACGCGGATGGAGGAGGCGTGGAGCATCGAGGAGGTGGACTTCAACATCTGGGGCCTGTCCATGGACTGCTTCCTCCCGCCCAGCGACCTCAGGGACGGCGGCAAGGAGCAGCAGCACGATACCGTCGCCGCCGACCCTGCCGTCGTCAAGGCCCCCAGGCCGCCGCCGCTGAGGATACCGGCCGTCGTCGCCGTCCGCGTGGGGCCCTCGCAGGTGGCCGCTGTCAACCTGGACGAGTCGGAACCGCTGATCGCGAGATGATCGATGGCACTACGTACACATAGTACAGACAGACAGTGATTGTTACGACGATAATCAAAGGTGTCAGGTTGACACTCGTCGCCATACACTCACTGCTCTCGGTAAGATCTTGTAAATATGTTTTTTTTTTCTTTTCCTTCTTCGAGGTATGGATTAAACCTCAGCTAGAAATTGGGGTCAGGAGTGAGCTATTGTAGCGATTAGCAATTGGAATAGATGTATTCTTATCTAATTATAGGTGTACTGTAATGAGCTTAATGACGCTCCGTCAATGTAAATTTCAAAGAAACTCCCAGTTCTGCTTGGTCACATAATAGACATTAACTTGTCTTGCTCAGCTCCCTGAAAAAAAAAATTGGCTTCTGCATGGGATTGACTGACACCCGATCTAGGAAGGCACTATGAATCTGAATGTACTAGGAAGTGTTGACAGTTGAATGGCACGGGCAATCACAAGCAGCTCGGAATGTACTAGGAATCTGAATGTACTAGGAAGCATCGAACAGAGCATCGAACAACATTTCTGTAAGAGCAAATGCAACAGCGTTTCTCCAAGGAATTGAATACAGTCACACAGAAGAAAGCATATTAAAGGGGTAATAAGCACTGAGATGAGCCTTGCAGCAGCATCACATAAGTCACATTTACATGTACAACCACCTAGCTACCCCTAAAGCCAGTCCATAAGATCCATTACTTAGCGATGTGTGAATCGAACAAGGACCATCATATATATTGGCCCAACAGCACTACTCAGATTACAAGAGAAAGGGCAAAAGGAAAAAAACATATATTCTTTATCGCGAGAAGCTAGGCTCGCCCTACAGGAGATAGAGGCGGCTGGTGTGGCACATAGCTGGGCCGAGCTCTACCTTGGCTGGCTGCCATAGCCTTGAGCTTATGGTCTGCAAGGAGCGTATGTTCTTGCGACGCAGGCATATCTCCCTGCGTCCTGACAGGGCACCTGCCGTGAAGCATCACTATACACATTGCAAAAGCCTGAAGTAATGCAATGGATGACTGAATTCAACTGCGTATAACCCTTCTTTAAACGAAACCATACTGAAGCCATGCCGATCTTCCCGTGATCGACCCTGCAAATGAAGGTAAGGTTACATCAAAGTGTCAGCTGATCTGTGACTGATAGATATAAATCCTGGAAGGGAGAAAAGAGTAGAGAAGTACAAGCACACACCTGAGTGAGCAAGTCAAATCGATGACTGCCATCCTGCTTCTGGTTCTCCTGGATAGACTGATAGCCTTTGTTTACTTTGGTGCTGTCGGTGAGGACACTCAACATGCAACCTTCATCCCACCCGCCACAGTCGCATGATCCTCCTGATCTCCACCTCTCCATCAGAGGTAAAGGTTGCCCAGAAGTTGATGCACCGTGAAAGCCATTAGGTAGTATGGCAATGACACTGGCTGGAGCAGAATTAGTATTTGTCATGTTTGGGTGGAAGTTTCCCAGAGGAGGGCAAGAGCAGACAACTGGTGCTGAACTAGTTCGGCTAGAATTCTGTGAAGATGATTGATGACGAGTTTCTGCTGTCTGGGGCACTGTGCTAATAAAAGCCCCTATCTCTCTGCTAATGTGTGAATCACCTGATTCCCCAGGCGTTGGTAGCAGTTCAGAACCAACCAGCACAAATTCCCTCTGAACATGAAAATCTTTTGTGTGGAAGCATCTTGATTTTCGGCGTGAGATCCTCAATTCCCCAACAATACTGGATACCAGTTGATGTTTCTTGTTCTTATTACCTCCAGTGATCCAAGCTCCACTTTTCTTCTTGGGTTCTTCAACAGTGAATAAAGAATATGCGCTTTCTAGATCGTCCTTATCAGAGATGCCCTTCCTTCTCACAGTGGCCGCCAGGATATCAGAATCACCAAAGGAAAGCATGAATAGAGGTAAGCCATTTTTCCATGCTAGCTGCAGAAGCGCTTGCTTTGTTGTTCTTGAATCCCTTTGTTGCTGGAGGTATCTCTCACTGTTCAATAATACACGAGGAGGCTGGTTTATGTTTGCTTCAGCATGGTTATTTGAATTGACTACTGCATCAACTGACCTACGCTGCATATTTCGTGACTCAGATCCTTCCAAGTTAAGAGATTGCTTATTGGCATTGCTTGGCAAATGACACTTTGGAACAAATGAAGGTTGAACTGGCACAGGAGTGGACGTTTGCCTAGACTTTAATAATGGATCTAACATTCTCCTCAATGGGCTGCGCCTACCTTTGCTGCTTGATCGGTTGTCCTCGTTAATCTTATCCACATAAGCGTCAGGCCGTCGAGGGGATGGTGCTTCCTTCAGGCTAGAGCATCGGCTCACTCTATTCAGCCCAGAAACAAGATGACGATCAGGCAACACATCCACATCACAAAACTTTGAGCTGATTTTGGGTGGATTCTTAGCAACACTGATGGCAGATTTGTGTTGGTTACAGTTTTCATCTCTTGTTACAGATGCACTACCAAAATCAACTCTAGTTGCAGTGTTACTGGTGCCAGGCTCTTCAGCTGAATCCATGATGGGGAGTGGACACGAGTGTGGAACTCGAGGAAATTCAGTGTATTGGCCTACATCCTCCAAAAAATCAACAGGTGACCTACTTCCATTTCTTTCTGTTTCCATCACAGCACTAGATACTAGACCATTGATGTCATTGCACATGGAATCATTGTTATGGGCTGTGAAGAAACTTCGCCCAATGTTATCATCATCTGTAAAAAGCCTGCGTGAACAGGTATGAACCTCTATCTTCCTCACGGTATCTTCATCATCAACCATTTCATGTGGCGTCCAACTCCCAGAGGCAGCGATCATAGAGTCTGAGGGTAGACACAACTTGCTGAGATTTAAGCCACCATAGTTACCATTGTTCTCTGCAGACGGGTACTTGCCATGACCTGGCAACAAGCTCAGCACTGCCGAATTCGGGCTAGGTGAATTCGCCTTCTCATGGTGTTTGTACACAGGACTACTTTGATGAGACCTCATAGAACAATGCTGATGGTCATTAAGAGGAGACTGATTGCTATCAAGAGATTTGCTGCTGGGGCTTGCGGAAGAATTGGATGGAGAAGAGAAGATAACAGATCTACTGGTATCAGATGGAGATGCCCCAAGGCTGCTAGTGAGGTCACGCTTTTGCTCGTGAGACCACCTTGCAAGAAGTCCCCACTCAAGAACCCCAACATTCAGTGCCTTGTCTTGAAGATGGTGGGCTGTCTCTTTACCCTGTAAATATGAAGGAACTTTGGACATATGCTTGACAAGTTCATCAGCAGCAGTGGCCTTTCGTGCAGGCCATGGTTTTGAGCTCTTCAAGGCTGCACCCTCTTCTATATTCGAAGGTTGTCGCTGCCTTTGAATCTTATCATTCTTCACAACTCTGATTCTATCTTCAAACTTTCCGTCAATGTTTCCACTGGCTGTTGAGTCCTTTGGCACTTGTACAAATTGTTCTGGTTGGAAATTTCCCCTTTGTCGTCCTTCACAACTTGATGTGGTCTTCAAGTTCCTTTCTCTACCAAACTGCCCTTTTGTCGCCATATTTGTGATGGTTTAACATAACAAGCACGCCTTTTTCAAATTATCCCGCGTATGCACAACAGAATATATTATCACTTGATTCAGTCAAATATCCTAAAAAAAACAGCAGATAAAGATTCAGTAAATTACAATCTCTTAAATACTGAAATTCAACTCAATCTAAGCTGGAAAAGCTATCACGTTATGTAATTTGTATATTTGTATATTTCTCCCAGCCACAAAGCCAGAATAGAAATCAGTTGGGTTAGTGACCAGCAATTAAATAGCACGCAGTACCGCTGTACACATTTAATACTGTGATGTGTTGAGGGACATGAATCTGTCGGTGGATGATCACATCATTTTGTCTCGCAGGGATCCTGGATTCATGATCTATGATGTGTCTATATGTCCTCAGCTGGTCGGGACTTCCGCACAGACAATTTTTGACATTATAATGTTCTAATTGGATATGTCAACAATCTTGCATACAAAAGAGAAAACAAAGAAAAAGGGCCAGCAAGAACGGAGGTTGGCCTGATTATTGCAACTGTGCTAGCTTTACATAAAAATTAGTAGGCACAAGTACAGCGCACGGGGTCTAGCCGGCCTTCAATAATTCAGTCAAAGGTACAAGTATTAAATCGACAATGGAACATCTTTCCCCGATTCCCTCAAGAAAAAGTGAACAGTTTCTCCATTTAACCTTTGTATAGGGGTGGTTTAAACTAGAGAAAAAACAACAGATAATCCTGTGAGCCTCTCTGAACATGCAAGTCTGGCTACCAACAACAAGAAGGAACCCCCCAAAAAAAACTGTAAGACTGTTGTCGTACAAGAAAAAGAAAAACATAGGTAGATTTTTGTTTCGATGATCATCCTGCCGAACTCTGAATAGGAAAGACAGAAATGATTTGCAGCTCAAATTTACCATGAACTAGGCCCCAATGAGGTTTTCCCTCTTTGCAGACTAGCCCACAGATTGCATCACCAGCAATGGCCACTGGAGCGACAGAAAGGGGGATGAAGAAGACACAATGTGGGATGCAGCATTAAACCCCAATACAAACCCATTAAACTATTCGCTCTCACTAGTCGCAGAGAACCGAGTCAACCCAAAAATAGAAGGAAAAACTAGCCATCCACACTAAAGAACCGAATCAACTCGCGGCAGTATACAACTAAGCACGTATTTGCAGCCAAGGTAAGCAAACATTACTTACCAGGCAGAGGTACGGCAGAGAGTGACAGCAATCACTTGAAGCAGAGCCCCCAAATCATCAAGATTCGAGTCGGGGATCACGCAACCGCAGATCTGCCACCTCCTTGCGACGGCAAGAACAGCATACACAGATCAGCACAAGGGAAGGTAAGGCAAGCAACGAAGAGGCGCAACTGCGCGGCCAGAGAAAATAGAGCGTGCCTCACCTGGGGAGAAAGGGGGAAGAGAGTGAAGCGCAGGGAGCGAATGAAAGCCGCAGGTGGATTGGGTAGATAGATAGAGACCTGCAGCCTGCAGGCAAGGGTAGCAGCAGCAGCACGGAGGTGGTGGTAGGAGCCGCGGTACTAGGCTATTGCTACTCCCATTTCCTATACCCCGCCTATCAATCGGTTAGGTAGGTGGAGGTGAAGCGGCCGCGTGATTGCTCGCCGCTCAGTTTCTACTTCTACGGTTCTACTCGTAGCCACCCTGCGGCGGTCTCGCCGGTAATAGCAGCACTTGTGATTCGGAGGGCCGGTGGGTGGGGCTCCGGGGAAAGAAAGCGAGCAACTGAGCTGGCCGCCCTTGTCGTCGTCGTCGGGGGGTCACGAGGACTGGCGCTGTGGGGAATGGGGATGGATCGGATCTTGGAGTGGTAGGAACGGGGGAGAGGTAAAGCGCGGGGACGGACGGCCGGCCGGGGTGTGCCGTGGGGGCCCCGGGCGGTTTTGTCGCGGCAGTGCGGGGGCGCGAGGCGTGTCGTCTGCGTGAGGGTGGGTGAGGTCAGCAGCGTCTGCTCCTGGCACGGCGCCCGGCGCAGGACGGCGACTTCTACCCGTCTCGCATCCATCCCCCATTATTGCTACCCTTCGCATCACACCCGTCCTGTACCGTCTCTCGACGCCCTCGTGATCCGTCCGGCGCGTGCAGCTTTTTTTGTTTACGGATCTGGGTTTCACCGGGGAACCCAGTTGCGGATTTAACTGACGGACGGGTCCGATTCCGTGATGTGATGCTTCGGGACTGATACACGTACCAAGTACACCGTACAGTAGTTATTTATTCCACGAGTCGTCTCGCTGCCAAGCAGGCCCGCAGACTCATCTTTTACACGCAAATGGTCGTCTCATTTGGGTCATCGGGTTTACGTGACAATTCCAATCTCAACGAGTATGCATCCAAACCCACACGCGGGTCTACGGATAGCAATGAGTATCCGAAACCCATACTCCTCCTCAGTGTTGGTGTGTTGGCCATCGGTGTCTTTAATTATTCTTACGACACTTCTCTCTGAAAGCTCTCCTCGCTCCTGCCCCTGTTGAGAGTCGTCTCGAGAGTGCCGGGTCGTCCTTGCTGGAGTAGCTGGCCGGAGATGGCGAAGGAAGGGCGCCGGATCTAGGTGTGTAGCTAGTAGTATAGCTAAGTGTAGGTTTAGAGTTTGGGCTATGTCCCGGTTTCCCCATGTGGTGGTCTGGAGCTTGGTGGTGGCGCTTGGCGGCGGCGGCGTCTCCTCACCGATTCCTCTCTGCGAGCAGCGGCAATGGTGGCTGGCGGTTGTGGAGATTGGGGTTGGTGTTGTCTCCTACAATAAAGCTGCAGGTGTGTTGATTTTGGCTTCTCTGTTTCGATCTGCGTGGCTCCTTTTCCTCTCCCTCTTCGCCGCCAAGGAGGTGGATGGAGGTAGGGGTCGGGGTGGGCCGGCGACGACGGCTTGCGGATGGCTGACCTGGAGTGGTGTTCGTGGATGGCCGGTGCAGGCCTCGTATTCCTCCCCGGACGGCGGCTGGAGGCGAGGCTGGGGCTGCGACTGCTCGGAGGTGTTCCTCCGCCGATGTTCGTTCAAAGATTTGTTCGATTTCGGCGCTGTGCCGGATGGATCTTGCGGTAATCAACGCAGCGTGGCTGCTATCGAGCTCCGTCAGACCTTGGGATCGTGGTGCTCCGGTCCTTATTCTCTTCGGTGGAGCTGCGGGCGGCGCCGGGGATCGGAATGGCTGGAAGTTTGGGCTGCTGTGCAGGAGGACGTTGAGGGGTTTCTTTGCAATTTTTTGCTCCTTAAGGGCCTTTGTGCACTTTCTCCAGGACAGGTGTCCCTCTGGATGTTCTACCGTGTGCGTGTATGTATGCCTTGTGTATCTTCTCCGGTATGAACATGTTCTGTTTGTCTAAAAAAAAGAGTATCCGAAACCCGCTAACCCGACGGTACCCGGCTACCCACATCAAATGAGAAGGTTTTGGTAAAAAAACGCGGGTCTACTTACCGGGGACAAACAAACTCGACGGGTCTAGCGGAGGCGGGTTTTCGGGTGTCAAACCCGCAGACCCGACAATAACAGGCGGGGTCCACCTATCATGGCCTACAAAAAATCCAACCCATCAGGCTATTTTTTTCCTCCCATAACAAAAATGCCCCCGCTCTCCTTCCGAGGTTCCCACTCCCTACCTTACCCATGGCGGGCTGATGCTCGCACCTCCTTGTCGTTCATCCCTCTCCCTCTCTGTAAAATTCCTCCACTGCACGGCTACACTGCCCTCCTGCGCCGCCCTCCTACCCCCGCTCATGCGCCGCCCTCCTACCACTGCTCCTACGCCCCTCCATCTCCGGCACCACCGCTCCTGCGCCGCTTACTCAAGCCTCTCCCTCCGCTGCCGAGTCTGCAGCGTGGAGCTCATGTTGTGGCGGGGCAGCATCTACAGGCGCAACTAGGTGGCATGGGAGGTCACGTGGCGGTGCAGCGGCGTCCGCACCGTGGAGGTCGCGTCCGCTATGTGCGTCGCCGTGTGTTGGCGGGTACCCGTCGGGTCGCGGGTCTGGTGAAGTTCTGTACCCGGCAGCGGGTATGGGGGCGGGTCAAGGGGCGGGAAGGAGGGTCAGGTGCGGGTATGGGGGGGCAAACATGACCCCGAACCCGGCGGGTGCCATCCGTACGCAAGTCCTGTACTGCCCCAAGGCGACACACGGACTACCTCGTCGGACGAAAGCTCGAGCCTCTTCTGCCTAAGGTGGTTGTTTCCCGTCGTTTCAGCTCACTGAAGACTGCTAGCCGCAACTCAGGGCGGTCGTCGGATCTCGTAGTGAGTGCAAGCCGGGGTAGAAGGCCCGAAGATTGGTCAACGCTCCTCTAGGGTGGTGTCCTTGTGTTGGGGAGGTCACGGTGGTGATGGTTCAAGGTGTGTCGTGGGATTGTCACGATGATGCCAAGGAAAGAGACATGGGTGTTTAGGCGGAGGATGATCCGGGTGCGAGATTGGGAACACGATGTACATACATTCAGGCTCCCTAATGGTGGAGCAACACTACGTCCTGCTATAACTCACTATAGATAATATGGGTACAAGTTACAAGGGTTCTTGAGCGTAGCCCTAAGACTCCCCGTAGACCAACTTTATATAACCAACCAGACATGGGGTTTAGATAGAGAGTACAAATCGATAGAAATATGGATTTCTAGACTGAACCGGCTTAAGGTCGGGTCTTGTGCTCCAAGGCGAATCGCCCTTGAGCCCTAGTTGAATACGTCTTGGACCTTCCTTGAGCCGACAGACCTCCATCTTAGCATGCTCGGTCGCCCGATAAGCCATACGACATTACCGCTAGTGGGCCACCCTACCTTGCCAAAATATCTCCATATCATGGGCATACCTATTTGGTATGTCTCCAACATTAGCCATTGAGAAATATAAGTTCTTGAACCGACATGGTGGTTGGAATGATTCCACCTTAAATTATTTTAGGCGGCTACGGAACTTGAAGGACTCTTGATACAAATCCTTTGTTTGGGATAACTTGAGCTGGTAAATGGCTTCTTCATACTTCGAATCAGAAAGTACAAATGAGTCGGTTGGACACATGTTTTCTTGTTAGAAGAAACTTCAGGCTTGTCACATAATTTTTGACCGTTGTCCAAGCCAAGTTAGAGAGAGGAGCGGTCGTCTATGTTCCTTTGGCTCGTACCCAATCCCTTGCTTGTTGTGATTTTCCTTTGATTGCTCATTGGTCATTGAGGTCTTCTCACCTTGAATACAAGTGACCTAACCTATATCCAATGAATTTCAACCTCGCAATCTCCTCTTTAAGTGATGCTTCAACAAGGTTAGCTTAGTGACATCACATCAACGGGTTAGAAGCGTTTGAATTAGAAGGCATGTTAATAAATTTATCATTATAGGCTTTTAGTTCCTTACGATANAAACTTGCTGGTTATTTGAGTGGAATCTATTATATACTAAAGGTACATGATGGGCTCACCAGAAAAAAGATAGGCCTCCTAGAAAATCCCACATTAATCAGAAACATCTGGCCATCCATCATCACCGATTACAAAATCCGGACCAATGAATCTTCTCTGCCCTAACAAAACAGCCGAAATACTTTGACGAGCGTTATTACCGATCTCAATTCCCCATCTCTTCCTATTTTCCAACACGAGGCCGCCGTCGCCGTCAGCGGTTCCGCTACTACCCTACTCCTCTCTCTGATCGATCATTAGAAGTAGAGCGGGCATGGTGAATCTCCGGCTTCCACTTCTGCAGCAACGCCAACGTTCCTCTCTTCCTCATGGCCGCCGCACACCATGTTGACGAGGTCATGACGGTGCAACCATGGTCCACCCAGACAGGCTGCTTCGCTGCATCTGAAGTCAAGCTAGGTGCGTACTGCTGGGCAGGACACCTCCTCAGCAGGTAAAGCTATCAATTTTCACTCTTGAACAGAAGACAAAGTCGAGCGTGGCAGAAGATATTCTCCTCTCCTTTTAATGAGTTTTTTTTTTCGGTTGATTTTGTTACAGGTCAATGAGATTATAAAAAGATGTGGCTTCTTTGGCACATGAAACGATAGGTTCATATTTAAGTCGTGCATGGATCAGAGGCACTAATAACTGGAGTACAGAAGATATTCTCCTGTCCTTTTGATGTGATAATTTTTCGTTTGATTTTGTTGCAGGTCAATGAGATTATAACAGGATGAGATCGACTTCTTTGGGACATGCATGAAAGACAGGTTTATATTTTCCTTGATTATGCCCAACTGATTATCATGATCTGATTAGTCAAATCACTTTGCATGCCGTCAGTTTGGATCCTGTATTTTTTTATTCCAGCGTATTGGCCACACTGTTGGATACAGTCCCTATTTGGTGTATCAGGGCATCATACCATGGTGTAATATAGAGTTTATATCATGATTCATATGGCACTGTACCATGGTGTATTTTTTCAATGTTTCCAGCAAAAGCAAGGATATACACGTGAGGTTAGCATACAATTAACTATAACTTTCAATGTGAAAGTGAGAATGTAAATGCTTTCAGGCAGTGCCAATTCATACATGTACCATGATAGAACCATGCTGGATATGCCACATGTTATCTTCTACAGATTTAGTTAAAGGGTTATCTTCTACAGATTTAGTTAAAGTACATTAAAATTTGCTAGACGAATCAGTAATGCATATGTAATTATATATCCATAGCTCCTGCTCTATTACCAACTTCTCACATGTGCAGGTCACTAACAATATAGAGCATATCTTGGCGGTCACTTTGTTGGTACAGCCGTAACAACTGAATATGATCCGTGGACACAGATATATATGGTACCAGCAAATTTCAGGTACACTTCACTTTACTCCTAACTGATGCCACCAAAAAGTCCATAAGTCATTATGTTAGCTTTTCCAACTATTGCAACAATGACACCGACCAGGTTTACTCAAGCGGGGAACCTAATCTGTTCATGTGTGCAAATATATTTATGTGCTTGATTCTAAACTTCAGTTTCATTACAGCTATTTACTTCAAAAGATGTGTGTTGATAGTATACATAGATGATTGACACAAAAAAGCAAGGAGACATATTGTAGAATTAATACCATACATTATCTTCTGTGGATTTTAGGTTATTAGGTGACATCAAACCGTTGGTAGATCAACCAGTAATGCATGTATATGAATGGCCAGTTTTATATTACCAAATTGTGACATGTTCAGATGCAGTTTATCTTGCTGATCACTCTGCTCACAACAGCTAAGTAATCCCTAGAGACAATAATCAGAGTACTAGCCAATTTCTAGAAAGTACAAAATTCACTTTCCACATAGTGTTGAGAACTTCACAACATGTTTCTTTTTCGGTGAGGATACAATGTTATTTTCCATTGCAGACTCATGCAAAAAAACCTAGAAGTATGCTATTTTAGGTTTGTTATGGCAACCTTGACATGGGAGAATTTTTTTCCTGTGTTGAATTTAGTTTCTTCCTAACCAACAAAAGATAGCGAGGCTTTTCCCGCAAACCTATGTATATGACGGTATGATAGAAAACATCTGATGGTTGAATCGATTGTATGCGTTGATCCCTAAATAATAGTCTCTATAAAATTTACATATTTAGCATAGAAAATTTTAGGTAGAGCTAATAAAAAATATTCTGATCTGACATCTAATTTCTTTGATGCAATTGAGAAGTTCAATAATCCGTTGGATTTTTTACATGGTTAGTGACACACCATGCATGCAATCTCTTTTCATGTCAAACAAAAAATTGTTCCATAGTGTTTCTTAAAAAAAATGTGAAAAATTAAGATGCATAATAGCCGAAATCTAACTTGAAGCACCGAACCTTGCGTATAAAAAATCCACTCTTTTTTTGGACATTATAATTCATCTTTCATCCTACAAAAGTTTGGACATCTTCCCGCGGAAATACTGAAGTTGGCATCATTGGAATCTATGTGAGCGTAATTTTAATTATGGTACTATCTAATTTATACATATATTATATATTTCTCTATTTTAAAAGTTTAAGAAAAAAATCTGCTTGAGCCGTGCAAATGCCACACTAATATATTACAATTTAGTTGTTTCGGTGGGACATCTATTTAACGAAGCCCTATGTAAATTATTTTTCTTTTCACTTCATTACTTGCAGATGTCTACAGATTTAGGACGATTGGTTTATAACGATGTAGTGAAGGTAGAAGAATATAATTCTAATTTATTTTGGAAACCCACTGATGTTCAATTTCGAGCCAGTTCGTGGGTCTCAGTAGATATTGTATGCTTATGCTTCTAACCAGAGAAAAACTCAATATACCAATTACATGTTGCTTTCTTTGTTCACTATTCATAGTTTTCACCGGTTCTTAGGATAATCAATGATAATTTGTTAGTTTTAGTGGAGAGAAGAACATACATAATACTGCTTTCAGTATCGTGCGAACTTCATATAAATGACTACCTTTCTAAAATAGTTAGCGAACCAAGGTACCTTTCATATCACAAGTTGTGAATCGTTATAACACACAAACTTCACTCTCCATGACAATTTACTTATGACTAGAAAAATCACTCAAATTGAAGAGCAGATTTAAACTTCTATAAGGTATGCCCAACCACCTCAATGCAAAATAATAAGTCACTCCTTTGAACAGAAGCTATTCTTATTTAGATGTTATGAACTCCATATATACATATCTCAAAACAAGATGCGCAACACAAACATATGGGAGACTAATGTTCTCAACTGTACAAGCTCAATAAACATATGTTGTTCGCAGGGTTATAAATATTTCAGTTGATTGAGTAGTTTTATGGCTGATGAGCTAAATTACAAGGTTACAACGGAGTTGCTCCAATTGTTTCATTTGGTGTACCTTGATGTATGCCATGCATGAATTCTGGCCCATTTTGAATACTATACCCAAATAGAAATCAACTTCAAGTAAACATTAAAAAGTACTCCATGGTGCATGCAAATAATTATGCAATAAAACTTCACATGATTTGAACGTTTATATTTTATTTCAAAATTGTTTCTACTATGTTTTGATGTTTTGACACCACTTATATGTTTCAATCACGCAATCTACATAGACATAGTACATTATAAAGAACGTTAGTTGACACTTGACTTCGTCTCTTTATGATTACATAAATTGTGTTCCATTAAGAATGTTGTTAGTAACAAAAAAAGACACTATAGAGTATATTTATCAGAGGTAGTCTCTTGCATTTAATATTTCTCGACGTATTCGTAAATTTGAACCGAACAACTACAAACTGTACACGTAATAGAATTGTAAATAATATGGTAAGTTGTTGCCCGCGCATTGCGCGGGCCACTGTGCTAGTTGATTAGTAAAGAAATATTGTTGAAAACTTGAAACTGTGTGGTGTTTCGTAGTTGTTAATTCCTTAAGCTAATCTTTCCATCAAAAGAATTGTTTGGTCAACATTGGAGACGATGTGAAGCTTTTATGGTTATGATTGATAAATGTCTTATGTTACTCTGTTACCGGTTAATTTTAGATGTTTGCTTCAAATACCTTCTTTGCTAAGCCCAAAAATTCGTACTGAGTGTATGGTTCACTCGTGCATCCAATCCCAAAGCCAAACTATCTTGCCAGCTGAGTCCACCATATCTACCTATGCATGGTATTTCCTGCCATTCCAAGTAAATTTGTCATGTGCTATCTTTAAAAATTCAAAATACTTGTCGTGGATATGGGACACGGGTACCAGCGTGGAGGATTAACGTGGCCCATCAGGGGGAGCCCAGCAGGCCGAATCCAATCAGAGTAGGACAAGGACTCACTTGCCGACTTGTAATAGATAGCTGTGTCCTACAAGGACTCGACATGTAAGCCGGCCTCCTCCACCTTTATAAGGAGGGGAAAGGCGCCACAAGAGAGAGGACCAAGACAGACGGGACAAAGCCCGATAGATTAGACAAGTCCAACAAAGGGAATAGAGGAGCCGCCTCATCGGCGACTTCTACCAAGAGCATAATGAATAAGACCTAGCCACAAACAACACGTAGAGATATTACCGGATGATGTTTCCCGGGTCATTCATCTACTAACCCACATCGACGATGCCCGCGCGTACATAGTCCCGTATCTTCACCGTTGATCTAAACCATCGACATTGGCGCCCACCGTGGGGCCTATGATGAAAGGAGTTGAGATCGTGGGAGCAGCTCGCCGGGCCATGGAGAAACTCGCCATCGGGCGAGTCTACACTGATGAGCACGGAGAAACCGAGATTGATGACTCCGGTTGGACTCCAGAGATGCAGGAAGTCGACGAGGGTTATCAGCTTGTCTTTGGAGGAATCAACGTGTTCGTCGGCATGGTTTGCACGTCAGGACTTCGTGCTAACTCGGCGGAATCAGTATCAGAGCCTACAGTCGTTGTCGAGTCCGACGGCGAGGAGTCGGTCGGCACATCAGAAGTCGGCATCACCGCCGAACCAGAGGAACAACTTGTTGTCAACCATGAAGAGGAGTCGCTGGCAGAGCCATGTATGGAGCCAGATTACGACGCCGATTTAGAATCCATCTTGCCCTTGTTCGAAAATCGGCTTGGGTACGGTATTGAGGAGGAAGATTATGCGGAGTCACCAGCACGTGCCCGCGTCGTTGGAGTCTATATGTCTGGAAACGGCGGAAATCAACGCAAGTAACGCAGCAGAACGGGTGGCCGAGTTAGCCAGTGCTCGTGCTGCATTAGAAAGGCAACTAGCGGAAATCACAGAGGCAAATCGCAGATTGGCAGAAGAGCGGGCCCGGGTCCAAGTGGAGGCCCAGGTAGTGCGGAGTCGCCAAGAAGAACTCACCTCAATTCAGCATCGCAGATCCAGGAGTCGCCTGCGTGATGGAGTCATTGTAAATCCAACCGCTTTGTTCAGCACACCCAATGGTCCAGGCGCAGGAGCCGGGCGAGGGAGTTCAATAGCTGCAGGAGGCGCCGCAGGAGGAGGAGCAACACCGCCACCACCACCACCACCACCACCTCCGGAAGGAACCGGCGGCAACGGTACCAACGGACCACCACCTGAGGGAGGAGTCGGAGGAGGATCAACAGGTGGTATGGGACCTCCACCTGGCAGGTTTCGTACTCCAGAGGGTTACTACTCTAATCCAATGGACAACGTTCACGCGGCAACTATGAGACTAGAGAACATCGAGATACCAGAAGGACCAGCGGGACAGGAGACCCGCCATGCTATTGAGATGCTGAAGACAGCAATGACGCAGCAAGCTCTTTATCCAGCGTTTCCAGATGCAAGTAGGATGCACTCGACACCATTCAACTCTGGCACAAGGAGTCGGCATGATGAGTCTCACCCGGCCAACTCTACAAGCGCAAGGCGCCGTGAACAAGAGAGGAACAGGGCAAACATACCAACTGCCTCACGAGCTCAGCTGGTGGTTGATGAAGTAAGACAACGACGAGAGAGGGAGGCAGCCAGGGCTCGGGAGGCTGAGAGGGACAGAGCCCTAGCTGGTGAAGTTAACCAGCCTCAGCCAACCCGGTCGCACACAAAGGTGACTTTTTCTGGTGCTTCTCCTTCACTAACAGGAACAAAGTGCCTGTCAGATGCCATCAGGTCCGAGTCCTTTCCCAGCGAGCCCAGCATGGACCCGACTTCTTGGTTGGGCACATATGAGATGGCGATGAGTATCCGCAATGCCACAAGTAGTCTGTGCGCCAAATTCATGTACCTTATGATGGAGGGAGCAGCCAAAGTTTGGATGCGTAACTTGCCTCCTAGACCAATCAATTCTTGGGAGCAGTTGAAGGCGGCTTTTATACAGAACTTGCAGGGAACATGCAAAAAGCTCAGTACCATAGAGGACTTGGAGCGGTGTGTTCAGAAGAAGGGCGAGTCTGCAAGTCATTGGATGAAGCGGGTGTCGGAGATCATCAACTCCTCGCAAGGACTCCCACCAATTTCAGTGCTAATGGCAATGGAGAGAAATTGTAGCTACAATCCCTTGAGTTGTAAGCTGGGTCGTACGAAGGAGCCTGAATCAAGGTATTCCCCTTACGATTGACAAAATCATGGCAGGTGCTAATAAGCACGCTGCCACAGACAAAACAAAGGATCAGGAGGAAGGGAATAAAGGACATGGTGGCAATAGTCAGAACCAGAATCAAAGTCAAAATCAGAACCAGGGAGGTAACAAACGGCCATATGGAGATAACTCTGACCTGGTAGCTAACACAAATACTGGGGTCAGACGCAAGGACAACAATTCTCAAGGATATCAAGGGCGTAGGCCAACCACAGAGGAGGTTTTGGCGAGTCCATGCCCTAAACATGCCAGAAACGGGAAGTGTGGTCATACCTTGGGACAGTGTGTGGATCTGCAGCGTGGCAGGTTCCCAGGACCAGGAAATAGGGGCAACAACAATGGATATAGAGGAAACAATGGTGATTGAGGACCTGACAACCACGGTGGAGGAGTCGGCAATAATCCTAACCGACCTCAAGGAGGAGGTAACTAGCAGGGCGGGTTCCAGCAGAACCCGAAGCAGCTTCACGATGGCAATGGGCAATATTATGTCACAACTCGGCCACAGAACATGAGTCGTGGCAGTTATCAAGTCTTTACAACAAGCACGTCCAAGCATGCCAAGAAATTAAAAGTTAGATCTGTTAATGCAGTGGAGCCAGCAGTCCCACAGTGGCTCAGGTGGTCAGAGCAAACCATCACATGGAGTCGGGCAGATCATCCACCAATAGTCGACGACCCAGGGCAGCTAGCCTTGGTGGTAGCTCCTCAAGTTGGGGGCTAGACATTGAACAAGGTGCTCATGAATGGTGGAAGCAGTATCAACATCTTATATTATGACACATTCAAGAGGATGCAGCTGCAAGATAGGCAGTTAATACCCACTGAGACAGTTTTTCATGGAATCGTACCAGGGAAGTCAGCCAAGCCCATCGGTAAGATCTATCTTGAGGTTGCTTTCGGCACAGTGGAGAACTTTCGTTCAGAGATTATGCCTTTTGAGGTAGTAGATCTCAAGAGTCCATATCATGCTCTCTTTGGTCGACCAACATACTTTAAGTTTATGGCCAGACCATGTTATGTTTACTTGAAGCTCAAGATGCCAGGTCCAGCAGGAGTCATTACAGTTAATGGCAGCAGACAAATGGCATTGGAGTGTGAACTAGGAGATGCAGCTATGGCCGAGACAGCTTGTGCCCAAGAGGAGCTCAAATTCTATAAAGCAAATGTGGACCCGGAGGACAACTCAGTCCTCAAGAAGCCAGCCACAGAGGAGAAGATGAAGTTCAAGTCAGCTCAGGATACCAAGTCAGTGGAATTCACCCCAGGCGACTCCTCCAAGCAGTTCGTCATTGGGGCACATCTATCTGACAAATAGGAAAGCGCGCTCGTCGAGTTCATCCGTGAGAACCGGGACGTCTTCGCATGGAAGCCATCGGACATGCCAGGAGTCCCGAGAGAACTCGCCGAGCACTGCTTACATGTTAACCCAAATGCAAGACCAGTTAAGCAAGGTCAACGCAAGTTTCACGATGACAGGAGAAAAGTAATTGGAGAAGAGGTGGCTCGGCTCCTTGCAGTTGAGTTCATCAAAGAAGTCTTTCACCCAGAGTGGGTAGCCAATCCAGTACTAGTGCCAAAGAAAACAGGAGAGCTGCGGATGTGCATCGTCTTCACGGGTCTTAACAAGCATTTCCCAAAAACCCGTTTGCTTTGCCTCGTATTGACCAGATCATTGACTCCACAGCGGGGTCAGAGTTACTTTGTTTCCTGGATGCTTATTCAGGGTACCATCAGATCAGACTCAAGAAAGAGGATGAGCTGAAGACATCTTTCATTACACCCTTTGGAGCGTTTTGTTATATGACAATGCCTTTTGGGCTCAAGAATGCAGGAGCCACATACCAGAGATGCATCCAGAACTGTTTCAAGGAGCAGATTGGGAGGAACGTTCACGCTTATGTGGATGATGTGGTTATCAAGTCTCAGAAAGCCGACTCCTTGACAACAGACCTGACAGAAACCTTTGATAATTTGCGCAAGTACAAGATGAAACTTAACCCTACCAAGTGCGTTTTTGGAGTCCCTGCAGGCAAAATCCTAGGCTTCATTGTTTCAGAGAGAGCCGTTGAAGCTAACCTAGAGAGAATCAAGGCTATTCACAACCTGCAGAGGCTGACTTGTTTAAAGGACGTTCAGAAACTCACTGGTTGTGTAGCAGCCCTAAGCAGATTCATCTCAAGACTCGGAGAGAAGGCGGGTCCTCTCTACCGACTCCTGAAGAAGTCAGACAAATTCCTATGGGACAAAGAAGCCGACGATGCTTTCGAGGGCTTGAAGAAAACCCTATCATCAGCACCAGTACTTGCAGCTCCTACGGATAAGGAGCCCATGCTATTATATGTGGCTGCCAATGAAAGGGTTGTCAGCGCAGTAGTAGTTGTGGAGCATGCAGAGGAAGGTAAAGAGTACCCAGTACAGAGGCCTGTTTACTACATCAGTGAAGTCCTCACAGATTCAAAGCAAAGGTACCCTCAATGGCAGAAGTTAGTTTATGGAGTTTTCCTTGCAAGTAGGAAGCTTAAGCATTATTTTCAAGAGCATCCAATCAAAGTGGTGAGTTCAGCACCGCTAGCTGACATTATACGCAACAGAGATGCAACAGGTCGAGTTGCCAAGTGGGCAATCGAGTTGGGTCCTTACCATATCACATATGATCCTAGTACGGCAATCAAGTCTCAAGCTTTGGTCGGCTTCGTCAATGACTAGGACAGACTTCACATCCTCACCAAGCTCACCCTGCACTAAATATTGGATAATGCACTTCGATGGATCCAGGCAGTTAGAAGGCTCAGGAGCCGGCGTGGTTTTGACTTCGCCTAAAGGAGATAAGTTGGAATATGTCCTTCAGTTGCATTTTGATTGTACAAACAACATGGCAGAGTACGAAGCCTTGTTACACGGCCTGCGTTTGGCCAAAGAGATGAACATCAAGCGTATCAGGTGCTTTGGAGACTCGGATCTTGTAGCCCAGCAAGTATCTAGAACCTGGGACTCGAAGGATGCAAACATGGCGGCTTATAGAAGAGCAATTGAACAGATAGCCGGGTTCTTTTCTAGTTATCAAGTGGAGCATATTGACAGACGCAAGAATGAGGCCGTAGATGCGTTATCACGACTCGGCTCTCGACGAGAGAAAGTACCCCCAAACGTATTCGTGGATGAACTTCACCACCCATCAGTCAAGTTGCCTTCAGAGGAGGAGTTAGCCTTCCCAGATCCAGAGTTGGCACTTGTGGCAGCAGCACGGGCAATACCAGCATGGACAGAGCCCTACCTTGCATATCTCCTCCGGGGTGAACTCCCAGAGGATGAAGTCAAACAGAGACAACTCATCAGACGATGCAAGTCCTACACAGTCATTAATGGCGAGTTATATAGAAGGAGTGTCACTGGAGTCTACCACAGATGTGTGTCTCCGGAGGAAGGCAGGCAAATACTGCAAGAGATTCATGCAGGTGATTGTGGTCATCATGCATCCACTAGATCCTTGGTGTCAAAAGCTTTCAGGCACGGGTTCTTTTGGTTAACAGCACATCTGGATGCAGAAAAGATAGTGCGAGTTTGTGATGGATGCCAAAGGTACGCAAGGCAAGACCACGTGCCAGCCCAAGAACTCAGAACTATTCCTATCACTTGGCCGTTTGCAGTTTGGGGGCTTGACATGGTGGGTCCTTTCTCAAAGTCGCCCTGCCACAAGACCCATCTGCTAGTAGCAGTTGACAAGTTCACCAAGTGGGTGGAAGTCGAACCCGTCAGCAGAGTCGACGGAGCATCAGCAGTGAGATTTTTCAGAAAGATAGCAACACGCTTTGGATATCCTCACAGCATCATCACAGATAATGGGACCAACTTATCAGTTGGGGAGATGGCCAAGTTTTGTGGTGAGAACAACATCAGACTCGACCTAGCTTCAGTAGCACATCCACAGTCCAATGGACAGGCAGAGAGGGCAAATCAGGAGTTGCTGAAGGGAATTAAGCCTCGGCTCCGAGTCCCCTTGATAAGAGCCGTCGGGAGTTGGGTTAAGGAGCTACCAGCAGTACTTTGGAGTATAAGGACAACTCCTAACAGGTCTACTGGCTTCACACCATTCTTCATGGTGTATGGAGCAGTAGCCGTCCTACTGTAACAGCCCTAACTTGGTAATGAAAAATACGAAGGATTTTTCCACTTTTTGCATTCATGTTTGCATCATGGCATATCTTTAAATTGCTCTTGTGACAAACCACAAATGGGAAATAATAAAAGAGGGAAGCCAAACTTCCCAAAACCTTTACTTACTTGAAATGCAAACTATGATGCAACCTTTAACATGACAGGTGACCTTATGGTTCAACACGTTCCCCAAGTTCACCTTAATGCCCAAGAACCAAATGGAGGGGTTCCAATTTGTTTCCAACTCTCTTAGGCCCTAAAGTGCGGCTTAAAGCTTTGTCTATTTGTGAGCCATGCCACCTTGCTCAAAAGGCTAGATAAAGATGTGCTGAGCCTGTTTTACCTTGTGGAGAAGCTCCCAGATTTTTACAGGTTTTTCTGGAATTGTTTTGAGGCCCAAAATCAATCTAGCTTTTCTACCAAATTTTAGTCATCCGGAATGACCCGGATTTTTCCGGATCCATTCCGAGTAGCCCGGAATTTTCCGGACCTATCCGGAAAATTCCGAACATTGCACAGTGACGACAGGATGCACTGGCGCCATGCCGCCACCTCCTCCGCGCCCATGCCGCACGCCGCCGTGGCAAATGGAGGGCTAAGGAGCCCGTGACCGTGCTCACCTGCCCCGCACTCCTCTCTCCTCCTCGCCTCTCCTCTTTTTCCGGATCGAGAAGAGGCTCTCGTTCCTCTCACCGCACGCCGTCGTACCGCCGCCGTCCTCCGTGCATCGCCGTCGACTCCGGCCACCTTGGGGCAAGCCGAAGCCACCACTCGCTCCGCCTGCTCCTCCTCCACCTTCCCCACCGAAGGACGCGTGCTGGGAGTCCCCGGGTCGAGCTAATCGAGCCCGGCTTCCCGAGTTCGGTCCGCCGCTCGCCGTACTTATCCCCGACGAAATCCGCCGCCGTCTCTCCCTCTCCGGCCTCACCAACCGCGCTCACGTACTCAGGGTGAGCCCCGTGACCTTCTAGGCCTCCTCCCATTTTCCCTCTCCCTCTCCTTCTCGCTAGCGTCGAGCAAGTTCCCGCCGTCACCGTCGTTTTCTGTCCAGACTCGAGTCGTCCGGAATCGCCCGGATTGTTCCGGATCGATTCCGGGTCGACCGGAAAATTCCGGACCTTTCCGGACGAATTCCGAAACTCTAACAGAAGGATTTGGAGGTCACCTCGGATTTGGTTCGGATTTAGCCCAGATTATTCCGGACCATCCGGAATATTCCGGCCCAATCCGGATAATTTCCGAACCATATGTGAACTGTGTGAGCTTTGTGTTTTAGCTTCCTTTCGTTAAAACTTGCAAATGACCTACTAATTTGTTCAGTGTTTCAAATGCTATCTAAATATGCTAGAATCACCCCATGACAACAACTTGCCCTTTGATTTAAATCTTTACTTGGTTAAAGGATATAAATCCAAATAACCTTTTAAATTGCTAATTGTCCATCGGTACTCCGAAAACTACCAATAAGGCACCGAAGTGAACATAAGAACCAAACCTCTTTAATCATGTCATGTTCATGCATAATTGAGCAATTTCTAAAATGATGGAATCTTTATGAACAATTGGACATTAAGTCAAATATGAGGTGTTCTCCAAATAATTTCCTTAATTATTTGGCTCCCCATTTAATTGTGCCCTTAAGTTATATAATGGAATCCTTGCATAAATTTTGACATGCCATCATGTGATTGAGCATTGCACCTTGTGTTCTTGTGATTTATGTGTGCTTGTATTTTCTTTTGGGTATCGATAGATTCCGGAGTTGAGGTCACCCCAACTTACCCCGACGAGCCGTACTACGCGACCGGGCAGCAAGGCAAGAGATAACCTAACCTTCTTGGCATCTAGCATCCTATGCTTTTATCAAATTATTTTATCCACCATAATATTGCATGCGGTTCAAATGTCTTTTGGGTAAATAATAGGGAATCCTATGAATGCATGTTTTCCCCGAGCCAATCACATGTACCCCTACCTATGAACCCTAGTGTTGATGTGTTGGCCGGATACAATTATAATTGTTGGTTATATGCTTAGCCATGCTTAGAAATGCTTAGTTGAAATGCTAGTAATGTCCGTTATTGAATTCCATATTTATTGATGATGATGGAATGATTCGGGCATGGTGGATGAATGTAAGGCTTAAGTAAATTGCTAAAGGCTTGGATGAGTTGCCCTCGGGGAGGGTGGTTTGCCTCATTCTTGCCGCCTAGGCTGAGAGTGCTTTTAGCTAGAACCAAGAAAACGAGCGTGCTTCCGGAGGTGGGGGCATATGGAACCCCCTTTGACCGAATAAGTTGTGAGGGGCTTGTCAAGGGTCCTCTAGTTCGAGTTTTCCATTTGCGCGTGAGTTGTGTGGGTGGAAAAAGGAACGAGGATGGTGGTGTTTAGGAATGTGGCCGCGGGGCAGGGCGCTGAGAGCGCTGATCCTGTCCTTCCGCACACTGATGGTCCTTGAGTAAGCCTCATGCAATGTAAAGGTCTAACCGCGCCCGTTCGCCGGCCTTCCCCGGAAGAGGGCCACCTAGGTGAGCCGGACGGTACCGATGGGTAAATTAGTACACCCCTGCAGGGTTTAATCTTTTCGAAAAGCCGTGTCCACGGTTATGGACAAATTCTTGGGAAAGGCGGATTAGCTCATAGATAACATTAACCTAATTGATATGGCAGCTAAAGGTTGCATTAATCAACAAGAGAGTGAAGGTTCATTTCCTCGAGGGTGAGTCGAGGGAGTGCCTTTGTGTGAGATGAGTGGTGATGGTTGTGAGTAGGTTCGCCGAGAACCGAAAGGTGATAATGATACTCTCTTACCCCTTTGTAAAATACTCTGAGTAGACGAATGCCATGGGTCAACTATTTTTCTGTATATGAAACTTAGCTTTATGCAAAAGAAATACCTATAAAGCTTTAGAGCCTCCGTCAGTCATTGGGCCTATATCGCCCTACTAAACTTGCGAGTACGTCGTACTCAGTCTCTCTTGCTGCTTTTATGTATTTGTATTTCAGAGGAGGACGACGCCGAGCGACTAGGTGGTTTCTTCGTGGACGTCGACTACTAGTCTGGGGTTCCCAGGTGGCAGCTTGGGACCGTGGAACAAGCTGGCAGGGATGATGTTTATTGTAGGCCTCTTAGGCCATATTTTGCTTCTTGTTGTTAGACAACACTACCGCTTCCGCTTGTTGAATTGTAGGATCTGTGATCCTTTTGCCTTGTAATATTTGTATTCTTTTCGTTATATGAGTTGCTATACTTTTGTGTCGTAGAGTCATGCTTTGTGCCAGTTCTGTTCCACAAGTCTCGATCTTTGTCTTATGCATTGATGGTTGTGTAGAATTCATAGCCTCTCTGTATAATTCCGGGGTCGGG
The DNA here is from genome assembly GCA_012064385.1 of Puccinellia tenuiflora. NCBI lineage: Eukaryota > Viridiplantae > Streptophyta > Magnoliopsida > Poales > Poaceae > Puccinellia > Puccinellia tenuiflora. The sequence goes on along the minus strand of QRDG01001700.1, from coordinate 327,396 downwards.
GCGTTACAAGTTGGTATCAGAGCAGGACTGCCTGTAGGAAACCCTTTCTTTTGGTCGATGTCGGGTCTAGTTCGTGAAAATTATTTTAACTTAAAAATGAGTTGTGAAAACCCTCCTAGGATTCTTTTTACTCCTTATCCAATTCACTCTGATCTCGGTGTCATCTTACCTCTATTTGATTTTAACGGTTCTTCTGATCATCGGCAAAGTTCTAAATCTTTAGGATCTCGGGGTTTGGGTTCCTACCTATAGTTACTAGTTATCCTTACCCCTCTGCCAGATCTAAATCATGAAGAAAGGAAGTAGGATGGTTCGTCAAGAAATTCCTTTGCTTTAGTCTAAGATCTTGAACCGAAGGTCCCGGATTGTGCTAGGGCTCTGGTGTAATGAATTATGAGGGTTGTCGCCCTTGTGAGCATTATGCTATTGAGAGTCCCGGTGCCTGAAGCTGATCTTTAACCCAAGATCTTTTCCGTTGAACCCTGGTGCAAATGGTTCAACCCTACATCAGGTTGGCAAAATCTGAAGTTAATCTTCAAGCTCGAGGTTGCAGCCGTAATTGTTTTCCTCGACAATGCTCTTCTTAGTCACTAGCTTTAGCTAGGCTCCCTGTCATGGGATCATCGGAACCACGACGGGTTTGCTCTTAGCGAGTTTTTCCATCAATACTTGTGCTTCCTCCACTAACATCCGTTATGAAACCCTTGCGGCACTAGTTGTCGGAAGAGTGCTAACAAGGGTTTACACAATCACTTGAGATTGTTGATATCCCTTCTGGTGTTTGTCTCGAGATCCTTGTATCCGCTTGATATCGCTGCGATGACGTGATGTCACCATGGTTGCCTAAATCTGTCTTTGGTGGTTATTGCTTCTTCAATATCTACATCCGGAAGCACCCTAATGATCTATCCTATCCATCGGAGTTAGATACTAACTGCGTCCTTGTCAAATCTACAGAATGGCACAACGTCCTCCGCTCTACCAAAACGAAGCCACTCCATGGGACCAGTGGACACCCGTTGATCGGCAGAAATCCCATACAACTAAAGATCTGCCCAAGAAAAGTTGTGAGCACCTCACCGGAGTTAGAGGACCGGACGCCAATGTGATAGACAAACGCAGGTGCTACATCTGTAAGGAACCCGGTCATCCGTGCAGGGAGTGCCCCCTTCGGTACCCCGGTAGGATAGGAGCACCACGAGGAAAGGGGTGCAGTCAGTGCGGAAGGGGTGGACATCAGGCGAGTCAATGCCACGGCAGTTGCCCGCACTGTTTCAACGAGCATCCACTTGGCGGTTGCCCAACCGTTAGTGCCACTTGCTACCTATGCGAAGGGAATGATCATCCTCCAGCTGAGTGTCCTATGGAAGTCGTAGTAGACGCATTAAAGGATGCCCGTGATAAAATCGCTCAGGACGCCATCCACGCCCCGAGGAAGAAGCGCCAGAGGGTAGACAACCCCGGGAGACACGCCTGCTACACCTGTGGCCAGATGGGTCACTACTGCTGGGAGTGCCCCAACGCCTCTGCTGACGAAGCTAAAGAGGACCCCAGCGTCCTTATGGGTGAGCTATGCATCAACAACACTCTTACTACAGTTTTGTTAATTCTGGAGCATCGCCTTCACTTATATCCATACTTCTGTTCTGCTCCACCTTAGAGTGTGTCACGCTTTGTTATTAGGGTATCGTGCTAAGTATCATAATATTGTTGATGAGGTGATGCTCATACCCTTCCTTATCCATCTACCTCCGAGTTCTCGGGCCCGAGACAGGTGTGTGATATCTAGAACCTCAAGGAGAACATCACCATGGAGTTGCAAATATCTACCGGTCAATCCTCCTACCCCATCTATCTAGTGGCAATATCTCGTTATGAGGTTTTACCTCTATCAAATCGTGGAGTCCAGAAGATGCCTTTCTCCTCCCGGTGCCAAATCCCTACGGTCTATCCAACGGGTGGTTTGAAGGGATGTCTTGGTGATCGGTTGTCCTATCCTCGGCTCGACCTTTGTTTGGTCAAGTCGTTTTTGTTCCCTCAATGGCCTATGGTTTTGGGGCAAGTTTCCTCTTGTCCGTCACCGTAAGCTATCTCCTGTCCTTTCCGCCTCTTTGGCATGTCATGTTAGTTAGCCAAATCTCTGCAGCGAGGAGGCTTGCGTGTTGTCATGTTCCCCTCGTCCCTACTTCTACTCTAGGAATCTCGGGGCGAGATTCTTGTAAGGGGGGTAGATTTGTAACAGCCCGAACTTGGTAATGAAAAATACGAAGGATTTTTCCACTTTTTGCATTCATGTTTGCATCATGGCATATCTTTAAATTGCTCTTGTGACAAACCACAAATGGGAAATAATAAAAAGAGGGAAGCCAAACTTCCCAAAACCTTTACTTACTTGAAATGCAAACTATGATGCAACCTTTAACATGACAGGTGACCTTATGGTTCAACACGTTCCCCAAGTTCACCTTAATGCCCAAGAACCAAATGGAGGGGTTCCAATTTGTTTCCAAACTCTCTTAGGCCCTAAAGTGCGGCTTAAAGCTTTGTCTATTTGTGAGCCATGCCACCTTGCTCAAAAGGCTAGATAAAGATGTGCTGAGCCTGTTTTACCTTGTGGAGAAGCTCCCAGATTTTTACAGGTTTTTCTGGAATTGTTTTGAGGCCCAAAATCAATCTAGCTTTTCTGCCAAATTTTAGTCATCCGGAATGACCCGGATTTTTCCGGATCCATTCCGAGTAGCCCGGAATTTTCCGGACCTATCCGGAAAATTCCGAACATTGCACAGTGACGACAGGATGCACTGGCGCCATGCCGCCACCTCCTCCGCGCCCATGCCGCACGCCGCCGTGGCAAATGGAGGGCTAAGGAGCCCGTGACCGTGCTCACCTGCCCCGCACTCCTCTCTCCTCCTCGCCTCTCCTCTTTTTCCGGATCGAGAAGAGGCTCTCGTTCCTCTCACCGCACGCCGTCGTACCGCCGCCGTCCTCCGTGCATCGCCGTCGACTCCGGCCACCTTGGGGCAAGCCGAAGCCACCACTCGCTCCGCCTGCTCCTCCTCCACCTTCCCCACCGAAGGACGCGTGCTGGGAGTCCCCGGGTCGAGCTAATCGAGCCCGGCTTCCCGAGTTCGGTCCGCCGCTCGCCGTACTCGTCCCCGACGAAATCCGCCGCCGTCTCTCCCTCTCCGGCCTCACCAACCACGCTCACGTACTCAGGGTGAGCCCCGTGACCTTCTAGGCCTCCTCCCATTTTCCCTCTCCCTCTCCTTCTCGCTAGCGTCGAGCAAGTTCCCGCCGTCACCGTCGTTTTCTGTCCAGACTCGAGTCGTCCGGAATCACCCGGATTATTCCGGATCGATTCCGGGTCGACCGGAAAATTCCGGACCTTTCCGGACGAATTCCGAAACTCTAACAGAAGGATTTTGAGGTCACCTCGGATTTGGTTCGGATTTAGCCCGGATTATTCCGGACCATCCGGAATATTCCGGCCCAATCCGGATAATTTCCGAACCATATGTGAACTGTGTGAGCTTTGTGTTTTAGCTTCCTTTCGTTAAAACTTGCAAATGACCTACTAATTTGTTCAGTGTTTCAAATGCTATCTAAATATGCTAGAATCACCCCATGACAACAACTTGCCCTTTGATTTAAATCTTTACTTGGTTAAAGGATATAAATCCAAATAACCTTTTAAATTGCTAATTGTCCATCGGTACTCCGAAAACTACCAATAAGGCACCGAAGTGAACATAAGAACCAAACCTCTTTAATCATGTCATGTTCATGCATAATTGAGCAATTTCTAAAATGATGGAATCTTTATGAACAATTGGACATTAAGTCAAATATGAGGTGTTCTCCAAATAATTTCCTTAATTATTTGGCTCCCCATTTAATTGTGCCCTTAAGTTATATAATGGAATTCTTGCATAAATTTTGACATGCCATCATGTGATTGAGCATTGCACCTTGTGTTCTTGTGATTTATGTGTGCTTGTATTTTCTTTTGGGTATCGATAGATTCCGGAGTTGAGGTCACCCCAACTTACCCCGACGAGCCGTACTACGCGACCGGGCAGCAAGGCAAGAGATAACCTAACCTTCTTGGCATCTAGCATCCTATGCTTTTATCAAATTATTTTATCCACCATAATATTGCATGCGGTTCAAATGTCTTTTGGGTAAATAATAGGGAATCCTATGAATGCATGTTTTCCCCGAGCCAATCGCATGTACCCCTACCTATGAACCCTAGTGTTGATGTGTTGGCCGGATACAATTATAATTGTTGGTTATATGCTTAGCCATGCTTAGAAATGCTTAGTTGAAATGCTAGTAATGTCCGTTATTGAATTCCATATTTATTGATGATGATGGAATGATTCGGGCATGGTGGATGAATGTAAGGCTTAAGTAAATTGCTAAAGGCTTGGATGAGTTGCCCTCGGGGAGGGTGGTTTGCCTCATTCTTGCCGCCTAGGCTGAGAGTGCTTTTAGCTAGAACCAAGAAAACGAGCGTGCTTCCGGAGGTGGGGGCATATGGAACCCCCTTTGACCGAATAAGTTGTGAGGGGCTTGTCAAGGGTCCTCTAGTTCGAGTTTTCCATTTGCGCGTGAGTTGTGTGGGTGGAAAAAGGAACGAGGATGGTGGTGTTTAGGAATGTGGCCGCGGGGCAGGGCGCTGAGAGCGCTGATCCTGTCCTTCCGCACACTGATGGTCCTTGAGTAAGCCTCATGCAATGTAAAGGTCTAACCGCGCCCGTTCGCCGGCCTTCCCCGGAAGAGGGCCACCTAGGTGAGCCGGACGGTACCGATGGGTAAATTAGTACACCCCTGCAGGGTTTAATCTTTTCGAAAAGCCGTGTCCACGGTTATGGACAAATTCTTGGGAAAGGCGGATTAGCTCATAGATAACATTAACCTAATTGATATGGCAGCTAAAGGTTGCATTAATCAACAAGAGAGTGAAGGTTCATTTCCTCGAGGGTGAGTCGAGGGAGTTCCTTTGTGTGAGATGAGTGGTGATGGTTGTGAGTAGGTTCGCCGAGAACCGAAAGGTGATAATGATACTCTCTTACCCCTTTGTAAAATACTCTGAGTAGACGAATGCCATGGGTCAACTATTTTTCTGTATATGAAACTTAGCTTTATGCAAAAGAAATACCTATAAAGCTTTAGAGCCTCCGTCAGTCATTGGGCCTATATCGCCCTACTAAACTTGCGAGTACGTCGTACTCAGTCTCTCTTGCTGCTTTTATGTATTTGTATTTCAGAGGAGGACGACGCCGAGCGACTAGGTGGTTTCTTCGTGGACGTCGACTACTAGTTTGGGGTTCCCAGGTGGCAGCTTGGGACCGTGGAACAAGCTGGCTGGGATGATGTTTATTGTAGGCCTCTTAGGCCATATTTTGCTTCTTGTTGTTAGACAACACTACCGCTTCCGCTTGTTGAATTGTAGGATCTGTGATCCTTTTGCCTTGTAATATTTGTATTCTTTTCGTTATATGAGTTGCTATACTTTTGTGTCGTAGAGTCATGCTTTGTGCCAGTTCTGTTCCACAAGTCTCGATCTTTGTCTTATGCATTGATGGTTGTGTCGAATTCATAGCCTCTCTGTATAATTCCGGGGTCGGGGCGTTACACCTACCTAGTGACTTACTGCATGACTCGCCACGAGTCGCCAATTACGTCGAGACAGAGAATGAACTCGCTCGTCAGGACTCGGTGGACGCACTCGAAGAAGCAAGGGAGTTAGCCCTTGAGAGATCAGCAGTTTATCAGCAGGACTTACAGCGATATCATGCTCGTAGCATCAAGACTCGGACTTTCCAAGAGGGTGACCTACTGCTTCGCCTAGTCCAAAACAGGGAAGGGATGCACAAGTTATCTCCACCATGGGAAGGACCGTTCGTTGTAAGCAAGAACTTGCACAATGGGTCGTACTATCTAATAGATGTACGAGAGCCGGCAAGTGAAAGTAAAGGAGCTGACACAGCTCACACGCTAGACCCATATGCAGAGGCAAAGAGGCCATGGAACATAGCTCAGTTACGTCCTTACTATACCTAAATTGTAATAGTTTCATGAGTTGAAAGGCAAAGAGCCTAGTGAGCCATACATAGATGTAATCAAATTATTATGATCAAAGGAAATAAAGCCGGCTTCAATGAATATGAGTTCTTTAGTCAAGTCACCCAGATCAAAGGAAACTACGGCCACAATGGGTCGTAATGATGAACCCATACCTCAGGGTCCATCTTGTTGGCAATCTCGCAAGCATAGGGGCGCACCAACTTCTCCTCAGCCTTGAAGTCATCCTGGGTGAAGGGTTTGCCATCTTCATGCTGCTCTGGTTTCCCCATAGTAAGCAATGCTGGCTCTAAGACAGTAGGGTAATAGCTGTGGGCTAAGGCAAGGATCCTGATGGCGGCTCTCCTCAAGGAGGATTGCTTCGAAAGGTGCATGTACCCTGGTGCCCTGGACAACTCATCCACCAGACGTTCAGGCTCTTTGGGGCACTTGCCCTTAGCGTTCAAGTACTTCACCACAGCACGAGCTCCCTCTTGTAGCCCATGACAATGGTCTAGCATCTCATGAAGTTGCTTGCTAACGGGCAGCTTGAGTTTTGGGGAGTCAGATCCTGCAGAAAGAAATCAGTGAATACCAGTTGAGAAGCACTTCAGAAAAGTGCAAAGAAGGAGTAAGCAAAGGCACAAATTACCAAATATATGTTGGCACATAGCTCCAATGCCTTTGCGGCAGGTGTCAAAGACTGCTTTCAGATCATTATGTGCTTTTTGGGCAGTTCTCTTGGCAGCTTCAGATTGTTTTTTGACCTGCTCCAGCTCAGCAGATAAAATCTTCAGATCTTTTTCCAATTGAAGGGAGTGCTCGTTTTCAGCCTGAGCAGACCTGGCACTAGCAGCTGCCTGGTCCTCCAGCTCCTTCATATCCCTCTTCATCTTGGAAATAAGGTTCTGCAGGCACAAGTCAGAATTGACAAGTCAGATATGACAAGTCAGGATTCGCAAGTCAAAATCAACAACTCAGATTTTACAAGTCAGAATTTACAAGACAAATAGAGAACTCATGAGCTCCAAGTCGTCACAAGTTAACAACTCGGCGCTTGGGGCTACTCAAGAGTCAGATTTTTTCTTTAAAAACATAAAGCATGAGTCCTAGTCAACAAGTCAACAGCTCCAAGTCGTCACAAGTTAACAACTCGGTGCTTGGGGGCTACTCGCAGAGCAGAAATTTTTTCTACAAGATAAGTACCAGTTAATTACATTGATTTGTAGCTCCAAGTTGTCGCAGGCTGACAACCCGGCGCTTGGGGGCTACTCGTGGAAAAGTTTTTGGTCCAAGAACCTAACAGTCATTAAATCAACAGCCCCGAGTCCTAGTAGAGCTAAGGACTCAGTGCTTGGGGGCTACAGTGTGCAAGTTTTTCTAAATAGCAATTGAGTTCAAGTTCAAGAGCAAAGCACCTATCTTAGTCACAAGTCGCCACAGACAGGGTGCTTGGGGGCTACTGCAATAGGAGGCTACCAGAAAGCATAAAGAGTAGAAGTCATAAAGCTTACATTATGGATAAGTTGGAGAGACCTAAGAGCCATTTGTTCATCATCCTTTAGTCTGGCTGCTTGATCATTTAAATCAACAGCCTCTGCCCAAGCCTCAGAGAAGGACAAGTTGTCAGCCACCCAAAGTCGGCTGTAATCAATCGAGGACTTGGCCGGCTCATTGAATTGGGCTGAAGAAGCCGTCTGATGTGGAGCCGGGGGAGGTTGAGGAATGGTTGTAGGAATCTCAGCCCTGGAAGAGGACTGGACCACCAGCGGAGTTGCCTCCCGAGTCCTTGAAGGGGACTCAGGAACAGTGGGAGTTGTAGTAGTGTTAACACCTGCAGATGCAGGTGTGGAGGGAGTCGTCCTAGTGCTTGTCGTTAGAGAAGCCGAAGGAGGGACAGACTCACGAGCTGCTGTAACATCAACCATGTTTTGAAGCTTGGTGACCTTCAGATAAGGCCGAGCCCTAAAATAGACAAAGTCAGAAGTTAGCAGTAATCCAATGAAAAGGAAATGCAGAAGTCATTTGAGTACAAACAGATTAAGGAGTCATACCCAGTATTGGTCTCAAGGTCCAAGGAGTCCTGAGAGTCAGAAGAAGGCATAGAAATGCCAGAGTGGTAGGAGTCGTCTTTGCTAGGAGGAGAGGTCGACTTCTGTTGATGTGAAACTGGCAAAGGATCAGGGGTATCCGCAGGCTCATCGGACCGCAACTTCCTCTTCCTAGCAGCAATAACACTCTGCACACATTCTTGAGGCTTAGCAATCGAACGGGTTGATCCAAGGACTCGTGGGGGATACTCCTTTTTGTGCCTCTGTTTTTAAGCTCATGAGGGAGCAGTGGAGAGCTAGATATAACTCGTGACGAGCAAGGTCATTTCCCCCCTTTCACCTGGTGTCGATGGATTACGTCTTCACTTGAATCAACCCGAGAGCAGGTTAAGCAAAATATAAATATAACTCACCATTCTCCTCCGCGCAATGCAAATCTGAGAAATCAGCTCAAACATTGGACAGTGGTGAAACCAAGGAGAAAGAGGCGCGTACTCGCTCCTCTAAAAACCAGCTGCTCTCACAAGTCTAAAAGTCTTGCTTGTTATGGGGGACTAGATAGCTTCTTTGTTGTGAAGTCGTTGACGAAAGCATGCATGTCTTAATTTTTTTACTTCTGTTTCATAAAAATAAAAAGCTCTAGCACATGACTAATCCCTGCTTCCCTCTGCGAAGGGCCCTTCTTTTACTTTTAATGTTGAGTCAGTTTTCCTCTTCGTTCTATCTCCACCAAAGCAAACATCTAGCATTGACCCTGGGTATCATTGATCATATTGCGTTGTCAGATTAAACATGAATCTTTATATTGACTTTACCATTGGAGGTTGAAGCTTTTTGCTAAAACTTACATCTTCTTTGTTTTGATTCTCAAACACTTTTTTTCATGGAACTATTACCTTTGTGGATTAATCAAATATGTGGATCACATTGTTGTCATGTCTTTAATGTACTATTTATGAAAGGTTTTGCTTGGATGATTCAACTTGGTTATTCATTGCTTTCTTGCTATCAACTATAGACAATTGTTTTTTATCACTTCATTCACATCCTATGCTTTACATTACTATCTTGATCATGTTTGTGTTAGGTGCATGTCTCATCAAAAATTATTTTGTTATCACTTACCTACTCGAGGACGAGTAGGAGTTAAGCTTGGGATGCTGATACGTCTCAAACGTATCTATAATTTTTGAGTGATCCATGCTTGTTTTATGTCATTGTCACATGTTTTTAATATCATATTACATCATTTTTATGCATTTTGTTGGAATAACCTATTGACAAGATGCCCAGTGCCAGTTCCCTGTTTTTGTGCTGAAATTGTTGCAGAAAGTTACTTCTGGAAATATTCTCGGAATTGGACGAAAATTTACGGAGATTTTTTATTGAAGAAATGAGGAAGGGAGCCAGAAGGGCGACTCCAGGGGACCCACACA